>OZ010800.1:113948275-114571159 GCA_963932465.1 Maratus speciosus
GTAGATGATATTTTGCACAGTAAATTCCCATTTTTATGATTATACGGTTCAGAAATCATCTTATTTATTCTAAATAACTGAACTCTTCATATTTAAGTTTAAAACATCACACCTTAGAGCACTCCTAGCTTCGGAGCTCTTAATCTAATATGCATAAAGTTGCCCGCATGTAATCGGCAAACTGACAACCTAACTAACACGCTTATTCCTTTTTAAATGCGTTGGCTGTCATAAATGATATACATTTGTTTATAAACATCATACTTGTATGCATGTTTAATTTTACAAGCATTTCAAATCATTCAAATCAGTACTCCGTTCTTGTTACTGCATTTTCTTTCTGTTCATCATAAAAAAGTGGACCTTATGAATAAATCTATTCAGAAAGACAAACAGCATACTTGTATTTCTTGATGTTACTCTAAAACTTTAAACATCTACTTCATATACAATCAAATGAAGCATGAAAAAAGCTTAAACTATCCACATTTGATTTTAGAATATATTGACATTGCTGATTGTAATAATTTATGTATCAATTTTAATATATACGTTCAATATATCATCCCTGAATGAATACTATTTTTAGAATTACTTCAAATTTTTTAAATAAATATTATGATTTTATTATTTTCTTTCTCTCTCATTCACCATAAAAAATATCCTTTGCTAAAAATCTTTTCAGGAAGTAAAATGGTATACTTATATTTCTTGATGTTAGTTCTTAACTTTTCTGATCTATATCAGACTGAAAAGATCGCTACGTAAGAAAAACTAAAAGTATTCGACTTTTGTTTACACATCAATTTAAGCACCTGCTTCTTTTTGAAGTTTATTTAAAACGTTTTGAATTAAAATAAGTTAAGGATATTTTTTTCTGACATTTTCTTCGCATATAAGAAAATAGTTTTTCCAAGGAAAGGAAAATGTTACTGAAACAATTTAAAACACTTAATGTTTAATGTAAGATATTCTTAGAATTTTTTTTTTTCAAAAAATGACCACGTATTTGCATTTATTTTTATTCAATAAAATAAAAAAAAATATTAAAAAAAATAAATTTCAAATTAAACTATCATGACTATAAAAGTACTTCTGTTTTATTTTAGTGATTATAATACATCAAATTGAACGCATATAGGTTTTTTTTTTCTGCAACGATATGAGTGCAATTATAACTAACTAGAAAGATAGCCTGTCAAAAGTGACGGAAAATTAGATATAAAGCTGTATACAACTCAAATACAAGAATATGAATTTTTCACGCTTGTTCCGCAGTGATAGATGAAATTAACACATTTTAAGAACGAAACACATTTATGAAAAACTGTGTTCAGTAGAAGACCACTAATCTGCGCAGTTTAGTTCCAAGTGTTGTCCAGATTTGAGGCTTTTTGCGTTCATGTCTATTCAATCTTTGTTTATATATTTTTTAATTCATATATTGGACAATTTACATTGTTAATTCTTAAAAGTAAATAAATTACACACTTGAAGTAAGGTAAAAACTATTAAACTATCGTATACGATTTAATGAAATGATATTATACGTGTGTGCTTCATGATCTTTCTTGGCGAAATTGGCTACAACTTGTCATAATTATAATTGTGTGGGCCGCTATAACAAAGACGTAATCAGTTTTTAATAAAATTTCTGATATAAAGTAGTTTTCAAAAACTTGTGTAAGATTGCCGGCCGTTCTGATGTTATGTCTGTTCTAGGAATAATGTTTCTAACACTGAAGAATTACCATGTATATGTGGGATTTAGAAAAGCTTCTCCAAAAAAAGGTCCTGAAATGATATTGTAATTCCCTCTAACTTCAAAGTTTAATCGGGTCCTGATATTGCTTACTGAAATCTAATAAATACAGTTATTTTGAATATTACAACAGAATTAAACAATTACACTTATATAACTTAACCCTGCTGTTACGGAAATGTTATTTTTTAGTATTAACAAAGAACATTATCTAAATTTTTCAAATTACACATTTGTATATTTTTTTATTATTTAATAACTAAATAATGAAAAAAATATGCTTTTGTTCTGAGCTCATAAATAGGGCTATAAAGTAATGCAACTAAGAGACATTGCAAAATAAAATCTTTGTGAATTGAAACCATAAACAAACGATACCGCCACCATTTTACCTACTATGACGTCATAAGAATATTGTCCATTGATTGTTGGCGAACTTACTTTGTGAATTATTATCTAAATGGTTTAATATTTTTTACGGTTCACGATGAATGAATCGTGTTTGTTTAGGTTTACGGAATGAGATATTAAGCTGTTAACCTAATTTCAACTGAAGTTATTCTAGGATACATGCACTTTTTAATCGAAATTAAAAACAATGCTTTGATCTTGAAATAAAATGTAGTTTATTTTATATAATTAGTTATTTCTATTAATTATTTATTTAGGTACTTTTCCATTATAGCTCATTTTTTAAAAAAGCTTGGCGCATTTCGGGCTTCAGAAAGTGTTGCCAAAATACATAAACAGCTATGAAAACAAACCTGATGAATTATTATATTTGTTTATACATGTATTTATTATTATTAATTATTTATTTAGGTACTTTTCCACTATACGGCACTTTGCATAAAAAAAAAACTTGGCGCCATTCGGGCACCAGAAAGTGAGATATGTTGCCAAAACATATAAACAGCTATGAAAAAAATAAAATCTAATGAACTTTTATTTTTGTTTATATGTATATTTATGTATATAATATATATAATATATATTATGTATGTAATATAATATGTATATTTAATTGTTTAAACTTTTTTGCCCAGCGTTTTTCATATAGTACAAGCTATAGCGCAGACAGCGCAAAATAATAGACAATTTGGTACTTTTCCACTATTGGAGCTTTGGCGTTTTTAAAAAAAAAGCTTGGTGTAACCTGGATATCAAATGAGAGATTTGTTGTCAAATCATATAAACAGCTATGAAAACAAACCTGATGAGCTTTCTTGTTTGCTTATATATGCATTTGGCACTACTTAGTTATCCCGTCGACCAATTTCGTCAAATTATATAAATCACCAAACCACTCGCCAAATTACACAAATTGACATAATTTTTATTTTAAATAACGAAAGAACAAAGGAATTAGTATAAAATTGATAAAAATACAAATAAAAGTCGAAATAAAAATCACTTGACGACGTAAACACGTGTAACTTGCTTAAAGTCAAATGAATGTGACATTTACGATCAAACATTATTGGCATTTAATCTTACTAGGGGATCGTACCCGGGCTCCCCGGGTTACAGAATATAGGTGAAAACTTTTTTTTTTTTTTTTTTTTTTTTTTTTTTTAATTGAAAAGCAATATATATATTTTTTTATCTGCAATAAATTTTTTAGATCACCTACTTACATTAAAAAAGCATTTTTCATATGAAAAATGCGAATTATGCAATCAAATAAATTTTTGAAATCCAGCAAAAGCGATATTTAATTATTAGTCATATGCTAACAATTATTTGATCAAGATTTTGCTACTTACGGCATCCTTTTATGTTCTGATAATTTCAGAGCTTATACATGTTAGTTAAATTTGCGTTCTATTTATATTATTTTATTGTTTTATTCATAGGGAAGTTTTTTTAATAGATATTAGCCGAAAGAAAATGACGAACTCTTTATTTTGTTTTAAGGGCAAACGGATTAATCTTTCGTAATCGAGCTCCGCGTGATATAGATAAATTAAAAGATATTTCATGCTTTAAAATTGTTTTTAAAACCATAGACAATCAGTACGCTGAGATGAACTTTGCAAACAAATTCCATTTGAAAAAAAAAATCCTATTTGGTGATCTACATATTTAAATTGTACGATTACAAATATGTTAGATTTGTGTTTTTATCATATTATTCTTTTATTTGTTTATAAAAGAAGTATTAATTTCGTTAATTTGTCATTCACAAATATGTTAGATTAGCATTTTTTAATATTATTATTTTATTTGATTATAAAGGAAGTATTAATTTCGTTATGCAAAAATAGTCAGAAACAAATGCTGAACTATGTTTGTTGCTTTATGTGCAAAATGATTATTATTATTATGTATTAAAACTGGCACGTGATAAGATAAACTTAAAAAAAAAATCATGCTTAAAAATTATTTTAGAAAACATAATGCATCAGTCAATTAAAATACAGTTTTTAAACGAATTGCATTTGAAAGTAATTTTTTTCCCTATACGACGAAAATTGAAAATGTACGATGGTCAGAATATTAAAAAAATGCAGTAGCGAAAATTTCAAGACCGAAATTTGATCGTGAAGTGTTGTCATTCGCAAAATGACGACACCGTTACTCACAGATACCTTTGTAAATTATAATATAGATACTTAATCAGTAAAATATAATAAAGATCAGTTTTTAGGATGTAGTTATCAATTGAGGCTCTTATGCTTGGTATTCCGAAATCAAAAACAGCAATTTTCACCTTCTCAAAATTTGCATCAGCACTTCTCATATCCATATTTATCATTTTTACAAAAATTATATTTTGTTTGATCATTGTAAAATCAATTAACTCAAAACATTTTTATCAGAAAATGGCATGAATAAAGATAAAAATACCTCATTATTTCTCTCTTGTCTACAATAATGAAAGCTATCTAATTTTCATCATTTTGAAGAAATTTTATAAAATGCTTTTAAAATTAAAATATAAAAGTGGGGACATTAAAAAAACACAGATAGTGAGATCACATCTAAAAATGAACAGCTTTCAGTTAGAAAAAAATATTTGTAAAATTGTTTCATCAGAAAGATCAGAGCAGATGACTAAAAAAAACACTTGTGTTTTATATATATAGATTATATAAAATTATGAAAAATTAAATTCAGGAAATTATTTTATTTTGATAAAATTATAGTAGAATGTCCTAAAGAATAGCATTAAAATTTTATTATTCGAGATAATTTTTGACAAAAACTTCATGAACATGATATTATTTTAAACCTCGATTTATTTGTTTGCTTCTCTAACTCGGCGAAGCAAATCCATCCAGGCCAGAATCATCAATTTCTGTAATATAAATCGCTATTATTTGCATGTCACCTTTCTTTTATAAAGACACTCTAAATTTTTGTAAAAGATTGCGTTTTATCAGTGTGTGATTTCGATTCCATTATTTTCAAAAGTGATTTCAAAGTAGTTGGGCTGTGAAAATGACGCACTTCTACAAAACATAATTCAGTTTTAAGAACTAAAATACATGATTTTTTGTAAAATGACGTCATTTGCATCCGCTAAAGCAATCTACTTTTATAATCCAGTCTTAAACTTCGTCTATACCGAAGTATGCATATGGCGTCATTATCACGGAAGAACAGACAATATTCTTGACATAACCCATATTTTAATTTCAACTCTTTTTTTCAGGTTTTATGAGAAAATGGCAACAAAAAGATACAATAATATCCTGTTTTCGACTATTTTCCGTTTACTTTCAATAGAAATGGGGTACGTTTGTTGCCACGATTAGAAAAATTGTATTAAAAAGTACAAAAAATTAATATCTCAAAAATAAATTAATATACAGCTTTCAAACAAACTGCATTTAAAAGAGAATTTTTTTCCTTATACGACGGTGTAAAAATTTAAAATGTGCAATGTTTAGAAGTTTAAAAATTTGCAGTAGAGAAAATTGGAAAACCAAAATTTTATTTCAAATTTCAAAGTGCCGCCATTCGCAAAATGACGTATGCGTTACGCACAGATATGTTTGTCCTTTATAATATAGATTTATAATATAGATAGATTGGTGATAGATTTTTGATCGACGGGATAACTAAGTAGTACCATTCATTTTATATGTATATTATTGATGTTTTTTATGTCCAAATTACTTCTGTTTCTGAATAAAATTAGATAAATGGTTTTTATATGTTAAATAAATCATATAAATATCGGTACTTCTTAGTTATCCCGTCGACCAATTTCGCCAAATTATATAAATCGCCAAACCACTCGCCAAATTATACACATTTTTTTTTTTTTTTTTTTTTTTAAATAACGGAAGAACAAATAAATTAGTAAAACATTTTATAAAAATACAAATAAAACGTCGAATTGATGGTTTTATTGGCCATTATTGGCATTTAATCTTACAATTAATTAATTAATGGCAATCATTATTGACAATTAATCTTACAATTTGGCGACAGTAATTTGGTCGACGGGATAACTAAGAAGTACCAAATATCGAAAAAATATGCGTGTTACTGGATAGGTTCCCGGCAAAATATGTTGCCAAATTTCCTTCTTCGTCAATGCACCTATACTGAAAAAGTATCTAAAGCACATTAAAATCGCGCAGTTAGGAGTTCAGACAGGAGCTCAGCGTCATCTATTGGTGATTATTTTATCAGTAGCATCGGGAGGAAGATATAAATACCTACATTTTCGTATATTACACTTTCTCACACATAGATTTTGAGGAAAAAAAAACCCCTAAAAGAGCGGAGTTTAAATTAAATTGCGGTGACTTCCTTTATGAAAGATTAATGGTTTTAAATGGGAATTTCTCCAAATTAGCCATCTATCACCAAGTTGGCTTCATATATGACACCTTATTTTCCTTGCCAACATTTGGCGCTACTGTGGAAACCCTGTATTAGTATTTTTCAACAATTACTCATTTCAATGAGGCGGTCCTACCGGAATTGTGAGGGACACACAGAGACTTGGATTTTATATTTCCTCACTGAAAATACAAAAAAAAATATTTTTCCTTCACATATAGAAAAATACTCTTTTTCTCGCGAGAGCGGTACAGAAGGCCGAAGACAGATTGTATAATTCTTATATATCTCCAGTGTTTTATTCTTATCTGAAGGAATCTTTCATAATTCAGTCATTCTCAACCAAATGCCAAAAAAGTACCGCGCAACTCAAACTGTACAACTAGTGTCATAAATTATTTTCATGTGCTTTATTTTTCTAAACTGCTGTGGTCAGTTGTGGCATCTTTTATTATACCCTTTAAAGACATGAAAGCAAAGAACACAAAACAATAAAAAAAAAACCTCCAGTGGGTGTGATAAACATATGATGGACCATCCTCCGCTATTCGTCGAATTCATGTGCAGTGCGACGAAAGAATAACCACATCAGTAAAGCTGAAAATAGCATTTCCTACTGTCATGAAGATGGTGTCAAACATCATTGCATACCGAATTCCACGTTAGAAGACACTAAAGACTTCTGAATTTTGATGCAGGTCTAGAGTGGCTAATTTCATCCAACAGGGACGCTGTAATCCCTAATGATTAACCTTATTTTTTTTTCTGTCGTGGTCCAAATTTACCATATTGTGAACAATTATGTCTGTACATCGAAATATGTGTTTTATGAAAATGAAGTTAAGAAAATATTCTGCATATTTTGATTATTAAACATAATTTAAATATTAGAAATACAGAAAGTTCTTTCTGGTAGTTTATTTCGTAACACATTGTGACATCACGGCAACATCACATTTTGACTTTGTGACTGTCGATGTAAAGTAACGTGACGTGGATTTGAAGTAATAGTCACATGAATGCGATGTCATTATGGCAGTTTTTAACATACACTGTATAAAAAAAAAAAAAAAAAAAAAAAAAATTGTAGATTTGCTAGCACATAGTGCTGTTAATTTTTCGAAACTACTGTATTTTTCATGTTTATATAGTCAAGAAACCAAAGAAAGCTACAGCACATTCGACTGTGATCGAGTATGAGCGCGAGATGAACAGCACTATGTAATGTAAAAATGTACACTGTGACTTGTTTATAAGAAGCAGATGAAATTTGTGACTATTCTACATCGGGTCAGATGAGCAAAATTTTTTCGAACCCAAACTGACCTCATTCTGTCTCCTATTATTTTTCGGTTGCAGAATTCGGATCTTGTATCGGTTTGGGTGACTAAATTCTACCAGAAACTGTCCGACCTTATTTTGCGCGCTCGTTTCTTTTTCATATTTTCTTTTGTTTTGGGGTTTAGGTAAAATTCGCAGTAGAATCTTGAACTGGGTCGGTATCCAGGATTTACACTACTACGATCCCGAGTCCAGTTAAACAAATCCTAGTAATTCGACTAGGTGCAAAAATTCTAATCAAAGACATTCAGACTTCAAAAAACTTCAGAAAAAGTGTTCAGAAAGACTTCAAATACTTCAGAAGAAAAAAAAACCGACTAAATAAAATTTTTCGTGTTTCAATAAAATCTAGCCAACAGACCCGATGCAGAATCGTCGTTTTTTGAATATTCATATTTTTAGGAAAGACTGTAAAAGGTGCATTTTTTAATTACAATACCATCCGACAACACATATCTGTAGTATATCATACACATTTTTTACTATATTTAAAGATATTAAGAATATAACCTAGTAACGCGGACGAAATCGCGAGTTAATGTTAAACCAATGAAACGTATCTTATTTTTATTATTATTATATCTTTAAATTTTGGGACGGTGGCCGAAACTACCATCAGAAAACTAAAATAACTGCATCCATATTCGCAAATGTATGAAAGTACCCGGTAACACCAAAGATATCCTATGGTAAAAATTCACTCTTAAATATATGAAAATTGAAATAACTTAAATGAAGGAATGAATTAGAAAAGAACGTTGGCGTTGGTTTAATATTAGTTGATCAGTTCCTTTGCGTTATTAGCGTATGCCGTTAGGTGTATATGACTTTTAAACATAAACTGTCCCTTTTCTTCCAATAATTAGAAAATAAGATAAATGTTCTTACTTTAATACTGACAAAATAATATACAATACTTTAAAGTGGATTTCTAAAAATTTGTAGATTCTTTTACATTGTTTACATTAAAATCAATTTTCTATGTTTCAAAATAATAAAAAAAAAAATTAAGATAACGGGGCAGATTTAAAGATTACGCGTGTAACAGAAAATAAATTTTCCTTTCTTAGCTTAGTAAGTTATGAGACAATAAATTGTTTTTCAAGCACAAAGTTTATGTACAATTCCTTAGATAATTTATTTCCTTTCATATAACTCTTTGAAATATGTAGCTATTTTATTACCTTATCCATTTGTTTCAGATAAAGCGAATAAGTAAATGGCATATTTAACTTACATTTGAGAAATATGAAAGCATATTTTTAGTAGTCTACGATATTTTTAAAATGTTGTGTGGTGTTTTTCAATTTGTTTCATCTGACAAAAAGTTTTTGCATTGATATTAATTATTAACACTAGCATATGGCGATATTATTTTAAGCGGTATGATAGTGATTTTGTGGAGAGTTTCGATTAATTATCTACGCATATTAATTGGACGGTGGGCGTTTGAATTTTTTTTTCGTCATAGAAATACAAAATTTTGTGCATATATACATTTCATAACAAGTATATAAAACACCATAAAAGAAATTTTAAATCTTATTATAATTTTAAGATTAAAAAAAAAAAAAAAAAAAAAAAAAAAAAAAAAGAAAAAAAAAACGAAAAAAAAAAAGCAATTTAACAAATTACAACGACCATTTGGAAAATGATTTTTTTGAAAGACTAAAATTTAAGACGTAAAAAATCGCACCGAGTTGATCCTACATTACGTACGCCATTAATTAAACATTAATTGTGTTATTACTACGTATTATCCACCTGAAACTTACGGATTATCCAAGCATTTCATTGGCTGTTTGGGAAAAGGCTTTTCCATCGACAGATTTCTAAGAAATCTGACGACACATTTTAAATGAAATTTCATTCTTAAACTTCTAAACACCCGACAATATCACTTTTTACACCGTCGGATAGAGAAAAAAAAAGTACTTTTAAATGCAATTTGTTTGAAAGCTGTATCTCAACTGGTTTCTGAGTTATTAAATTTTTTTTGTAGTTTTTATTACTTTTTTTGTCGTAGTGGCAACAGAAGGTATCCATCGTTGTTGAATGTAAAGGGAAATACAGATTACTGTATCGACCAATCAGAACACGAATAAAATACGGATTAAACCAATAAAAACCTTCAGATATGCTTTTGATTTCCTACCCTGACAGAGGGACAAATTTTTCAGATTTGTCCTTGCTTTTGCATTTTAATAACTTAAAACTCTATCACAAATAAATCTAGACGTCGATTTTTTAATCTTTTGTATAGTTATTTTTTTAGAATTTTTTTCTTAATTTCATATCGAGTTTCATCAAAATTTTGCCTTTTAATACGTTAAAATACAAATTTAATTATCAAATGAAGTCGAATTTCCAAATGCATGCTTATTTCCTTTGTAATATATATCAGTGTTTTTCCATACTAATTTCATGAATTTTCATAAAAAATTAGGATGCCTGGAGAGTTTCAAAAATCTAAAAACGTTGAAAAATCTGTTTTGAGAAAAAGCAGATTTAAAATACATTAACATGCCGAAAAATAGCTATTTTACAAAATTCAAGCTCTTGTTTGTAACTTTACGAAAAATAATTGCATCTACATGCGGTTTTTTGAGAACAATGATATGCACAAAACTAGTTTTCTCTTTTGGGGAAGAAGTTTTCTCAACTAAAGATCCACTGTCCCCTTAAGGGGTTTCAGGACTCTTAAATTTTGAAATAAATGAAAACAAAATCATAATATTCAACATATAATACATTAAAATGCATATGATTTTAAAACACAATTTTAGAGGATCAAATGTATAAGTATGTTCGTTCATTTCATGTATTAAAAATTTACAAGATGGATAATTAATAATTATAGTGGTCTTCAAACTCTCAAACATATCTGGAGCTTGAAATTGACGTGACTGTTTACTCCCAGGATTAAAAGTAAATTTTGCATCTAAAATAAAACTTTTGTTCCAAATTATACTCCAGATTATATAAATTACCCTTAATTGAAATTAAATTAAATTTAAACATTTTTATATATCTAATAAAAAGTTGTAAATAATTAATACATATTTTTGAAATTTCCAACAGTATAACCACCTAAAAAGAGATTTTTTAACAGCAAGAAAAAACTTTTAAGTTCTCTATATGAAGACTAATATGAAACATACCTTTTAAAT
Source organism: Maratus speciosus (assembly GCA_963932465.1). NCBI lineage: Eukaryota > Metazoa > Arthropoda > Arachnida > Araneae > Salticidae > Maratus > Maratus speciosus. The sequence continues at coordinate 113,959,349 of OZ010800.1, forward strand.
TTTTTATGAAAAAAATATTGAAAAGTCTTTAAGGTATCCCGCGAGTTATTCGTAAAAAAGTTATTTTATGAAAAGTGACTTCAAAATTTCTGAAATAATATTTTTAGCTCATAGTTGGTATAATTGTAAAAGTCATAAATTCTGTTATAATGAACATTTCTATGAAACAATTCTATCAAAATGTTCAGGATAGATAGGAGTTATACATATAAAAAGAGTGGAGAGTATGGAGAGTAAGATATAAAATATATATATATATATATATTAAAAGTTTTTGAACAGTTAAGAGTCCTGAGATCCTTTACGGATGAAGATTCGCCACGTGTGACGATTTGTTATTGCGAAATCTCTTTGTATGACATATAAAGTAAATGAGGTATGTGAAGTAAAGCATAATAAAAGTGTTTTATATCAGCAAAATGGTAGTTATTACTAAAACGTTTTACACAACATTTAAAAGAACATTATAAGAAAACATTGGGAAGGACGCGTCTGTGAACGATACCACAACAGAGCTTGTTGTTAAAACGTGATTATCTGTTTTTCGAATATTAAAAAAAACGAGTAATTGCATTTTGACTTCATTGCAATACCTTTTAATATGTAAAAAAATATATAAAAATGCAAAAAAGCTATAATATGTTGATACATTCATCAAGCATAAAATTTATATATTCAGAAAAAAAAAAATAATATATATAGTAAAGTGAGGATAGACGCCGCGGTGGGGCAGATGCCGCAGAGATTGTATTGGCGATACTAGCGCTCCCTAGGCCAAATTCAGAATTCCGTTGTGTGCTTAAGTGCTGTCTGCTGTGTTATATGCGTTTCATTGCTTAACTATTAGTATTTAAATATTTCTGCCAGCTTTTATGCTTCAAACCTGCGTGGTATGTTGCTAAAAGTTCTAATAAAGTTTTATTACATATTTTAAGCCAAATAAAGAGATATTTCTTTCCAAAACCGATTGTAACTGTAGACTAGATTCTCGTAGAATACAGACATGTGCTTGCCTTTCTCTCGCGTCATTCAAATAACACAAAATGGTTGTGCGACAACTTACCCACCACTGTGGGACAGATACCGCACTGAGGTTGAAGGACAGATGCCGCAAAATACATTTGTGTTTTTTAGTTCAATAAATTCATCACTACAATTTCTGTAGAACTTACATATAAATGAATGTATATTCAGCGCATTTCTTTATTTAGCTAATATTTGTTTAACCCTTTATGTACTGAATTAAGAATTCATAAAAATTTTACCTTCTAAAGCATTTTTCGTGAATTGTTTAAAATACATTAGAAGATTTACATAATCATTTAATAAATTTTAGAAGGATTTTAGTAGGACTGGAGGATTTTGAAGGATTAATTAAATTTGAATTTAGAGGGATTTTGTGCAATATTTATAACCCCACTCAAATATTTTATTTTAAATATTTTTCTGAGTATTTTCTGGAATTAAGAAATGTATAAAGATATTTTTACAATAGAAATATAGAAATATTTCCAAATTAAAAGATCTCCCGTATGTAAGCATGATACCCATTAGAAGGAACTTCTTCTACTTATCAAAATATTCTGAGCAACAATGTTGGTTCGCCATGTGTGAATAAGATAAAAGTAGACCTTCAATGATTGTCACCATCTAAACTGTTAAACAAAATTTCTCCTATTCCAGTGGTCAAAAGACTTATACAGACAAGTAAGAGAAAGCAAAAGGCTGCAAATATTATAAGCACAGATATTATAAACAAGAAAAAAGAAGAAGGAAATAAAAAGCAAAAGAAGCAAGAAAGAGTCAAAGAACGACAGCTTGGCGGAAGTAAAATGTGTAAAAAAAGGTAGGGAAAGACCAATTTGAAAAAAACCTCACTTGAGGAAGAAACTGAAATGTGAGTCATCTTCCGACAGTGAAGAAAGTATTCCTCTTGTGGATTCTGAAGGCAGTATTGGATTGGAATTTGATGACTCTGAATGTGCTGAGTGTCTGGAGTCATATCAAGAAACAAGTCTAAAGCGGGATTGATTCAGCGCATAACATGCAATCGGTGGCCGCATGAAACATTCTCACTTTGCTCTTGCAACGGAAAGTGTGGTGATTGTGGGCGAATAGAAATACGAAATAAAAAAAATGAGAAGAAAAGTCAAAAACAAAAAGACTACGGCCTTAAATGAATGGAACTAGTACTTAAGAGCAAACTACAATGGTCGCCTGGATATAAGCAAGTGGCTTATATCTTTTTTTGTAATTATGCTGCCTATTGTTTCCAGTCAAATGTTTTTTTTTTCTTTTTCTGCCTTAAGTTTTATTTTTTGAGCTTGCTCTTTTGCAATTTCGTTAAACTTTTCACAAGTTAGTGATGTATATAATTTATGTAAGTTTACTGTTATTTATTTTCATTTTAAGTAGTTTGAGGAAATAAAAATGTGATTTACTTGAAAAAAATAGACAGCATAGCTTTTTTCTCCATGCGGCATCTGTACCTCACCCCATGCGGCATCTTGCCCAGCACATAAAAAATGAGTTTAAGAAAAGACGTTTGGGAAAATAATTATGCTTTATTAAGAGGGCTTTAACTTGTTTAACATAGAAATTTGATTCTGAAGGGTTTGATTGATGATTTCTGGTACTTAGTTTGTTGTTTTTTGCTTTATTGTACATTTTAGAAGAAGAAAAGTAAAACTGCGGCATCTGTCCTCACTTTACTATAAGTTATTTTTCGTGCAAAGTTTTATTAAATCTTTGGTATAAATTTGCATCAGCAGCATGTGTAATTAAACCAAGTAGTTTCGATATATTATGTAGCAACTCTCCGTTTATAATAACGTAATATAGAAAAAATAACACATGTATCAAAACACTGAAACACATAAAATTAAATATAGTATTAAAATATATAGATAAATCGTCATGTCCCTTATTTGCTCAAATAGTCTGTTCAAAATAACAGAATTTAGTTACGGCACGATTCACGCTGAAAAACTATCAAAAAATGTGAAAATTTCAGAAAATAAATAGGAATATTACGCCAATGATTTACAATATTAAAATGTATAACATTTCATTATTATTTTTTTTTTTAGTTCAGAATATCTGAGAAACAGAAACAAAATAAACGAGACTTGTTAACTTTAATAACTCAAATCATTAAATAAATATGTAATTATGGCACGTTGTATGAAGCAAGATAACTTAAAAGCACATAACTATAACATTAAAATCGAGTTTTTGCATTAATATACAAAATTTTAGTACCTAAAACAACATGCAATGTAACTTTTTGAAATAATATTTGTATTGGAAATAATTAAATATGTATAGAAATAATCATAAACAGATTAATGTTTGATTTTTTAGTTCTTCGAAATATATCTTTTCACTATAACTCAGAATTATTTGATAAAATTAATAAACGTTTCAGTTAAAGCTAAAATATCTTGATCAAAAATAGCAATAAAAACTTTGTCTTACCACTTGAGATATTAAAAGTCACAAAAAAGTTACTTAATAAAATAATGCACTATTGAAATCACATAAATATATTTTGATGATCAACAATTGAATATGAAACACTTTATAAAATATTCCTTCGTTTATAAGAAATACTCATAAACTAAAACATAAATCAATGGATATATTTTCATATGCGACAACTTTATGAATATATAAATTCTGTGTAGAAAACTGATTAAGGTATTGTCGATGGAAAAAGTAGAAGAAAAAAAGGTGTATCCCTTTAAACAAATAAGATTTCCTGTGTAAATCTTCCGGTAACATTGAAAATTATGTTTGCTTCTTTTATTGTTTCCATACCCACGATTGTTTATTTTATAACCAGACAAATCGAAAATTTTCCGGTGAAGTACTAGATAGGAATGAAAGATTTCGCAAATAACATGACACCAGTAGTATATGGTGGAAAGTTTCGGCGAGAGATTGTTATCAAGCATTTTGTGCACTGTACAGCTGAGCTCCGTCCAATTAAGACAAACTACCGTTAATTATTTGTTGTCAAAAGCGCCGATTCCATGATTCTTCGGCAGGAAAGATGAGACGCTCTGAGTCATGATGATTGGAATCATTTTCCTCAAAAATTGTTCGGTATAACACAATAAAACACAAATTCAAGCACGATATAAAAGTCTTTTGCGGGCTATAGGACGTATCGACTCATTTCCAAGACATAAAATGATAAAATCCCTCGTTGTTAATAACTTTATTGAATTAAATTCCGTGAAAGTAGATTGAGTAGCTAACAGTTAGAAAAACTTCTTGCATCGGCAAAAATGTTATTATTATTATTATTATTATTTTTTTTTTTTTTTTTTTTTTTTTTTTTTTTTTTTAACATAAGAAAGAAAATCCAAAAAAGATCAGAAATAGTTCCAATGAAAATATTCAGACACAGCCCAATGTTTAAGAAAGAACGGGTCACGAGATTTGTAATATTGGTTTCGTGTTAATAATTTGCCGTGAATAAATGTAAATATTTAATCCAGGTTTGACAAATAAAATTCTTTCTAGAAGATAGAGGAAAATTATCAGAAGGAAACATTGGAAAACACCCAGGAAAACAACCGGGGAGATGCTTACTTATATATTTATTTTTTTATAATAAGAAAAACAGGGTTTAAGTAAAACTTGGTTATATTTTAATCAATGTACGATCGAAAGGGATATTTGGAAAACTAAAATATGGTAATTTAAAATTAATTGAGATTTCACCATTTCAATAATATTAGCTACATTTGGACGCAAACCGCTGTTTTATGCACTTGAAGAAATACTGGCAGAATGGCTGATAGTTTTATCATGAAAGCCGGTTTTATTGTAACCCGAAATAATATTCGTATCAGTGCCATGAATCTGATAAAAGTTTCAATTTTTCTGCCATTTAAACAAGCAAATTTTGTTGCATTTGTTGGATGGTGCAATCGTTTTATGAATCGATACATCTTACTAAAATTGCGCCCCCCGCCCCCAAACGTCCGATAATGAAAGAAGTTAAATTTAACTTCTTTCGTGTCATCTAACAGCGGAAGAAAAATGACGCGGAATTTTCACGAACAGGAAACTTGTATGAAATTCATGTATGCTTTGGATTATCGACAAATTGCCCAGTGGAGAAAAGAGGTTTAATGTGTCCTATTATTAGAACAACCTGGTGATCAAAAAATGCACTTCACAGTTGTTTTAATCTGAATGGCAGATACTGCACGTTTATCTCCAATTATAGCTTTTAAACGGAAAGCATTGCTGGAGGGGATGCATTTCCCATGTGGCATTATCGTATGTGTCCGTCCGAATTGTTAGATGGATGAAAATAGAATTTTAGATTGGCTAAAAATGCATAATTTAAAAGAAAACGAGCGATTTTTAAGAAGCCGCCTCCGTTTGTTTAGGATGTATTTAAGGAACGCAGCACAGGAAAAGTAAAACCATTTTCCGGTGAGACGGGATCGTCGATACTTATGATACCAGGAATCTTAACTTCTATTTTGCAAGTACTGGAAGTTTGTCCAAAAAACAAATTTAAAGACACACTCCGTTCGAAGTGGACTGAATCGATCTCATCTGGAGATGCGGAAGAGACAAATCTCGGTGATATAAAAAAGCTGTTATCGTGAATATCTTTGAATGGGAAAAGAAGTTTGGCTTGAATTGCCACAAAAGTGATCTTCCGATCTTTCAAAAATGCTAAAAAAGTAATGGGATGTGTGGAACTGCGTATGATGCAATTTTTGAAGATGATGGTGATGTTGATGAAAATGAATTAGACAATGGCGATATTCATCCGTATTTACCAAGGAAAGAAAGCTATTTTAATAAGTTGATTGAAATTTTTGATAATGTCTTGGATAGTGAATGATGAATAGTAATTTCTTTTAATTGTAAAAGAATGAAGTGTTAAATTAATTACCATTCCATAGAATATTGAGAACGTTTTTATAACGTAGCAATAGACGAATTAAATCAGAATATTTTTATAAGATTGCAGTTATAATATAACTATGAAACTAGATCTTCATTTATAATAAACTCATCACAAAATATATTATCTTCTTAATCGCTTAACTTGCAGCAATCCATGCTTCCAAATTTTCTACATGTCATTTGTGCAAACAAAAGCCAAAATTCGCCTTTAATTTCTTAACACGAGAGTTTACACAATTAACAAATTGCAATAATAAAGTGTTTACTGTTACATTTTTTTTTTAAATGTGTATTTTATTATGTTCAGAAGATATTAAATTTATAGTATAGTAACCCTCATAGCATGCATGGTCACGGTGACGTCGTTGTGACGTCACTGTAAGTCACTGTGGTCACGTCACATCTGTGACCAAAATGCCACCCCTCAGTGATGTCACATTGTGACTGAGATGTGAACTTCTTAGAAAACTTTAAAAAATTACGAAAATTCTTTAAAACATGTTATTTACTGTAAAATTATGTTTTCCTGGCAATTAAAAAAAAAAATTGTGAGGTCACTGTTATGTCACTGCTATGTAACGTACGTCACGTCACATATGTGTCAAAAAACCACCATATTGTAAGTCACAGTGTGACAAAAATATGAACTTCAAAAATCTTTGAAAATGAAGAGAAATATTTTAAACAGTCACGAGTTACATGGCATAAGGAATAAAATATATTAGTGGATAGCAAATGGTAAATTCTCTCACTAAAGGGGAGAGGGGAGGGGGCATAATAAATAAAGTGCACGATACAATCATTAATAAACTAAATTTTCAGGCTATATTTTATCAATTTGATATCTAAGATAGTGAATGTATACTTTTTCATGATTTCAATTTTATCTAGCATTTGGATAATATAATTAGAATTAGGAATATTAAATTTATACACTTTACATATTTAGTTTGCTGGGAGGAAATTTATTTATTTATTTCTTTTTTTACCGACCAGGATTATTCGAAACACTTCTGTGGTTTCAAAATAAAAAAATTCTATTACAGTTAAATCTGCACCTTTTAATGAGCACGTAGAAAGAGTCTTCAGAGTTTAGTCATCTATGCATTTATTGCTTTAGAATATTTTTATAATTTGTATTCAAGTCATAAATTCTACTTCTTTCAGACTTTTTAAATAAAATTAGCATTTTCCGAAAATAAAAGAAATATACAAAATTTGTGCAAAACAAACTTTACTTAAAAAAAAAAAAGAAAAAAAAGGGGGGGGGAGGCTCGTTATTACCATTAAATTTATTTTTACACCTTTTGAAAATTTAAACAATGGTATATCTAATAAACTCTAATTATGAATATTATTATTATAATTATTTAGAAAAAATGAACTTTACAATACATTTTAACTTGTATTATTTGGTACGGATAAAAAGAAAAGGTTAAATACATTGGACATTTCTTCAAATACAAAATTTTAATTAACCATACTTTCAGAAAATTACTGCGCATTCAAGTTTCATATCTCTTGCATGCAAAAACAAATAATCTGTACCAGACCATCTGCTTGAAAATCGTCTGCCCACAAAAAAATAAACATGAGAAGACGCGGGAAATAAATAGTTCACTGTTTTTAGAACATCACCTTCACCACGTCTACAACACTTTAAGATAAGGAAATGACCATTTTTGGATACACGGATATTAATAGAACGTATATGTAAGTTTTATTTAATTTAAATATTTTATTCCTGATTTGTACATATGAGTTAAATAGTTTTATGTTATATTTGTAAGAGACTGATCTTTAAACTGTTAGAAGCGATATTTTAAAATTCGATAACTGTAAAGAAAAATATCTTAATCTGCCATCGCTTGAAAAAAAAAAACTGCGCAGAGACTGTGCATGCCTACATTCATACTGGAATTAATATAAACATTAATTTACTCTTACTTGAGATTGAAAATGTATGGAACGACAATGATTTGGAGTTATTTTATCGGCTTCTTATTATTTTTTGATTACTAACACTTATAGTTATTATTATTTTGGGGTTAAATATGATGTTCGATTATCATAAGATTACGAAACTGTTTAAGATTAGAAATTAACATTATACTGGGAAAATGTATCTTTACATATTACAGTAGTGAAACATTTGAAAGAATTTTCTTTTAGTGCTAATAATATTTTAAATTATCTTTCAAAATCCTAAATCTTCAAACCAATGTTTTCAGATTTAACATTTGCCGAAATTATAAAATAATAGGAATTCCTTATACCATATCGAAATATTTTTGAGATATTGTTAAATCTAATAAGGCATTTAATTTATCTATTGAGTTTGCTGTTGTTTAATAGTACAATTATAAATCCTAATTATTATTTTTAGTATTTTTCAAATTGGTATATTTATTTTTTTAAATTGTATGTAAGCATTTTTTCTGTTTGTGATTTTAATCAAACATTTAATTATAGACATTCTGAATCGGTTATTAAATTTTCTTCTATTGTAAATTCATTTTCTACGTTTATGATACGCGTAATTATTGGCACTAAAAAGTAAAATATGATACTTAAGCATTGAAACAAAGTGTTTTTCATGCCTGATGGGAAGTTATAGATTAAACTGCTTTAGTATATATTTTTTAAAAGTTCATATAATACAGGATACATAATACAGGACACAAGTTGAAAAGTGCTTATGACTTCGGTTTGTCTGTCCGTCTAGCAGTCTGTCCGCACTCTAACTCTCGAAAATATACTCGGATTGCCCTGAAATTTTTGGATGTTATTGACGTTTACCATAGCACAATACCTATTTGTAATGAAGTTTGTAGCATGCTTTGTTCATTTACAGGGACAGCCAAAAGTTTTCCGTTACATTACAGCCTATGGAAAAAAATCGTTTCAAATGATTTTTTATGATTTTACGCACGCTTTCAAACAGAATAAAATTTATATGCATTTATGAAGTGCACTAAAATATGCATTCTGTTGACTATGCGATGCAAAGAATAGTTATTGTTCATTTACAGGGCTAAAAAAGGAATTCAAATACATAATGATATAGGGGTGGAGGGAATTGTTTGCGGCATACTTTAATTATGTTAATCTATTTCATATATAATGAAATTGATATATGTCGCTGAGGTTTACATACTATAAATTATTTCATGTATAATACGAATAATACGTATATAGCATTTACAGGGACACACAAAATATTTCAGATACTATATTGTATCCGAAGTAGTGTTCATAGCGATGATTGCTGGAAATGTATTTTTAATTATGATATGCGCTTTTATGATTCACTATATTTATGCACAGTATATGGTGTATATAAATGCTATAATTCCTATACAAGGCTACACAAAAGTATTCGTAAGGATTACTGGGTATGGGCGCAAATTGCTTAAAGGTGGTTTTTAAATTAGTTATGCTTTTTTTTGCTGAACTGCATTTAATTTACCAAGAAATGTTTGTAGAATATAGATAAAACGATATACAGGATCACGTAAAGAATTGGATACATGACCGTCTATAAATTATAATTTCTGGAAATGTGATTTCAGCAGTTTTAAGAGTGTCTTAGTTTGAATTAAATTTTAAGTAAATAGTGGCGTGTAATAAAGATTCTAGGTAAACTACAGGGTTGTACAAAAGTATTCAAGTATGTTTCCATACATTAGTACAAATTGCTGAAAAAGAATTTCAACCTGTTAGGCGTTTTCTTGCTAAACTAAATTTTCCCATTATATAGTATATATACACTTAAAAAAATGGGAAGTCAAAATTGAGTAAAAAGTACTCAATTTTAAATGCGTCACATACTCAAAATAGCTCCGATCCAAATGTACTCAAAGTTGAGAAACACATGTACTCATTTTTTATTCATTGGTTGTGATCAAATATGAATCATTATGTACTGCCCCCCTCCCTCCCAAAAAAAGAAAAACCTAAAATTTAAAGTAAAAATGTACTGACATTTATTTCCCGTTCAAAGTTCTTAACAAGAAATGTTTAATTGATTATTTATTAAGAAAAATAGCAAAATTCTTAACAAGATACTCAAATCGAATATTTTTATGACAAGAGCATTATTTCCAAGCACTTTTAAATTATTTTTAAAATGCTGTGCATAATTTAATATTTACATTAATAAACATCATTTATGCCGCCATAAATGAAATGAACCATTACAGGGTACAAAACTATTCGTTTGTTCGGGTTTGATAACATGTGATGTTTCAAAATAGAGAAAGCATGGGTTCATTTTTGATCCAAAAATATTCAATTCGATATGAGTACGTCGGTTTACTTATTTTTGAGTGCTTCATTTTTCTCAGTGTATCAACCTACAGATCAAATACAGGGTTGTTCAAAAGAATTGGAAAACATATTTGGCTATGGACGGTAACTGCTGAAATCAATTTTTCAAATGTTTACTTAGTTATCTTATTTACGTCATTTCCCTAAATTACGATGTCTTGTTAAAGCATTCAGAAAGTGTTGGAAAGTATTTTATAATCTATGATTAACGCATGATTTTTCTTACTCGTTTTTTTTTATATTTCCCAGATCAGTCTTTTCCTATAAAACATACCAAATCTATTTAGCTCATATTCACAAAATACAATATACACGGGAATAAAAAATTTAAATAAATATCGCTTATCATGCCGCTCTATAAATAATAGTTGTATTAATATCCGTGAGTCTCCATGTTCGTATTTAATAAAGTAATGACAAATCACAACAAATTAAAAAATTTACACATTCTAAATATCAAGCTTGAACTCAATATCAAGCATAGAACTTAATATCAAGCATAGAACTGAATAAAAAAATATGTCAGTTGATAAGCATTGTTTTTTAACCTTCCGTCTACCAGACGGGTCCATTGGACCCGACATGTACATTCAAAATATTTATTCAAACCAGAAATTTCTTCAAAACAAACTAAATGTATAAATCAGACAATAATAAGTTAAATAAACAAATTAAATAGTTTTAAGTAAAAATTCTGGTGTAGAATGTTTTTATAAAACTTGAGTAAAATTTCCGGTAGTTCTAGGGTTAAGTGGAAAAATTTAAAATGATTTAGAAGAATAGGACTCCAAAATAGCGATATTTTGCTAAAAAGTACGGTAAAAAGATAAGATTTTATATTTACAGCAAAAGGTTATTTCAAAATTCATCGCTGTATTAATACTTAGAAATTTTTGCAGAGAGAATCCTTCGCCTTATACACAATATTTCAAATGAAAATCAAATATCAAATTAATTGCTTAAAAGGAGCAAATAGTGAAAAAGATTCCAAGCCGGGACTCGAACCCGGGCCATCAGTATAGCACACTGATATTCTACCGACTAAACCACATGGAACGACGCCCAGTCTGTAAAATTTCTCACTATTACAGGTTGGCAAGGTTACAAACGCAGCACAAGATGGAATATTTATCGTGAGCCACCGACATGCGGTAAACACGAAACTTAATGAAATCCAGCATCGAAACTATATTAATAATTGGAAATTTTTCCAAGGAGAAACATTCGCCTTCCATACAACATTTCAAATTAAAATTGCCTTTTGAGCAATTAATTTGAAATTTGATTTTCATTTGAAATATTGTATGCAAGGCGAATGGTTCTCTCTGGAAAAATTTCCAAGTATTAATATAATTTCAATCGATACTGGATTTAATTAAGTTTCGTATTTGCATCATGTTGGTGGCTCACGCTAAATATTCCATCTTGTGCTGAGTTTGTAGCCTCGCCATCATGTAATAGTGAGAAATTTTCCAGCCTGGGTATCGTTCCATGTGATTTAGTCGGTAGAATGTCAGTGCGCTGTACTAATGGCCCGGGTTCGAGTCCCAGCATGGAATCTTTTTCACTATTTGCGTCTTTTAAGCAATTAATTTGAAATTTGATTTTCATTTGAAATCACAGTGTTTATGACAAGTTCGTCACAAATGACCCATATTTCACAAATTGGTCACAGTGTGACGTCAAAGCATTGTCGCTTTCGTCACAGGTTCGTCACAAAGTTAATGCCAAAATAGTCACAAATGACACACTTTTCACAAATTTGTCACACCGTGACTTCACAGAGTGGTCACAATGTGACGTCACAAACGACCTCTAAAACGGCCATAACGACCTCGCATTCTAGTCACTGTGACGTCACATCGACGTCACGTGACGTCACATCGACGGTCACAAAATCACAGCGTGACTTCACAACGACGTCGCCGTGACGTCACCATGCCTTACGGGAAGTCACATTTTCTTACATATAAGGGGCAGTGAAATGAAAACGAGACAGACTAAGAAACGACCACGGCACGGAATTTGGTAACGCTGATAGGTGTGTCTATATTGGCGCCCTCTAAAGGGATTAAGGAAGGAACAGCTCGAGCGGGCACCGTTGTAGCATTTTTCTGCTAGACGCACTAGAATTGAGGGAAGCAAGCCGTGTGTGCATCCTACATGACTATGGAGGTCGGTAAAGAAAAACAGCGAGGAATGGTGCGTTTTTTGACTGCGGAATGAGTGTCAGAAATTGAAATTGATTCACGATTATCATCTGTCCATTTTTTTAGGCCTGAAGAAATACATTCATGGACGTCGATTTGCTTCGGAAGAAGATGGACACGCCTGTGTACAATCATAGTTCCGTAGGTAACAACAAACAATTTTCCATTAAGGCATTGACCGTCTTGTATCACAGTGGGATTAATGATATTATAAGTTATGGTGATTACTTCTGAAATAATAAGCAGTTTACTTACTTTTTTTTTCAATTGTCTCGTTTTCATTTGACAATAGTTTGCTTACTTTTTTCCATCTTCATCGTTTACATTTGACTGAATCTTATATTTAAACACATAGAATTTAACACATTGACGCCAGCGCGGTGCGACACACTCGACTGTCTCAGAGCTGCAAAGTCTCCGGTTTTTCTGATACCAGTATTTTAATACAGAAAATGTTGTTTTATTTAATTAGAAGAATTGGGCGATTTAAAGGAATAACATTTTCTCTAAAATAACTGTGGTGTGCAAAAAGCCGGAGACTTGACAACTCTGAGACAGTCGAGCGTGACCCACCGTGCTGGCGTGAACGTGTTAATAGAAACGTTATAACGTATTTTAGTGCGGAAAATTTATTTTCATATGATAGGCGATCAAGGAATATACTATTAATAATTTAAATTGCTCCACTTTCTACTATTAGTTAGATATGTCTACACAGAATTATTTCACAAAACCAGTTATGTACACTGGCATGTGATCAACATGTTCATACTGTAATAGACTCCGTTTCTACATTTAATATTTTTACCGATAGGATGATAAAGGAATTATACACTTTACTATTACAGTTCATAGATTTAACAGATAAACAATATTTTTATTCCGACTTTCATATCTGGAATGTTCGTTTTTTTTTTTTTTTTTTTTTTTTTTTTTTTTTTTTTTTTTTTACAATTTACATAAAAAATATTACAACTTAAGATAATTATTATCTCTATATACGGTATTTTCTAGAATTTCAATTGAAACTTGCAGTGTAATAGAAGGATTTTTTTTTCTTTTTCGAATAATAAAGTATAAATACTAGGACTTCCCTCAAGGGGATTAGTTTGGGCGATATTGCTGAGAACATATATTTAATAATAACGTTTGGAAGTAAAGAAAATGAGATGTTATCTTTAATTGTCCATATACTGCCATACATTGAAATGATGAAAATAAACGAATCGTAGAATTAAAAAATCTTATATATAAATTAATATACACTGGTTAAAAAAATGGGAAAACAAACCATGCAAGACAGCCATGCATGGATATAAAATTGAAAGTACGAAATATATTAAAAGTAAAATAGAAAATAAAACACTAAATTACCTTATATCGGAATTTTAACTGTATAAAATGATGTCAAGAGCATAATCAGCTAATCTCCGCGCCAATTTGAGTAACTTTAAATGACAAATATATGATTGTTAAAAAGAATGGACTATATTTTATATGGTGTGTGCTACCTCGGAATAGTTGATATTGTACAATATCTGTTTTCCACGGTTACAATGAGGTCGCCGATAAGAGTTAAGGAATTCTTTGTTCAAAATCTGTATAGTATCAAAGTACCAAACACATCAAAAGCGCATGCAGTGCGTCATTAGAGTGTGTTTTAGATATGCTCGATCGGATTTAAATGATGAGTGTATGCTGGCCACTGCATACGCTGTATTGTTTTGTTTTCAAACATATTCTGCACAAGATGAGCTGTAGTTAGCATGCATTAAATAAAAGTTATCGGCAATGATTTCAACATAAAGTATAATAAAAGATTTGAATATATCTTCTGCATAACCTTTGAGCTGTCAAAGTGTCATTTGAAGTAATTTACAAATCCATAAATATGTTTTAAGCAAATCATGCAAGATAAAATGCGCCAATATGAGCTTGATTATGAAATTTCACCATAATAAGTTAATATATAAAAAATGTACTAATGGTAATTTAAAATATGTCCTTGTGATAAAATGTCTAGAAAAATGAATCAGAAAAAAAGTTCATATCACACTTAAAACGGAACTTCCCTCTGTTAGTGGCCTTGGCGAGAGAGAGAAAAGCCCAGAGATGGAACACTTTAACAAGTACTTTCGGGCAACCTACACACTGTTTCATACAGGTCTTTATTCAATATTTACACAATTTATTTAATGCTAGGTGGGTATCTATCAGTTTTGTTGCATTTAAATTGCATGTTTTGTGGAGGAAATGCAGCATTATAAAATATATAAAGTTGCTATACCTAATAATTCCAAATTAACGGTAATTGAGATCGCTTTCCGTTCATTTCATCTTTTTATATTTTAAATTTTTTAGAAACTATTCATGGAGAAAATTTTATATCTTAAAACTAACCCGAAGCAAAATTTCAAGTTTTTTGGGCTCATCAGTAACACATGAATAGAAAATTTTCGAAATATTTTTGTTTTTGCAGTGTTTTATATAGCGAAATTTTTAGAAATTGTTCTATTGAGAGAATTTACGTCATGATAAATACAGCCATGTTAATTTTCATGCTTTTATTCCTAACAATTCCATGTACTTCGTTACTTAGATCATCTTTAGATCTTTTTCCGCTTTGTTTAGCCTTTCGATTTTTTAGAATTCGTTCTACAACGAGTATTTACATGTTACAAATTACTGGCATGCCAAAGTTCTAGTTTCTAACCCCAACAGTATCCCAGAACTTCAATATTCCAAATAAATTATAATTTAGAACCTTTCTAGAACTTTTTTACGTTTATCTGTCAAAGTGAATTTTCGAAACTTTTAGAGAGCGTTCATAACGAGTATTTACATCTTAAAAGTAACCTCCACACCGAATTTAAAGTTTCTAACACAATCGATATCACAGAAATTACAATTTAAGATTATTTTATTTTATTTATTTATTTATTTATTTATTTATTTATTTGCTCTATAAACGGTGTAGGTTGTTGCATTTACATTTTTTTTTTTTTTTTTTTGAGCAGAAATGGCTACCAACATTTTTTAAGTTGCCTATGTAGTTTCAGAGATAACACCTCACAAACGTACAAACATTAATAATATTATACACTTTGCAATTTTATAACGCTTTATAATATTATCATTAGATGTATAGATACAAAAGTCATTTATGTGTTACAAACTAAAGTGCCCGGCGTTGCCCAAAATTCGAAGAATGTTTGTTCTGAAAAATCAATTTCAAAATTTAACAAAAAACATAAAACAAACATAAAAAAAAACAGTCGAAATGTTGTACGCATGAATGAAATGAAAACACAATATAAAAATTTATAAAGGCAT
This sequence comes from Maratus speciosus, assembly GCA_963932465.1. Taxonomy (NCBI): domain Eukaryota; kingdom Metazoa; phylum Arthropoda; class Arachnida; order Araneae; family Salticidae; genus Maratus; species Maratus speciosus. The sequence continues at coordinate 113,975,161 of OZ010800.1, forward strand.
ATAACAGACGCAAAAGAATACAGCTTTAAATGAACATATTTCTTTTTATAATTGGAGCAATAATGTTAAAATACGCAAATATTTTCCTAATCGGGTTTTTATCATGTTTCAATACATTTTTCACACTCGACGTTATACTATATTCACCACGTCCTTTATATTTCCAATATGATGTAATGTTTTCCTCTTTCACGTGGAAACCTTGATATAGAAAAGTTATGAAGTTATATTCACTTTCATTTAAATTCGTCAACATATTTATTTCATTTTCATTTTCACGTGAATATCTTGCAATAGAAAATTTATGACGTAATATTCACCTTTTTTTTTTTTTTAATTCGTCAAACTATTTCTTTCATTTTCATTTTTCATGTGAGTAGTAGGAAATTCCTACTACTCATGTGGAAATCTTCCAGTAGAACATTAATTGTTGTAGTAAAAATTTGATTGTGTATTTTAATTGTTGGTAACTGTTATAACGAAAAATTTTTATATTTGATAAGAAATTGCTGTTAAATTTGTGGTTTTTTATTAATTTAAAATTAACTATAAATTATTTCGATTCCGGATTACTTTAGTTGCTTCGGCCGTGTTTCAATACACACGTACGTATCTTTTCACAATTTTGGCTTCCAAACTGTGTATTTGTATAGAATTATAAACAGACAGATAGGCAAATTTTCATTTTTAAATATTAGATTATATACAAACATAAATAACTTATCTAATTACGTGTTAGCAGGTGCATATTTAAATATATATATATTAGGGCGGAGCATAAAAATTGTTTTTTCGAAATTATTTTTTCGCTGGCGCGGAACAGTTGTGGAATGGTCTCAGAAATATACTCACAAAATTTCAAAATAATCAATAAATAGCTTCTGGTTCCAGTTTAGGGTTTAAATATGCAATTTTAGCCGAAATTGTTGTATATTTTCACGTTTCAGTAATATTTTTAACTTCCGACCTTTTTCTTCGCGCTAGCGCGGAAAAGCTGAAATAATATATAAGGAACATAACTCCAAAATTTTAGAACAATTAATAAATATCTTCCGCTTCCACTTTGGGGTCTAAATATGAAAAGAATAGCCGAAAATGTTATAAATTTTCACATTTTAGTGATTTTTTAAATTTCCGATTTTCTATTTCAGGTAGCACGGAAAAGGTGGAAAATATACAAGAATGATAAGTGTAAAATTTTAGAATAATCAATAAATATCTCCCTTTTCCCCTTTTGTGGTCTAAATAGGGAAATTATGCAAAAGGGAAGAAAATTTAGAGATCGAAATATAGAAAAAGAAAGGAAAACATTTGCATACAAATTTATTTATGTAAGCTGTTAACCTTTCCTCATGTGTTCGTTCGACAAGTGAGTGGTAATAGGAGGTTCCGTTAGTTGGTAATTCTGGTAGTCTATGAGATCCACGTAAGATTTAGCTTTAAAGTTAAGGGTAGGAATTTGGAACACATGAACTCCTGCTCTCATTTTTACCATTGCTTTCAAAATCCTACGTAGCGCAAGTTCTCACACATTCTGGTTTGGGTTGACAAGCATTACAAGGATTATTGTTGATTCAGAATTAAAAAAGTAACCATTTCTCTACATGACGCGATCCACAACTAGCTCCAGATCGACTGCAAGATAACGTGAAACTTGAAATGTTTTTCAAAGATTTCGTACTTCATCTGTGCAATTGGAATGCGACTTGATTGTGAGTTTATCATTGACTGAGTTTATCATAAAAGTTTACGCACCTGCATGGTTCTCAATCAAATCGCCAATTGCACAGATAGAGCAAGAATTTTTTGAAAAACAATTTAAACTTCACGTTATCTTACAGATGATCTGAAGCTAGTTGTGGATCGTGTCATACAGAGAAATGGTTATTTTGGTCATCCTGAAGCAATAATCCTTTAAATGCTTGTTGATCCAAACTAGAATTGCTAGAACTTAGGATTTTGAAAGCAAAGGGGAAATCGAGAGCAGAAGTTCGTATGTTCCAAATTCCTGCACTTAGCTTTAAAGCTAAATGTTACGTGGATCTCATAGACTGTCGGAATTGGCAAATACCGGAATCTCCAAATACGACTCACTTGTCGAACGAACACATAATGCAACTGATAAAATCTGGCAAATATCGACTTTGGGAAGAATAAACTTTCCGTGCCACACTCAATGTGTTGAAAGGGGAGTAAAACTGACAACAGAAGCTTCCCTTGCAGTCTTCTGAGAGAAAAAGCGTGATGGCTACATCATATCCATAATGGAGTCAAGGCGTGCCATGCCATCGTTTAAAATCAAAAGCCAGTATAAAGTGAAAAATATAGAAACAAGTGAATGAAATGCATTTAATGCATATTTGCAACTTTTATTCTGGAACTCCAAGTACACTTAGTTATACAAAGTCTGAGTATTGCGTCAATAATAAGATTTGTTGTTTAATGTTCCTAATTATTATTTACGAATATCTAATTTTGTAAAAAGAAATGTTTAAAGCTTCCATAAATAAATTTATTTTAAAAATTTTCATTTTTTTTTTTTAATATTTCGACCCCTAAATTTTCTTCAGTTTTGCATTATTTTTCATATTTAGACCCCAAAGGGCACTGGAAGATATTTATTGATTATTCTAAAATTTTGCACTTATCTTTCTTGTATATTTTTCCAACTTTTTCGTGCTAGCGGGAATAGAAAACGGAAAATTAAAAAAATCACTAAAATGTGAAATTTTACATCATTTTCGGCTATTTTTCAATATTTTGATACGAAACTGGAACCGGAAGATATTTATTAATTGCTCTAAAATTTTGTACTTATATTCCTTTTATATATTCTTTCAACTGTTCTGCGCTAGCGTAAAGAAAAATTTGGCTATTAAAACTATTACTGAAATGTGAAACATTTTACAACATTTTCGACTAAAATTGCATACTCAAACACTAAACTGGAACTGGGAGATATTTATTGATTATTTTAAAATTTTGTGAGTATATTTCTGAGACCATTCCACAACTTTTCCACGGTAGCGGGAAAAGAATTTCGAAAAAATCATTTTTACGCTCCGCACTAATATATATATAAACCAGTATAATACTTATTCTGTTTTGTTTTCAGTCATAACATTTGTCAAAAAATCTCACTTTCTTAACGCCGAATTGCGTGCTTTTTCTAAAAGCACAAAAGTCCGTATAGCAGCGAAGTACCATGAAAAGTTTTAAATGCTTGGTAATAAGGTACTTAGAATGCGACATTTATGACCAACCATTATTGGCATTCAATCTTATAGTTTGGCGATAGATTTTTTGCCGACGGGATAACTAAGTAGTACCAAATACTGTACTACAATTTAACTTCAATTTAACTTAATCTTCTCTATTCTAGTATTTTAAGATTTCGCATTTTAAATTTTTATTCGCATAATCGCATTTTAAATTTTTATACTATCGTATTGGGGAGAAAAAGTACTTTTAAATGCAATTTGTTTGAAAACTGCATCTCAATTTATTTTTTAATTATTAATTTTTTTTGTAGTTTTTAGCGCAATTTGTTTAATTTTGGCAACTAAACTGTTACTATATTAATTTAAAAAAAAGCATAATTTGAAGAAGAAATTAAAAAAACAAAATTTATTTCCTACATTGTTTAAGCCCGAGAAGGGACAGATATTAAGATATTTTATTCAATTAGTTTTACATTTAATGTTAAATTTTTGTAACAAATTAGTGAAGCCAATTGAAGATTTAAAAAATAAATAAAATTCATACAATATGATACTTAAAACACCCTAAAAAATTAAATTCCGTTCAAATGAAATTGAAATAAATCTTAGACTTCTTTGATTTTTAGTAGAAAATATTTGTATTGGAGATTTTGCATTATGTTTATGACAATTGTACATAAAATGATAAGATGCATGCAAAATACAAAACTTTAAAAAAGTCTAAGATTTATTTAGATTTCATTTGAACGGAATCTAATTTTTTAGGGTGTTTTAAGTATCATATTGTATGAATTTTATTTTTATTTTTTAATCTTCAATTGGCTTAACTAATTTGTTACAAAAATTTAACATTAAATGTAAAACTAATTGAAAGAAATATCTTAATATCTGTCCCTTCTCGGGCTTAAACATTGTAGAAAATATTTTTTTTTTTTTTTTTTTTTTTTTTTTTTTTTTTTTTATTTGTTCTTCAAATTATGTTTTTGTTTAATATGTCAAGATTTTTAATTACTACTGCATTCAGACGAACGCATTTCAAAATTAATGGAGAGTTTCATCATCAGACTTTCATATATGCGGTATTGCATCACAATGTGGGATGCAGTTTACCAATGTGTAATTCAAAATGTTTCACTACTGTAGTAATTCAGGTTGCGGTAGTTTGGACGAAAACTTCCAATCTGAACGCAAAAAATCTATAATCAAAACATAAAAAATTAACTTAATTTAAATTTAGATACCCGATTTCCCACTCAGGAACGCTATGAATGTAAATGCATATTGTGTTGAATCCTTACTGCTGATATTTAACAATATTATGGCTGTGATACAGTAAAAAATAAAAAAATAAAATTTTAACTTACAATTTAAAACCCTATTCTCTCCCAAGGGGTGATGTAAGCACATCAGAAAATTATTACCAAGTTTAAATTTGGGTATAAATAGTTCTCGTCTTGGAAATGAAATACATTTTAAAATGTAAGTTATGTAATTCCCCACTAAGTTCGCTACCTTGCGTAAAAATAGCTATCCATTAGAAACGTTTTGCTAAAATATGAGCTTGACCAAAGCAAAAACTTATTCTGAAAATAGCCTTTTTTATTCCACTATGACGCCATATTCACCTTTTTAATTTTTGAGAAAAAAAAAAAAAAAAAAAAAAAAAAAAAACTAGTTCAATTTAATATTTCACGTGAAAATCTTTCAACTAAAAAGAAATAATCTATTATTATGGCTTTTGAAATTTTTGCAACAATGAAGTAAATATGTTACATTTTCTATGAAAAATGTCCGTTGATTTTCAATGAAAAAAGCCAAAATTGGAATTATTAAGAAAAATATTTGAATAATGTAAAAACAAATTGTCCCATTTTTCTCTGGGTTATAATTCACACATATGCAAAGGCATTTTACCATTCGTTTTGACCCTGACGTCAGGCAATCGTTTTTAAACTTTAAATTTATAATATCATTAAAATTAGTAAAGAATAAAAAATGTGTGGCATCATTGACAAAAAGGTGGGAAGAAAAAATGAAAAAGTTATGATCTCCATAGGCTTATCCATGTTAAATTAACATTGAGAAGTGACACTGGAAATAAATAAGTATTGCGTTGCCGCGCAATACTTAAATATTACAAACAAATGAGGGCGTGTGAATCATGAGATAGCCGATTTTTTTTTTTCAGTTTCTTGAATGATGAAATCTCTGTTTTTTATTTGTGTATTATTCTGTGATAGTGACGTCCTATGCGCACTTTACTGTAGAAGTTGTTTAAGACTAGATCGTAATTGAAGACTTATTCAGCGGGTGCGGATGACGTCATTCTGGACAAAGTAAAAGCGCGTGTTTTAAGTCTTAAAACTGAAATGTTTAGTACTATCCATATTTATATATATTTTTTTTTTCTTCGAGGGTGACACCAAATTCTGAAAAACCGACTTCACGTTTTCTACTTTTTTTTCAATTTTTGTGCAGTTTCGTCCTCAAAAAGTGAGATTTGTTGCAAAAAGATATAAATAGCTATGAAAACAAATCTGATAAACGTTTATGCTTATTTTTGCAAGTAAATATGGCACAGATGTCATATACGCACCGAGGTACCTAATCGGCGCCAAAGTGGCGTTACTTTGCCTAGCATGGTAACCAGTGGCGGTTCGTTGTTGTCATATTTTGGGGCACTAAATGCATGGCGAACAATATTATTCTTTTCTTGCTCTTATTTTTTGAAAGAAAAAGATTACATTGTTTAATGGTCGAATATTCTGCCAACAAATATAGCACAGATTTCTTTTAAAGCAATAGTGGTAAGAGAAGAATAAATTTAGCAGCTATGGATTTAGTGCCCAGCAAAAAGCAAGTCACGAGCCACCACCGAAATAACCATATATCATTTTATTGTAATTTTTTTTATTCTATAATTATAACATTTATTGATTGTTATTTCCTTTTAAAAATAATAGAAAATGTTTTGTTTATCACTTTATTTTGTTTTCATATTGAAATAAAAAATAACGTGCTATTATAGCACGCTATATGTAACTGGTATTCCAAAACGTCGTTTCGCCATATTGGCATAAAAAAAATCACGCCAAACCCGGTGCGTTTATGACATTTGTGCCATAAATATAAACATTTTGTTTATATATATAATATCACTGCTTTTTATGTACAATTTACTGTTCTTTGTATATAAAAATAGCCAAGGGGCTTGTTAACAAAAAATAAATTGTATAAATCTTTAAAAAATTGTTTGAGTATATGAAACAAGGAATAAGTTGCACAAAAATACGCATAAAAAGCTTACTTGTCTCGCCAAACCCATTTCGTGTACCTCGCCTAGGCCCTTATACAGGAAAAGTACCAATTTCATTTTTGAAGACTAAAAATATATTAATATAAATGGAAATTGTTTTTTTGAAAATCATGCTTTCATTAAACTTCAAAAAAATTTAGAAAATATATATGTTTTTTAAATGCACTAAATAATAGAAAAATCTTGAAAAATACCTTAAATGCACGGAGTTTAAATTTAATTTGGTGAATTCACTTGTGCAAGAAATATAGATTTAAATGGGCATTTTGCCAATTTAGCCAGCTAACTCCAAGTTGTCTTCATATATAGAAGCTTTTTTGTCGCCAAATTTGGCGATACTTCTCTACGTTGGCCAAAGTTTGGCGATATCGTGGTAACCCTGTCATTAGTACTTTTCAACAAATACTCATTGTTGAAGCTAATGCTGATTTCTCTATAGAAAATAAAACGTAACCATTAAGAATTCACCCCCCCCCCCCCCACCATCGTTGTTCGTTTTGGGATCGAATTTTAAAAAATCAATGTCCAATTCATATATTGCCCTCAGGAATACATATATATTCCAAATTTCAAAACTCTATTTCAACAGGAAGTGGGGGGAAATGAATCACAAGATTTGAGTGCCATACACAAAAAAGAAAATGTAAAAAAAAAAAAAAAAAAGAAAAGAAAAGAAAGAAAATAAGAAAAAATGATGCTATAAAGCAAAATATTTTATTAAACATCATATAATTGTTTCTAATTTTCACACGCGAAATATGAAATATGCTTTTGGCGATTAAAAAATGCCATTGAGAGATTATCGCAAAATCTCAAATCAAAGTTTTTATGCCTTTTTTTCTTTTAAATGGAAAAACAAACAGATTTCATTTACTGTTTGATTAAATTTAAATATGTTTTACGGCTCTTCTATATTACTGCGTTTTTTTTTCTCCATGTGTTCAATCCAGTTGTCTATGAAAACATCCACCGGTGAAAGTGACGCACGCCAAATTCCTGTGACGTATCCAGATTATTTGTGCTTTTTATCAGTTTTTTTATTTAATTTTTAAACAGTTTGGAACGTATTTTTCATAGTAGGTGCATTCAGTAGGCGACCCTCATAGTTACCTTCTGGTGCAATCAGAAAGGAAATCCGACAAATATTTTTTGAGTTATTCTTGACGAAAGGTTTTTAATTAGACTTTTTTTTTTAGTAGGACATGGTGTTAATATCCATCGTAGCTATATGTGTCCGAACAGTAATATTGCGCTGCGTATTAGCCTTCGCTTCACTCAGACAATTATCGACAACTTAAATACTAAAGAAAAGTAAAGCTTCGTATCTTATTTTAAATGCATAAGACGGTTTGTAATATGCTTTTTAAAAATCCTAATTAACAAATAACTTTAAATTAGTTTTCTTGCTTAGGTATTTACTTTTATACAATTCAAGGAATAATAATTATTTCATTTGTTAAACATAATAATCGTAATTACATGAGTATATGCGAAATTAAAATAAATACAATCTACATTTCGAAGATGGCGAATTCAATAGCTACGAATAAATACGCAATGATATTTACTTCAAAGTACATTGTAACATGTTCTATAATATTTAAAGAGGATTATTATTTTTTCTTCCTTGAACATAACTGAGCTGGAAGAATACATCTAACAAAATACTTAAGCTTTTGGAAACTTCAAATTTAATTTTGTCACGAAAGAAATTCTATGGTATTAAACTGCTTCTCCTTAACACGTTCTACACATGTTTTTATTTCTTATTTTAAAAATGCATTCTGATCTTTTTTAATAAAAATGCATTCTGATCTTTTTTAATAAAAATGTAGACACGCAATTATTTACTTAAAGCATTCCCTTACTTCCCTTCTTGTACGGATCTTATATATACGCAAAATTATTATTTTAATTTATGTACGGGGAAAATAAGAAATATTACGTTTTATTACTTAATTAAGGAATTATAATATCAAATTTCCATTGCACATTAATTTTTAGTATCAAATTATTCTTGCCAATAGTAGCACATACGCACAACGTATTGTAATGCAAAGCTTTTTAATTATTTTTTTAATATTATTACTAAAATAATTGGATTTATTCTTCACACAGAAAGGTAAACACATTAATATATTGCAACATGTGGCATTCTACAGAAATTATATAGTAGATTTATGAAAATTTGGAGTCCATATCATGGAAGACGGTAGTATTTCGAGTGACGCAGCCTTAAGCCTAAAATCGTATCGTATCGTATCGTTAAAATCGTATCGTATCATAGAATTCGTAGATGGCGGAACTCATATATACAGCTAACTCGACATCAAAGTAAACGCGAAAAGCCGCCTTTTAATAACTCAGCAGATATATGTCTTATTGTTCTGAATTTTCTAGAACAGTCTTATATCTGCAGTCTAATCGTATACTGAAATTTTTTGCATTTCTACGTGCAGTATATTTTGAGATCTAAATAGCCATTTTTAAAGTGAAAACGTTGGTATAATATCGAGGAAGTTCCTAATTTGAAAATCTCGAAAACGGTTCTAACGATTATTTTTAAATTGATACATAATATAAATGTGATTAAGGCGAGGTGAATAACACTTTTCTTTTTTCTGGGAAAACTCTCGTTCGTTAAATAATTCGATTTTTTTTTCTCTCGAAAATGACACGGGCGATTTTTTAAAAATCAAATAAATATGTTTCAGATGAACCAAATAACAATTTACTTGTTTCCAGCAAGACTCTTGTTCGTTTTATAATGCGCATGAAAAATCGGACTATATTTCTTCGCCATTCTATGGAAATTTCACCGAAAATGCATGACACTGTATTCATACACGCTTTCTTTTTAACCACTTTTGGGGAGAAAAATTTTGTCTTCCCACTGGCTGAGTGGCTAAGGGCCATCGTTTACTGACCATAAGATTGGTAGTTCGATACTCGCTGGTACGTGTTTTCACATGTGGATGTTTTTTTTTTTTTTTTTTAAAGTCTGCTAGTTGACCATTATTCTCAGTTCCTTTGTAATTTTTTTAATTGCTATTAAGTTAAATAAAATTACAATTATAATGACGCCAATTTGATGATTATTTCTTGGCAATTTTTCAACAATAAAAATATTACCATAAATTTTATAAATATATTTAATTTCAATCACTTTACAAAAAATATACATTAATAATTATTATTTGAATATAAATCACACGATCAGAAACGTAAAAAAATAATTCATTTCAGCTCTTCTTTTTATAATATCATTTTTTATTATTATAACGGTCAGTCAATATATAATCACTGACATCCATAATAATATTATTATAATTATTATTTTCCTTGCATAAAAGCTATTGTGATGTAATAATTCTTTTATAATAAATAATTTAGTTGAAATGTTTTATTTATAAATATCAATGAAGTTTGATAACCCCGAGACAATTCTTTGCAATATTTACAGTTTACATAATAAGCATATCAGAATTCTGGTGTCGCCATCTTTTGACGCAATTGCGTAGTATTATAGAGAAATGTTTGATAAAAATGTTGAAGTAGACAGTTTTTAAATCGAAGAATTATTTTAAGAGATATTTAATGTTAAATCTGGATAAAATTGTCTCATTAAAAAAGTCTCATAGGAAAAAAAATATATACATGGGAATTTAATCATTTTCATTCAATTTAATCATTCAATAGAAACTCGAAGTTTGCAGAGTGCATTTATTATTCTTAACTTGCCTAATTTTTTGACGGTTTATTTCAATTTTAAATTAAAATTTTCAGAATTTCCAGAGATATTTTTTACATATTTTAGAAAAGGTTCTTTTAAATTGTTTCCAAATGTTAAAACAGCGCAAAGAATAATATATCCTTTAAATTAAAAATTTATTCACACGTGACTATTATAAACAGAAAAAAATCCTTTTAAATTAGAATTAAATGATAACGTGTTAAAAGCAGGAAAATATTAAACATTACGTCATAAAAATTGTTTTTACACATGCTTACTTAAAATGAAAGAAAATTATAAAATAATCAATTATTTTCGAATTTGAATTAAATGATTACGCATTAAAAGAAGGAAAACATTGAAAATTACGTCATAAAAATTATATTTACACGTGAATATTAAAAGAAAAAGAAAATTTTTAAATAATAAATTCATTGATATGTGTTAAAAGTCGTAAATGGAGGAAATTACGTCATATTGGCCAAAGTGGCCAAAACAGTTTACAAAACACATTGCAAAACATATTGCAAAACAGTGTAAATTAAAAAATATATTTATATGAGAGATTTATTTCAAATTTCGAGATGATATTTTTAACTATAGTTGCTAATTTTAAGGTAGCGCAAATAATAATATTATCTTTCTAATAATAAAAAGATTTTCAGTTGAATGTTACAAAGAGAAAGGAAAGTTTGGTGAAAATTATGTCAGATTTAAAACGTTACATTTAAAATCTCTTATTTAAAATCATTTTCTTATAGCGTTGTTAAAAAATACCATAAAGCAAAGACTCTGTTGACTTAGTTCCTTTTATATTTGGTAATTTTCAAATGTTTAACTAATCTTATTTAATCAAGCAGGAAAACAGCAACTAACATCAGCTGATTCGGTTTTGAAATCCCCCAGTAAAAGGGAAACCCGTTTACAGTAAGATCGCCATTGATTTTTTAATTATACAGAGCAGCCTCGATTATCCGAGCTAATTGGGACTGTTAGTAAATCGGAATCGGAAATCTCCGTTAATAGAAACTGTGTGTAAAAACTCGCCGTGCTTGCGAATTTAACATCTCTTTAAAAAAATATATATAGAACGTTTTTTAAATAATAAAAGTAAATATATGTAAAGTTCTGTTTCACAGCTTAACAAATTTAAAAAGAAAATCAACTACCAGTAGTAAATTTTAAAATGCAAATTGAAAAATTTACGAAAGTTCACACAGCCACTGGAAACAAAGCATTGTTCGCTATTGACTTCTCAGGGTCCAATGTTTCTTTGGAGTTGAGGGCTTTTGTGGGCAGAAGGGCCTGTATAGCACGGACAGTGAGCTAAAGAGTGTGGTTATTTTTAAGGCTCATTCAAAAGGGAAAAAAAATCAGACTTTGTTATCAGCTCGGTTAACAGAAACCTCGATTAATCGAAGCTCGGTTAATCCAGGTTCTACTATAATTCAATCTTCCGTAATCTTTTTAAAGCAGATCAAATTAATGGGCTTTAGCACAAAGTCACATAGCTGATAACTGCCATGCTTGTTGGCCACCTTTTTTTCAAAATGTTTGCTTCACCTTATTCAATTAATGAGATATCTCCGATAAAATAAGTCACATTTTCCCGTTCTAAAATACTGGTATCCAAAAATCGTAGCATGTAACTGACACTACAAGTACTCATGGAACTAGACTATTTTAAGTCTGATTTTTATTATAGACTATATAAAATTATTAAAAATATATATTATGATAGGAACTAGCGGGCTTCGTCCGCTATTTACGTTACGGATATAAAAATCATGTTTTTTTTTTTAGGGAAAAAGAAATAAAAACCTATTTGACGATAGGTTTATAAAGACACATTTTGTATTTGTTATATTTCCGGGGATGAGGAGGGGGGGGGGGTATTTTGATTAAATATCGCAATTAGTCTACATGGCAGATATAATTATGATAGACACTAGCGGGCTTCGCCCCTCTATGGCGCCTTATGGGTCCAGCTTCCATAACTCAGAAACTACCTTTCGGACATCAATGCAACAGATTCCAAACGTTATAATTAACTTAATAATCACCCTATATAGCATTAAAGTAAATTTATGAGTACTGCATACTATTTTTTTATCGTAATTTCTGAAGAGAAAAAATTATTTCGGTTTCATTCTTAGGTACTGGTCTGAAAAATTTTGAAAAAGGGGGGAAGGAGGGGACATGAGACTGCTGTTTGTCAAACAACACAACGGGATCTGGCTTATTCAACTTGGATTTTGATGACTTCAATTGGAAGGTGGTTTGTTTAAAAGAGTGCGTTCCCTGCCCCATGAAAATTGGAACTATTGGTGCTACATCTATGTAAGGATTTAATAATTATAAATTAACATTTTGGATTTATTAATTTAAGGATAAAGTGTTTTTAAAGGAATATCAAATGAAACCCTCCGTGCGATCTGCGATTATACTTACCCAGTTGTTTTTATATACAAACTGCTATAAGGAAAATTGTAATAAAATAGTAAAAATTAAATCTGCATTAAATTCCATAAGTATCTTTTTTTTAATCATTTTATCACTAACCTCAAAAAAGTAATGATATCAATGCAAAAACCCTTGACGGGTTAAAAGTTTCTGACGCAGCACTTTATCTTATGCTCTAAGAATTTTAAATATGAAACTTAAAAATACTGATATCAAATTTTGAGTGACGTTATGCTATTTCTTAAAAAATATATTTGTATTTATTTCACCATTTTATTTTTGTTTTATTTATAATCGCATGTGCAAAAGTTATGTTCAACATGAAAAGCTGCATAAAATTTTATTCGCTGTTGCTTTATCATTTACATCTCTCATAAATTCAAAATATGTGTTTTAAAAGATATGATATAAAATTTAAGTGACGCCTTGATGTGACTTTAAAAGGTTTGTTTTTTAAAATTCAATTTAAATTATTTTTGACTTGGTTAAAATATTTTTTTTACATCTACACAATACTTTTAATTTTCCAATTCACTGTTAAATATATCACTTTCATTGAATCTATACTATGCATTGAAATGTATTTATTTCAATAAATTGATTTATCTTTTGTGTCACGCTATTCAAAATTGTGAGTAAGATTTATGTAAATGGTTTCTTTGCGTCATTGTGTCCAAACTACATGAAATGTATGAAAAAGGATAGTTTGACGCAAATAAACCATTTACATAAATCTTACTCACAATTTTGAATAGCGTGACACAAAAGATAAATCAATTTATTGAAATAAATACATTTCAATGCATAGTATAGATTCAATGAAAGTGATATATTTAACAGTGAATTGGAAAATTAAAAGTATTGTGTAGATGTAAAAAAAATATTTTAACCAAGTCAAAAATAATTTAAATTGAATTTTAAAAAACAAACCTTTTAAAGTCACATCAAGGCGTCACTTAAATTTTATATCATATCTTTTAAAACACATATTTTGAATTTATGAGAGATGTAAATGATAAAGCAACAGCGAATAAAATTTTATGCAGCTTTTCATGTTGAACATAACTTTTGCACATGCGATTATAAATAAAACAAAAATAAAATGGTGAAATAAATACAAATATATTTTTTAAAAAATAGCATAACGTCACTCAAAATTTGATATCAGTATTTTTAAGTTTCATATTTAAAATTCTTAGAGCATAAGATAAAGTGCTGCGTCAGAAACTTTTAACCCGTCAAGGGTTTTTGCATTGATATTATTTAACACGTGAAAGAAAATATGTATTCCAATGAGTCTCATAAATTCGTTTTATGTTTTAATGTGTTTGCTCGTAATAATAATACATTGTGTAAAAACGCATCAAATATAGTTGTCGTCTGATCTGTCCGTTTGTTTGTCCACAATGTCCAACTGTGCGCATAAAACAGCACAAACACTAGCCAACCGCATGGTTTGAAACTTAATTTATATAAACGTTTCAGAATTTTGCCGACTGATTTAATATTTTATGAAAATTGAATCAAAACTTAATAAGATATTAATAAAAGTATTTTCATTATATCCATTCCTATCATACGTAATTATTTAAATGGTATTCCGTGATAGGTAACAATTCCACGTTGCCGTGGTGATCACATCCTATTTAAAATGGTGTCATTTTATTTCCGTCTCACTGAATTTGATATATATAATCGTAATGAATTTTGCACCCATGCATTTTTGCATAAGGGTGCAGCAGCTATTGCACTAAGATATGAATATGTATCAAACTAGTTCTAGTACGAATGCACCTCGTTTTCCAAGTTGCACGTAGAATTTCCAACTTGTTGTTTAATAGTATAGATTTGTTAGCGCACAATTACTTTCATTATTATTTGAAACACAGTTTCGTAACAGATTGCTTCCAGGGGCGTCTCATGACTGGCTTTTTGGAGCACACTAAATGCATGGCTACCATATTTATTCTTTTCTTACCATTATTTTTTAAAGAAATGTTTGCCTTGTTTTATTGAAGAACGTATTGTCAGAAAATAAAGCAAAGATTTATTTTACAAAATAATGGTAACAAAATAATAAATCTGACCAGCTATACATTTAATGCCTGCGAAAAAAGCCAGTCATAAACCGCCACTGATTGTGACAACTCGTATGTCAAGTAAAAAAATATTGGAATGTTAACGTCACTATTTTAATTTAAGGAATGCACAAAACTATTCTTAATATTCGTCCAACTTTTTTTTTTTTGAAATTAAAAATATTTTAGAAGCAAATCCATATTCTAATTCTGAGTACAGTGGAAAGTACTTTCGTATAAATGCACGTTGTATAATTTATTTGGAAAATCGTACTTTTTATATTCCTCAAACACCACTCCTTGTGAAGTTTTGTAAAGGATTTTGTATGTAAACAAGAATCGTGTTTAGATTTTACATTAATAAAAAAATTGAGCTAACGCATAGTGTTACCATTTTCAACATTCCGCTCAGATACGGCTTTTTGAGTGGTTACTGTTCGTCAGTAATACTGCAGCTAGCGTAAAATTATGTAACAATGATGTTGAGATTAGTTTTCATAAAAAAACTGAAAATTATTGAACTATACTAAAACCTTCCTAATGCGGCCACGTTCCATTCCCATAAAAATTGGTCGTTCTGAGAGGTGGTCTCTTAATGGAGTTCATATTTAAATCTAGATTTGAATTTTTGGAAAAAAAATGTAACAATTAATGTTACTAAAATTTATTTATAACACTAGGGAAAAATACGAAAATTTAAGTATTAAAGCAAAAGTTAATTACGTAAGTTAATTACTGCAGAGTTTATAAAATGAATACGTTGACATATGCTTTGATTTTACGGTTTTATTTTTTATAACTTTTCTTTTCAAGTCCTTTTGAAGTTCAGTAAATAAATGCAATTTTGTTTGGACGGGAACGAATAATGACGATTTCATTAAGTTATCTATTTCTTTGAGAGTTTCCTGACAGAATACTGAATAGGACAAGTGAGTTTATTGACCGTCATTCTTAATTTGTCATCAGATTTAAATTCGTTGCCTAAAAAGGCACAAAGGTATTTAAACAATTAAAAGTCACAGGAATGAGTAATAATTCTAATCTTAGTTTAGAGGCTTGATGAATAATACGCTTTCCGTAATTATTTTCAAATAAATCCTTCTTCAAGCGACCAGGGAAAAACGGATTTTTTCTATTTTCTTCAAGGAAATTGGTCGCTCATGAAGAGAGTTCAACTGGGATGGTCTCTGACTAGAGGTAAAGTTAGCATTGAGCCTATGGAAATAAATTTTGTTCCATGAAAAAAATGTCATTCAGGGAGGTGGTCGCTTAATGAAGTGGTCGCACAGGGAGGTATCTCTGTATATGCACCTTGTTACGATTTACGATATCTGTTTCACTCCTAACACCACCAATTTAAAAACATGATTACATTGTAATACCAATTCAGCATTGGTTCATCATATAATAATATAAAATGACTATTTGCCTTTAAAAATGAAAAAAAAATAAATATTTACTATGCATTCGTAGATCAAGATTACTTATGCAATATATTATTCAAAGTTAAAAAGTTGAGAGAATTTGCATCTGATGATGAAAGAAAAAAAAAAATCATTGGATAACTTCATTTCTTGTTCAGATTTGTGTGCATCAGATTAACATATGTAATATTTAATTTTTCGTTAACTATTACAATAAAATTATCCTTAACGTTTTAAAAGAAGATCGATATAAATTTTGAGCAGTCTGTCACATCTCCATTAACGTCAAAATCACTTTACATCCACTTCATTATTTAATATAAAATATTTTATTTTTTACCTAAAGGTTAAACATATGTTCAAAGTCAGCCATTTTGAAATGACTGCACACAATTTTAAATGTGAATAAATATTTACTTTATATTCATGAAATGACAGTTTATGTTTTAGATATGAAATAAAGCAAAGAGATAAAATATTTCTTTTTACAGCTATAAATTGTTAATATTTCCAAACACGTTGCATAAAAAAATGCTGAATTCATGGAAAATATAAGCTTAAGCATAATATAATTGCAAGAAAATAACATAAAAAGTCAATAAAAGAAATAATAAATCTCATAATACATTTTTTTTCACTACGTTTAGAGAGAAGAGATTATTTCATTTTTTTATATTTTTTTACTAAACATAATTAAAAACAGTAAGATTCATCATACACATAGAAATCTATATCGAAATAATTTTGCCTGTTGTTATGCCTGCTGTCCTGTTAATTTTGCCTGTTACCAGTCGCAGCCTAGACATACGCTACTATTTTAAATGTATTATAGTTGCTTGTATTTTTTAAACAAGCGGAGATTTGTCTTTAATACAATATATTTTTGAAAGTCGGTGCTCCTTGCTTTTTAATTTTCATGTGTAAAGGTATGAATGGTGACATTAGAAATTTTATAGCAGATGTTTCCTTTTATATATTAAAAACAATTAATAAACTTTACATAGGAATGAACCGAAATGTGTTTAAACCTTTGACGGTGGTACTTGAATTATGCCGATTTTTAAAATCAATATATATATATATATATATATATATATATATATATATATATATATATATATACTTTTCTGTGTAGATAAAAATAAACGTTCGTGAATCTGATGTATAAACTATGAATGGATAGTAATATTGTTTTTGATCACCCCACTCTCATCCCCATGGTAAAAAATCTTTAAAAGTACCGACAACGTTTTTTTTATTAAAAAATCATTACAAAGAAAAAAAAAACTCTAATCACATAGTTCAATCTGATGACTAGAGAGGAATGTACATAAAGAATAAGACCCCTGTCAAAGAGAAATTCTATTATAAAGTCTTCAGCAAAAGGTTTAATTTAAATTTCAAGCCGCCAATTACAGATACATATAAATTATGTGATGACATATCAATCAAGCTCTCGACAAAAAATGGTGAAAATACTTGAAAAAAGTCTTGAAATCGAAGTAAAGCTCCACTTGTGGATATCTAAACAGGCTGGATAGAAAACGAAAACCGATGAAATTGAAGCCTCAGATGAAACTTACTGCTGTAAATTCGACTTGCAAAAAACGCTACCCTTTCTAAGCTTTCTACGTATATAGCTTATTATGGGCGCAACCTATATGTTTATAACTTTGGAGTGCATTCATTTAATAATAATGTGGAATGCATGTACGTCGGGAATGAAATATATGAAATAGAGGGAGGAAGAGGTCCTTAAGACCTTTCTAGCATTGTTGCAAGACACCAACAGAAAGTTGTAACTCGATTGAAGCAGCAACTATCAAGATACAACACATCTATGTTCCCGGAGACTGGAAGAAAATTATTATGAATGCAAAGAGAAAATATCCTAAATTCGATGTCATTGAAGATACGAATTCCGACTTTTTTTTTTTTTTTTTACTAACAGCTTTGGAACGAATTATCACAAACAGAAAGAAGGATACCGGGGAAACTTGTTTTAGAAAGGTTCTCTTTTCATGTTACTGTTGAAAAAAACCCTCAATGTGGATCAATCTTTTCGCAAATATATTTGGAAAATCGGGCTCGTGAGCGCAAGTTACTTTCTTTGTCAAATATCAGTCAAGATGCGTTGTACGTGGGCCGTAGAAAAATTACTTTTTCCAAAAATAAAGATATGATGGATCTTCTGCTATACATTCCTCTAATTCATCATGTTTACTTCAAGAACCTTCCAGCATAGGTCAATACCAAGTTCCAAGCTACTTCCTCTAGAGTACATCATGTGACGTTGATGATGATGATGATAGTACTGTGCACATTGAGTGATTTACGAAAAGTGGTAATATGTTTCTCTTTGAGTAAAAAATTGAATAAGTAAATATAAATCAAAATCATCAGTTTTTGTAATCCCAATGATCAAGTCTTTATTTACACATGGGAATTTCACAACCATACTGGACCAAGTCCTTATTTTTTTTCTTTTTAAGTACGTATAAATCTTCAATAGAAATATTAATTTGTCATTTGTAAAATTATCGCGAATTAAAAATGGTACGTTAAATTGAATATTATCACATACAATTCTTATAAATCACTCGACCTGAATTAACTATTTATTAAAAACTTTAAAGAGTTATTATTCACAATAAAGTAAAATGGACTTGGTATACTATGGTTGTGAGCCCCTCATATAATGATTATCCAGTTGATACATAAACTATTAGAAATTGATCATATTCATGATGGATAAATTGTTATGTAAACATATTAACTCTAGTTGAATATGGCATGCCTCTTTAAAGTTTTTTTTTTTTTTTTTTTTTTTTTTTTTTTTTTTTTTTGGGGGGGGGGGGGGGGTTCTATTGGATATATTTAGCCAATCCTTTGAAACAAAGACACTCTTTATTTATTGAAAAATTAATGACTACTATAGATTTTGTTTTAATTAGTGAAAATTCAAAATATCAACATACTTCGCAGAAAATCTTAAACTATACACTGAGAAAAAAAAATATGGTTCTGGCATCTAGAGTCTAAATTGTGGCTCTAGAAAAAGTAGTTCCATGTCATCCTTATAAATTCTAGTTCTCTGTGCTAGAGCGTTCTGGAGTCTCCTAGAATTCAAGAGCGTATTCCTATATTCTCGTTGTCAAACCTATTTAAAAATCTCTGCAAATAGATGCAAACACAAGAGGTTAATTTTAGTAACTATAATTCTAGTTTATGAAACCATTCCAAAAATCAAGCGATAATTTCTCGCTACTGAAACGATGAATTATCGTTTCGTCACCTAGAAAACAAGAGATTAGAAATTCTAGATCATTTCGTCTATTCAGCTTAGTTGTTTACTCTATTCGCATAGCTCGGAAATCTATATTTCTAGTTAAGGGATTCAGAAAATGACTACCTATTCATTCTAGGTGAAGGCGGCATATTTTTTTTTTTCTCAGTGTAGAATAATCAAAATCATAAGACCAAATGGAATATTTCACGTTGATTCAAACATAATACAGAATATTAACTTTAATGTGCTCAATGGTTTTTTTAAAAGGTGACTAAAATATTAGAACAGATGTTCAAAGTTATAAACACATTTTATTTTAAACTTCTTTGTACTTTCGAGCTTTTCCAAACCCTTCATCGCAGAATATTATAACTGTACATATTTCTATTTTCAATTCAAGTAATTAATTGCTCTCTTGTTTCAAAAACGAAGTGATGTATTTGTATAAATAAAACGGCAATCAGGTATCACAAAATTCTCAGATGAAGTGCTTGGGGTAGCCGAAAGGACTGAGAAGTTTTAAATTAAATGTATTTTTAACTTGCATAATCTCTTTTGTTATTTTAGTCACCTTTTAAGTAAACCAGTAAGCTTTTAAAAGTTCATATTGTATATTATTTTATGTACGCATATAATACATTGTGAAGTAAAGAATGTTATTTAAATTAAATTGCACTTAACTTTTAAATTTCTATACCAGTCATATATATTATTTTACGTTATTAAAGTAACGAGCAAATATAAATTTGCAAATAACTTATTGAAAAATGAATCGATCAATGCTAAAGTAAAACGTCTGTTATTTAGACATACAAAACAAAATATATTTCCATTGCTGTTTATCTGGTTCTTCGAAAAATCAGAAACATACACTGGAAAAAATAGTTTCAATTTTTTATCTAGGAAAATGCGGTTCCTAGAACTTTTAAGCAACGGCAACAACAAAAATTCATGCAATACATAAATTTTTGCATTGTAAATAAAAAAAAACCTGTAAGGTTTCTAAGAATTTTTTAAATAACTGGGATGCCTAGAACTACTTAAGTAAATGCAAATCGCTTCACAGTTAAAATTTTAGGAAGATTACTGTAATTTTAGCAGATCCTTTTGTAAAACTACGCATTTCTGTAGCTTTAAGAAAACCAGTTTTGTAGATTTACATCTTTTTTTCTACAGTGTACAAATAAAATTTTAGTAATCATACAGATTTCTGTAACTTTATATCTATAAAATTACAGATTTTCTTTTCTTTTAACAGTGTATCTATCGTGAATGCTTGTTTTAAGTAATACAAATACAGAAAGTTACAGATACATTTTGGACTGTCCAAAACGCGAATCTGTATCGTTGACCTATATACTTAATATGTGAAACTAAAATCAAATATAAAATAAATCATTAATTTTAAGGCTAAATAGGCTAAAATAAACAGAGATTTTTTTTATGACAAATGTGCTGATTTCTTACACGTCATATATATTTAGAAATTGACATGTGAGCATTTTTAGACACCTTAACTCTTAAAACCCAAGCTATCACAGACCGCGGGTGCAGGATTCATTACTTGCGTGCATTGAAAGTGAGATGAGGTCGCGGCAGAATGTGGACTGGCGAGATATCTCTAGGTACTATTATGTAACTCCGTGGTGTAAGCAGTTGCGAAATGGCACAGTATCGATTTACCGATAATTTAGAACATATGGGAACAAAATTATCAGCAGTTAACGACTGGAAAACTGTTTGAACATTCTTGGTATGTGGTTCGTTGACCAAAGTTACTGCAAAGTGGACATTTATTACTGTAGATCAACATAGGACAACATGAAGCCAACGTCGGCCGGACCATTTTGTGCTACCTATGATATTGTGATTTTTTTTAACAACTTTATCAGCAAATATCCAATTTTGAAATTGGATATTTGAGTAGTAGTACTGTGGATATATTTCACAATTTGATACAGGGATTTTCAACATAATATTTTTTCGTCTGCAGTTAGGTTTAAAATTCTTAATTCGGTGTAATACGTAATGTTACGAATTTATATCATTTTTTTTTATTATTTTAAATCTGAAAAAAAAATGAAATCTATAATTCAGATAGACCCAGAAGTGAAAAAAAAATAGTTTTGTCTTGATATATATATATTTTTTTTGTATTTTTCTTTTTTAAATTAAATTCGCACCATTTATGTATAAGCTTTAAAAGTAGATATTACTGGAATTTTACAGAACATGGAATTATTGTGATTATAGATACACAAAGACTTCCATGCTATAATCTGAACCTTTTTTTTCGTTCACTTCCATGGTTACATCAATAAGCGGATTAAAGAAATACATATTTAATGACGTTTACTTTTAAAATTTTCAACGGCCAAATAAATTCCTAATATGTTATCCTATATAATAAGTATTTTCCAAAAATATTTCAATAGTTACCCGTCACCTGAATGTACTGATAATTTATTTGAAAAATAAATAAAAACTAAGAACTTTTCTTCAATTGCATTTAAAATAGAAAAAAAAGCAATTACAATACAATTTCGTCTGCGTGTTAATCCAACAGTGGTAAAAGATTCTACAACTGCCACCTAAAAAATAAATTGTGCCTCAAGAAAGGGTAGTGCCGTGACATCCTTATAAATTCTAGTTCCCTTTAATACACTGTAAAAAAAAATCTATAAAGTTACTAAAGTTTTTTTAGGAAACTGGGATTCCTTGAACTTTTTATGTAACGGCAACAACAAAAATCCATGTAACAGACGCACTTTTGCGCCGAAAATCAAAAAATCTGTAAGGTTACTAAGAACTTTTTAGGAAACTGAGATGCCTAGAACTTTTCATGTAACTACAACCATGGTTACATATAAAATTGTAGTAAGATTACTGTAATTTTAGTATATTCATTTGTAAAGTTACAGATTTCTGTAGCTTCACAAATACTAGTTTTGTAGATTTGCAGCTTTTTTTGTACAGTTACAGATGAAAGTTTAGTAAGCATGTAATTTTCTACCTGTAGAACTACAGATTTTTTTTACAGTGTAGAGAGTTCTAGTTATCCCAATTAAAATTCAATGGGATTTTCCTATATTATCGTGGTCAAACTTATTTAAAAATGTCCACAAATAAACGCGCACACTAGAAGTGAGTTTTAGTAACTATAGTTCTAGTTTAAGAATTCATTCAAGAAATCAAGTAATAATTCCTCGCAATTCAAACTATTCATATTATAAAAGTATCACTTCATCTTATAGAAAACTACACTGTAAAAAAAATTCTGTAAAGTTACTAAAGTTTTTCTAGGAAACTGGGATTCCTAGAACTTTTTTTGTAACGGCAACAACACAAATTCATGTTACAGACACACTTTTGCTCCGAAAATCAAAATATTTGTAAGGTTACTAAGAATTTTTAAGGAAACTGGGATGCCTAGAACTTTTCATGTAACTGCAACCAGGGTTACAGATAAAAATTTAGTAAGATTACTGTAATTTTAGAAGATTCATTTGTAAAGTTACAGATTTCTGTAGCTTTACAATAACTAGTTTGGTATATTTGCAGCTTTTCTTGTACAGTTACAGATGAAAGTTTAGTAAGCATGTAACTTTACATCTGTAGAACTACACATTTTTTTTTACAGTGTATAGACTAGAAATTCTCGATCATTTCGTCTATCCAGTTTATTTGTTTTCCTTATTCACATGACTCAGAAATCTATATTTCTAGTTTAGAAATTTAGAAAATGATAACTATTCATTCTAGATGAAGGCGGTATATTTTTTCTTTCAGTAAACAACATGGTATTTATATATTTATTTACCTTTGAGAAGGTTAATATAACTTTATGTTATTGTTTTTATGAACTGTAATGTAACATGTCTCAGGTTCACTTATAATTACTTTTTTTTTTTTAAATACTAGGGGGCTCGGCCCCCTACGAGCTACGCTCGCCAACACCCGTCCAGACACCGCAGACTCTAAATGCACGCTAATTTGATCGGTTTTAAAAAGATTTCGAAAGATTGAATTATAATTTTAAAAACAGTGGCGATCTCCCTATAAACGAATTTCTATTCATTTCTCTTTGATTGGGGAATTTTAACGCCAAATCCGCTGCGGTACTACTTGATTATCCTGTCGACCAATTTCGCCAAATTATATAAATCGCCAAACCACTCGCCAAATTATACAAATTGATGTAATTTTTATTTTAAACAACGAAAGAACAAATAAATTCGTACAACATTAATAAAAACACAAATAAAACGTCGAAATAAAAATAACTTGATGACGTATACACGTGTGACAACATTTCAAAATAAGCTAATATAAAAGGAATTAAGTAAAGAGTGTCTTTGTCTCCTGGTATTTTTTAACAAAGCGAAAAGAAAGTTCTTTTAAATGAGACATTTTAAATTAATTCTCAAAATATCAAATAAATATCTAGCGCAATTTCTAATTTAAACTTTTTTGCAATATTATTTTGTGTTCATTTTATGTAATAGCTATAATGTGACGTAAATATGACGTAATTTCTCCTAAGACTTCTAACGCATGTTAATGAATTTATTATTTTACAATATCCTTTCTCTTTTAAAATTCACGTGTATACTTTTTATGACGTAATTTTTAATAAGTTCCTGCTTTTTATACGTAATTATTTAATTCTAATTTGAAAGTTTTTTTCCTGTTTATAATAGTCACGTGTAAATAAATTTTTAATGTGAAGCAAACATTATTGCTTGCGCTTTTTATACAGTTGGCAACAGTTTAAATTAGTACAATTTTCTGAAATCTGTAAAAAATATCTCTAGAAATGCTGAAAATTTGAATTTAAAATAGAAATAAAACCTGAAAAAATGAGTCAAAATGAAAAAATTAATGCAATCTGCACTCCGGCAAATTCTAACGCATAAAATGATCTAAAAATGATTACACTGCCATGTATAGTTTTTGCTGCTATAAAACTTTTTTAGTGGAACGATTTTGTCCAACTTTAGCATTAAATAACTCTTAAAATAATTCTTCGATTTGAAAACTGTCTGCATCAGCGTGTTTATCAAACATTTCTGTATAAAACCACCGATTTTCATATTTTTGTATGCATTATTTTTGTTAATATTAACGAAGAAAGGCCTCCGGTCACAAAAAAATCAAAACCGGCTGCGGCGGCGGCGGTGACAGCGGTAGTTACTTTTTTTTAGAATAGAGAGGTTACCTGTAAATACATGTTTGTTATTTAATTATTTCGATAATGAAACTTTCTTGATATGCTAGAAAAATAAAAAGTAAATGTTGGATTTTCGCCTATTTAGTTTAAAGAAATTTAAAATGATTATTATCTGTTTTCTTCTCTATAAATTACCCTTTACAGAATACCGTGTTCAAATACACATGTAATTTTGAATATTATATTTCATTCATTACAGTTCAACAGAAATAATTGTGTTTTTACAGCTACATTGAACTAAGTATTATCCGGTTGCAAATATAGAATCGACTTCGAAAATTTAAAGGTATTTTCTACATCCTATGATAAATTTCATATCTTTCTAATTACATGAAATTTTTATAAATGAAAAGTGAATCAATAAATTAAAAAAAGACAAAAGTTCACAATTTAAGATTTTTTAGGAGTCAATAAAAATTAAAAAAAAAAATGGGATAACTATTGTTTTTGGATTGAGGGCTAAAAGTGAAAAACTCTTAAAGTATAAAAAAATTGAATATATACAGAGTGGTTATAATTAAATTTACCTTGTTTAGACTTACGTAGTGTCCGCTCTGGTTGACAGATATCGATGAAATTTGAAATATAAGTTATATGGACCATGAGGAAATGAAATCAGCAATAAAAAAAAAAAATATTTCAAATTTCGACCGATAGATGGCGGTTTTCATCTAAGAGAAAGTACTGTCTGAAAATTTGGAGCGGTTTAAAAAGCCAGTAGTCGCTGCCGTTAAGTCATTCTGCACATTGCCGTTAGAGAAGAAGGAACGAGCATTACTGGTGAAGTTGCTTTATCAGAACGACAGTAATTTGTCATTTGCACTGCGAGAATATCGACGCTTGAAAGACACACGGAAAGGACCAATGACGAGGCAGACTTTGAAAAATATTATGTCTAAATTCGAAGAGACTGGGGAGCTGGGTGTGCTGCAAGGAAGATGCCGGAAACGGATTTCAAATGAAACTGCCGAAGAAGTCACTCTTGCCGTGGTCGAAAGAGCGTCCGGTTTCCAATATTCTTCGACAAGTGATCGAGCGGTGTCACGTGAATTGTATCTCCCTTGGTATAAAGTACAGTAGGTTCTTCCATCCATTATAAAATGGTATCCATACAAGATTCACGTTGTGCAAGCGCAGAATCCTGCAGATCCGGGCACATGAACTGAATTTGCGAGTATGTTTTTGGACAGAATAGCCTTTGACAATGCATGGCCATAGAACATTTTGTGGTCGAACGAGGCACATTTTGCCATGATTAGAGCAGTGAATATTCTGAACCGACGCGTACGGGGTACTGAAAGTCCTAATATTGTGCATGAACAGCCTTTGCACCCTGATTACATTACTGTATGGTGTGGCTTTACGGCTGATTTCATTCTTGGTCCGCTTTTTTTAGGTGAACACTTCTCCGGGTCCTAAAAGTTGTTCCATTACGGGTACTCGTTACTGCGACCTCCTTCAGCAGCAGGTCATTTGATCCTTACAAGAGCGAGAGTGTTTAGAGACTACCGTATTCATGCAAGATGGTGCGCCACCTCACATAGCCTGAGCAGTGACAGCACTGCTTCGTGCCCACTTTGGAGATGATCGGGTAATTTCGAGAAGATTTCCGACAACCTGGCCTTGTCGTTCTCCGGACATGAATTCCTGTGACTTCTGGTTGTGGTGATTCCTGAAAGATCGTGTGTAATGAGGAAGCATACAGACGCTGCCTGATTTGAAAGCAAGCATAACTCGTCATGTTTCTGCAATTGATCGAGAAACCCTTCGTGCTACTGTTGAACACGCTATAATAGGCTATGAACGTGTGTCTGACGAATATGGAATGCACATTGAACATATTCTGTAAATAAAAAAAGTTTTGTGTTTACAGTTTGAGATTTTTGGTCTTTATTTTTCATTTTATATTATTATTTGGTTCTTCTTACCTGGTGGTCGAAATTTGAACATTTTTTTATTGCAGATTTCATTTCCCCATGGTCTATATAATTTATATTTGAAGTTTCATCGATATATGTTTACCAGAGCGGATTCTACGTAGGTCTGAAGAGAGTAACTTTAATTATAACCACCCTATATATATATATATATGTATATATATATATATATATATATATATATATATTTTTTTTTTTACCCGACAGCCAAGAAGGGTTATGTGTTTCACGCGTATCTGGGTATGTGAATTTCTTTATACGGTCGAAACATCCAAACGTGTGGATAGATTTTAATGAATGAGGTCTCCATCATTTCGTCTTAACTTTCCGATCATTATAGGCTAGGTTTTGTTTTTATAAATTCAAAATGGCGTTCATAAAATACAAAATGGCGGTAGAGACGAAAACAAATTTTACGCAACATATTGAGTGGCATATCATTGGAGAGGTCTTTCAAAATAAAGACGATGTTTCATTGACTATTTTATAGTCAGAAGCTCCGTTAAAATATTACACAAGCTGGAAGTCGTGTAGGTAAGATTACTAGCTTTACCGCGATTGTAACCTTCATAGGCATCTATAGTGCTCATCAAAACAGTGTTTATAGATAACTAACAATTAAACACAACTGAAAACCATCAATACAAGTAAATAAAAAAAATATGTAAGTAATATAAAAAGTAGTTTCATATTGATGAGAAGTAATTAATTAGTTCACTTTTTACGCAGTCGGGTTTTTTGATTTTTTAAATTTAATTTTTATTTAATTTAATTTTTATTTAATTTAATTTTTATTTTTATTATTTTTTTTTACGAAAAAAATTTCTTAAATACCAAGCTTAACAACCAAGAGAAATCTTGAAGTGTCAAACCTAGTATAAATATTTCAAATAGAGTAGAAAAACGTAGCTGGTTGAATGTGCTGCACGAAATGAATCGGAGAATGCTGAAATGTGCCGCACGATGTGAAGTGAAGTACGCTTAAAGTGCCAGTGATGAGTTGCTCTGCGACTGATAGCGGTTACGCAACTTTGTCTTGTTGCTATTGTTTACATCAGTGGGATAGTTTAAAACAACGTGAAAATATTAAATACATGAATAAAATAAATGTTTACAAATGATAATTTTGGGTATGACTAAACGAACAGAATCTAGGTACCTACATTTTAAATTGCTGAGCTAAGAGTCTAAAAGGAATGAATCGCAAAATGCTGCAATATCGAGAAAAAGAAGGTTTTTTTCACTCTCTTGAAAATTTTCCTGTTTTGGACTTTATTATTTTTGAGATTTTTTGTCCTCGATTCATGGGGATATAATTCCTTGCAAATGTTAAAAATTTTATACGTCTAAAAAAGGGACATAAATCATTTACGTTTGCATTTTACCCATTAGATACTCACGCTCAGTCCGAGAGAAACTAGTATGTTGTGGCCATCACAAAACTTTCTTCTATATGAATCACGTCAATTAAGTCATTTAAATACTACAAGAAATTACATCAATTTAGCACCAGTTCATATCAAAGTATACCTGAATTTGAAGGTTGATGAAAATTCTTGCATTAGTTATTGAGAAAGAGCTGTAGGGGAAATTCTGAAAAATGCAGCATAGCAGCCCCACCTGTTGAGCGATTTGCACCAAAACATAAACAGCACTAATTCCTATCAAGGTATACCGGAATCTGAAGATTGTTGAAAATCCAAGCATTAGTTCTTGAGATAGAGCTATTGAGGAAATTGCAAAAAAATGTAGCATAGAAGCGCCATCTTGTAAGCGATTTGCACCAAGAGGTACAAAACGTCAATTCATGTCTAGAACTAACTGAATCTGAAGTTTGATGAGAATCCGTGCATTATGTATCGAAATATAGCTATTACGAAAATCATGTAAATGCTACAAAATGCAGCATAGCAGCGCAATCTGTTGTGCGATTTACACCAAAACGCTACCAGCACCAATTGATATCAATAATTAACTGAATCTGAATTTTGATGAAAATCCGTGCATTAGTTCTTGAGATAGAGCTATTGCAGAAATCGCGAAAAATGCAGTGTAGCAGCGGCACATGTTAGGCGATTTGCACCAAAACATAAACAGCACTAAAGCATATCAAGGTATACCGGAATCTGAAGATTGTTGAAAATCCAAGTATTAGTTCTTGAGATAGAGCTATTGCGGAAATCGCAAACAATGTAGCGGCGCCACCTGCTGAGCGATTTGCACCAAGAGGTACAAAACGTCAATTCATATCAAGAACTAACTGAATCTGAAGTCTGATGAAAATCCGCGCATTATTTCTTGAAATAGAGCTATTACGAATTTTTTTCCTTCATTTTGCAAGCACGTTGTTGAAGTTTACGTATCTCCTACTTTATCAACTGAAATTCTACAACTTGTGATCTTATTTTTTTATTTTTCATTTTAACATTCCATTTTTTGCATTTCCTGCCATCATCGATTATGTTTAATGTACTTCTGGTTGCGAAACGCTGCTCTATTTTACGTACACTATTATATAACATTATATGTATACCTCATTAGTCATTAGCCAAAATCACCATGCCTAATACTCCCAAGATTTTATTATAATTTTCCAATATAAAGAGATCATATCTAAATATCATATCTGCTTCTTATTTTTTCTGTTCTCTATCAGTGAACTGACATTTTTTTTCCATTCAATGCATAAAGCTCTAGAAAAACCAATAATCTGATTTTATTCCTCATAGATTTTTCTAACATGAAAGACGTTACATCGAAAAGAGAATAAACGTAAAGGGTAATTTTTATTATATTATCCCCTATTCCGAATTTTTTTCGTTTGGCGCACTTCCCATTATATCTTTTCTTATCAATACAATATATCATACAATATCATTTTTGTTATATCCCAACAAATATGTTCTTCGATTCTTCATCTATTCGAAGTTGCCTTTTTAATAAATATCGGAATTTTTCAGAATGCTGAATTTGAATATACTTCAACCAAATGATAATATGTTTTTCTTTTCGACAGCTCTTTTTTTTTGTTGTTAAAGAAAAATTTAGCTTTAATAAAAGTTTTTAATTTTAGAAGGGTTTTTTTTAGTAAATAGTATAGAAAATAAAAATATTTGAGCATTTATTCTGTACCACCCTTCCTTAAATATAAATATGCATATATATAACAATTAAATAAACCTTACCGACCACCAACAAAAACTGTGATATTCTGAATGAAATGATATTACCAAATACATACATACACATATATATATATATATATATTATTTTTTTAAAGATATGATTACTTATCAGACTTTAACATTTTTTAAATCCCAATGACTAACATTTAATGTATGTTAATACACTCATACTTTTAATTTGCAGTGAAAATAGAGAAACAATTACATTTTAAGTTACAAAAATATTAACATATACATCTTTTCAGTAAAACATTTTTTTTTCGAATCTTTATTATGTTATATAAGAATTGAACAATATTTTCACGCTTTAGACATATTTGTTTATCCTTTATGCTTAGGTGGCTTTTAAATTAAAAGTCAGTGACAGAAAACATTCGTTCAATATCGCAACAGAATAATACCAATTATAAAGAAACTAGAAAGATAGCTTGCCAAACATGACGGAAAATTATATATAAAGATATATACAACACAATTGCAAGAATAAGCGTTTTCCCCCTTGCTCCGCAGTGATAGATGAAAATAACATATTTATGAAAAATTATGTGCATTAGAAAACCACTAATCCGCACAGCTCGGTACCAAGTGTTATACAGATCTGATGATTTTTGCGGATTACAGGTCATGTCTATTCAATCTTTGGTTACATTTTTTTAAATTCATATTTTGAAAAACTTAGATTGTTAATTAAAAAAAATCCATTGTTAAACATATAAGGTAAAAACTATTTAATAAAATAATATATATAATTTTTAAATGGCATCAATGGTCTCTTTTAAGGCACTTGATTTTTGATGTTGAATTTTAGCTTGTCTGCAAATCTTAAAATTTTCTTGCTAAGTTACAAAACTTTATTGATCTAAAAAAAATAAATATTTCTGGCGTAATGGCATACCTTCATCAAAAGATGTTTTTGTCTGTTAGGTTCAGTGTCAGGATTTTCTTTCGTTGGGACAGAAAAACTCAGAGATATGTTTATCAGTAGATGTAGTAGTGTCTCTCTCTACTATTGAAAATGCGTACAAAGTTTTTATTTTTATTTCAGGGTGTTATAAAAATAATCTTAAAATCATTATTAATACAATTTATATGTCTTTAAAATGTTTCTTTTTTTAATTTCTAATAATTATTTAATGGCGGTGGAGGGGGGTGATTAAAATTCTTAGTAAGTTTTAGATAAAACGATATAGTAAGTTCTGTTAAAAAAAGGATCAGAATTTTTTTAAATAAATGACGAATGCCAGAAATAAGAAAAAAGAAACAATTATTACGTGTACTAAAGTTTTTATTTATATTTAAGGCTGTTAAAAAATAATCCTAATATTATTACTAATATAAGTCTTTTTAAAATGTTTTCAAATTTGTATTCATTATTTAATGTGTGTGTGTGTGTGGGGGGGGGGGGATCATTAATAAATCATTAGTAAGTTTTACATGAAAGAATCTGCTATGTATCAGGAAATTTTGAAAATAATTGGCGAATGTGAGAAATAAGAAATAACATCTTGACAACAGTAAAAATGAAGAAAATCCGGATTTTATTATTTTAATTACCATTTTAAGACTATTTTCATAATTACTTGGCAAGAAGTAGCGAAATTAGAGAATTTTATGCTTATGTGTGGTACGCTCTATTAAGTTCTCACAGTGTAATGTAACATTAAATTGCAAAAAGTATTCTTCAAATATAATAAATGTAATATTTTAAGATATTTTCTATAATTTTATAATTATGACTTAATCTAAAATAAATAAATAAATAAATAAATAAATAAATAAAGATTAGATGTATTATCTAAGTAACAATCTTCCATTTAAAACAAATACTTTTTCATCTCAAATTGTATTTTTCAGGTTCTGCTGCATGGATAAATAATAAAAAAAAAACATATTATAGTAAAAATGTACATTTATTATATTTAGCAGGGTGGACAAAAAGTTCTGCCCGAGCTATTTCAAAAACCAACTGCTGGATGTTTTTGCAGATTGTATTATTCGATAGAGAATATTCCTCCTGTGGTTTATGTGTATAATATATAGGTAAAACCATGATTTACGATTACAAATTTCGTATTATATTGATATTTTGGACGACAAGATTACTAGTGGTTTCCAGCCAGTCATTGTTTGGCGAAAAGTATAGTTGATAAAAGGATTGAAATGGCTATATCCGTTAGGAAATAATACAAACACCTTGCAAATAAAAGAAGAAAATAATTATTGATATTTAATTTAAAAAATAATAAAAAAAGTTTTAATTAGGGACATTATTTTAACCGAAAATATTTAATTTAATCATGAAAGAAATATTTTCAATGCTTAAAAAATAATTTAACGTGACAAATTATAATTTATACAAAATTTGGTGTTTTATCGTTTGCGTTTTTTTTTTTTTTTTCTAACTTCCCCATCATGTGTCTTACAGCAGAAACAAACAGATGTAATTGTAAAAGTTACTGTAATTCTGAGTTACATATTATTTGTTTCTTTAGCTTTAGTATTTTACTTTCATTGCCAAACAATTTGATTTTCAGCAAAAAAAGCATAAGCGTAACATAAGATGTCTTTGAAATAATGGTGTTTTT
Organism: Maratus speciosus; assembly: GCA_963932465.1. NCBI lineage: Eukaryota > Metazoa > Arthropoda > Arachnida > Araneae > Salticidae > Maratus > Maratus speciosus. Next base: position 114,007,622 of record OZ010800.1, read on the forward strand.
TAAAGTGAACGAGATAATTATGGAGTGTATTTTTATATTCAACAGTAAATTATATAAGTATCAGATAGTATTTAAAAAATAAAATCAAATATGTACATTTACTGTGAATTTCTGCCACAAATACATATTGTAAAATAATTTTATACTTTTTTAAAAGACTGTCACCGTAATTAGGAAAGCATACGATTTTTATAAACGCGAAATCAGATCAACGAATGTTACCCTATTTTTTAAGCAAATAGTTTTTATTGTTTATTTAAAAAAATTTTGGCCATATCATAAATTTCACATATAGGAAAAGGTACTATTAATAATCCCGTCGACCAAAATACTGTCTCCAAATTGAAAGATTAAAGGGCAATATTAGATTATCATGAATGTCTGATTCACTCCACATTATACATGTTATACGTGTTTGTTACGTCATAAAATCTGCCTAATTAGATATTTTATTTGTATTTTTATTAACGTTTTACTAATTTATTGGTTCTTCCGTTATTTAAAATTACTGCAATTTTTGATTTTTTTTTCTGCTTCAAGCCTATATAACGTTTAGATATGCACTGCTCAAAACAATTAAAGGATATTTGAAGTTTTATATAAAATAAAAATATAAACGAAATTTTTTTGGCCGAAAATAGAAGAAGAGAATCACAAATGCAAATTTTTCTGGTTTTCACACTGTGGAGTATGCAAATTTTGAGTTCGACGTCAAAAACGTCGCTTCAGCGGCAGCGAATGAAATTTGACTTTCAACTGGATAAAAGAGAATGAAAACAAGGATGATCGGCATTCAGTGATTGCTTTGTTTCGATGAGCACGATGTCTCAGCGAAGTCATTTGACAGATTCAGAAGCTTTGAGAATTGTTGGTAGGTTAGAAGGGGGCCAATCTCAAGCCGAAGTAGCGCAAGCAATTGGAGTGTCACAAAGTGTCATTTCCAGGATCTGGAACCGTTTTTTGGAGAGTGGATGTGCAGGCCGAAGACCAGGGCAAGGTCGTAGACGGGCAACAACGCCCAATGAAGATCGGTATTTAGCGTTAACAGCTCGGAGACACCGAACCATGAACGCTACTCTTCTCCAACAACACCTTCGCTCGGCTACAGGCACCACGATTTCAACTCAGACTGTCCGAAACCGGCTCCATGCTGTAGGTCTGTATGCTCGCCGACCGATGGTATGTGTTAGATTAACTTCAAGGCATCGTCGCGACCGCAGCGAGTGGGCAACCGAGCATGTCAACTGGAGGAGAAATGAATGGAGAAATATTCTGTTTTCTGACGAGTCCCGTTTTTCTGTGCATCCGGATAATAGGCGTATTTTCATCTGGAGGGACCGTGGCAGTAGGAATAATCCTGCGTTCGTGCACGAAAGTGTCAGATTTGGCGGTGGAGGAGTGTTGGTGTATGGTGGCATCTCCATTGACGGGCGCACTGACCTCTACATCATTCGAGATGGAGCTCTGACTGGTCACCGATATAGGGATGAGATCCTCAGACTTATTGTAGTCCCTTACGCTGCAGCAATTGGAGATAACTTCATTTTAATGGACGATAACTGCAGGCCACATCGTGCAAACCTGGTGGTGGATTTCCTTTTCGAGGAAGGAATCGTTCGAATGGAATGGCCAGCGTGTTCTCCAGACATGAATCCAATCGAGCACGTTTGGGACGCTCTAGGAAGACGAGTTCCTGGCCGCCAACAACCCCCACAAACTCTCCAAGAACTGGAAAGAGCTCTTCTGGAAGAGTGGGGCAGAATACCCCAACTTGTCATTAATAGCCTCATTGAGTCCATGCCTCAAAGGTGTTCAACGTTGCTGGCCGCCCGTAGAAACCATACCACCTACTGAAAATGATTTTCTTTGAAGAAAACACCTTTTCTTATTCTTTTTTTCTCATATGCACAAATTGTGTTTTTTTCCTTTAGTACACAAATGCGCAATAAAATGCATTTTTTTCTGCCAAACATGTGTAATTTATTCTCATATAACCTACTATGTCTGTCGACCATGTATCAATCAGCTAAACAGTTTACCAGATACAAAATCCACCTAAAACTGCAATATCCTTTAATTGTTTTGAGCAGTGTATTTTACAGCTATATCTGTCTATGTTTTTTGACTAAATAAAGAGCATTAGGTTCATAACAATTTTCCATTACATCAATATTTATAGTGCCCCTTAATAAATTCGATTATTACATTTAAAATGCTTACATTTTATTCACAAATACAACATCGTAAAATTATCCCTGTTTATGGTTTAATTTAATTATTATGCAATTAAATATGTGTAGTATTAGCATTATTTTGTTGGAAATTACCAAAAATGAATAAATGAAATTTTACAGTTGATATATCGCCACGCTATACGTGAACGTCATCATAAAAGTAACAATATTTTTTAGCGATTATTTTAATTCATAGTCATTATTATTCCTGTCTTAAAATTTAAGAATGGCAGCATTCTTCCATTTGTATAATTTGTCGAACAGTTTGGATATTTGTATAATTTATTTAATTGGTCGAAGGGAGTATCATAGGTGCCTAGTAAAAGTATCTATATAGGTAGAACCTGGGAAAATTCCCAGCATCAAAATTTAGGGACTGAAGAATTCTTAGGATTCTTAAGGAAATTTATGGAATTACGCGTTATTACTATCCAAAAATTGAACGGCACTACTTGATTATCCCGTCGACCGAAAAACTGTTTTCAAACAGTAAACTTAATGTCATTAATGAATAATCATAAATGTCACATTTAATTGGCATTAAACATGTTACACGTGTTTGTTAAGTCTTTTTAATTAGACGTTTTATTTGTATTTTTATTAATGTTTTGCTAATGTATTTCTTCTTTCGTTATTTAACATTACTTCGCTTAAACGTTCCATCTAATGTTTACGTCCATTTTATAGTTATATCCATCTACGTTTTTTAACTAATTAAAGAGAATTAGGTTCCTTAAAATTTTCCGTTATCATTGATATGTATTGTGTCCCTTTATAAATTCGATTATTACATTTAAAATTCTTATATTTTATTTACAAATACAATATTTAAAAATATCTGTTTTTGTGGTTTAATTTAACAATTCTGTATTTTCCTCATCTATGGATGTATTATTAGGTGAATATTGTGAATTTAAAAAATAATCATAAAAAAATATATCCCAATTATTGTGAATGGTTACTACTGTATCAAATCACCCCACTGCTGGGGAGGATTGATACACTAGCAAGGGAGATTTGATACATTGTTATGTAAATTGAAAAAAAAAATGCAGACAATTCAATTTATGTGTCATACATTTTTTTATGATAAATCTTGAAATATTTAAGTAAAAATTAAAAAGAAATGACATTGAAATTTGCTTAAGAAATTTTTTTACAAAAATATTTATACAATTCTATTAAAACACTTTTTAGAAAATAAATAATGAAAAAAAAAAAAAAAAAAAAAACTAGAGATCTTGCTGCAAGAAAAAATGAAGTGAACATTACTGACTTTGCAAACAATTTAACATAAATTTAACCCATTTAAGATTTCTTATCCCTTTCAGGGCAAATCATTTTCAATGACAAAGTGTTGAATAAGTTAATTTCGCCGTAATTTGCCGATAAATTTAATTGAAAATAAAAAAAACATGTATATATTTAACTTTCACAGTAAATGGAAAATATTTTATCAAAATGCTGGTGCCAATGTGGCGTTTGGGAATTAAAATTAAGTGGTTTCATAAACATACCACCATCTCTGAAATGGTTAAAAGAAAAAATAATAACTGTATCATTTTGGTAAGTACAATCGGGTGGATTTAATACTTTTTTTAATTTGCCCTTCGTCAATTATAGAAATATCTTCCCTTTCAGGCCATTTAAACTTTTCCTTCAACATGACGAGCAAAGCGAACTAACCATATATCATCGCACTGCTTTTCTATGTAACCTACGTAATGTCTATGAATACTTTCTTTGTTCTTCCTTGCCAATTTCAGTAGCTCTTGGTGTAAAACAATAATGAATATTACAGTCCTACATTAGTTTACATCTTAAAAAACTATTAAATTTCAAATATAAAAGTGTATAATTTTCCCCCAGCACTAATGTATCACTCCTCCCTGTCATGCTTTATTGGATTTTCAATCACTTTGTATAAATGCAGTTGCAAAATGCCAATCTGCTTTCTGGTAAAACTCACCCTAACAATGTGCTTAAAAAAGTAAAAAAAATTACAAGATATTATCTTCACAATAGTAAGAGTTAGGAAAGAAAATCACTATTTAAAAAAAATTACATTGACATTCCAAATGTCTTCAAAATTAAAAGAAAAAAAAAAGTTGTCAGTAGTCCACTGCTAAGTCCAGCTAATGATGGCCTCTGCTAATTAAAGAAGACTTTGCATATGTTACAATGGCTGTTAATGCCATTTGTTGAGAAAAATTATCAATGAATCAACCCTTCCTATTTATCAAACCTCCCCTACCTCCCCTACTCATCAAGACGAACAAAAAATGCAATGGAACATGGCAAATCATTTTCAATGACAAAGTGTTGAATAAGTTAATTTCGCCGTAATTTGCCGATAAATTTAATTGAAAATAAAAAAAACATGTATATATTTAACTTTCACAGTAAATGGAAAATATTTTATCAAAATGCTGGTGCCAATGTGGCGTTTGGGAATTAAAATTAAGTGTCCCTTTATAAATTCGATTATTACATTTAAAATTCTTATATTTTATTTACAAATACAATATTTAAAAATATCTGTTTTTGTGGTTTAATTTAACAATTCTGTATTTTCCTCATCTATGGATGTATTATTAGGTGAATATTGTGAATTTAAAAAATAATCATAAAAAAATATATCCCAATTATTGTGAATGGTTACTACTGTATCAAATCACCCCACTGCTGGGGAGGATTGATACACTAGCAAGGGAGATTTGATACATTGTTATGTAAATTGAAAAAAAAAATGCAGACAATTCAATTTATGTGTCATACATTTTTTTATGATAAATCTTGAAATATTTAAGTTCGCAAACCACTTATTGAATCACAAATACAGGGTGTTTCATATGTAAGTCATCTTAAGTCGGCTTTGTTGGTAATAAATTTGAAAAAAAAATTAAAATATTTCAATAAAAATGTAACGATATGTACCTTATTTGTATGAAATGTGATAGCATCCTAAAAAGTTCTGGAAAAACAGGTACCCACACAATCAATGATATCGTATGAAGTGATAATCACAGTCTACGAGGGGGAGCGTCCAATACATACTGCTAGCACGTATAATGGAAACTTCTACCACTTTTTTGTGATGTTATCACATTTCATACAAGATAAGGTACATATCGTTACATTTTATTTCAATATTGTAATTTTTCGCAAAATTTTTAGCGACAAGCGGACTTCAGTTAGGGTGAAACACCGTGTATTTGTGACTGAATAAGTGATTTGCGACCACATGTTCCATAGCATTTTTTGTTCGTCTTGATGAGTACTATCACCCCTAAGTTTGTTGAAGCGTTTCAGATGCACCCTGTGTATATAGATTTGGACAATCTTAAAATAAAAATTATGGAATTTTTCAATAAATATAACTCCTCTGATATCGATCAAGAATGTTTTACTGTTTAATATTGTTGTACGTTGTTGTACTTGTTTAATATTGTTGTACGAGAAAATTACTTATAGGATAGTAAAAGTGTATATAAATAAATTAGAGGTAATGGGGGGGGGAAGCTGCAGTTCGATTTTAGCCGATATTTACTTATATTTATATGAGTAAAATTGCTACAAACGAGAGCATGAAAAGTTTTCGTTATATTGATGACATTTTAATTGTTAGATGTAATACCATAAAACAGAAAAACTTCGACTTTTATCCGAATAGTTTAAATTTGAAATTGGCATCAAACAGTCAAAACAATGCAAATTATTTAGATATTAATATCGAGATAAAAATGGAGAGTTATTAACTAGCATATACGATAAAAGTAATAGCTTTAATTTTGTCACTATAAAGATGTTATATTTCAATTCAAATGTGCATATTTCAATCCATAGAAATATTTTTGTTAGCATGCTAAGCCGGATAGAAAGTTTGACTTCAAATACCGTGGATAAAATTGAAGAGCTTTACATATGGTATATTCAGGCACTGCACCATGTCTATCCTGTGAAATTTGAAAAAATAAGTGCCGTATAATTTCGTAACGTGCAAGACTTATTGCAAAGATATAGAGGATTTGTTGATGCGAAGGGAAGAGTAAACTGTCAGTTTGACTGTTTTTTGGAGACTTGCACGTTTGATGGGATTTTAACGATTAGATGTTTTTGACGATTTGTTGATTTTATTTTCATATGGTTTTGTTTTTCTCAAATGTATAGTTCGTTTTTCCATTTTGTCTTGACAGATATATGGGAGGGCGATGTGCACGTAAAAACGGTTTATCCCCGCTGAGCATGTCACAAGCCATGCCGGCTGTTTCCATTGCCTTAAATTCTTTTGTTTTTGAATATTTCATATTGTTTAAAATTTGCTGGTTTATTGTCGTTTAATTAAGATTTATTTTTAAGTTAATTTAGTAGTTGTCATTTTGTTCAGTTTCGTTTTTTTTATCAGTTCAGTGGTTTTACATATTTTGTTATAGATTTGGAGATATATATATATGGGACATTCTCACAATCTTTTGACTTTTTGGGGAAAAAAATCTGAAAAAATTAAACTTGCTAAAATAACATTTTAATCTGATAAACGAAAGCCTTAATGATTGAAAATAAAGAAAAAATGGTCAGCAGCGAATTTTTTTTACTTAACTGAGGTTTAAGTTAAACTAACGAGTTTAATTTTCCTTACCATTTTACCCCTATAACTTTTTATTTTCTTCAAAATTTTTACTTATAATGAATTTGCATAGTAACCACAGGACATTCAAATAAGAAATAATAACAATGTAGTACTTTTAATACAGAATTTTTGTATAACGTTGTCTGAAAGGGATATTAAAGAAGGGAGGTTAAGGTAAAAAATGGGGACGGTATTGGAAAAAAGGGACGGTAAGGATGGAGCGGTAAGGAAAATTACCACCTATTTTTAGGAAAATCGTGTTAAGACTAAGTGACTGCCACGGTGTTCGTTGATTTTTAGAAACATATGTTAACATTGGATTAAATTAATTATTATTATTATTATTATTTACCTCGAAAAGTGCAGGAATAAACCTTGGGGACTGTGAGATTACCAATAAAGCCACGATGCTTGAATTTGATATTTAAATGCTTATTTAAATTCTACAGTAAATTTCCTGCCAAAGAATTTTAGACATTATTTCTCTAGCATACTTCTGCATGAGAAAAAAACTTGAAAACATTCTGTGGCTGCATCTGAAATGATTTTTTTGTATAATTATAGAAGAGGGATTGTAAGTAATCTAACACCCAGGGACAGAGTTTAAGAAATAATAATAACACTAAAAATGTGTGCAGGTTAATTTTTAGCTACATATTTATAGAAAACAATAGTTCCAGTTTCATAAAAAAATTACATCGAATTATGTTTATTGAAACATTTTTATCTAGACAGCTCCAAACTTAAAAATTAGCTTAAGGGACACGGGACGGTATAGGAGTTTTCCAGGTATTTCGACCCTCAACATCGTCCAAAACTTATTTATCTCGTTAATATTGTTGTGCAATCATGGAATGGGATGTTCCCCAGTATATGAGATTAAAAAAAAAAAAAAAAACACAAAAAAGTGTATTAAAAAAAAAATTATTATTCAGGAACATGAAAGTCAAACGATTGTGAGAATGCCCCATATATATGTCACTTTTTATGGACACAGTGACTTCCATAATTCTGTAGAAATCTCTTCCACACCGATATATAAAATCAAGAGGAAGAAAATATGGGTCAAGTTCGTTAATTGGCAAAATCGGACAAAGGGAGTGAAAAGGGGGGAGGTTTTTGTGAAAACACAAAAACCTCATAATTTCTGAATTATGACGCATATCGAATCAGTTAAAGTTATTATTACTTCTGATAAAAAGGCCAAAAATTTATGTATGACAGAATATTGTTATTATTAAAAATGCCCTCAAACTCTTACAATATATATATATATATATATATATATATATAAATATAAAATAAACAAAAAAAAAGAGGAGGGTGTGTTGTAGAAGAAAAAAAATCACGTATCCGTTAATCCGCCACTCAGACGACGATAATGATGTAAAATTACTGTGATGAAATTTTTTGACAAACCTCAGGGATGCTGTATATAGGATTACATTTAGTTTTTAGTTTTTGCTGGTGAAATTAGTATTTGATTTCGAATTCTACCAGTGTCTGTAAGCTGATCCGGCAGGAAGCTTTTAAAAGCTTTACGCAATCTGCATTATCTTCTGCTGTAATTTACATCTGATTAGTGTCTATATAAATAGGTGAAACATATTAATCTAGCGTATATTTTAAAATTTTTACATACACGCGATTATATATATATGCGCATGTAATATGCCAATTAAAATCTCTCATTTCAATTTACTATTTCCCTTAAACCTCATGTTATCTATTAGAAAATGAAATTTGTAATTGCAGAAAAATCTTTTTTCCGAAACAAATTTAATTACGTAATCTCGAAATAATGATTTTTTTTCTCTTTAAACGATAGAAATAGTGTTAAGCATACTAATAAGCAGACAGGTGATTGTATACACTTAAGGGGACACAGTACCTTTTAAACTACTTTTTCAATTTTGAATAATACTGTAAAATACTTAAATATAATGTCACTACAGATATTAGGTACTATAAAGCAAATATAATTTCATATAATTAAAAAAAAAAAAATCTTGTAGAACAGCCTATTTATCTAAAACGTAAATTAAAAAAAATAATTAAAATCCCTACTACTTTTTTAAATATGAATATTTTTGCTTCAAAATTTTTTTTCCATAATCCTAAAACCAAACTACAGAAAATTGTGCATGGATTTAACATTCAAGGTTATAGTTATTTTTTTTAAGACTTTCAATTATTTTTCCATGATTTTTTACTATACAAAAGAGAAAAAGATTGATATTAAATGTAATATCCCATACATCCTAAAACACATGCACAGTTTTGTGTAGTACAATCTAAGGAATATGGAAAAAAAAATTGAAGCAATGATATTCATATTTAAAAATGTAGTAGGGATTTAAAAAATAATAATAATTTTTTTAAATTTAAATTTTAGTTAAATAGGCTGTTCTACAAGATTTCTTTCTTCTGAAATTATATGAAATTATATTTGCTTTATAGTACCTAATATCTGTAGTGACATTATACTTAAGTATATTACAGTATTATTCAAAATCGAAAAAGTAATTTAAAAGGTACTGTGCCTTCTTAAAAACTGGTTCATTTAGGAAAACTCAGCTTGAAAATCGCACGTAAAGAACTCGACAGTCATTAAATCAACGTTAATTTACCAGCAATGTCGATATGAATCAAAATACACGAATCCTACTCCTACCGCTGTATATGTAGTAATTAGACAACCACAGTTACCTAATTGCCACATCAAAGACATACATAAGAGGGGAAATCCAAGTCTCTGGTATTGGCATATGCGTTGAGAAATGTACAGAAAGGACAACAATAGGCAACTCATTCAAGCATTAGAATTCAGAACACTAAGATTGCACCAAATATAGAGTACCTATATAAATGAGTGGCAAAGTACTGTGTAACAATCTTCCCCGAAATCTGAAAAAAATCTTAGTTTAAACATATCTACAGTATCTTTTTTATAATCAATTCAGAGGTAATACCAATGAAATCTATAATGATTACCAAATTAAATATTTTTACAAAATTTCAATTTTTACTCCTATTATCCGTTAACCATCAATTCTGTGGTTATCTAGTGGTCCAACTTAAAATAAACTTCCTTGTAATTTCAATTTGTCAAACTCTTATTTCCACTATTCTGAGAATATATTTGGAAAAATTTCCTCATCTCCCTGAGACAATCTATACGCAGAATTTAATTTATCCCTAATAAGCAAAAGCCAATGCTATGAAATTTTAAATAATTTTAAAAGGTAACTTTCATAGAGCGCAACATACGATGTAAAATTAACAAATGCGTAGTTTTCCTGAGACTCGCATATACATGTAAAATATGCATGGAATAATCATGGAATAATATACTAAAAGACTTTTAATTATGTAGTTAAGATGCAAAATATGCACTTATTATTTTTGAAGAAGAACATTAGTTGTTTATATATTATGTCTTTTTTTAGGTTTTATTGTATCTAAGTGCAAATGATAGTTACATAAATATGTGCTACTTCAAATTATTTTTTATTTTTACAGTGTACCCTTTCTTATCACTGTTTCTTAACAGATTCCTACAATGTAACAAAAAAATCAGTTTTTTCAATTTTATTTTTTCTGAAGTAAATATTTACAGCTGCGTAGCATTATTTATGCAAGGAAGACTAACAAAATAATATTAATTTTAATGTTAATCCAAACGCTATAACGCTATTTGATGTTAAAGTTAAACCTGCTAATTTGTCGTTTTAGTTGAAAATCGAAATGTTTATTTGAGAATTGATAGAATCCATAAAACTGATATATTGGGTTTTGAAAAGTGATTATTACTATTGTACTCTAAAAAGTCTCGGAGACAGCTCAGAAAATCTCGGACAGCAAAGGAATCTTTTGTTTGACATATTGGATTCTTAGGTTTAAGTATATAAAAAAAAACGCTTTTCAAAATTGTGGGTAATTCTTTAGAGTATACAGCATGTTTAAGTAAAACTGGGACAAAATAATAAATTAGTGAAGAATCATTTGCTTTTTATGTACAGTGTACATTGTTAGCTTTAGCGTTATGATTTCAATTAAAAAAAGTGATATTTCAATTGCTTACCTCTTTCATCTTATTAGAAAGTATTTACAACAAAATAGTCATTTTTGAAAAAGATTACAAAATTTGTATTCTTATATGGTCCTTTCCCCCATAACATTTTACATTTATACATATTTTTTTCTAACATGCATCGTAAAAGTAAAAATTTCGTTTTCGAGCAATCAAATTAACTGCAAAAACAGTGAAGGAAAAGTCATATCGTATATAGGTATGACAAAACTGAATATAGGGTAGAGTAAATGAATACGAGAGTAATATACAGCTAAATAAATTCACTATTGTAATAGCTAGACTAAAAAAAAAAAAAAAAGCAATTTAACAAATTGCAACGACCATTTGGAAAATGATTTTTTCAAGGACTAAAATTTAAGACATAAAAAAATCGCACGGAGTTGATCATACATTACGTACGCCATGAATTAAACATTAATAGTGTTATTACACGTAAAAATTCCAAGCGACAAGAATCGCCTACGACTCGTACGTATTATCCACCTGAAATTTACGTATTATCCAAGCATTTCATTGGCTGTTCGAGAAAAGGATTTTCGATCGTCAGATTTCCAAGAAATCTGACAACGAATTTTAAATGAAATTTCATTCTTAAACTTCTAAACATCCCACAGTATTACTTTTTACACAGTCGTATAGAGAAAAAAATGTACTTTTAAATGCAATTTGTTTGAAAGGTGTATCTCAATTTGTTTCTGAGTTATTAATTTTTTGTAGTTTTTATTACTTTTTTGTGATAGTGGCAACAGAAGGTATCCATCTCTGTTGAAAGTAAAGGGAAATACAGATTACTGTATAGACTAATCAGAAAACGAATAAAATGCGGATTAAACCAAAAAAAAATCTTCAGATATGCTTTTGATTTCCTACCCTGACGAGAACAATAACCATTTTTCCAAATGTTTAATAATAAATAATCCATTAAAATAGATTTCAACAATGTTAAAAAATTAGATAGTTATAATAATTTAAATTGCGCATTACTAAGGAAAGACTTAAAAAAATAAGTATAATTGTGAAATATGTAATGATATGGTGCACGAACAAATTGACAACCGATCGCAAAACCTGATAAGAATAGGATAAGAGGATGGGTAAGTGTTCAAAGACACTAACTTTCGAGGAAGAGACGAAAAACAACATTAACTGAAGATGCCTCAAGAAGGAATGAGAAAATATTTTTTAATATTTATTATGTAAATTCATATCGTGTTATGGCTCTTTAAATTTAATTAAATTTGAGAATTTATTAGTACTAAAAATATGAAAAAAGATACATGGCTATCTCCAACATTATAATAAATTTCCTATAAAATATAAGTAATAGATATAATGATGTAAATAAATAACTTTTTTATTGAAAAATTAACACGTTTGATATAAAAAGTTAATGACAAGTGGAAATTAATGATATATTATCAATTTATACATTGCTCTTCTATAAAGACTTAAAATATGCATTTGCAACAGGTAGGGAATATCATATGCAGATATGTAATTGCAAATAATCCACTGTCTACGGATATTACAACGAAATATTCCGAAACATATGTTATTTGAGTAAGAAAATACAGTAATAAATAAAAGGAATAAAATATTTCATTCCTTGATAAAATTTACTTTATTATTCTTGTATGAGAAAAGCCATTAGTTTTAACATATGCACTTTCTTTGTAAAATAATGCATGTAACCTACATAAAAAATATACAAATAGTTTTTCAGAAATCTTTTTTAAATTCAAAAATATGATATCTGCATAACAAGTGAAAAAGAAGTTTTAACTTTTGAGAAATATTAAAAACGAAAACATTATTTCCAAATCTTTCTTATGTAAATTTATAGTCGTGCAGCAAACAAACAAACAAACAAAAAAAAATAAATAAAGATTATTACTACAGTGCAAAAAGTTTGCAGAAGATGAATTTTAATGGAGCTGTTTTTCAAAACAGATATAATAATTAAATCTAAAAATATTTTTAAAGCAACTCATAATATGTTCCAAAAGAAGAAATATTCAAATATGGTTCATTATAATTCTTTAAACTCTTTTTAAATTAGGAAATATAAAGAAAAAAGCTACTTTAAATCTATCATTTACATACTTTTGGAAACAACATATTTTTCTGGTTTTGACGCTGTTTTTGACTGGGTATTTGAATAACGAAAAGTGGTGACGTGGAAGCCTGTTTTGTATCAGATCTCAACATAAAAATGTTGCAGAATATGGCGAAAAAATTTGGGCTTTATCTGAATTATGGTTCTGTTCTACATATAAATACATTTCATTTGAACCTTATGATAACTTGCCGATGTATAATACAGAATTCTGACATGCCATCCCCTAAATGTCCCCCCGAACTCTTAAGTACAACAGTCGACAGTCTAAAATACAATACAAATCCTGCATTTTTTATGGGAATTTAAATTCAATCTTAATTTATTTTTTTCTATTGGATGTGCATCTGAATAATACATTTTTTATAAAATCGCAAAAGCAATAGATAGTAAAAAAATCAACAATGGCAGGTAACTAAAACTTATATATATTTTTTTCTTGGATTAATGGGCATTATTATTATTATTATTATTATTATTATTTAGTTTTATGAGAAAAAATATTTGAAAACGAATTATATATCTTTTTTATGCAAACACTTTTTGGTTATGACAGTGATTGCAGAAAAGTGAGTATTAAAAATATAGAGAGCATTTAATATAACACAAAAAAATCATTAACCGTAAAGGAATAAAATGAAAGGAAGCGATTAAAAGATCTAGTTTTACGGGCGCATCAATTTTAAAGCACAAACTTGAGGCATTTCAGAGTCTTGAAAAATGTTTTGCGGTACAGCGAACCACTACGGGGAGGATACAGATAGGGGAGACCAGGGAAGGTTGACCCACTTTTTACAAAATTATTTTTTATTTTTTAAATATTGAACATAGAATAAAGTTTTATATATCATTTTATTCGTTATGTAACCAGTTATCAAAATAAAATTGCTACATAAGTTGGGCGATTAACATTGCCCCAACCGCCGACCGAGACTAATAATGAGCTCGAAGTAGCTCGGAGTCGTCCGGTAGCTTCATCGCCCCAAGCCTTCCCTTCACGGTTTTCGGTGTCTTTAATTTGTGTAATTTTCCTTTTAAATTTGTCCGGTTTCAATTTTTGATTTTTTTTTTTTCATTTTGGCTTCCGCTAGAATGTCTTATACCCGGGACGTGGCCGGGGACCTCCGAATCTTGCTTCCGCAAAACAGTGGGACTAGAGTAGAATAATTTATACGTATAGCATAAAACAATATGTTATACGCTAAAACCTTTCCCGAGAAACTGATAGTCGCATTGAAATCCATTCAGAAGAACTCAAGTTATAAGCAGCCGGAACGAAATTCCAATTTGCATTTTCTATATATAACAAATATATATAACATATAACATAATATAACATACATAATATATAACAAAATTGAAAAATTATTGATTTTAATTATGAGAAAACAATGGGTCAAGGCTCCCCACATATGGGAGGTTTGACCCATTGTATGGGAGGCTTGACCCACTTTGTTTTATATTGAAATATTTGTGAAGAGAAATAAAATCAGTTTTAAAAAAGCAAAATAACTTTATGCTACATGCTTTAATTATTATAAAAAAAATATTTTTGAAAATATGATGCTTAAACAAACCTATTTAGGTGCAACCGCATGTCATAGAAAAACTTTTTGTTTTAAACAGGATTTTGTCTGAGCTTGTGTAATTATAGAGTTGGGAAAATTAAATTTTAAAATTTAAGACAGTATTTCGCTAGAGACAGGTTCCGTTTTAATAGAGTTTCATGCATTATAATCTCCGGATTTTGTAGGCACTCTCCTCCCCCCCCTTTTTTTTTGTCTCTTTGTCCTACTTTTTGTGACATTCGAACTGACAACTCTAGTTGCCACATAGTTTGACTTCATCTCGCTCTATTCATCATGTTGAAATTTGTGTACATATCTTCCTAAAGTTTTTCGATCAATGCTGTGGTCTTTTGAAGCCGCATGAGTAATTAACTTATCATTAACGTCTTTTAACGCTTTCAGGGGCAAAGTACTTTCAGTACTAAAATGTTGAAATAAATAACTGGCAACGGAATATACGACAGATTTATTTGGAAATATTAAAAAGGCTATATTTCACATACATATTAAAAGGAAAAGATTTTAGAAAAATTCTGGTGTCATTGTGGCGTTTGGGAATTAAAATAAAGGCATTTCATAAACATACTACTGCTACTCAAACGGTTAAGACCGCTGCTTTCGTAATTTCTACTGATTTCTAGTCTTTTCTGCTGTTTATATTTACCTATTGCAAGTAATAATTAAGTGAAAAATAGTTCCTATCAATTTTCCTATTCATATTTCATTAATTTTTTCTTGCAGTGGATACTATAGCAATTTTTCACATCTTCCTTTAATCAGTTTTAAACGTTTCCTTCCCATTACGCCCCACCAGTGGCTGAGAGGTTCTGCTCTCAAAGCTGGTAGACAGGAGGTGCTAGGTTCGAACCCAATCGCGCCCGTCGGCCTAACAGTTTCGGAGTTTTCGCGGTTTTCTTCGAAATCCTGGAATCCCATGCGTAAATACGGGTTAGGTTCCCTTAGAAAGACCCCCACGAAGGGCACTCCCCCCCCAGGGCCTATATCCCACGTGTTGATAATCGGCCGTCATAAACACAAACCAAACCTTTCCATCACCTCATTTTACTGTAGCTTTTTGCAGAATAAATTTGCATTCATTTTTATATGTAATCATTAATTTTTCCTTATGCGCAATGTATAATAAAAATATTTCAAAAACTCCTTCATTAACACATTGCCGACGAGCAATTTTTATCAAATCCGAATTTTAAAACAGTAGAAGCTCCTCCCTATTCTGAAAGTCTTTTGTAAGCTGATTTTCTAGATAGGTTTCCCGAGTTTATGTATCGGAAAATGTTTTTTCAATGCAAAAATTTAATATAAAATGTCTTACAATATAAAAAAATAAGGACAACATAATATAAATGCATTTTCTGTTACGTAGAAGCCACGCCCTTAGTCAATCAGGTTTTTTGAATGAAAACGAGAATTCTCGTTTCCTGTCCTGAATGTGTTAAGAGAGCCTTTAACATCTGGTCAACCCTCCCTCACATTGACTGGGTCAAGCCTCCCCACACAGCCATTTTCTAAAGAATAGCACATTGTTATGTTAAGCCTAACTTACTGTATAATCTTTATGCCTGGAATGAAAGCTCTGTATTTTTGCATTACTTAAAACCTACTTACTTAAATTTCTATTCTATATTTTATCTAAAAAAAGCTTACAAAATATTTCTAAAAAAACACAACTTTTACGTTGAAAAAGCCTTACAATTGATTTTTCCACACTTATTTCGATTATCTGTATGAAACAGAGACTGTTGTTTGAGCATTCCAGTAGCTTTGGTTGACACCTATTGATAAAACTCAAATACTCTTTTAAATATGAAAACTGATGGGTGGGTCAAGTCTCCCATATCGTCAACCCTCCCCAGTCTCCCCTATCTGGTGGTGTTTCACAAGATCTCATTATAGAACTGTTGGCTGTGTCGAAACATAGTCAAAATTTTAGCATTACCCAATTGTCTGCTGCCGGTAAATTCTTCTTTTCTGATATCCAATTGTTGGATTAATTTTACTAATTATAAATAAAGATATTAACTAAATGAAAAATTAATTTTATCTGAAATCTAAATTTTTCTAAATTGTGAAATCTTAATAAAAAATCCATTCGATTTCTTATTATGAAAATATACGTCCAGTTTGTGCGTAACGTACACACCAGGAAGAAAGAAATAACGAAAATATTTGAGTAAATTAAGATTTTTTGGGGGGGATGGGGGTTGGGACACATATTTATTCTTTAGATAATTTAGATAAATATGTAATTTAATTGTCTACACTTGTTTTTGAAAAGTTTTCAGATTCAAAAATATTTTGTAATACAATCCTTCACAAAATATCACTTAAGTGATGAAATTTAAAGACAAATTTCGAATTTAATAATATTAATATAAACTTTCAAAAAATCACTAATTAACAAAGATATTTAAAGTTAGAGAGATTACTTACTACATTCTATAACACGCGTGAATAAAAGTTTCCATTCAATAAAAAATAAATAATCGAACTTAAAATATTAACAACATTACTTTAATTCCTTTGGTAACGTCTTTGCAAATGACCATGGCAACTACACCTTGACTATAAAAACTTTGTTTGAATAAAACATTATTTCTTTTTACTGCCGCCACACATTTCGACGACATCATTTCTATCTAAGAAGTTTTCTAAAAAAAAATTATAATTTATTTTATATCCGTTACTGGTAAATTCTTTTTTCCTCATATCAAATTATTGGATTAATTTTACTAATTATGAATGCATATATATATTAATTAAAGGAAAAATTAATTTTGTGGGAAATCGAAATTCGTAATTAAAAATCCGTAAGGAATTTCATTCGATTTCTCGTTAACAAAATATTCGTCTAATTTGTAATTAACGTACAAATCACGAAGAAAGAAATAGCGAATATATTTGAATAAATTATGATTTTTTTTCGGGGGGAGGGCTTATATTTATTCTTTAGATGATTTTAAAAAAGTGCAATTTATTTGCATACACTTGTTTTTGAAATGTTTTCAGGTTGAAAAATATTTTGTAATACAATCCTTTACAAAATGTCACTGAAATGATGAAAATTAACGAAAAATGCTGACGTTAATAATAGTAATATAAACTTTCAAAAAATCACTAATTGGCAAAGGTGTCTAAAATTAGAGAGATTGTTTACTTTATTTTATAACACGCGTAAATAAATGTAAGTTTTCTTTCAATAAAGAAAAAAGAATAAAAAAATTATCGCACTTAAAATATTAACAACATTATTTTACTTCTTTGGCAACTTCTTTACAAATGACCATGACAACTACTACTGAACTATAAAAACTTGTTTAGAGAAAACATTAATTCTCTTTACTGTGTCGTCTAGATTTTATCGTCATCATTTCTATCTGCGGAGTTTTCTAAAACTATTTTCTGATTTATTTTGTAGATAAGACTAAATAAAATACTGCAAATTCAATACTGTTCAGAGAAAATGACATAAAATGTATATATTTAATACTATTTTCTAATATCTATCCAGCTTTTAGCAGGTATTAACCCAGATTTTTTTTTTTTTTTTTTTTTTTTTTTTTTTTTTTTTTTTTTTTTACTTTAATGAAACCATGTTTTGTACGACACATATATTTGCTTGCGATAAGTTTCTTTTATTTCTATATAATCTATAAAAATATGACAAACTAAATTTGAGTTCCCCTAAGGTTTGGTATTGAATTCTGTTATAAGTTTGAATTGAATGCTGTTATAAGTTTAAGTCTTATTAAATCAGAATAGTTCAATAAATAGTGAGAGAAACTTTAAAAAAAACTTTCGCATACGCACAAACTAATTTCAGTTATTTCATGAAATTCCTAATGTTAATAACAAAAGTTGTGTGTTACTTTCTTTTTATTTTAAAATTGATAAAAATTGGTTTTAATTATTATGCACCCACATTATGTTTTCTCTATGGGTTTAAAAAAAGATCAAGTTCAAAATAATATTCACACAATCTTTTATTAAGGCAAGTAAATAACATATTTGCACCAATTTCAGAAATAACGAAGTTTAAAATGAAACGTATGTAACGTAGTTGCATAAATTTATATATGTAAATCTATTAAAATTATCAGACTAAGTTAATACTTTCTGAAAGCCATAAAAATACACTTACAAGGTACATAAATACTTTTATTCAGACGAACATGTTTCATCGCTAAGATGGTTACATTCTGAAGATTTTTAATGATTGAAATACAAACTCAATAAATACAATAGCTCTTTTATTGCAAAACCTTCCGTAGAAAAAAAATGTACGTAAGAAAATAGATCCATTAGAACGAAATCTGTTATCAGGGTTGTCTAAAGTACCTTCCACCAAAGAAGATGGAACAATGGAGTTATGCATAAAGAGTAGGAGACCTATATTACTTACCAATCATACTTAGTATAGGGTAAGTCTTGTAATCGTTTTAAAAATCGAAAATTATTTTTGACGGATTTACATGTCAAAAAAACATATTTTGGGAGAAAAAAATTTTGCCGTCCGTCTGTGTGTGTGTGTCTGTGTGTCTGTAAACGCTCTATCTCCCGAACAAATTGAGGTAGATACTTGAAATCTGATGTGTACTTAGGAAGTAATAATGGGAAGAAGCCTATTGAATATTAGTAACCTAGATTATATATTGAATATCAGTAACTTCAAGATATTTTTTTCGGATTCTTGAAATATTCGTTCTGATAAAAGGTATACAAAAATTTTCGAAATGGTTTGTTTAAAGGAGTGAATATAAAAGACAATAAAAAATCATGAATTTTGCATAAAGAATGAAGTCGATCGGATTATTAGTTGCCGAGTTATTTGTAATCATATTTTCCACACTCTTCAATTTTTCATGACTCTGTATTTCATTCAAATTTCAATTCAAAAATATATTTTAATTGGAAATGAGACGCTTAATCCGACGCACTAAACTGTTAGTTAATATAATTATAATTTTTCGAGTTATAAGGATGTTTCTTTTACGCAATTCGGTCCTACTCGATTATCCCGCCGACCAAAAAACTATCGCCTAACTATAACATTAAAGGCCAATAATGGCTTATCGTAAATGTGAAGCATTTAATACATCTCCATACCTATAAGTAAGGTTACCAAAAGGGGGACCTTGTTCTGTCGCCAAATGTCGCCAAGTTTATCGCCGAAAATGACGCCAAATTGGCTGTATCTCAAAAATTTCGCCAAATTCCCATAGATTTCCATTGTAAACCAATAGTGCTTACTTGCTTACAGAAAATCAACGAATTGAGATATTTTAATGCAAAAAAAGTTTTATTAGCTTAAGGGATTATATTAATTATATTTAAGGGAGCCCAAGTAAATTAAATTATGAATAAAGTAACATGATACAATTCTTAGCATGTACCACATGTTTTATTTTCATATTTTATATTATGTATATCCGTGATGGGTAATTATTACGGCGGCCCCCAATGACTAGTTTTACTTTCTAGCAGTTGCGAGTGAAGTAACTGAGGTAGTTGCGACAAGATGGCAGATGATTTTTTTTAAATCGGATCTATAGTTTCTTAATATCACCAATAAAATTGTATAGTAAATATTGTATTATTTAAGCGTGTTATTCATACACATATTTTTTGCATAAATATGATAAAGACTTCTATTTATTTTTACTGGTGTCAGTTTCCTGGTAAAACAGTGAGTTTGTTTCATCGGTTGTCACAATATAGCGGAAACGCAGGGTCTGCCTACTGCAAAAGCAAACTTCCACCACTAAAAATGAAAATCTGTTTCTGCCATTATTTATGACTGAAATTTTGCAATAGTAAGGCTTTTAAATACGGAGATAATTTATATATAAATTTACTGGTGGAAGTTTCCACAGTAGGTAATTAGCCCTTGCGAAAGCGGTTACATTTGAACCTTTAATATTTTAAGTATATGTCAGTTTCCCTTTCTTAATAGGTCCAT
Organism: Maratus speciosus; assembly: GCA_963932465.1. NCBI lineage: Eukaryota > Metazoa > Arthropoda > Arachnida > Araneae > Salticidae > Maratus > Maratus speciosus. The sequence continues at coordinate 114,028,243 of OZ010800.1, forward strand.
GGATTGAACAGTACAATTTTATATACCGGGTGTCCCAAAAAGGACTGACTGATTTTAAAATTCAATAACTTCCAAACGGTGACAGATATTAAAAAAATTCTTGCAGGAGGGTTATGCATAAAGTCAAAAGTTTTTTATAGTGATTTTCGATTTTAGTTCGAATTACAAACAATAGAGGGCGCTGCGATCAATAGAGGCTAAATTCAGGCTCGATTTTTGGTACTTCGTGGTCCGGATAATACATTTCCATCTCCCTTTTCTGCATGGAACAACAGAAAGGACCAAAAATCGAGCCTGTATTTAGCGATTATTGCTTACAGCGCCATCTATTGTTTGTAATTCGAACTAAAATCGAAAATCACTGTAAAAAAACTTTTGACTTTATGCATAACCCTCCTGCAAGAATTTTTTTAATATCTGTCACCGTTTGGAAGTTATTGAATTTTAAAATCAGTCAGTCCTTTTTGGGACACCCGGTAGGAATGCCAAACAAGAGGATTAAAAGTAGGATGGTAGAACATTTAGCAGACATCAGATACAGCAAGAAAACTACAGGTTTAGCCAGACTATGTGACAAAGAACCCTTGCACATGTATTTAAAAATCTGTAGAATAATTTATCCATTAAGGTAATATTTGCCATCCATTATACGAGAATCAATAGCGATATTTTTACGAGAATATATGCAATGATTCAGCCTGCATGAAACTACACTAAAATTTCGAAAGAGATGTTTTGCAGAGTAAGAAATAACAGTATAAAATAATTCAATACCTCACGTTCACTAATGTCCATTTTTACCTTCTTCTATCTTCAATAGAAGAAAGTATTGTAATCAAAAAATTTTCCGACTTCCGGTTTTCGACGGATTTACGCGTTTTAGAGGTGAAAGATCTAAAAAACATGTTTATAGAAAATGTTTGTCTGTTCGTGTGTCTGTCGCTATTTTACCATAAAAAAGTATGAAGTTATGTTCAATATTGCACCATTTTCTTTTTTTTTTTTTTAAGTTTTTGAATATGCCAAGCAGGTTCTCTCTTAATTTGGAAAAAAATCCGCCGTAAGGGGGCGCTTCAATAGCGATATTTGTGCGATTTTGAATATTGTACCATCGAAAAGTGTATGAAGTTATGCATAGAATTGAAACAAATTTTATATGCATATTCTTGGCTATAGCAAGAAGGTCCTTCGTGAATTTGGAAAAATGTAGCCGGAAAAAAGCGCTATAGTAGTATATTTTGTGCCATTTTCAATATCGTACTATCGTAAAGTGTATGAAATTATGCATAGAATTGAAACAAATTTTTTGTGTATGTTTTATCCATGGTAAGAAGGTCCTCCCTGAATATGAAAATATCCCGCCGAAAACGGGCCATATGATAGCGGTTTTTATGTAACTAGGGGGTTCGGCCCCCTACGAGCTACGCTCGCCAACCCCCGTTCAGACACTGCAGTCTCTAAAAGCACGCTACTTTGATCGGCTTTAAAAAGATTTTGGAAGATTGAATTATAATTAAAAAAACAAAAGCGATCTCCCTATAAACGGGTTTCTATTCATTTCTCTTTGATTGGGGAATTTTACGGAAAAATCAGCTGCTGTTAAAAGATACAATGGCATTTCAAAATCATCTAATATAAAATGAATTAAATAAATAGAGTCTTTGTCTCCCGGTATTTTTTAACAAAGCGAAAAGAAAGTCCTTTTAAATAAGACATTTTAAATGCATCGTTTTTAATCTGACGTAATTTTCACCAAACTTTTCTTTCCCTTTTTAATATTCACGTGAAAATGCTTTTATTAGAAATGACATATTATTTGTGCTGTCCAAAAAAAAAAAAAAAAAAAGTTGAAAAGTTCATCTCAAAATATCAAGCAAATGTCTCGCGCTATTTTTAAATTTATACTGTTTTGCAATATTATTTTGTGTTCATTTTATGTAATAACTGTAATGTGACGTAAATGTGATGTAATTTATACTATTTAAGACTTCTAACGCATGTTAATAAATTTATTATTTTATAATATCCTTTCTCTGTTAAAATGCATGTGTAATTATAGATGAAGTAATTTTCAATAAGTGCCTGCTTTTTATACGTAATTATTTAAGTCTAATTTGAAAGTTTTTTTTCTGTTTATAATAGTCACGTGCAAATAAATTTTTAATTTGAAGCAAACATTATTTTTTCCGTTGTTTATACAGTTGGCAACAGGTTAAATTAGTACAATTTTCTGAAATAAGTAAAAAATATCTCTCGAAATGCTGAAAATTTGAATTCAAAATAGAAATGAAACATCGAAAAATGAGTCAAATTAAAAAAAAAAAATTAATTAATTCTGCACCCCGGGAAATTATAACGTATAAAATGATCCAAAAATTATTAAATTCCGATGTATAGTTTTTGCTCCTATAAAACTTTTTTAGTGGAACGATTTTGATATCTCTTAAAATAATTCTTCGATTTGAAAACTATCTGCATCAGCGTGTTTATCAAACATTTTTGTATAATACTACCGATTTTTATATTTTTGTATGCATTATTTTTTTTAATATTAACGAAGAAATACCTCCGGTCACAAAAAATTCAAAACCGGCGGCGGCGGCGCCGGCGGTGACAGCGGTAGTTACTTTTCTTTAGAATGGAGAGATTTTCTTGGTTTTTCCTAGTTCTATTGTACACCTATGGTACGTTAATTGACGGGAACTTCCATCCTTATAAGCCGACTATTTGCAAACAGCTGATAAACAACATAATAATGATAAACTATTGATTTTAATAAATATCATAATCGAGATTAACTCACTTTTAATCCGATTAATTGAGTAAATTGATGGTGAAAGTAAAAGTTGATATTCAATGGCGATCAAAAAGTTTCCAGACAGCATAATTTTTTGTTAATTTATATGTATACCCGTACGAAGAGGGATATCGAAATGATACTTATGCAGTTTATTGACATATTAGTTATGAATTTATTTATGGAATAACAAATAAATATCAATAAATTTAATTGACAAAATTAATTGTAAAGGAAAATGCATGATCTCAAAAGTTTCCGGCCATCTTGGCAAGTTTGGAAAAAAATGGTGTTATAATAGAAAATAACAGTGATCAAAAACATATCCAATTAGTAATTTTTCGTCATACATTTAGCAATAAGTACTGCGGCGCAGTGACGTGGAATCGATTCAGTGAACTGATCGTGCATAGTAAGTTTTTCGACCCTTCTTGCAATTTTTGGGAAAATTCTGCTGAATTAGAATATTTATAATTACACACATTGTTGGCAAATTCATTCCAAAGATTTTCTATTTCATTCAGATCGGGTGTTTGAGCTGGCCATTTGAAAAGTGGAATTTTTTAATGCAAAAGCCACTGCTTGACAAACTTGCATGTATGCTTTGGGTCGTTATCATTATGAAACAAATAGTTGCGACCACAAGTTTCCCTTCAGTAAGGCAGAAAGTGATCTTGCAAGATATCCTTTTACATTGCATCATTCATCTAGCCGAGGATTTCAACTAACGGACCACTCATTTTCCAGAAAATGGTCCCCACAGCATAACGTGCCCTCCGCCATGCTTCATTGTAGGAATAACATATTTCGAATCATATCTTTTGTTTTTAGGTCGTCGGACGTAGTGTCTGCCATCACTCCTAAAAAGGTTGAACTTCTTTTCATTTTAAGATAGTACTTTTTTCCTGTTTTGATTTAACAAGTCTTCGTGCTCCTTGGCAAATGCCAGCCGGGCCCTCTGATTTTTTCTTTACTTATGGAAAGTTTTTTAACACCGACTTTTACATAAGGTCCTACATCACGTAGGAGTCTTGACACGGCAGACAGACTGATTAAAGCAATTTTTTCCCTCCGTAAACCGCGGGATATTGATGCGGCATTTTTATGCGGGTCATCAACTGCTTTTCTACTGATAATTCTGCCCACTAGAATAGTCGTTCTCCGGGCTTTCTCAAACCGTGGAATGTACTGAAGCACATGTCCATCTTTATATATTTTTTTTAAATATCGTTAACAGTAGATATTCTGATCGATAATTTTGCCGCAATCTCACGAGAGGATTGGTCTTTTAGCAACAGATAAATCATTTGTTTACGAAACATAATAGTTGAAATTTTAATTTTTGAATTTCAACTACGTTAATCACGTTGATTAATTAACAAACACGGCCAAATACACACATTACCGATAGCAAAAACTAAGGATTCCCGAATGGCCGGAAACTTTTGCACACGTGAAATTCGAATTCTCCCCCTTTGCATAACGGGCATTGGGTATTCAATCATAATGATCATGAGGTAAGAAGCGCATGTACTTCGCCAAAACGTTCTGGCAAACAAATCAAAGAAATCAACTGGCCGAAAAATTTTGAACGCCACTGTAGTACTGAAGTAATACAAATAAAATATTGACATTTGTAACAACATTTTGAAATATCTACCCTATATATATATAATCCTAATGAAACGAATTTATGAAACGAATATATGAAACGCCTGAAATGTATCGATTCTTTGAATATACCGATTAAACAACTAATTTTGTTTCACGGCGATTTCTCCTAAAATATGGAATACTTTGCGATGAAATTAACACCAAAAATCCGTGTTGATCCACAGATCTCAAAACTGGTATTAGAATTTTTAAATTAGAATTAGTTTTCGAAATATTAATTTTTTTCTAATTTTAAATATTTTTTTTCAAATGATGGCAACTCAAATTTTAATCATAACAGAATTTTTTTTTTCATAATTCAGAAAAGGTTACTATTTTAAATTAATTTGGCGACAGTTGGGCCTCCTTTAAATCTATGCTAAGAACAATGCTTTTTTTGTATTTCGTTATCATTTTATTAAATAAAAAACTTTCATTTAAAAATGAACATTTAAATTGATGGCTTTCAATTCTTTTTAAGAACAAAACAAAACGAAAAGAAAAATATTAGACACAGATGTCATATACGCACCGGGGTACCTAATTGGAGCACAAATGGCATTATTTTCATAGACATGGTAACCCGGCTATTGTTGTTTATTTAATAATAAATGTATATATACTTTTATTTCTTTTTTAAATTTATATAAATTATTTTGTTCTATAGTAATTAATTATTTTTTTTTTGCTATTTCCTTTTGAAAATAATAGAAAATAATTAAAAAATAAGGTACAATGTAGTAGTTATTCCGTCACCCAATTTCGCAAATTATAAAAATCGCCAAACCACTCGCCAAATTGTACAGATTGACAAAATTTTTATTTTAAATAACGAAAGAACAAATAAATTAGTATAACATTAATAAATATAAAAAAAAACGTCGAAATAAAAATCACTTGATGACGTAAACACGTGTAACTTGCTAAAAGTCAAGTGAATGTGACATTTACGATCAAGCATTATTGACATTTAATCTTATAGTTCGCGATAGATTTTTTGTCGACGGGATAACTAAGTAGTACCAAAAATACATATGTAACTGGTATTCGAAAACGAGGCTTTCGTAAAAAAAAAAAAAAAAAAAAAAAAAACATGCATGATGTTTTTTTTTATCTGGCGAAATATGGCTGGTTTTTCATCTGGCGAAATATTAAATTATGTAACAGACCATGACATTTAATTTCAATTTCAAATCAATGTTTTAATTTACCACTCGAACAATAAAAAAAATGCTAACTGGCGAGTTGAAAAAAAAGATATTGGCGAGATTTGCACACGGCTATTTATTCTTTCGGTACAGATGTCATATACGGCCCCATATTGGCGCGATTTTTTTCTGACGCTAATGTCATATACGCAACGGGTACTTAACTGTCGCCAAAGTATCGTTATTTTGCTTGATATGGTAAGCCGGATGTTGTTGTTTATGCTGTTGATGCGTTCCCCAAATTGTCGTTGGAAAAAAATCGCGCCAATATGGGGGGCGTATATGACATTTGTTCCAAACTTTCATATGAAAGGCGAAGGGATCAGATTGTATTTGTTTATGGTATTTGATGACTTGAACTATTATAATATAGATGAAATGATGGGGATAGAATAATATTTGGCGACTTATCACCTGTTCCTGGATAACATTAAATTATCAAAATGACACCTAGAGTATAAAAAGCAAAGTGTTCCGCCCGGAACTGTCGAGGATAGTCACATGATTTAGGCTATTGTTACAGAGATTGTTTTAAAATATCGGTTGACAATGACTCTAAATTCTTAATTCATTTTATTTTAGCTTCTTTTCAAATGTTTAACTGATCCTCTTTAATCAAAAACCAAAACAACCATTGGATGTCTTAACAGCAACTGATTCTCCGTTAAATTTTTGCAATCAAAGGGAATTGAATGGAAACCCGTTTACAGGGAGATCTGCACAGCTTTTTCAGTATAATTTAATCTTCTCTAATATTTTAAAAACCCATTAGATTTTTAGATTTTCAGATTCTGCGGTGTCTGAACGGGGGTTGGCGAGCGTAGCTTGCAGGGGGCAGAGCCCCCTAGTTAAAATATAAAAGACAGAAGAAAGTTTTGGGATTGGTATATCCAACTAGTTATTATTGTACATGATTTCCTTATACTTGAGATTGTGCGATTTTCGTTTACTAGTTTCAATTTAAACTTTTTTTTTCTTTTTGCGAAAATATTTGCTTTATTATAAACCTTGAAAATGTCGCCGTCTGAGCGATGAAACATGTCGATCTGATTAAAGATATTAATTTGCCTTATAAGTGTATTTTTAACACTTTTAGCACGTATTATCTTAGTTTGATAACATAATGAATTTTATTTTTTACTTTCTTCTATCTTCAATAGAAGAAAGTATTGAAGTAATCGACATTTTTTCGACTTGCGATTTTTGAGGGATTTACACGTTTTTGGGGTCAGAGATCACAAAAACATGTTTACACTAAATGTCTGTCTGTCCGTCCGTGCGTCCGTGTGTCCGTGTGTCCGTATGTCCGTGTGTCTCCATTGTACCACCAAAAATTGTATGAAGTTTTGCATAGAATTGAACCAAAAATTCTTTTTAAGTTTTTGGCTTTGGCAAGCAGGTGCTCTATTAAATTGGAAAAATCCGCCGTTAGAGGGAGCTGTAATAGCGATTTTTGTGCATTTTGAATATTGTACCATCGAAAAATGTATGAAGTTATGCATATAATTGAACCAAACTTTTTGTGTATGTTTTTGGCCATAGCAAGAAGGTCCCCCCTGAATTTGGAAAAAATCCGTCGGAAGGGGACGCTGTAATAACGATTTTTGTGCGATTTTTGTGTATTTTGAATATTGCACCATCGAAAAGTGTATGAAGTTATGCACAGAATTGAAACACATTTTTTTGTGTTTTTACAGTTTATTTTAAGAAAAAATATTTTTTTTATATAAATAAAAAAAAACATTGAAGAATATTTAAGATAACAATGCACAATAATAACATGAGCTTATTCAATTACTTTTAAGAAAGTATTGAAAAAAAAAAGAAACATCTTCATATCTACAAGATCACTATTCTACAAATGATGAAATATAAAAGGGAAGTTATATCTTCTCGTTTTTATACGATGAAGGACGTCTTTAAGATTTTTACAAAACATATATATTATTTGCCCGCATTTTTATGTGAAGGAATCAATAAAAGTTACGATACATAAATCTTTACCATTTGTGTTTTTGTTATATGTTTATGTAATTGAATTTTTAAATTTCAAAACATTTCATCGTAGATTTTTTTCTTCTAAAGCATACACGGAAGAAGTTTTATTTACGTAGTGACTATAAAAATACCCTTGCTTTAGAATAATATCATGATTTTATATGGTTATAGGATATATTTCACACCTCTGTGGAATCAAAGGGGAAAAAAATACCAATATTTATTTGCGTTATTTTTAGATGTAATTCTAAAACAATTTCTTAAATTCAGGTATAACGAAACAATTTACGTGATGTTGTCATTAACATCTATCAACTCATTTATATCTCATAATTAGAATGAAGTATTTTTGACTATTTGATTTTATTTGTTTGGTTTCTGAAGGTTTTTGTACATAAAATAAGAATATATCTCACATCCCCTCCCATATAAATAAGGTAATTCCGGTAAAGACACAAGTTGGAGGAAGACGCAATTTTGTTCCTAGTACTTTATGTGTCAACAGATGGCAAAATGACCGGCTTGTGTGAGGAGTCTTTTCCCAATGTGCACGTGGTTTGCGACTTATCTTAATTTGCCGCCTTTAATAGTTGTTATTTTTTAATCTGATATTTTATCCGGGTTAGTTAAACCCTTATAATATTTCGTTGCTCATATTTAAAGTTTATAAACGGATGTTTTATTTTAAATGACCGTTATATATAAGTAATATATATTGCAATATAAGTCAGTTCCACATTCCGTTACGCACGCAGGGCTAGCACAAGCGGACATAATCTTGCAGCAATACGGAAATAAGTGTGAGTAGCATCTTCCCTATACTTGGGGGAACACGCAACTTGGTTAATAAATAAGCTAAAATGAAGGCAAAAATTAATTAATTATTTTCTGTCTTCCGAATCACATTACCCAGTACTTACAGACACTTGATCACTCATTTTTCAAACCATCAAAAACATATTCACGTCAAGCCCTGAACGCCTGGATCCACATCAATCCATATTGTAAACTTTCAAGACTTCAATTTCGATCTCTTCTAAATACAGCTTGGAGCAAGGCAGCCACAGTAGGAAATGGTAGTTCTGGGTTTTCAGTTACTTCCAGGCTTGCAAATTCAGGCCGTTGGAACCAGAGAATTAACCGGGCTTGCATCGGCAGGACCGCTATCATCAGCTAAGGATCACCGCTGGAACTAGATAACAACCGGGTTTGCATCGTCAGAGCCGCTATCATCAGCTAGGGGCCGGAGTAGGCATTCAGTCGGCTCAGTCTGGACGTTCAGTAGGTCGATCCCCCATGTCAGGGAGCTAGTACACGTACTTAAGCACACTTGTTTAATAGGATAAAGTATTTACAGAGTATATACAAGTTGGTTGATGATATTACAGACGCGGTCGGTCAAACGCACGACCGTATACATGAGCAAAAAACAGGCGTCTGCGCCCACAAAGGATTTTGGGCAGTATTTAACAGGAAATATCTGCTGACCAAGCCACTTTCTAACAAGGGAATCGTGCAACGTGGCTAGTCATGCGACGTCATGAAAGTGCTGATACAATGATTTCACTTTGTGATATAACTGTAGCTGAGTTTGCGCCATTAACTGCAGAATCAGCTTGTTGTTAGGCGTGAGCTGTTTATATGGCTTCTAACGCATCACATCCGTCGGTCAGTGACACATACCGTTTCCTGAATCGACATGTATTGAGTAAATCTGTTTAATTATATGACTGAAATTCAAAATTCAAAATCTATTATTAATTAAGACACACCCACACACACGCATATATATATTTAAATATATATATATATACTATATGACCAAAGGCGACCGGCCACTTGCGATTTTTGACGATTTCTTAAATATCTAGGACAATTCATGAGGAATTATCCTGAAAACCCAGGTGTGTAAACAAAATAGTACAGGCCATATATTTCCGTGAAGATTTTTTCACGAAACTCCAATAGGGGACCGTCAACAAATTGAAAAAGAACGAATGGACAACCCTATAAAAACTAATATAGCAAAAGCGTTCAAACTGTTGGTTATGATTAAGTGCCTTTTGTAATAAATTGTGTCCATTTGTATGAGAATAGCATGTATATTCGTAGAGAAATTAATGTTTTTATAAAAATGTTTTTTGCTTATAATTTGTAGAGTTCTTACTATAAAAAATATGCTCTTTTTAGAAAATATGACAAATAACATTGTACACAATACTCTGTAATCAGAATGAAGATATAAAAAAAAAATTGTATGACAAATGAGCAGTTTTAGTAAATAATGATTCTCTGCGTATACCCGAATGTAAAGAAAATATATTATTTGCATAATGTGTTAGCTAAATGTATAGGGCAATTTTTGTAAAAATCTCAAAAATATAGTTTGAAAAGTCTGAAAATGATCGTTTATAGAATAAGCTTAAAATCCATTATTCCAAAAAGGAAGCAAACATATGAGGGGATGTATCAAAATACAGTATTACATGCAATACTGTATATGCTATACTGGCACTAATCAATGGATACATGGATACAACCCCTCATATTTTCCCTTCATTTTGGAAATAACGGATTTTGAGCTTATTCTATCAACGGTAATTTTCTGAATTTACAAGCTATGTTTTTGAGACTTTAACAAAATTTGCTCAATACATTTAGCTAACACATTATGCAAATTATATTTTCCTTGGATTCGGTCATGCGCTGTGGATCATTATATAGTAAAACTACTGATTTGTCATACAAATTTTATTCTTTTTTCCTTCTGGTTGCAGGGTATTATGTAAAATTTTATTTGTCATATTTTCTGATTTTTTTTTTTTATATTAAGAACTCTACAGATTATAAGCAAAAAACTTGGCAAAATTTGGGATGTGCTATAATTCGCTTAAATCTAGTTAGATTGCTATGTAACTGTTATATGGTTTTCGAATTTAAATGGCATGTTCAATATTGAAAATAATTTGTGTAGCCTTATAGTTCGTTTGTAAAGAGACTGAAATGTTTCTCTTACATTGCGTTCTATGGAGTATTTTCGGTTTACAATGTACTTTAATTATATTACACTGTCATAGTTAGTGTAATATACAGCACTGAGCATCACTACAAAATGCTCACAGTAGAATATTGTATGCATGGCATTTACCGAAAATTTACACGGGCATAGGAAATATTCGATTGTAGTACCAACTATGAGCAACAATTGCTACAAATGCTTTTTTTATTTGTAGTAAGTTTTATTGTTAAGTTATTTGTAGTAAGTAGTTTTAAATTTAACTGTACCTTGTACATTAATTGGTGCGTACAAGTTATATAGATCTTACACTTAGTCAAAATGCTACATATATCCATCAAAATAGAGCTTTCACTAAAACTACTCGAATTTACAAGCAAAAAAAGTGCAGTAGTTAATTATTCTATCCTGAAAAATTCTTCCAAATGCTTTTTAAAAGCTCAAAAATGATAATTACTAATAAAATGTGCATATGTACTGCAATCAGCATGTCAGACAAGTCTACATATACTTGATTGGCTGATCACAAAATTTGCATATGAAACTCTTTCGTTTTTAATTTTCAATTTTACTAGTCACATGAAGTTTTGTTACGCTGATCTTCATGTCCAAGATAGTCGGAGTATTTAATTGTATGTAAACGGTAGTATATAATGTGAAAGATGAGTCAGGGAAAAGAAACGTAATTAGAATTGCGTAATCTGGTCGTAAAATTAAAAAACGAAAGCAGATCTTAAGACAAGATTGTCGATATTATAGGAACATTTCGTGCAACTACACAAACTATGCTTAGAAATTATAATTTACGCTGAAATGCGCTCACCAAATCTCGCTTTGGTCGTCCAACGAAATTTAAGGACCGTGTTGAAAGTATTCTAGTAAGAAAAGTAAACAAAAATCTGAAAATTAATGCTCCACATTTAACCAAGCACATTGCAATGGCAATTGGCAAGAAAGTGTATCCAGAAATTGTTCGTGGAATTCTTTGATCGGTAGGCTTTAATGGTAGAATTCCAGAAGGAATCCTCTCATTTCACATGCAAACTAATAGGCACGATTTTGCATCTAAACATACTGACAAGAAACTTGCCTTTTGGAAAACAGTGTTATTTACGGATGAGAGTAAATTTAATGTTTTTGCTGTGATGGAGGAGGAAGTGCGATGGTTTGGGGATCAATTTCGGCGGCTGGAGTAGGTAATTTAGTGTTTATTTATGGTAAAATGGATCGATTCGGAAGTGTTCTGCAGAGCACTGATGAATCCCTTGTAATGTGCAAAAATAACTGCATTCTTCACCACAGACACCAGACTTGAACCTCATTGAGCATGTTTGGAATAAATTGATCGTCGAATTCGGAAACAAACAATTACAAGTAAAGAAACCTTGAAGATCGCGATACAACGTGCATTATCGAACATTACTCCCGATATGACGAAAAATCTTGTTCTGTCAATGTAAAAAAATGCAAGCAATTATAGATTCCATGAAAGGTCCTGCAAAGTATTAATTTTTGAATTTTTAACCCTCAGTTATGCATAAATGTAGTATACATTATTTGAATTTAGAGATTTGTGACTATATAATACCTGTTTTTGCAAAATTTCGCTAAATTTTAATGGACACCAGTAAAATGGAGTTTTTTTTTCAAAATATTAGTATTGTGTTTGATAGTTGTAATTTTATGAGTGTATATAAATTTTTCTGCTTCGGACAGTATCAGTCCGACTTAGCATGTATTCTTCGACACATGCTGTCAGAACCCCGTTTAAAAGTTAAATGAAAAAAAAAATGTCGCATATTTTTAGTTTTACATTCCATCATATTTTTAATATTTAAATAAAATATACGAATATTGCGAACTGTATCAATTTTGATAAAAACAAACAAAAAAACAAACAAAAAAAATCATAAAGTTGTAGTAATTTAATGAACAAAATTTTCATTATCCGAAAGAAGAGAAAAGTGACAGCCTTTTTTCTATACTGTAGTATTTCCCTCCTCGAGGAAAAACAAACTACGTTATAAAAATATACCAGAAAATCAAACACCATAAATATGTATGTTTTAGCATACAATTTTTTTTAACACTCAATGCCTAGAGATGCATAAATGAATGAATTAAAATCTAGCTTTTAATAAACAAATTCATTTGTTATCTACCACTATAATTAAATAAAAAAAATTCTTATTTCGTAATCACAGAAAGAAAATGATAAATAAGGTGAAGAATTACAAATTAAATTTTGTAGTATCTAAGCCTAAATATGGGTATAAAAAACATACTTCCATAAGAAAAAATCGACCACTGTAACTTTAAGTATATAATGAAAAAAAACGACATTTCTACAGTACAAAGTACTGTTCATCTCGCGCTCAAACTCGATCACAGTTGAATGTGCTGTAGCTTTCTTTGGTTTCTGGACTATATAAACATGAAAAATACAGTAGTTGCGCAAAATTAACAGCACAATGTGCTGGCAATTCGGACGCCAGCAGTTTATGCTGGCAAATCTACAATGTTTTTTTTTTGTTGTTGTCGTTGTTTTTTTTCAGTATAGAACAATAAATTTATAAAGTTTTACTTAAAAAGAAGTAACAAGTAAAAAAAAAATATATACTACAAGAAATAAACGACTGTTTTATTATCCTTGCATAAATTTGTACTTCTTGATATTTCCAAGTTAAAAATATTAAATGAAGCTTATCAGCATGAGATTTTGTACAAAGTATGTAGAATAATTGAATAAAAATGGAAAACTCTGAAAAAAAAAAAAAAAAAAAAAAAAAAAAAAAAAAAAAAAAGGAAAAAAAAATAAATACGCAGACAAACACTATTTTTTTATGAAATTATTATTGTATCATATAATAATATCTTTAGCAAGTTAGATTTTATTTTTAAAGTTAAGGATAAGTTATTTACAAAATTTCAACCGAGATTTAACATTAGTTTTGGCTACAGTATCCAGATTAACAATAGTAATATGTTTCAGAAAGGTATTGTTAAAATTCACGTATGCACGAAATGACATACTGAAGAATTATCTTTATCTAAAAAAAATGATTCTATACTTATTGTGCTTCTAGAAAATTTACTTCTTTACGTATAAAAGGATTATATTTATAGGAATTGCAAATTTAAGAAGTACAAATTAAATTTAAAAAATAAAAAAACCCGACTGCGTAAAAAGCGAAATAGTTAATTATTTCTCATCAATGTTAAACTATTTTTTTATATTACTTACCTATTTTTTTATTTAATTGTACCGATGACTTTTAAGTTGTGTTTAATTGTTAGTTCCTATCTATAAACACTGTTCTGATGAGGCCTCTAAACGTTTATGATGGTAGAGTTCCTGTAAAGCTAAAGATCGTACATACACAACTTCCAGCTTGTATAATATTTTAAAAGGGCTTCTGACTGTAAAATAGTCAATGAAATATCATTTTCATTTTCAAAGACCTATCCAATGATATAACACTCAATATGGTGCGTAAAAATTTGTTTCTTCTCTACCGCCATTTTGTATTTTATGGCCGCCATTTATAATTAAAAAAAAAACCTAGCCTATAACCATCGGAAAGTTACGAGGAATCGATAGAGACCTCATTCAATAAAATCCATCCAGCCGTTCAGATGTTTCGAGGGTATAAATAAATCCACATACCCAGATACGCGTGAAACTCGTAACACCTCTTGGCAGTCGGGTAAAAAGTATAACACATGACTGAAGCTATCTTACTAAGATAAAGGACATTTAAATATATTTATAGAAAAGTTAACGTAAAATTTAAGCTATTTTAGGTACTAACTCTATTTTTATAATTAGAGATTTTATAGCGGTATAGTGCGTTATTTTCAAACACTTTAAAAGGTTTACTGAATTAATTATATTAAAAACTTTGTTAATAATCTCAAGTTTTGTAGGAAATTAGAGAATTGACTTAGAAAAACTGCATAATAACAACAATACCATAAAACTGCGTATTCGAATAATCTGACCAACTTTTGCAGAATATACAGGGTGTATCAAGAATAATCATTCAAATAATGGTATGGAGGTAGAAAATAGATAATTTCATATATGAATGTATGAGCGCGAAACAAACGCATGAAGTTGTAGAGGGCGCATTCCATAGTTTCTACTCACGTGCTAAGCTGTCGGACAGGTCCAGTCGGTCGTCATTCAATATGTGACTTTGTAGAATGAACATGAGTCATTACACGTTAAATGAATATGCTGGCATGCATTCAACTTAAAGTACGGCAGGGTACAGCAGATGGAGAATTGCGCAAATATATGCAGAACAGTATTCAAACTAGAACAAACATCTGAATGTTATAATTGCACGTGTTCATCTACAAATGTGCGTAACTGGATCGGCAAATAGTATAGAAATAGTATAGAGAAATATAATAGAGAAATAGTATCTGCCATGAGAGAGGAGGCAACCGATCGACACAGGGAGTTCCAATCGAATAAGCTACCTTACAGAG
Organism: Maratus speciosus; assembly: GCA_963932465.1. Taxonomy (NCBI): domain Eukaryota; kingdom Metazoa; phylum Arthropoda; class Arachnida; order Araneae; family Salticidae; genus Maratus; species Maratus speciosus. The sequence continues at coordinate 114,043,412 of OZ010800.1, forward strand.
TTTTGCATATATTTGCTCAGCTTTCCGACCACATACCCTTGTCGCATTGTAAATTAGATGCATATCTGCATATTCGCTTAACACACAATGACCCGTGTTACTCCTGCAAAGTCGCCTTGTCGAATGACGACCGGCTGTAATTTCAGAGAGCTTTGAAGGTGAACAGATTTTGTGGATACACAGAGCCGTCTACAACTCCATGCGTTCGTTTGCGCCCATACATCCTTATATAAAATTATCTTCGTTTGCTATTTTCTACCTTCCAAAGAAATTTGAACGATCATTCCTGATATACCATGTATACATATAGCTTCTATCTTTTAGGAGATTTGTTTTCGAAAACCGCATTTAAGGACGCCTGGAACACTTTTATATAGTCACTTGAGTGGGAAAGTAAGTTTTTAGGATTTTGTGAGCGTGTTGTCTTAAATCGTTTCCATTTGTGCGTGAATTTAAAATCTATTCTTCAAGTTTTGAAATCTATCTATAAATCCTTGCAATAGATTGCCCCGGTTATCTTTTTACACATACTTTAATGAAGTAACTGTGACTGTGTATTAGCTCTTGTGACATCTTAACTGTAACTATCAGCAAACTCTTGGAATATGTTAACGTGATCGTCGTTACTCAAGATCCCCTCCACTCCACTCGTCTAGCGGTTCATCTTCGAAAGAGATGCTCGTATCTGTGATTACTAACTAAGTGTGCAAACTGCATCGTTGCATCAGAAGTAATATTTTAGCCTTAAATAGCGTATTACTGGAATGGAGTATGTTTGTACTTTAATTAATGCTAAACTCTATATAGTGAAATGTAAGCAGGAAACTTACTTTCTCATAAAACCTTGTAGATTCCTACTTAAAACATATTCATGACTGCATAATGTCTACCAGCCTATCGGAAAAACAATTTGCTCATTCCAAAGTACGGCAAACAATCGCAAAGCATGGTCACATTACCATTATTATATCAATTATGGTGGATATCTAACATAAATATTTTTATTATTTTTATTTTTATCCGTATTAATTGTAATACCTGTATATTACCTATTGCAAATACCGGGAGTACTAAAAAGGACTGACTGATTTTAAAATTCAATAACTTGCAAACGGTGACAGATATTTAAAATAATATGGCAGGAGGGTTATCAATAAGGTCAAAAGTATTTTTATTTATTTATTTTTTTTTTTTTTTTTTAACAGTGACAAAAAATAGAGGGCGCTGTAAGCAATAGGCGCTAAATACAGGTTCGATTTTTTGGACTTTGTCTTCTTCCATGCGGAAAGAGGAGGTTAAAATGTATTGAGTGGGTACCGAAGTACCAAAAATCGAGCCTGAATTTAGCGTCTATTGATCGCGGCGCCATCTATTTTTTGTAATTCGAACTAAAATAGGAAATCACTGTAAAAAAGTTTGACCTCATGCGTAACCCTCCTGCAAGAATTTTTTTTTTTATATCTGTCACCGTTTGCAAGTAACTGAATTTTAAAATCAGTCAGTCTTTTTTAAGACACCCGGTATATACCGGTTGAGCCAAACTTCGTTACAACTTTAAAAACTCATAAAAAAGGAAGACATTATGATAAAGTGTGCAGTATCCAAGAAAGGGCTCAGAAGGTAGTCAGATTTTTTAGCAGAAAAAAAATAGTTAAAAAACACATGTAGAGTGTGCGGTGACCCGAAACACAGTGAACAAAACAACAGTTGTGTCGTAGAATGTTTTGGAGGTCATGCTGAACGTTTATTATTGAAAGAAAGGAGCGTATTGCTCTCCTGTTCATTTTGTTTTGGGTCGTCAGCGCCTTCTACATGGAATTTTTAAACTTTTTTTTCGGCTAAAAAAATTCGACTACCTTGTGAGCCCTTTCTTTCAAACCGCACTTCATTATCATAATTTCTTCCTTTTTTATGAGTTTTTAAAATTGTAAGGAACTTTTGGCTCACACGGTATGTAGCAAATGTTGGATTAACATTGTAATCCGATCGCATTCGATATTCTGTATATTTCGATATTTTAATTCCATTCTTATTCTATTAAAAGAAAAAAAAGCGAATATTTTAACCATTTTTTGACATCCATTTCTAAACAATATCGCATAATGAAGAGTTACGAAAAGTATAGAAATAAATATGTTTAGCAGTTTCGAAAATAATAGTCAAAGAAAATTTATCATTACAATTAATTGCTTAATTTTATAATACATAATATTACCTACTTTAAAAATGACTTTACTGCTATAGCTAAATTTCATTAAATAAATTATTATCTTTATTTTATAAAAAAACGTTTTTTTAACTTACATTTCGTGAAGTTGTGGTTCTAAATATACCCAATAATCAATAAAATTTTTTTTTAAACGAAATATTTCTAATATGAGTAATTTAATATGGTTTTCAAATAAAGAAAAAAAAATCTTCTTAATTTTGTAATATCCATACGATAGTGCAGCTAAAATTGGGAAAAAACCCTTGAAAATTAAACATTATTTGATATTCATTAAACAAATATGTTTTAACAAAACATAACAAGCAATTTTAATAGTTAAATCTAACTTTTCTATGAAACACTAAAAATAAATTTCACAAAATATAATAGTGAATGCAAAACGAGGAGATTTATCATTTAATTTAAATACTTACAATAATTCATTGCTTAATTTTATAATACATAATATTACCTACTTTAAAAAGGACTTTACTGCTATAGCTAAATTTCATTAAATAAAGTACTATCTTTATTTTATAAGAAAACGTTTTTTTAACTTGCATTTCGTGAAGTTGTGGTTCTAAATATACCCAATAATCAATAAAAAAATTTTAAAACGAAAGATTTCTAATATGAGTAATTTAATATGGTTTTCAAATAAAGAAAAATAAATATTCTTAATTTTGCAATATCCATACGATAGTGCAGCCAAAATTGAGAAAAAAACCCTTGAAAATTAAACATTATTTGATATTCATTAAACAAATATGTTTTAACAAAACATAACAAGCAATTTTAATAGTTAAATCTGACTTTTCTATGAAACATTAAAAATAAATTTCACAAAATATAATAATGAATGCAAAACGAGGAGATTTACTATTTAATTTAAATACTTACAATAATTCATTTTCATACAATGCAGCATTATTAATTATATCTGAAATATTTAATAAATTCAAAATATTTTTTTTGGTGTTTATTTTGTTTTTCTTGGTTTTTAGAATATGTTTTAAAGTAAAGTTAAATAATCATTATTTTTCAGGAAAAGGATTTGTAGTTCGGAACTATACTTTTTTTTGTAAGTCATTATTCCAGAGCGGTGCACTTATTATAGTGTTATGCAATAAAACTGAACACGAAAATTTAAAATGTAAAACTTAATATATATATATATATTATATATTTTAATTCTAGAAAACATCCCATTTATTCATTTCTTTCCTACAACACAGATTTATTGTATTTATATATCAATTAAAAAGCCCCTTAACGGGTTAAAAGTTTATGACGCAGCACTTTATATTGCTATAAGAATTTTAAATATGAAACAAAACTAATGATATCAAATTTTAAGTGACGCTATATTATTTATTTCATTATTTTATTTTTGTTTTATTTATAATTGCATGCATTAGAATTATGTTAAATTTAAATGAATGTATAAAAATTTATTCATCGATGCGTTATCATTCACATTTTTATAAATTCAAACTATGAGTTTTAAAAGATATGATATCAAAATTTAAGAGACGCGTTGATGTAACCTTAAACAATTTGTTTTAAAATTAAATTTTAATTGTTTTCGATTTGGCTAAATATATTTACACATCTAACCAAAACTTTTAATTATCCAATACACTGTTAAAAATACCACTTTCACTGAACCTGTACAATGCACTGTAATGTATTTATATGAATAAATTGATTTATCTTTTGTGCCACGCTATCCAAAATCAAAAGTAAAATTTGTGTAAATGATTTTTTTGCGTCATAATATCCATTTATATATATTTTGCTTAGTTTGGATACAATGACGCAAAGACATCACTATGTGGGGACCCCATAGCGGTACCAGAAATTTTACTATAACATAAAATTAATATTGCAGTTCCAGTAATGATTTTGAAATAGAGAAACGTAAAATTTATCGCTATTTGGTTAATAATAGTCATCCTATTGGTCTTGTTACAAAAAAAAAAAAAATCTTTAAAAATACTTTACATTTTGTAAATTCTACTCCCCCCCCCCCCCTTTTCAACGTAGTAATCCAAGCTCCTTTATCTGTATCCCTTATTATAAGAACATTTCTGATAAAATTTCTGGCATTCTAAAATCATTCAATATTGGGGTTTCTTTTAAACCAATTAATAAATTGGGTTCCTTTCTCAATAAGCATAAATTTCAATATGATAAGTCTAAATTATCCGGTGTTGTTTATATTATTCACTCTATAAAGATTACAATAGTGTTTATATTGGTGAAACAGGTAGATAATTGGAAATTCGCCTAAAAGAACATACTGGTGCTTTAAAAAATGGTAATTTGAATTCAAAAATTGTCCAGCATTCACTTCAAACGAATCACATTCCGCTTATTGCGAACGCCAGTATTTTTAAATCGGGTTGCAACAGCTACCACGGTAGATTATCCTTGAGGGTTGGATCACTCAATTGCGATCGCAGACTTTGAATGAAGCTCGTTTTGTCCCTAGTGAATATTGTCTATTTTTAAAATAACTAACTTTAACTGTTCTTGATTTCTTCCGTCGTTTGCAATGCAATGGATATTTTGTACTGATGATGCCCAGCGTGTCACTTGGCGAAACGTTTACAAATTGTATTTTTGATTGTTTTTAAGTATATTTAAAAAAATATATATATTTTTCTAACCTGTGCTCAAGTCTGTCTTAATTTATTTTATTTGGTGTTTTAATGATTTTTAAATTCAGAATTTAAGTGTATATATACTGTAAATTAATGCAGAAAGTTAAATCATTACTCTTTTTCGTATTCATAGAAATAATATAATTTATGCTATGGTACCCTTCAAATAATTTTCCAAAAAGAAAATAACAACATAATAGTTGTTTATCGATATAATTGTTTAAATATATTGGATGCATAATATCTTAAATCTGTCCGTATGCATTTATGATACTTTACTGGTTAAAAAAAATAAGTAAATAAGTAAAAATAAATAAACTGAAGAATTTTTGGTTTCACTGTGAGGTCCGAAAAAAATCATAGATGTGTGAAAACAACTAAATCTCTGTATTACATATAATGTAACATAAAGTTAAAGCCACGACTTTCGAAATTATTTTAAAGGGTTGCCATAAGCCTTGCGTTAAAAAATGGTGATTTTTATTCTGTGTCTCAATTATTGTACATTATTAGGATGAGCGAAATGAATCTTCTACTAGGCTAGACAAATTACATTTTGTCGTACGCTGAAAAAAAAAAAAAAAAAAAAAAAAAAAAAAAAACACCTGTTCAGTATTTTTACTTGAAATTAAAAATGAATATAAATCATGATGCATATAGATTTGCATAATGTTATTCTTTTTACAGAATAACCTTACAAAAATGTATTACTTTAGTTAATTTATTTTACATGTTTTTCTATTACGGACGCATTTTTCCATATAAAAAATTAAACAGGTATATTTTCATAAGAAAAAATAAATCATGGAGTTAGTTATTATAGATAGAATCATTATTAATTAAATAGCTTCACGATTTCATTTATGAAATTTTTAAAATACCATTTTTATGAAAATTATATCATATTTTTAATGAATAAAAATTTGTGAAAATTCAATTATTTATATTAATTATAAAAGCGTTTTTCAGTGTTAAGAATTCAAATACACAATTTACTCTTATTATGTGACTTTATTTACGCAGACGATACCCATTTTAAAAGAATTATATTATGGTTTTATTTTGTAAAGTGGAAACAAAAGAATTGTAAACAAATAAATTTAATTGTTAAATTCGTTATATCGCAAATGAAAAATCCCGAGGAAATTCTTAGTTATTTGTCTGAATATATATTTCTAAAATTAAAATGCGCCAAAACATAAAATAACGTTTTTGCTTAATAAAAATGAAAAAAAAAAAAAAAAAAAAAAAAAAAAGAAAAAAAAAATGAATGTTACTTTCAAATATTTATTTTATTAAATAATGCTTCGCGAATCCGAACAAAGCATGACTATTGCTAGTTTGTAATTTAAATTGCGATACATAAAGAAGTTTTTTCCCACAAACACATACACACAGACATATATATATATATATATATATTTGAAGTTATTGTCTATATTCTAATATTTTTTTCACTTACAGGGGTGTTGACTGAAATGACCATTCTAGTCTATCGGTTTATTCTACTGATTGGACAATTGAACTTAATGAATAATATTTGCTTTTCCCTATACGATGGTGGTCTTATAGGGCAATAAAAGTTTCATTATGGAAAAAAAATGCCAGTTTTTTGACTGCCCAGTCGCTGTATAGTTATACAAGGCAAAATCTGACAAAATGTGAAAAAATAATCACTCTTAATTTGATAATGCCTTTAAAATCCCCCCCCCCCCCAAAAAAAAAAAAAAATCCAAATTTATGATTATTTGTCTGACCTCTTGACTAATAATAAACCCCTTGACCCTTAATAAAGTTTCACAGAAGAAACAACATTATAATTCTGTATAAGGCAATTTGTAGTTTGAGCACTGAATAAATGATATACTTATTTCTATAAAATAACATCTTCTGAGTCACAATAACTCAAAATAAGTCATAATAACTTATTTCCCTAAATAGAATTATCTTATTAAGTCTTGAATATTTTGTTTAAGTCATAATTTGTCATTTGATGTTTCTGTGAAATAGAATTTTTTTAAACATTGTTAAGATGTTTACATTCACATGTCTTAATATGCTCGATTTAGCGTTAGTTGCGTAGAACTAAATGGTAAACATTCATAAATAAGTTTATAATGACTTCGTATTCATTTCATTCTGGAAATGTACCATAAATGTAACATGCACTATGTTACATAATTTAATGTTAAGGACTATTTGATTCTAATCTTCGTTAATCTATACCTTATTTCCCAGAAAGGTATAACGCGCTCAGTTTGTTAATGATTTTGTACCTGCTGTTGCTTTATTAATATGAGTTCCAAATGCTACCATAATAATAACTGAGGTGAATATTTGAGGTCATTTGAATGTGGTAAATTGAAATAATATGATTAGTACAGGATGCATGTGTCATATGAAAGGAAGTATTGGATATTTTTCTGTAGCAGATAAATCTTGGAAACGTTATTGAATATGCAGCGCTCAGAAAGCTGTTAGTAATTGAATAATTGTCTCCTTTGACATGTTTCGTGTCCTGCAAAATGAAATATTTGAAAGAATTAATTGTTTTAAGAGGAACGTGGAACTTTTATTTGAGCAAAACGTGGTTGTCTCCTTTAACACATTTTCAAATATTTGAAAGAATTATTACTTTTATTTTGTACACTGTAAAAAAAAAAAAAAAAAAAAAAAAAAAAAAAAAAAAAAAAAAAAAAAAAAAATCAGTAATTACACATGCTCAAAAACATAATTACACATGCAAAGTTACAGAAATTTGTATGATTACTAAAATTTTATCTGTACGCCGTACAAAAAAGATGTAAGTCTAGAAAACTAATTTTTCTAAAGTTACAGAAATCAGTAACTTTACAAAAGAATATACTAAAATTACAGTAAACTAACTAAAGTTTTATCTGTAACCTGGGTTAACCTGAATTGTAGTTACATAAAATGTTCTAGGTATCCCAGTCTCCTAGAAAATTCTTAGTAACCTTACAGATATTTTGATTTACAGTGCAAACGTGTATCTGCTACATGAATTTTTGTTGTTGTCATTACATAAAATGATCTATGAATCTTAGTTTCCTAGAAATATGTTAGTAACTTTAGAGATTTTTTTTTTACAGTGTACATTAAATTTATCTATATAAATAGAGACACAAGTCCGAAATTGTACGTGAAAAGTGGCAAATGAGGTGTGTTCGTACTGTAACTAGTTTTATAAATATTCAGATCTTGGTGCAATAGCTGCTGCATTCTTATGAAAAAATGCATGAATAGAAAATTTATTACGATTATATATATTTAATTCAGTAACACGAAAATAATATGACTCCATCTTAAACATCACGTAATCACCATGACAACCTAGGCATGCATTCATCACATGTAAGGAAGTATTGGATAATTTTCTTTAGCAGATAAATCTTGGAAAAATTATTGAATAATCAGCTATCAGAAAGTTGTTAGTAAATAAATAATTGTCTCCTTTGACACGTTTTGTGTCTTGAAAAAAGAAATATTTAAAAGAATTAATTCTTTTAAGAGGAACGTGGACCTTTATTTGAGCTAAACGTGATCCAAAAAACGAAAATTACTTTTGTACATATTATTATTCTACAGCTTATTCAGAGCCAACTACGAAAACCAATATGCAGATATGCAATTATTTATGGAAAAGTTACAAGCGTTTGAATTTTGTACGCTTACATTTTCCCTGTCCTTTAACATTTTTTAAATCTGTTTTTCTGAAAACTGATTTTTCAACGTTTTTAGATATTTGATATACTCCTCTTAATTTTTATCAAAATTCATGAATTTGATAAGGAAGAATACTGATATTGCTTACAAAGAGGTTGCGTATGCATTTTAAAAATTGACTTCATTATGATAATTAAATTTGATTTTTAACTTTTCAGAAAGCAAAATTTTGATGAACATTGATATAGAACTGAGAAAAAAAATCTCTAAAAATTTATCTATTAAAGGTATTAAAAAATCGATACACAGACTTGTGTGTAATAGATATTTAAGTGATTAAAAAGCAAAATCGAGGGAATATCTCAAAAATTAAGACGCACGGACCATTTTAACATTTCGTTTTATAATTTTAAATTAGAAAAATTTTAAAGAGTTTAGGAATTTCTTTTAAGGTGTCCTAATTACTTATGGTAAAACGTATATTTTCACAAAATTTCATATCTGTATGATGGAAATTAAGAAAACAAATTAACGTCCACCGTACTCTTAATTTTTTAGTTTAAATGTATCTAAATAGATAGAGAAACAAGTCGAAATTATACTTCGAACATAGCCAATGTGGTGCGATCGCAGTATAACTAGTTTTATAAATATTCAGATCTTGGTGCAATAGCGCTGTATTTTTTTGCAAAAATGCCTGAATACAAAACTAATTACGATTACATATATTAAATTCAGAATACGACTTCATCTTAAATAGGACGTAATCACCATGGCAACCTAGGATAATTATCCAGCATGAAATATCATTTATTTAATTACGTATGATAAATTTTAATAGAGCGAAGAAAACATTTATTAATATATTTTTTAATTTTTGTTAGATTATCATAAAATTTGAAATAACTCACAAAATTCCGCGACAATTATATATTTTAAATTTCAAACCTTTCGGTTGGGTGGTTTTTGCGCTGTTATATGCGGACGGACAGACAGATAGAAGAACGACTTCATGTGCTACGTATTTATATCATTACGAACATACCTAAAAATGTATACTCGAAAACTAAAACATAGAGATTAAAATATCAGTTGAAGGAAATGATATATTTTAAGTGCATAATGTAATCGCATTGCTTAATGTAATTTTAATGATTATATCTGTTATCAATATTTTACTAACGGTTAATTTGAATAAATATTTAAATTGATATTCTTATACACTAAGTAATACAGCACTTGTGAAACTTAAATTACAATATTTTAAATTAATATTGCCAAATGACATATCTAAAGATGACATTCTTATTTTACATGTAGAGAATTTTTGTATAGTTATCGAGAATTTATAAGATGTAAATTCTTAATGAACTAAGTACGAATAAACTATAATATATAAATAATCAATTGGAAGAATGAAGTTAATCTAACAGGAAATAATGAATATTTTATAATGTATGCAAATCTCTGTTAAGACAAATAATCACTTCTCTTATTTAATTCATTTAAATGCATTAATTTAATTCAATTATTAAACATTTATCATAATTTCCACGGTCATCGCAATTAATCATACATTTATCTGATAGAAAAAATATCTAGTTTTTAAATTCATTTTTTTTATCTAGTAAAATTTAATACGCTTTGCATATTTTAATTTTTACATTAGCCTGCTGCTATTATAACATTTTTGTATATTTTGTATTTTCGTTTCACTTTTCATTAACTTTGACTTTTAAAAGTATTTAAAATCCATATTAATGTAACCCGCTCATGCATGACAATAACACACAAGCTTGTAATTTAAAAAGAAACGCAGAGAACTCTGCAATCCCATTTTTACACATTTAGTTCATTCAGACATAATATGACGCTTAATATTTTGTGAGAAATAGGGCAATAAATAATCTAACCCTTTTCTTGTGAAACACTGTGTTTAAAAAAATAGTTTAAAAAATACCTTGGCAGCATGGTTTTGATCAGTATGAAATTTTCCGAGCAACTTTCTGCTATATAAATTGAAGTTTAGGATTTTTATTCCATCTTTCCTCAACTTCTTATAAGACTTATGTTTAAGTAATCACATGAATCTAGTTAATACTCGTACTCATTAGGTTCATTACTCAGTAATCTAGTACTAAATAATGAAACTAATCTTTGAGAAACTGAAATAATACTACTCGTTTTAATTATTTACCAGTCAGAAGATTTTGTTTAAAATAATTAAAAAGTATAATTTCTCATCCGAAGGTCTTTGGAGCTGCTTTACCTGCGTTTATTCGGCCGTGCTGTCCCACATAACTGCCAGAAATCAAGACCAAATGATTGATCTGAGACAATATTGTGTTGGCAGGAGTTTCGTCTATTTAGATCGAATGGTAGTGTATTGAAAAATACAGCTATGATTATGGGTTTGAGTATCAGTGTTTGATTCTGTATTAATTTGTACCCAATAGATGGCGCAACCTGCTCTGTTTCCTTTTCCCCTCTATGTAGTGAATGTTGATTTGGCTTCTACAGTCGAAGTGGAAATTGAAGGGTTGTTGCGTGGCTTGCCGCGAGTGATTTAAATTAAATGTTGTATGTAATGGATTGTGTTTTATATTAAATGAATTGGTTTTCGAATAACAAACTATTATTTCAAACTGTTATACACATTATAGATGTACAGAGGTTAGGATGGAAAGAGTTACAATTGAAGGGGGGTTTTAAACTTCTAGATATATTCAAGTCAAAATGGAGTTGGATAATTAAAGATGGACCATTTACAGTGACATATGATGGATCATTCATATGACAGTGAAGTTGAAGGGCTTATTACTAAAGAGGATGAGCTGGAAAACGAAGTTGTTATAGCTCAGGAATATCAGGATAAAATAATAAGCTGTAAATTTCTAATTGAAGAAAAAATCAAAGTAATTCTAGTTGCAATGAGAGTATAAATTTTAAAGGTTCCCATAGTATATCATCTAAGACTAATGTTAAACTCCCCGAAGTTAAGCATAAATAAATTTTTTGGAGATCCGAGTAATTGGTTTGAATTTTGGAATCAATTTGAAAATTATATTGATAAAAACTACAGTTTAACCCTGGTAAATAAATTTAGTTAATTTAAAACCTTGACTGGCGGTTTGGCATTGAATGCCATATGTGGTTTAGCATTAACCGGGGAAAATTATAAAATTGCAATTGATATTTTAAAACAACGTTTTGGTAGGACTGATCTGACCATAAACTCTCACATGGGCAAGTTATTGAATATTGAACGTGTTAGGAGTTCTTCAAATGTGGGTGCACTTAGAAAACTTTATGATGAAATTTAAGTTAATATTAGATCTTTGGAAACACTCAATGTCGTTTCTGGTTCTTATGGTCACCTTCTTTATCCAATATTATTAAAACTGCTACCTGAAGACCTCACACTGGAATTTAGTAGAAGGCAAAATTCAAAGGCTAATTCGAAAGTAGAATTTGATGTTAGTGAGTTACTTGACTTTATTAAAATTGAGATTCAGTCCCGAGAACATATTTATTCCTTGAGTGAGAGAGACAATTCAGTTTCAGTTAATCAAAATGGTGAAAGGGATAGAACCAGACGTTTTCAAAATGATAATTATAAAAAAGCAAATCCACCACAAGTACGTATGCAACACATGTGAGTTATAACTGTGTATTTTGCGTTTCTAAGGAACATGGTTCAGAACAATGTCCTATTGGCATTGCACAGGGGAAAATTAATGCTAAAAAACGTGGACTTTGTTTTAAGTATCTTCGGGGTAAACACATAGCAAAGGATTGTTGGAGGAAAAATATGTGCAATATATGCAAGCAGAGTTGGCACAATACACTTTTATGCGAAAAAGGTAATGAAAATAAGTAATTAAAAATTTTCCAGGTTAACACTAGCATAGAAAATAAAAGCAATGATGCATTATCAACAACTATTTCAGCATTTGGCGCAAACAATTTAAATAACTCAACTGTTTTTCTGCAAACTTGCACTGCTGTGATTTCCTCAAAATTTAAAAACATATTGATTAAAATTTTAATTGATGGAGGTTCTCATAGATCATTTATAAGTAAGGGTTTAGCTGATATATTAAAGCTTCCGGTTATCGGAGTTGAAAAATTACAAATTCATGCTTTCGGTGAAGAAAGACCTAATACAGGTGAATATAATTGTGTCAGGGCCAATTTGCTAAATCCGCGGAATCAAAATATCAGAGCTATTTTAAATGCATTAGTTGTAAATAAAATTACAGGAGCCAATGTGGTGAATATGCCAAGTGGATGGGTAAAGAAGAAATTGAAAAGATTGTCTCTTTGGTATTCTGACAATAATAAAATGCCTATTGATATGCTAATAGGTGCGGATAGTTACTGGGAAATAGTAACGGGGAATATTGAGCGTTTAAGTAAAAGATTGGTGGCTCTTGACACTATATTTGGGACAACTCTACAGGGTCAAGTAACTTTAGATACTAAACATAATCCTTATGTTGGTGTAAATAACGTAATAATGGATGAAAATAAGGAAATATTAAGTGATATTAAGGCAATTTGGGAACTTGATACATTGGGAATAAAACAAAATGAAAATGTAACTAATAAAGCCGAAAATGGTGCGATAAAGGAATTTGAGAATAATATAGTGTATAAAGATAAGCGTTATGAAACCAGGTTACTTTGGAAGATGGAGCAGAGATTTTGGATTCGAACTATGAAATTGCTATACAACGTCTAAATGGGTTAAATGGAAGATTAAGGCAAAATATTTGGTTGTTTGAGCAATACGAAGAAATATTAAATGATCAGTTGAATAAAAATATTATTGAAGAATCTAATTTTAAGCTTACTGATAAAAATTGCTATTATATGCCTTCATCATCCGGTAATTCGCAATGACAAATCCACTAAGGTAAGAATTGTATATGATGCCTCTTCTAAGGGTAAAAATAAATTGTCTTTGAATGACTGTTTATTAAATGGTTTGAATTTGAACCCTAATATACTGGATGTAATTTTAAAATTTAGAGAAAACAAAATTGCATTTACTGCTGATATTGAAAAGGCATTCTTACAGATTGGAATTAATGATGTAGATAGAGATTATCTAAGATTTCTGTTTTCTGGAGATTGTACTATTGATGAAAATTTAAAGTGTTTTAGAATGACACGTGTAGGTTTTGGAGTTAAATGTTCTCCATACATTCTTGCTTCCGTTATTAAGCATCATATTAGGAAATTTGAAGAAATACATTTTGATGCATTTAAAATGCTTAACACTGCGCTATACGTAGATGATTTATGTTCTGGAGCTGATTCAGTTGAAGATGCTCTTACACTTTCTACAACTGCGGCGAACATATTGGAAGAAGCTAGTATGACTCTCAGAAAATTTGAAACTAATTCAGAAGAGTTAAGAGAGAGTTGGAGAGAAAACAATATATTGCAAGGTGATGAAGAAGGTTTAAACAAATTAGCAAAAATATTAGGAATAAACTAGGATACACTGAGTTAATTATAAAAGCAATACAGGCTGTAGGATTCTCATATGAAATACAATGCTTAGAAATGCAGAGGCCTATTAAGTGTCACAGTAAAATTCTTTCTTTTAATCCATTTTTAGATGAAGGGAAAATATTGAGAGTTGGTGGAAGACTTAAGAATGCTGAAGTTTCAGAAAGCAGCAAATATCCTATTATATTGCCAAAAAATAATCATATTACAAAATTGATTATACAGCATTACCATGAAAAATATTTACACGGAGGAGCTCAACTATTATTATCTGAAATAAGACAGAATTATTGGATTGTAAATGCAAAGGCTGAAATAAAGAAAATTATTTGGAAATGTATAAAATTCTGCAGAGTTAGAGCCAATACAACATCTCAAATAATGGTTGATTTGCCAGCTAGCGGAGTTGTTCCTTGCAGAACATTTTCAAAAGTTGGAGCAGATTATGCAGGTCCATTCCTTATAAAAAAGGAGAAGTGGTAGAGGAGTAAGACCTACAAAATGTTATGTGTGTGTTTTCGTGTGTATGGTTACAGAGGCTGTTCATTTGGAATTGGTGAGGGATCTCACAAGTGAGGCATTTTTAGCTGCTTTGCAGAGATTCTCCTCTAGAAGAGCGACGCCTGGGGAAATAAATAGTGACTGCGGTAAAAATTTTGTTGGTGCTGATAAAATCCTAAGAAAAATATTTTCTACCAAGTATAACACCAAACTGCGTGACTGGATTTTATCTGAAAACATACAATGGCGATTTAACCCTCCGGGAGCTCCTCATCACGGTGGTCTCTGGGAGGCAGCGGTGAAATCTATGAAACAACATCTACGAAAAACTGTAGGTAATCAACTTTTGACGCATGAAGAATTTTTTACCTTACTTTGTCGAGTTGAAGCGTGTTTAAACTCAAGGCCTATAACTGCTGTTTCAGATGATCCTAATGATATTAGCGATTTAACTCCAGGACATTTTTTGATTGGAATTTCTTTAACAGCTCTACCAGAAATGGATTTAACTAATCAAAAAATAACTTCGCTAAAAAGATGGTAATTAACTCAACAATTGTATCAGTCATTATGGAAGCGTTGGTCAAACGAATACTTATGTCCACTACAACAGCGATACAAGTGGAAAACTCAAAAAAGAGACATTAAAGTTAATGATTTAGCAAACATAAAAGAAGATAATTTGTCTCCCCTTCATTGAAAACTTGGAAGAGTGATCGAAGTTCAACCTGGTACCGATGGTAAGGTTCGTGTAGTAAAATTGAAAACTGTAAATGGCGAACTCAAAAGACCAATTACTAAGATTGCAATATTACCTATTGAAAATGAAGTTTAGTGTTTAATAAGACATTGAACTGTTACTTTATAAACTGATTTCTTTCTTTCATTATTACAGTTAGGACTTCTATTTAAGGACAATAAAGTAATTTAAGTTAGAAGCAAAGAATTTATAAGTAAGATAACATATTGCTGTAATGGTGAGATTAAACATTTCTTGTTGTTTAAATGTTAAAGGTTAAGTATTTGATAATTAATCTGTATTGAATTATATTGTTTTTTTTTTAATTGAATTTTATATGTATTTTATATGATTGTATGAACAGTGTTCATCGAGGGGCTGGATGTTTGATTCTGTATTAATTTGTGCCCAATAGATGGCGCAACATGCTGCTCTGTTTCCTTTTCCCCTCTATGTAGTGAATGTTGATTTGGCTTCTACAGTCGAAGTGGAAATTGAAGGGTTGTTGCGTAGCTTGCCGCGAGTCATTTAAAGTAAATGTTGTATGTAATGGATTGTGTTTTATATTAAATGAATTGGTTTTCGAATAAGAAGCTATTATTTCAAACTGTTATACGCATTATAGATGTACAGAGGTTAGGATGGAAAGAGTTAAAATTGAAGGGGGTTTTTAAACTTCTAGATATATTCAAGTCAAAATGGAGTTGGATAATTAAAGATGGATCATTTGCAATCAGCTTGGAGAAATTTTCGCTCACATACAGAAATTACTAGTCCTTTGAATAATTTACAAATCAGATGATCGTTTTAAAATAAATAAAATGTGAAATTACTCATCCGTAGTTCATCGAAGTGCCTTTACCTGTGGTTTATTTTGTCGTACTGTTCCAAATAACACCTGTATGTCCAGATTAAAAGGTTGATCTGAAGAATACTGTGTCGTCTGGGGTGTCCTCCAGATAACACCAGATAACTGGATTTTAAAGCGAAGTGTTCTCAGTTCGATTCCGAGCCTGGGCAAATGTTCGTTCAAATGAAAAGTTCAGTAGCCATTTGAATTATGTACTACTCAGATGACTGCATTAAAAATAATTAAAAAGTCTCATTGCACATGCTTATTTTAAATAATTCCCTTACTTGGGGTTTATTGTGTCGTGCAGTTTCAAATAACAGCCCAGATATCAAGACAAATGATTGATCTGAAAAAATATAATTTTAGTTGGGATGTCGTCGAAAGAGCTCAAATGATAGAGAATTGGCAATTAAAGTCAGTGGTTCTCATTTCGAGCCCCAGCATGGACACATTTTGCTTCCAAAGGAAAATTGACTACTCGCCGAAACTGATATCGTGATTGAATGCCAGAATAAACCCGTCCTAACTCAAAAAATGTAAACTTATAAGAGATTGAATTACTTAACTATTTTTTTTCTGTATTTGTAAACGGAATAAGAAATAAATATTTTTATTCCACACCTTAAAGATACCTATTAGCTTAATTTCACTTTCTAAGAGTAAAAATATCCAGATGCATTAAATAAATATACAACGCGATCAAGAAAAACTGTTCAAACAATTGTAATTTAGTCTGTAATACCTACAAATCTTATTCATGTAAACCAAATGTCGTTTCGTACTAATTAATTGACGCTCTAAAACTTTCTAATTGGAAAATTTGCTGTATCTCTTTTCGTTTTCGATTTGCAATGGCTATATTCCAAATTTCGCTCCTAGGGGGCGCTGCCGTCGTTTGCATTTAATCGGGCGTAGTCACTTTAGTATGCCGTTACCTCACTTCCATAGCTGTAGCTCTCTCCGTTCGCAAGTATTTTCAAGTTAAAGGGCCTTTCCTTTGCACCCTGTATATATTTTTCATGTTCGTGTGACCAGCTGACGTATTAACCACCACTTTATAATCAGCCGTTTTTTTTTTCCTTCAAGATATTGGGTTAGCTATACTTTGACAAATTTTCAATTGGGAGGAAATGAGTATTTTTTTTTTTTTTTCGTGCGTGGGAGGTTACCGCTGCTACACCCACCCACGGAACCGTAGCTGATGTTCACAGAGCTTCATGATACAACCCTCTGAAGCATTTTATAAATTATCGGCCGAGAGGAACTTGGTAATCTTGGTTTATTAACTGACTTTCAGAAAAAAGTTAGTATTTAGTGACTATCAACGAGTAGATTTGGAAAAAATGCTACGATTTTGATACTTCTTTTGATCATGGCATAGGCTGGTTCTGGTGGTTATCAGAGAAGAACTAGAGCATCAATAAAAAATGAAAATTATTTTTTTTTTTTATAAAAAATGACAATTTGTGTAAAATCCCTTATGATTCAGCTGCTTTTAGAGAACAATTAAAAATTCGCTCACTCTAACGCCGATATGTTTCTGAATTTTTACGATATTTGACTAGATTTTTTTAAATAAGTTGCTCTATAGAGTTGACTATTAAATTATGTAAAATGATCCTTGTTATTGTTCGCGCATGCGCAGATAAAAAATATTTCATACAACTGCTCATATTTCCTACAATATTTAAATATTTATATTCCAATTGCACTATATTGTTTCTACTATATTTTGTCAATTTTTCTGAAATCAGCGTTAAATTTGGCTGAAAACCCTGTATGTTATAAGCAAAAAACATGCAAGAATTTTTTTTTTAATTTTTTAAAATAAATCGCTATATCTCTATTAATATACGTGCTATTCTTACACAAAAGAATACACATATTGCACAATGTCTGTTTATTTATATTCGGTAGCGATAGATTATTTCATACATTTTATCTTACAGGTTGATCCCAAGTATTATTTTTTTTTGTTGTTGGCCCCCTATTTGACCCCCTTATCAAATCGACATGGTAAATATGAGGCCATACCTGTTCTTTTTATTCCTGAAATTCCAGAAGAATCTAACAAGTATATTTCTAAATATTTGACAAAATGTCTAAAATTGAATATTGACGGTCATTAATGGCAATATAGTGTACATCGCTGTTAATCTATAATTGTTATAATTGTTTATATAAAAAATAGCTTTTTTGACACGTATGCAAAAATCCGGTTTTACCTCGCTGGTTGGGTTAAACCTGGTATCCATTTAAAACTACTGGAAAACTCATTTTGGTCAAAAATGTCTTGCTTAATATAGTAAAAAGTACATTTTTATTATTTTTAACAAAAAGAAATTGCACATGTGTTCTTCCATGTGTAAAAAAAAAAAAAAAAAAAAAAATCGGTGGCAAATTTTCTACATTGTATAGGCCTGCTTACTTTACACTGTAAGTTTTAAAGTTCTTTAGCTTCAAAATCACAGATGAATTTGTCATCATATTCTTCTGCATTACATGCTTCGTTTGCCTATCCGTGGCATTTCAAACATCGTATTTGTATTTAGAGAATGAGTAAAGTTCATATCAAAACATACAGGTTTCATTATCCTCTTCTTCTGATGATGTGTCCTCAATCTTTTTTTGGTTTCTTTTTTTCTTTTTAAAGAATCTTCTTCTTTCTTCGTCTTGCAGTTTCTTTGGATTATTTCTGATTAATATCTGTTTCGGTCTGTAATTTATAGGGAGAAAAAATCAAAAGTTTTTCCCTTTCTTTTCTCAATTCTGAAGCCTTCCTTAGAAGGGGATACCCGTAAGGCATGGTGACGTCACGGCGACGTCGTTGTGAAGTCACACTGTGACTTTGTGACCGTCGATGTGACGTCACGTGACGTGGATGTGACGTCACAGTGACTAGATGCGAGGTCGTTATGGCCGTTTTAGAGGTCGTTTGTGACGTCACATGGTGACCACTCTGTGAAGTCACGGTGTGACTAATTTGTGAAAAGTGTGTCATTTGTGACTATTTTGGCATTAACTTTGTGACGAACCTGTGACGAAAGTGACAATGTTTTGAAGTCACACTGTGACCAATTTGTGAAATATGTGTCATTTGTGACGAACTTGTCATAAACTCTGTGATGATTTCAAATGAAAATCAAATTTCAAATTAATTGCTTAAAAGGCGCAAAGTCGAACTAGTGAAAAAGATTCCATGCTGGAACTCGAACCCGGGCCATCAGTATAGCGCACTTACATTCTACCGACTAAACCACACGGAACGATACCCAGCCTGGAAAATTTCTCACTATTACATGTTGGCAAGGCTACAAACGCAGCAAAAGATGCAATATTTATCGTCAGCCACCGACATGGCGCAAACACGAAACTTAATTAAATCCAGCATCGATTGAAACTATATTAATACTTGGAAATTTTTTTCAGAGAGAACCATTCGCCTTGCATACAATATTTCAAATGAAAATCAAATTTCAAATTAATAGTGTAAAAGGCAATTTTAATTTGAAATTTGATTTTCATTTGAAATACTGTATGCAAGGCAAATGTTTCTCTCTGGAAAATTTTCCAAGTATTAATATAGTTTCAATCGATGCTGGATTTAATTAAGTTTCGTGTTTGCCCCATGACGGTGGCTCACGATAAATATTCCATCTTGCGCTACGTTTGTAGACTTGCCAACATGTAATAGGGAGAAAATTTCCAGGCTGGGTATCGTTCCATGTGGTTTAGTCGGTAGAATGTGAGTGCGCTATACTGATGACCCGGGATCGAGTCCCGGCATGGATATTTTTCACTATGTTGGCCTTTGCGCCTTTTAAGCAATTTATTTGAAATTTGAATTTCATTTGAAATATTGTATGCAAACCGAATATTTCTTTGTGGAAAAATTTCCAAGTATTAATACTGTGATGAATTTTAAAATGGACAATTTTAAAATAAAGTTTTGTTTGAGATATAAATTCGTATCTTTTTACCGTACTTTTTAGCAAAATATAGCTATTTTGGAGTCCTATTCTTCTAAAATAGTTTTAATTTTTCCACTTAAAAAACAATGTTTGTCAACTGACATCTTTTTTTATTAAGTTCTAAGCTTGATCTTGAGTTCAAGCTTGATATTAAGAATGTATAAGATTTTAAGGTGTTGTGGTTGTGATTAATCTTTGCTTTATTAAATACGACGTAAGCCATATTTATTTAAATTTTTTATTTCCGTGTAAATTGTATTTTGTGAATATGAGCTTAAATAGATTTGGTATGTTCTATAGGAAAAGACTGATCTGGAAAATAGAAAAAACAAATAAGAAAAATCATGCGATAAGCATAGATTATAAAACACTTTCCAACACTTCCCGAATGCTTTAAAAAACTTCGTTATTTAGGGAAATAAGGTAAATAAGAGAACTAAGTAAACATTTTAGAAAACGCATAAAACATTTGAAAAACTCATTTCCGCAGTTACTGGCCATAGCTAAATAGGTTTTCCAATTCTTTTGAACAGCCCTGTATTTGATCTGTAGGTTCATATATATATTATATAATGGGATAATTTAGTTTAGCAAGAAAACGCATAACAGGTTGAAACTCTCTTTCAGCAATTTATACTAATATATGGAAACATACTTTAATACTTTTGTACAACCCTGTAGTTGACCTAGAACCTTCATTACACGCCACCGTTTAGTTAAAATTTAATTCAAACTAAAACACACTTAAAACAGCTGAAATCACATTTCCAGAAATTATAATTTATAGACGGCCATGTATCCAATTCTTTGCATGACCATGTATACCATTTTATCTATATTATACAACAGTAAATTAAATTCAGTTCAGCGTAAAAATGCACAACTCATTTAAAAACCACCTTTAAGTAACTTGCGCTCATACCCAGTAATCCTTGCGAATACTTTTGTGTAGCCCTGTATATGAATTATAGCATTTATATACACCATATACTATGCATAAATATAGTGAATCATAAAAGCGCATATCTTAATTAAAAATGCATTTCCAGCAATCATCACAAATGAACAGTACTTCGGATACAATATAGTATCTGAACTATATTGTGTGTGCCTGTAAATGCTATATACACTTCATATTCTACATGAAAAATTTATAGTATGTAAACCTCAGCGACGTATATCATTTTCATTATATATGAAATAGATTAACATAATTAAAGTACGCCGCAAACAATTCCCTCCACCGCTATATCATTATGTATTGGAATTTCTTTTTAGCCCTGTAAATGAACAATAACTATTCTTTGCATCTCGTATTCTTCAGAATGCATATTTTAGTACGTTTCATAAATGCATATCAATTTTTTTCTGTATGAAAACGTGTAAAATCATGAAAAAACCTTTGAAACGATTTTTTCCCAGAGGCCGTAATGTAACGGAATACTTTTGACTGTACCTGTAAATGAACTAAACATGCTACAAACGTCGTTACACATAGGGACCGTGCTATGGTAAAGGTCAATAACATCTAAAAATTTTAGACCAATCCGAGTATATTTACGAGAGTTAGAGAGCGGACAGACGGCTAGACAAACCAAAGTCATAAACACTTTTCAACTTTGTTGAAAGGTGTTAAAAAGGAAAAATAAAAGTAAAATAAATGATTGAAAGGAAATATAAAAGTAAAATAATGAACTTTAAAAAATATATACTAAAGCAGTTTAATCTATAAGCTTCCTATCAGGCATGAAAAACACTTTATTTCAATGCTTAAATATAATATTTTATTTTTTAAGGGTGTATTTCAATCCAAACTGCTTATTTTCTGATTCATTTTTTAATTCCTTTTTGTTCTCAAACGCATCAAACTGAAAAATTCTCTTATTTAGAAACTACCTAATGTGCCTTGCTTCTCGATTTTTTGATAAATGCAGAAAATATTACAAAAAAATGCTGTCAAAGTAGGCGTTTTGAACCGAATTTTTCACAGCGGGAGATCTGGGAATGAAAAAAAAAAATGGTCTTACTGAGAAAATAATTATTTAAAACTTAAATTCTAATGAATTGAGGGGTGTTAAAACCCCCCTTTCTTTCTGTTTGACTTGGCGAAAATTAATCACCGCCAAGAATTATGGTAACCCTATTTTTTACTTTACTATTTTTCAGTTTTTTTATTAAGGTAGATGTAATTTAAATTCTGAAGCGAGCGATCTCCGCTATATGAGATCTGAACCAGGACTGCCTGGTGATAATAATAAACATATTAATATTCAGTTTTTCGAGGTTTTAATTATTTGAGTGCTGATTTACTTCCAATGAGTAAAAATCGTTCTGTTGGTTTATCATGAATACATAAAATTGTTCCGCATATCATTTAATTGAATCGACGTGAAATATTGCTGATTCGAAGTTCTTTTTATTCGACTGTGTTCTGTGAAATCCCTCATGTTGGCGTCCGCGACAGGATGTCTGGACTGACGAATGAATATTATTTTCGTCTGATTCTGAAAGCTTGAGGTAAGCTAATTTTTTATTGTTTATTAATTGAAAGTAAATATGTCAACTACTGTTAATATTGATACTTTAAAAAAGAAAAGAAGTGGATTGCGTACACAAACTACAAAATTGTGTACAAAAATAAGCACAACTCTTGAAGACGATGCACTGACATTAGAAAATAAGCTAGATTTATTAAACATTTGTAAGGACCAGTTAAATGACAAATATGAATTATTAAAAAAATTAAACTCTGATATCCAGGATATTATCGCCGATGACGATTTTGAGAAAGAAATCGAAAATTCCGAAACCTATAGTGAGAAAATAATCGAATCTCGTTATAAAATAACGAAGTTCTTAAATGAACATAACTCCCAAAATCAGAATAATACTTTTCAAAATTTTATGAAAAATGAATCCGGTTCTCAAAACGGAAATTTAGAGCGATCTATGAAATTGCCGAAGCTCACTATAAATAAATTTTTTGGTGACAGCAGTTCCTGGTTAGAATTTTGGGGGCAATATTCTAACGCAATTGAAAAGAATTGCAATTTAACTCCTATTGACAAATTTGTCTATTTGAAATCTCTTCTTGGAGGTAGTGCATATAATGCTGTTGCAGGATTTTCGCTTTCTGAGGAAAACTTTAAATCTGCGGTGGATTTATTAAAGACTCGCTACGGTCGTGACGACCTAGTCATCAACGCACATATGAATAAACTCTTAAATTTAAAACAGGTAAAGAATGCATCTAATGTTAGAGAACTTCGGGAACTGTATGACAGTTGTGAAATACAAATTAGAAATTTAAATTCTCTCGGAGTTACAGCAGGAAGTTATGGTCATCTCCTATGCCCTATTTTATTAAAGTTGATACCTGCTGAAATGGCGTTAGATTTTAATCGTAAAAGAACCGATGGTAAAAAAATGGAAGTCGAAGAGCTTCTTTCTTTCATTAAAAACGAAGTTCAATCGCGAGAATCTACTATGGCACTCCAGAGCTCTGAAAATAGTTTTAGTGCTAAAAAAGAGAAAAATAAATACAATAACAGTTATAAACATTTTAGCAACTATAAACGCGACATTCCTTCAGCCTCTGCATTGGCTACTAACGTAAAAAATGTTTGTTTATTTTGTGACAATGAACATGATTCAAAATTGTGTAAAGTGTGTACTATTCCTCAAAAACGGGATAAATTACGTATGCAAGGACGCTGTTACACTTGTTTCAAGAAATTTCACGTCTCGGCTAAATGTAAATCGAATTTAGAGCCATGTAAATTTTGTAATGGAAATTTTCATCATTATTCGATTTGTTTAAAAAAATCTCAACCGACAATTCCAAAAGAAATCGAATCAGCTGACACAATTATTAGTTCAATATCTCATTGTAAAAATGAAAATGAAAATTCTTTTAAAGAGGTAATATTACAAACATCTTGCGTAAATGTGGAATCTGGTAAAGGCTCTGAGCTTGCATTATGCTTGTATGATTTGGGGAGTCAAAGGTCATTCGTCACGGAGCAATTAGTATCAAAATTAAATCCCCGAATTATTCGTCAAGAAAAACTTCAAATTTATTCTTTTGCAGCTGTTAAACCACAAATAAAAACATTTGATGTTGTGCAATTAAAATTATGCCATGTTGAAAACGAATCGCGTTTCATATTTATCGAGGCTTTAGTCACAGATGTAATTTCAAACGTTAGGATTTTTCCCCCCCTTCTCTCCAGACAGATAAAAAATAAACTGGCACCTTTTAAATTAACAAATGCTGTTGCATCATCCCATTCTAATGTAAATGTTCTTATTGGAGCGGATTATTTTTATCAAATCTGTTACGATAGAGAAATAAAAAAAATAACTAAATCTCTCTTTTTATGTGATAGTTTATTTGGATATTCACTTTGTGGTTTTTATGAAGATGAAAAAAGAAAAAAAAATGGAAAGTGCTTCTATTTTAAATCTGTGCGTTTCAACTCCAGTTGAGGAAGATTTGACTTTTTTATGGGATATTGAATCTTTGGGTATTATGCAATCAAATGATAATATTTCTGATGCAGATAAGGAAATTGTGAATAAATTTGAGAATAACTTAAAATTCGTAAATAATAGATATGAAACGGGTTTATTGTGGAAGGATGACAAAAATAAAGTCGGGAATAATTTTAGAATAGCTAGAAGTCGCTTTGAGGAATTAAATCGTAAACTCGAGAAGGATAATGACTTATGTAAAAATTATAAAGATATTATATTAGAACAATTAACTGCTGGAATTGTAGAAGAATGTCCTGATAAAATAACAGAAAGTGGTTATTTTATGCCGCACAGGCCGGTTTTAAGAAATGATAAATTAACTACTAAGGTAAGAATGGTTTTCGATGCTTCTTCTAAAGAAAAACATTTAAATTCTCTAAATGACTGCTTGTATCCAGGTCCGAATCTTAACCCGAACATTCTTAATGTAATATTTAATTTCAGAAAATTTAATGTTGCATTTAGCGCTGACTTAGAGAAAGCGTTTTTGCAAATTGGGATAACAGAGGAAGATCGGGATTATTTAAAATTTTTGTGGTTTGGTGACGAAAAGGATGATTTAAAATTTTTGAGATTTACACGAGCTGCTTTTGGGGTAACTTGCAGTCCCTTTCTTTTGGCCGCAACGATTAAATCCCATATACGTAAATATGTTGATCATTCTGAAGTTGTTAAGATATTGGACTCTTCTTTTTATGTAGATGATTTGATTACGGGGTCAAAATCTGACGAAGACGCTTATTATCTATCCTCAACAGCTTCGCATATTTTTAAAGAAGCTAGCATGAATTTGCGAAAATTCAATACTAATTCTGTCAAACTTAGAAAATTATGGAAAGAAAATAAATTATGTGACTCAGAAGAAAATTTGAATAATTCTCTAAAAACTTTGGGATTATTATGGGATACTAATTGGGATATTTTACGTTTTGACGTACAATCCTTTCCTGATGATTGGAAATTTAATCCCTCGAAACGCGTTGTTCTTAAAGCCATGTTAAAATTCTTTGATCCTATTGGATTCATTGCACCATTTTCTGTTCGTATGAAAAGTTTGCTACAGGAAACATGGAAAAGGGGTTTGGAATGGGATGAAAAATTCCCTGATGATTTAAAAATTGAATGGGAAAATTGGTATGCAGAAATCGAACATTTACATAAATTTGAGGTACCCCGCAAATATTTTCCACAGGGTTTAGACTTTTCGGACCCAATCGAAATTCATATATTTTCAGATGCTAGTCCTAAGGCTTATGGGGCCATAGCTTATTTTCGATGTACCACAAGTGATAATAAAATTATGACTAGTCTTATTTGGGCAAAATGCCGAGTCGCCCCGATTAAATGTTTGACAATTCCTCGGCTTGAATTAATGGGGGCATTAATAGCTGCAAGGATGTCTAAATATCTGAAAAGTGCATTTAATTTTCAAAATTTGGAAATTCATATCTGGTCAGATTCCACAATTACGCTACATTGGATCAAGGGATCAGCCATGGATTGGAAGCCCTTTGTGGCTAATAGGGTTGTAGAAATACAATCTTTGACTGATCCTAGAATATGGAAATATATTCCGGGTAAGGATAATCCTAGTGATCTACTTACTCGAGGCGAAAATTTACATAACCTCATAGAAAACAAATTATGGTATTACGGTCCTGAATGGTTGTCATTACCAAAGGACAGTTGGCCGAAACCTGAAAAGATAACTTTTAATGAAAATATTTCGAACGAAAGAAAATCAACAAACTTGAGTTCTACTCAATTATCTTGTACAGTAGGTGTTGTACCTCCAGAGTCTTTGTTAAAATTAGAAAATTTTAGTTCTCTTTCCAAATTACTTAATATCACAGCCTGGATCTTGAGATTTATAAATAATATCAATAAATTGAAACCTAAAATTTCAGGTGAGCTCACAGCTCAAGAAATTGAAAAGGCAGAATTTTATTGGTTAAAACAAACCCAGTTATCTGTCTTCAATCGTGAAATTGAGTTACTAAAAAAGGGAAAGCCCATCGATAAAGATTCAACCTTGTATAGTCTGAATCCAAAATTGGATGAGAATGATTTGTTAATTTTATCTGGAAGATTACAATTTTCAGAATTATCTCAAAGGGAAAAGCACCCTTTTATACTTCCATATGGGAGTGCTTACACCAAATTGTTAATTCGAAATGCCCATGAAAAGGTTTTCCATTATGGAATTGCAACAACTTTAGCTCACTTACGAGAAAATTATTTTATAATTAGAGGACGAAAAATGATAAAATCTGTACTGAAAAACTGTCTTATTTGCACAAAATTTAAAGCTTCTCCTGGGAAGCAAGAAATTGCACCATTACCTAGAGATCGTATTACTGAATCATCACCCTTCTATACCTGTGCTGTAGATTTTGCAGGACCTATTTATGTCAAAGCAAAACTGGCCAAGAAAAGGCCTATATAGTTCTTTTCACGTGCGCAGTCACTAGAGCTGTGCACCTCGAATTATGTACCAATTTAACGACGGAAACTTTCCTTTTATCATTTAAAAGATTTATCTCTCGTAGAGGAATTTGTCGAACAATCTACAGTGATAATGCGAAAACATTTATCAAAGCTGATAATCTTCTTAGAGAAGTTTGGAGCCGAATATCGAAAGAGGAAGTTTTACGATATTTTAATAAAAATAGAATCATATGGAAATTCATTATTCCAAGAGCCAGTTGGTGGGGCGGTTTTTGGGAACGTATAGTACGTTCGGTGAAAACTCCTTTGAAGAAAGTTCTCGGAAGATCTTGTCTCTCATATGAAGAAATGCAAACCACTTTAACTGAAATCGAAGCAATGATTAATGGTCGCCCTTTAACTTATGTTTATGAAGAAAACAGTGAACCGCTTCCACTTACTCCTTCACATTTCCTGATCGGCAAGCGAATAAATTCTCTACCAGATTTTCATTGTGTTACTGATCCTAAATCGAATAAAGTTACGTTAACAAAAATATTGAAATATCGAGATCAAGTTTTAAACCATTTCTGGAAGCGTTGGAGGCAGGAATATTTGCTAGAACTGCGTTCTGCCAATTTTTCAGTTCCTGTCAAAGCTCCGACTAAATTCGAAATTGGTGACGTTGTGTTAATTAATGAAGATAAAACTCCAAAGCACATGTGGAAATGCGGCAGAATTACAGAGCTCTTTTTAGGAAGAGATTCGAAAGTTAGGTCTTGTGCTATACAAACTGAATCTGGTGCAATAAAGAGACCAGTTCAATTGCTACATAAACTTGAACTTGACATTATGGACTAACATTGAACATTTCACTTTTACGAACAATTTGTTTACATTTTCATTTTTTAACTTTTTCTAATCTAGTATTTTGTATATTTTAGTTTCAGTAGTTGTTCCTGTGAAAATAGAATTAATTGTATGTCTCATTATTGTAAGTATGTTCTAACTTTTAATTGTCTTATTGATGTAATTTGAAATCTTTGATAAAAATTTAGTTTGAATGATGAACAATAGTAATTGTTCATCCGGGGGCAGTGTGTTAAAACCCCCCTTTCTTTCTGTTTGACTTGGCGAAAATTAATCACCGCCAAGAATTATGGTAACCCTATTTTTTACTTTACTATTTTTCAGTTTTTTTATTAAGGTAGATGTAATTTAAATTCTGAAGTGAGCGATCTCCGCTATATGAGATCTGAACCAGGACTGCCTGGTGATAATAATAAACATATTAATATTCAGTTTTTCGAGGTTTTAATTATTTGAGTGCTGATTTACTTCCAATGAGTAAAAATCGTTCTGTTGGTTTATCATGAATACATAAAATTGTTCCGCATATCATTTAATTGAATCGACGTGAAATATTGCTGATTCGAAGTTCTTTTTATTCGACTGTGTTCTGTGAAATCCCTCAAGGGGAAAATGAAATCACACGGCCTCTTAAACATCTCTTCAAAAATCACCTCAGCAAGTTTCATGTTTTTACTTTTAAAAATGAGTCTGAAAATGTCTCAGAAAATATCGAGCTGTTGAAGGTGGAAAAATATTTTTTAGAATACACCTTTAATGCCAATATTTATGTGTATCGAAAACGTAGAAAATGAGTTTACAATCGAAGAAAATTTAATAACTGATTCTGAATGTCTATAATTAAATATTTGATTAAAATCGCAAATAGAAAAAAAATGCTTACATACAATTAAAAATAAATAAATAAATATACCAATTTGAAAAACACTAAAAATAATAATTAGTATTTTTAATTGTACTATTAAACAACAACTAACTGCAACAGATGAATTAAATGCATCATTAGATTTAGCAATTTCTCAAAAATCTTTTCATATGTTATTAGGAATTCCTATTATTTTATAATTTTGGCAAATGTTAAATCTGAAAACATTGGTATGAAGATTCAGGATTTTAAATAATAATTTAAAATATTATTAGCAAAAAAAAAAAAAAAAAAAAAAAAAAAAAAAAAAAAAAAAATCTTTCAAAAGTTACGCTATTATAATAAGTAAAAAGACATTTTCCCACTATAATGTTAATTTCTAAACTGAAACAGTTTCGTAATATCATACTATTCGAATATAATATTTAACTCCAAAACAATAATGACGATAAATACTGTTATATGAGTGTTAGTAATCAGAAAAAAAAAATAAGAAGCCGAAAAAAATTCCACATCACTGTCTCAATCTCAAGTAACTGCAAATTAATGTTTATATTCATCCCACTATAAATGTAGACATGATTTTTTTTTTTTTTTTTTTCTTGAGCGATGACCGATTAACACATTTTACAAAACAGTGTCGATTAGGAAAATTTCGCTTCAAGACAATTCCAGATCAGTCACTTTCTATATGTATAACATAAATCTATTTAATTCATAATCGTAATATACAAACAGAAATAAAAAATTTAAATTAAATAAGACTAACCTTTTTTTTGCTGTAAATTAATAATATCCGAGTATTTTTGCCCGAAAATGGCAGACGTCTTTCTCTTACATTTAAAAAAGCAAAAACAAAAGCTGACATTGTAGGCTTGGTCATGTTCTTTTCCCGCGTGTATGTCAAAAAGTTCTCTGTTTACCCTGCGGTTGCGGTCATATAATCCGACGCAGACGATCTTCAGCAGCTGATTTTACTGTTTATTTGCAGTCCTAACTTTCAGGCGGAATAGTTTTATGAGTTAGTCTGTAATTAAAATTTTCTATTTGAAGAATTTTCCAATGTATTTTACCATTTCTTTTTTATCAGTTTCAAAAAAATTCATTTGAAAACGGAAGTTTATTAGATAAAACACTGCTTAAATTTTTAAAATGTGTAAAAATAAATTTAATGGTAATAATACCACCCCCCTTTTTTTAAGTAAAGTTTGTTTCATGCGTAATAAATAAAAAATATCTTCTTAATAAATAAAAAAAATGTTTTCGAGGATAAAAAATTTTTCTTTGTCAATCTGTCAATATTTTCATGTTAATTTTCTGCAGAAGAAAACAATTTGTAAAATAACTTTTTTAAAAGTCATACCTCTAAAACACAAATTGGAAATGCGAAAAATTAATTATATCATGTGTTTTGCATAAATTTTGTATATATATTTTTTTTTCGGAAAAGGCTAACTTTATTTAAAAAGGCTGAAAAAAGTAAAATTTTTTTAAAAAAGCAGTTACTAAAAATAGATTAACAGGAAAAAAATATGACTTGAATGCAAATTATAAAGCAATAAATGCATATATGACCAAACTCTGAAGATTCTTTGTGCGTGCTCATTAAAATCTGCAGACTTAACTGTAATAGAAAATGTTTAGTTTGAAACCACAGAAGTGTTTCGACCAGTGGTCGCCAAAAAAGTTAAAAAATTTCCTACCTGCAAACTAAATATGTAAAAAGTATAGATTTAATATTTCTAATTCTAAATATGTTTCAAATTGCTCCAGCACATAGCATTTTTCTGAGAAATACTTTTATAATAATAACAATCCGTGGTGTATTATTATATTAAATTGCAATGCTAGATAAAATTGAAATCATGAAAAAAGTATACTTTCACTTCTTAGATATCAAATTGATAAAATATAGCATGGAAATCTAGTTTGTTGATACTTGTACCGTGCATTTTTCATTTTCTCCTCTCCCCCTTCTTTTCGTGTCCGAATTTACTATTTGCTGTCCACTAATATTCATTCCTTATGCCGCTGTAACTAGGGCATGTTTTAAATATTTCTCTTCATTTTCAAAAATTTTTGAAGTTAATATTTTTGTCACACTGTGATTTACAATATGGTGGTTTTTTTTGTCACATATATGACGTGACGTGCGTTACATGCAGTGACATAACAGTGACGTTACAATATTTTTTTAATTGCCGGAAAAATAAAATTTTACAATAAGTAACATGTTTTGAAGAATTTTTATAATTGTTTAAAGTTTTCTAAGAAGTTCACATCTCAGTCACAATGTGACATCACTGAGTGGTGGCATTTTGGTCACAGATGTGACGTGACCACAGTGACTTACAGTGACGTCACAATGACGTCGCTGTGACCATGCATGCTATGAGGGTAATAACATTTCAGGCGAAATTAGAAATTCAGATTGCTGGACTACATAGCCTGAAGATGTCGAATGGATAATTTTACTAATATATTCTGTAAATGTAACATTTTGAATCGGTGATGACGTCTGTGATTGTGATGTTAACTGCTGCATCTGAAAGCAGCTCGACGTGAAAGACGCTGGATGTTGTAAACTCGTTTATGTTCGGAAGGTTGAGCTCCATTATCCTGTGATGTTCCAGAAATATTTATTTCTGCCGCTATGCCAACCTGTGGCAGGATAGACCTAGGTGTGTTATCATGACTTTCATGGGTTTCTCTGTCACTTCCGAAGGAGCAAAAAGATGGTCTGAAAAAAATATCATTGTTGTAGGGAAAAATCCCTGTTTTCTCGAACCTTCTGATTGCAGTATTTACAATTGCTGCTCTCCAAATTCAGCTTTAAATAATTTTCCAATTTGGTAAATTGTTACAGTTCGCGCAGGGTTGGAAAATAACCACTTCCTCACCTCTTGACCTTAGTATGAGCTTAGAGGTGCATGAATGGTGCATCAAGGGGCTGAAATCGATGCGTTGCGTAAAAAAAGAAGTATATATAAATACATTGCTTTCTCTTACTAGATTAACTGGATTCTTTTAGTGTGAGTTGAACACCTATTAAGGATTTGAAGAACAGGCTTTTCAGGACATGGATTGGAAAAAATCTATACATTTTTTAACCAAATAAAATACAGACCTCTTTCGTAATCCACACTGTAAAAAGAAATAATGCCAGTTTTCCGGTAGGAATCGAAAAAATAGTTGCCCTTATCATACCGGAATAATTTCCGACGCATCTCTGAATAAAATCCGTAAAAATAAGGAAATAGTCAGTAAAAGGGTATTTTACGGATTTTATTCCGATTTTACGGATTTTATTCCGAGCTGGGTTGGAAATTACTCCGGTACGATGAGGGCAAATATTTTTCCAATTCCTACCGGAAAACTGGCATTATTTTTTTTTACAGTGCATCCACTCCTATTATATACAGCAAATGAGTCTGGGAAAGCATAATCCATCAAGAGAAGGTTTTTTTCCGGTCTGTTTAAACAGACCGGAGACCATAATTGTGAACATTGTTACAGACCATAATTGAGAAAAAAATCTTGTTATATATTAGGTAGTCTAGTTATATAGGATTGAGATTTTAAAGATTATTTGTCAATTTGGGCAGATTATTTTATTTAGAGAAACAAGTCACGAAATATATTTGCATTTCAAATAGACCTATAACGCAAGTTATTAAACCTCAGATTAGAAAGTTATTTATTAAAAAGTAATAAGCATAATATAAAATTATGCCTTAATCCTTGCCATTATTTTGTTCAATAATAATTGCAAATTATTTAATTTAATAAATGTAAGTTAAAAATTAGACCCACTTTTTAATATAAAACAAAATCAAAATTAAAGTTTTCATTATAACTAGAAATATTTAGAATTATAACTTAACAGCATTAAGAATGCAATTGAAATTTCCATGCTAATTTATTAACTATACTAAAAAACCAATCTATGACTGCCGGACAAAACCGGGTATACCCAGTTTTGACCCACTCTTAAGTACCTGGTTTTACCCCAACATGACACAGTTTAAAACATGGCGTCACTACTTTTAATCCTATAGCAAAAGATCAGTAAAAATTTTAAAATATTATCAGGAAAGGAAAGAATTAGATATTATACTCAGGAATATTTAATATTCTGAAAAAGTGGTTATACGCGTAAAATCTAGAATCAAATAAAACAATTTTTTAAGAGTAATTGAAACTAAATCCTTCACACGAAATAGAACCGCACACAGTAACGTTTCAATCGGCTATACATGCCATAATGGTTACCGACAAGTAATTTCTCGTGTTGGCTGATAGACAGAAGTACAAATGAAGGAAGGATCTGCGCTACCCGGTTTTACTCGCCTACCCTGTTTTGTACAACTCATCCATATATATATATATATACATAAACAAAATAAAAATATTTTTAAACAAGAAAGTAAAATAATCAAGCTTCAACGATAGATTATAATTTCCCAACACATTCAGAATTATGTAAAAAAAAAAAAAAAAAAAAAAAAAAAAAAAAAAAAAATCAACGTTTAATAAGATTAAATATGATGGCTAAGTAAGCAAATTACAAAACACGTAACACATTTCAAAATTAAAGTTCAGCAATTATTATCAGTCATCGGAAAAATATCAGAATCCCTTTTTTTGCAACGCTATATATGATCTATAGATTTGAATTATTAAATAGTATGCTAAACATTAGTTCAGTTAAGAAACGCATTTGCACAGTTTAAAAATCCCCTTCAACATATTTCCGTTTTTTCGTCTATAAACGGAAATGTATACATCTTTTTTTGCAGCCCTGTATATGATTTACAGATTTTATATTTACAAAGTAACTAAATTAGTAAAAAAAAAAAAAAAAAAAAAAAAAAAAAAAAAAAATTCGTACCACAACAGATAACGAGCTTCCAGCAATTGTTTATTTATATAGTACTATAAGCGAATCCTTTTGTGTCCCCCCGTAAATAAACTATGAATGCTATGCTGTATCAGTTATGTTTGTGCTTTATTTATTCAAAAGTGTTATATTCATTATTGAATGTTAAACAGAAACAAATTCTGAACTTTTTTTGTTGTTGTTTTATATTCAAATGAATTCATTTTGCATAATTAAGCTGCGTTGCAATATAAATTTAAAAAAATTTTATTTTATTTTTTTGTTTTGTGAAAAGGTAAAAATTTGAAAACTGTAAAATATAAAAATTTCAGCATCTATAGATTCACAGCAATTACAGAAAAAAAAAAAAAAAACAGATACGTTTACTAAACTATCCTTGGAAATTTTTCCACAAATTCTTTAGTAAACTCCCTAAAAAATCACTAGTAGGTCTACTAAGAAATATTTAGTAATTTACAAAAACTAATTAGAGAAACTCCCTTGAAAAACCGTTTGTAAATTTACAAAACAATATTTAGTAAATTTCCAAAAAAAAAAAAAAAAAAAAAAAATAATTGGAAAACTCCCTAAATCATTGGTAGTACGTTTACAACATATTCGTTGGTAAATTTACTAAAACTTATTTAGTAAACTCCCTAAATAAGCATTAGTAAGTTCACTAAACAATATTTAGTAAATTTACAAAAATTTTATTGGGAAACTCCCTAAAAAATCACTAGTACGTTTACTAAAAAATATTTAGTAACAGTTACTGAAGAAACTTTTGTAGTTTTATCTTTTGTTGTGGTTACATAAAATGTTTAGGCATCCCAGTTTCCAACAAAATTCTTAGTAACCTTACACATTTTTTTTTTTACAGTGCAGAGGATGTTTTGGTACTAGGTCACATACACGACTTCCGTGATAATATTCGCGATATAACGCCTATTTTCGGGATTTATTAAGTAAGATGAACCTGTATATCGTATTTTATAAATTGGATAAGAAAACAATATCCTGCTTTGAGGACTTTTACAAAGACGCTGTATGAAAATCGATTTAGATAAATCATCTAAATATTACACAATTTTTATTATTAAATGCCATTCGCACGTATTATTATAATGTCTTTTAAAGTTTTCTTTCTTTTTAATATTAACTTTTACATGTAATTTTAAATTGAAAGATATTTGTAAATGTAACTATTTGGACTTTTCAAAATATGGAAATATTAAATGTAGTCTACTATTTGAAAACTGTGAAATATATCACTATTCTGATTTAGATATTTTGAATGAAAAATTGGAATTTTCTTTTTTTTAAAGTTTAAAAAAAAATAAAACTGTTTGGATACTGAATACTATAGTATGATAAGGTGTGAGAAATTTTGAATGAAAAATTGGAATTTTCTTTTTTTTAAAGTTTAGAAAAAAATAAAACTGTTTGGATACTGAATACTATAGTATGATAAGGTGTGGGCGCGCAAAAGGTGAGTAAATTACTGTGAGCAGTTTTGATCCTAATAATTTGTGTAACTATGCTATCTTGACAATCATCATCATTTAATAGTTTTTTTAAATAATTCTTCGATTTTAAAAACTGTCTGCTTTATAGTGTTTATCATTCATCTCTTCATAAAATTACCATTAAAAAAATTGCAATATACGCTCGGAAATGTAAAGGGTCAAAATAAATTCATATGCGTCAGCAGCAACATTAGTTACCTTTTTTTTACAAATGAGAGAAACTAAACTGTCTTTTTTTTTTTTTTTTTTTTTTTTTTTTTTTTTTTTTTTTCATTAGACGTAGATTTGAATTCTTGTCTTACGCATTTTATTTACATTGCCTTAGAAGCTTCTTAACACTTTCCAACAAAGTTGAAAAGTGTTTATGAATTCGGTTTGTCTGCCCGTCTGTCCACGCTCTAAATCCCATAAATATACTCGTATTTTCATGAAATTGATAAAGGTTATTTAGGGTCACCAAAGCATGTTTGGTATTGTACGAGGGTTGCTATTTGTATTTCTGGCCTTGGCAACAGGAAGTGTGATTAGGCGACCGCAGATTATTTTAATTGAAAGTTTGATATTTTTAACCATAAATTCTTCAGAATGATTTGCCATTTTAGAATGATATGTGTTACTTACAGTAAATTGAAAAATTCATCTTGTGCAAAAAATGGAATTGACTCGTGAACATTTTCGTGCGATTATTCTTCATAATTTTCAACATGGATTGTAAAGACAAGAGAGCTTCCATAAACTTAATTCTTCATACAGAGATAAATCACCATCCTACAGCACTGTAACTGATATAACGAATTTAATCGTGGTAGATGTTTGTTTTAGGGCGCATTCCGTGAAGGTCGCCTAAAATCGGTTGTTGTGCCAATAACGAAGCTGTGCGTGAACTGATAAAGCAAGATCGTCATGTGAAATACTGTGAGATTGAGGGAACTTTGTATATTAGTATGACAAACATCAGTAAGATATTACATGAACATATATCCGCGTTGGATCCCGCATAATTTGACAAACGCTCAAAAGAAGGCTCGTGTCCATTGGTGAAAACGGAATGTTGCAAAAATATGTTCAAGATTCATCAAAGGCTGTGTACAACCTGTGTACTAACATTTACTCAGGTAATGAATCATACATCTATACATATGAGACGGAAACAAAACAGCAATCTAGTGTATGGGTCTTCCAAAATGAGCTAAATCCAACGAGAGTTGATCGAGGAAGAAGCAAATCAAAGCAAATGGCTGCCTGTTTCTTCAGCATTACCGGTCACGTGGCGACGGTGGCGTTAGCGCAACGTATGAAAGTCAATTCTGAATGTCACATGACAATTTGTTTGCCAGAAATCTTCAGAGAAATTCGAAAAAAGCAGAACAAGCCTAATTTTTCATCATGGCAATACGAGCTCTCGCACATCGGCTCAAACAAAGGAATTTCTGAAAGGCCAAAACATCGAATTGATGGGTCATTTGCCGCACAGTCCTGATTTGGCACCGATTGTCTTTTTTTATTCACACACATATCAAAAATAAATTACGTTGACAACGATTTTCGACACCCAAAGAAGCGGTTGATGCATTGAAACCGCATTTTTTGACAATTAATCCAATATCTATCATAAATATTTGTTTTTTCATTAATAAGCCAGAAATATAAATAGAAACCCTTGTATATGAAGTATGTAGGATTAATAGTTAAAATACAGGGGCACTCAAAAATATTCAATTACATTATGGTATATGGGGAAAAATCGTTTACAGAGATTTTAATGACATTACGATACTTCAAATGTATTGAAACTGGTATAAATCACTCAATTTGAATAGGATCACGTTAGAACAGTGCATTCATGGCATTTTTTATTCATTTACAGGGACACACAAAATAAATCTGTTTTAGTACTGTCTTTGAGTAATAATTGCTTTTGTGTACGGTTTTTAATTCGGTATGCGCTTTTAAATTTAAATAACATTTTGTATGTTACTCGTCATATATAAATTCTATATGTCATATGCAGGGCTGCACACATGTATTAACGTACCATTATCCTTATTATAGGAAATTGCTGAAGGAAATTTTCAACTGAAGTATGTGTATCTCTTAAGTGAACTAAATTTTGACATGCATGTAGTTAATAGATACAAATGTATATATCCTATACAGGGCTACTAAAAAATTCGATTAATTTTGCGATTGTGTGTTTGAACAGTTGATATTTTGTTTTAAAATGTGCTATACGTTTCCATATGATTGAATTAGACATAATATTTTAATTTTTAAAATGGTGCAGTTTTCTGTCCATAATCTATGTGTTTCATAGTCTATGCTTGACGCATGATTTTTTTCTTTCTACTTTTAATTATGTTTTGTTATAATTTTGGCCTTCTGACGTCTGTTCAGCATTAAAAATTTTGTTTTATTATTACACATATATTTAAATTTTCGAGGAAGGATTGCGTTTAATCTGCATAATTTTCTCTTGGTATAAAAAAAAAAAAAACCTTGAGTATATGTCATTAACTATTGCAGGTGATTTGATTTATTCTACGTAGAAAAATTACAGAATATATATGGTAGAATATTGATTTAATATTACTCTTTAAACTATTTTTCAAAACTATTTATTTATCCCATTCTAGCATTTTAAATATACCCATATTTGGTATCTGTCATATGATTTAGAATATACTTTATTCTGCTTTATTACAGTTGGTCTTCCCGATGTATATTTTTCATTAAGAATTGTCTTTTAATATTTCAAATATAAGTTTCGTGTTATGTCAAAAGCAATTGGGTTTTCGTGCGTAAGTTAATTTGGAATAAAATCATGAAAAACTTCACTACATAAACTAGTTTTTGCCCTGTAAATACGTACACCTAGAAGTTGATTATTTTTTATTTTTTTATTTTATTTTATTTTATTTTATTTTTGTTAAAAACTAGATCCATCAACATAAATGCAATTCAGATACATGTTGTTATTCATTGTTTAATTGAATATAACTTCAGAATTTTGATATATATATTTATTTTTTTTATATTCAGATTTTACTGAATAATACCATTACTGATTTAGTATGTGTGTGTGTGTTATCTCTATAAAAATTATATATTCAGCATTTGAATACAAAATATATATTGTTTATTTAATCATACTTTACTTGATGTAATGCATTAAAAAATACATATTTTTGATAAAATAAATAAATTTGCAATTGGAGTAACGTAATGTATAAAGAAAACAGTATTTACGTCAAAACTTATGAAATTCCATTAGACTAGAAACGCCTATCGATGTTTCTAAATTTCTAATAAACCCTTTTTTCAATCAGTATGATAGAAGTGCACTGTAAAATAATTATGTAACACCACTCCACACAATTGGTAGCAGGTACCTCCATTTTTTTTTTAAATATTTTAACAGATATAACGGGCGTTGCGTTACACTGATTTGTAATAGAACACCAGTTATATCAGCTTAAATTACACAATTAGATGCGTTAAACTACTCTATGAAATTGGATGTAGCATGTTGCCTCTAATTTTATGGACTAAGGTTACATATATACTTTTTTTACAGTGTGATGATAAATTTAACTTAAAGGACTTCATCTATCGAGATATTATTTTCTATTATGTGTAAACCAATGCTTTTTAAACTATATTGTGCTGTTCGAATTGTCGTCAGTAGACCACGAATAAAATTTGAGCTATTGAATTATAGAAAAGTGCTATTTAATATCATATTCTTCAAAATTCAAGTGCTATGCATAATCTGAAAATATTGACCGAATATATATATTTTTGTGTTATTCTTCTAAATCAAAAATTTGACTTTTACGCATTATTAAAAATAGTTCTCAATTTTTATAATAATTATTATTATTTTATTCCTTCATCAGTTTTCATCGTATTTTCCTAAATTCAGGAGCGATGTATTACCTAAAGATATATTTGTGTTATTCTTCTAATTACAAAAGGAAGCTTTGTCGCACTAGATGAAGTTGATCCGAAATATTTTGCTTTTTTTAGACCCATTCCACCCACCCAGACCCACCCAGAGTTTAGAAATCATTTGGTGTTTAAATCCAACTGTATCTTAAAATATTGACTTGGACTCATACAGTAAAATGCATGATATTCATGTTCGTAATCAATTATTTCTGAATAAAGCAAAGTTAGCGAAAATTAATTTTTTCACTCCAAATTAGCAAAGCCTTAATAAAAGAGTATATCTTTTGCAGCCAGGTCAAAACGAAATACTCGTATGTCTTGAAAAGAAAAATGATAAGAAAACTCTAAGCAAATAACGCTGTTAAGAACAGCATGACTGTAAACTAATTTGTACGAGAACATCAATAAATAATATTTATATCTCTAAATCTTAAAATATATGAAGATATGTATATTAAGATCATGTGTATATATCTGCCTGGGGTTCCTCACCACTGTGCAAGATTTTGTTCGCACCTGTGGGCTTCCACGCACAATCTTTGGAGAGATGAAGTTCTAGACCAGCTCAGTGTATTCAGGAGAGTTTTATTGCAGCGTCCGGAATCGATAAGCAACAGTGCGATGAACAGTAATGGATGGGTAATAATTAAATATACTTAAAATGTCCTTTATTCGTGCATATTAAATTTAATCCTGAAACACTAAAGTTACCCATCCACACGTTCATTCGCATCTCTTATAAGAGGCATCTACACTGCTCAAAATAATTAGGGGAGCACATGGTTTTAACGAAATTACGCAAATATTCACACCAATAAGTAACGTAAAATAAAACATCCATAATTTAAAGTGCTGTAGAAAACAGATAAAGAAAACTTCACATGTAAATTACAGTTTAGGACGTGAAAAACTGGAAAAAGGAGATAAGTGCAGAAATCGGGATTTTGCTGAAACGTCTGTTTCACTGCCTCAGTTGTAAAATTC
This sequence comes from Maratus speciosus, assembly GCA_963932465.1. Taxonomy (NCBI): domain Eukaryota; kingdom Metazoa; phylum Arthropoda; class Arachnida; order Araneae; family Salticidae; genus Maratus; species Maratus speciosus. Next base: position 114,083,590 of record OZ010800.1, read on the forward strand.
AATTGCTCAGCTTGTGTTTTGAGAAAAGGTGACTTAAAAATGACACAACAACATGATTTAGCGCAATCCCTGGTTTGGCGTGTTATCGGGACAGTTGAATATGGGGAAACACAACGAAGTGTAGTGGACGCAAGAAATGTCCATGAAAGACTTCGGAATCGATTTCAACACATGGAATGGTAGTCATCGACAAGTGCGAGGTCCAAAATGTGCTAACACAGAAACTGATGACAAAATAGCCTGTTAATAGCTTGTCGCGTCGGAACGGGCAATGCTACTCAGCTGCAAACACAGTTGTTCTTGTCCAAACGACGAAGGGTGTCCAGCGAAACAGTCCGAAATAGGCTGCATCAGGGTGGTCTCTATGAACATAAGCCAATGGTCTGTATTCCTTTTACCTCAATCCACTGTGCGGCCCAAACAAGTTGGGGAACTGAACATCGAGTTTTGAGGCAGCGTTGTTGGAGTGAAATTCTGTTTACAGACGAGTCCCGATTCAGGATGGATGTGACATATGATGTATTTTAGCATGGAGGGAAAGAGGCACTCTAAATAATCCGACATTCGTTCTTGAAAGATCACATTACAGAAGAGGTGGGTTGAGGCTATTGACTGGAATCAGCTTAGGTGGACGTACGGGCCTGCATATCATACGGAATGGCACTTTAACGGTCCGAAGTAATACAGACGAGATACTGAGACCTCATGTCGTATTTTATGTTTCAGTAATTAGTGATTTCTTTTTCTTTCCATACATGATAATGCCAGATTTCATACAGCTCATCTTGTGGAAAACATGATCGAAGCTAAAACAATACACCGTACCACCATGCTGTCCTGACCAAAATCCGGTCGAGCATGTTTGGGACATACTCAGGCGACGAATTGCAGCGAGACCGAGGCCTCCTTTTACTGTCCGGGACTTGGAGATTGCAATTCTTGAGCAGTGGAACAGTATTCCCCAAAGTCTTATCGATAACCTCATCGCATCCGTGGAAAACAGGTGTGCAGCAGTCTTAGCTGTTTGAGGAGACCACACGCCATATTAAAAATCTTGCATAATTTCTAAACAATACTTTTTTTATCATTTACATGAAACCAAATTATTGCCCTAAACCATCTTTTCATGTTCTTTTCATCTTTTCAAAGAATAAAAGCTCCCTTTATTTTTTTGCGTCTTTTTTTATGTATTGCGCTTTGATACACGTGTACTATCCATTTTAAACCCATACATGGGTGTCTTGCACTGTTCTCTTCACTTTTTTGCTTGCTTTCCTAATTTTTGAGCCGTGTATTTGCTAACCGACAAGTGTTTTAATATTCAACCACCTACACTGTTAAACATTTGCTGCAAACTGTCCTGTCATTCGACCGTTTTTTGAAAAAAAACGGTTTTATAACTATAATTTAACTATATTCCGACCATAAAATGGCCAATAATTTGGTCAGAATAGTGTTTAATTATGTTTGTGTAATCGTTTTCGATAAAAACTTTCGAATGACTGGACAGAATGCTGCAAATTTTTAACAGTGTATCCTCATAAATTCTGTGCATCAGTTTCCCTCTAAATTCCCTGCTTCTGGCCTTTACATTACTTATTCCGTAGTCGTAAAAAATAAATAAATAAATAAATAAATAAATACTATATGCATTTCATAAGCATTTTGTCCTTAAGTTTACACGCAGACTTTCTGTCAATAATGATTTTTCTTTAACATTTTAACTCTATGGGCAGTATGAGAAAAATAGTTTACATAATATTAATTCAATAATATAAATTTAAATAGCATATACAACATGATGAGTACACCAATAATGCATGACATTTATTCATGTAAGTAATTTCGCACTTGAGTTATTTGTATTTAACAGTCAATAGAGGTATGAGCAGTGGGAAAAAAATTTAAGCAATGAAATTGAGGTGTAATCATTTGCCAACACTAAAAAGAAAGAAAGAAAAAAAAGTAAGAATTTTTAATCTCTGTGAAACGCTTTAAAGCACATTTAGGTTATTTTATTTCAATTTTTTAGAACATTCCACGCAATATGTATAATAGGGTGGTGCGAAAAAAGTCAAGTTGATATTTCCGAGTTGCTATAGTGCGTTAAAGTTGCGATTGGTGAATACAAGAAAAACAAAAACAAAATTATTTAAATCGGAATTTATCTTCCGATCCCGCAAACCGCCTAAAAATAAAAAAAAAATGAAAATTTCCGATTTTTTCAGAATTTTTTTCTTTTTTTACGTATATATATTTTTTATCGCTATAGTGAAAAATATTTGCAGATGGTAATTTTTAATAATAATAAAAATAAACATTTGCGTTTAAAGAATAGATTCCGATCACGCAAGCTCAGTACAAATCGGCCAAAATTCAATTTTCAGTGATTTTGATGAATAAAGAAAATAATCACCTGAGATCAGTTTGCGTTCCAATATTAACATTTGCATATAAATTGTACAATGTACATCTCTTTGCTTGTTTAGATATTTGATAATGTTTAAACAAACCAGAACTCACCACGGGAAGGTAGCTGCACTTCGAGTTCAAACCATACCCTATCCTCCATCCAACCAATGAGGGTATTTGCTATTTACATTACTTAAATATATAGTTTGTTATAATAGAGTCAAAACACTGTATTAAAAAACTAGTGTCGTGACAGTATAAGATATACAATTTGTTATGTCATCTGTTTAAGTCTGACTTTTAGACGCAACTTTGTACTGCGATTTGGTGGTAATGTCTGGTATTATGGACATTGGTTTCAGTGTGGTCCTGATGCTCTCTTGATTGGAGCCCACATACCTTAAATGATTCTTCCGTTACCGATTTAACGCACCGCTGGACATCTTACGTGTAGTTGGGAAACTTTTTATCATCCCAGACTGAGATATGACCTGATTGAACGAAGAAATGTATTTCTTCATGGGTTATTCTCCGAAAAAGAGGTGGAAATGTTAATTTTGCTACATTACAATGAATTAATTCTGGATTGTAGGAGTGATAAAGATTCAGATACCTTTACCCTTTGAAACATTTTGCATGTCTTTTAATAGTCTTCTTACCCCTAGCTCTCTTATGTGCCTCCTCTTATAAAAGACCATTGCCATCAGTAGGTTTTCCGGGTGAGCAAAGAACGAGTTTCGTTCAGTTTCAGGGACTACACTTTCTTCAGGTTGTCACGAAAGTATCGAGATGCTTCAATTGCTCTGTACAGATGAATAGGCCCGTCTGTAATGCACTTACAGCATTTTATTTCAAAACAAACTGGCAAGTAAGATTTTAAAATAAATGTCAATATGGCTTTAAGGCATCCGATGGGTTTTCCACGCTCGCGTAAAGTCGAAGGGCTCTATTTGCACAAATGAGCAATCTGGCATGTGAAATTGGGCCGGAGTCACACTTTAATAAATCATTTGGAAAGTTGCCACTTTTAATTGCTTGACTTATGCCAAGAAGATATCTTTGGCCCTTACTCATCAGTTGCCTGTCCACTTCTGCAATTTCACAATCAGTCAATTGAAAATTTATCACCGAGAGCTTTACACAACAATGATATTGTTTCCAAATGGTGTACTAAATGATCTTGGGCCAGTTGTTTCAACATTCAAATGTTGAAAAAGATGGCGGAAAGGTAATTCAACAAAATGGAATAAACAAACAACCCACTGCAGTGATCGTCAGAGATGAACTTCAAGCTTTCTGATAGCACCACTTTTCTATCCAGTATTGGTATTTGTACCATCACAGCCTACCAAATCTAAGTATTCTAGTGAAACTCCTTGTTCAGTAAGACATGATACTATGAAAGCTGCAATGTCCTTAGCAGACCTGGAGTTTGGAGGCACATGGCCTAAATAAACTGAGCCGCGTTCTTTTATGACAGGAAAGTGTTCCTCTTTAATAGTTCGACGAACCTGTTTAGATGCAATCCTTTCTTTAACTAGGGTATCGTCCTTTCTTCCGTCAAAATAGTATATGCCAAGCAGTTCATCTGAATCCAGTTGACTTTTCTGTAAATTTTACAGAGTTAGGTGAGACTAGGTGGGAGCGCGTACGCCGAATTCAGTGCTGTTTTCCAACGTGGCTAACGGCAGTTGGGTGCACAACTAAACTTTTCAGACCTGAAACAAACTCTTCGTGGTAAGTTCTAGGTTGTTTAAAAATAACTTAATATGCTCAATAGTATCAATTAACATTTAAATCTTAACCTGAGACTGCAAACTGACCTCTGTTGATTATATTCTTAATGCATGAAAATCACTCAAAATTGAATTTTTGCCGATTTTTATTGAGCTTGCGCGATCGGAAGATATTCTCTAAACACAATTATTATTATTATTATTATTATTATTAAACAGTACAAACTGCAAATATTTTTCCCTATAGCGATAAAAAATATATAAATGTAAAAAAAAAAAAAAAAAAAAAAAAAAAAAAAAAAATCGGAAAAAATTGGAAATTTTCAATTTTTTGGTGTTTTTAGGCGGTTTGCGGGATCGGAAGATAAAATCCAATTTGAAGAATTTTTTTTTTGTTTTTCTTGTATTTACCAATCGCAACTTTTCCGCACTATAGCGACTCGGAAATATCAACTTGACTTTTTTCGCACCACCCTAATGTATAAATCGCTTGGAAATATAATGCCACATAAAAAGACGAGTAGCACATATTTTTACTTTTTGATTTTCTTCTTTTTCATGCTCGTAACAAAGGACGGCATCATATAAAAATAAATATTCCGAAAGGATTTCAATATATTCTTTTTATCCCTAAGGTCTATTTTCTTATAATATGAAATATGTGAAAATGAGAGCAGTTTTTGAATATATTTTCCACTGCCGTCTTTAGATTTATTTAAAAAGCTGCAGTGCAATAGTTTAATATTATTTTTAATATGTTAAGATTATAGATATTCGAGAGTTTTCTCATTCAAAATCATCTGCTTAGAAAAGTACACTTTCGAGTACTTTGGTTTTAGTTTATGCAGCATATGAACCTTCAACATTGTTTTTTAAACTATTGAATATTTCGTTCTAAAAGTTAATATTTTTCTAATAATTTTGTTGTGTTCCTAAAATGAATATTTTTAGTATTTTCTTCAAATTTCACAACTTAAAATTATTTTACATTTCGTTACATATCTTCTGTGATAAAGGATTGAAGAAAATAAAATATATTTAAATGCATATTGACATTTTCAATATTTTAATAATTACATATGTTGTATTAACACTATACTGGCCGCAAACAGTTTTGCCGTATCTGCGTGGTTTTTATTCAGAAATTTTGTGTTCACACTAGAAAATTTTAATGCTAATTTTCTGTTACTTTATTCACGAAAGATCTGTCTAAAAAAAAAAAATTATATTATAAAAGACAAACATTTATGTACATAACGCTGACGTTATTTGGCGAATGGCAACATTTTGAAATTTAAAATGAAATTTCTGTTTTTTTTTTTTTTTCCTACTACTGCAAATTTTTAACCCATTAACCGCCAAAACTATAATGGGTTAATAAAATATTTATACAAATGTTATTGGTTATGCACTTGAATAAACATTAATTTATAACATTAATTTATAGTGAAAATAACAAAACGTGTCTTAGCTTGCGAAAAATCAAGCGTTGCGTTCAAACAACGTCAGCGGAATAAGGATATTGATATTCAATGAGTTCAGCTGAACATCGGCAGGGCTTTCTTAGACTTGAGCACTGGAATGTTTTTTTTTTTTTTTTTTTTTTTTGCGTTGTTACGATTTAAAAGAAAACAACCACTTTACTGGTAATTCATTTATTATTGAATTGTAATTATTTTTTTTCTTTACAAATTACTGCTTATATCCCGAAAACTGTTTGAAGCATAAAAACATTCGCTATATTTAAGTCAGGGGTGTCAAACTGTGGCCCGCTGTATACCACCAATAAAAAAAAAATCTTTAAAAAAACTTTCGACTTCTTGAATCTTAGAGATTCGAATTATAGAAAAGGCAATGATTATTATAAAATTTTAGTGGTACCCGCTGGGCCACAGTTTGTTAGCCCTGATTTAAGTAATAAAGCAACATCCCGAATTTACGTCAGCGATAAACATTCTAGTTATGGCATCCCCAGTAGCAAGAGATATCGGCTAAATTTCGGCCTAATACCAGAATTGTCAGCAAATGATGAGTAGTCGAATGGAGAGCTTCACATAATATCGTCTGAACAAAATGTAGCGATTTATCTAGACAATGTCGTGGGAAAACGTCGCAGGAAATCGTATTATTACTACAAGTCAATTAATCGGGCTTTATTCTTATGCATGTAATCGGCCGGCAATCGGAAAGTAATGAAAAACGAATCTTTTTACTGAGATGTTATTGTTTGTTTCCGCTGTATAGAACGCCCTGCAGTGATGATAGGGGATGTGTGTCATGTGAATAAACTGTCCAATGCCCTATCTATATCTTATGCTATATCTTGATATATCTTATCTCCCTCTCTTATCTTATCTCTATGCTATATCTTATCCCCCTCCCGCTCAAAATACGTTTTCACGTTTCAAGGACATCATTTCTAAATGGACAATCTGAGGAATATAAGGGGAAAAAATACTTTCCAAGAAATGTTCTTTGGTGAGAATACATTATTATTTACAAGTCAGTAAACTTAAATCTCTTGAAAACTTACAGATAGCAGGGCAATTAGTGTAAGAGTAAACTAACAATTTAAAAGCGTTTGTTTGTTCTTTATTTCTTTTCTTCAATAATAACGTATAGACAGTCATACTTAAAATTATACTTAATAAAATGATTAGAGATATTTGCTGTTTTGTTGATTTAGATAACTAAATTAAAAATTATAATATTTAGATAAAAAAAAATTATAATATTAATAAAAATTATAATATTTAGATTATAATTTAGATTATATCAGATAATATCTGAAATTTAGAAATTTACAACAACAAACTATTTGCTCTAAATATATTTTCTTAGTTATGAATTAGAAAGTTTTGATATAAAAATTAATTTATTTAGAAATACTTCAGGTAAAGTTATTGTATAAATTACAATGAAGTTGATCATCTTCCCCCCCCCCCCAAAAAAAAAAAAAGTAAAAAAAATAATTGTATACATTTTAAGAGTTTTTTAAAATGTCTAAACATTTTTTTTAATTAAAATTATTATTAGATAAATAAATTGACAATTATAAGATCTAAAATTTAGATTATATCAGAAATTTAGGCTATTAAAACAACAAACTATTTCTTCTGAATTTATTTTCTTAATTATGAATTAGAAAATTCTGACTTAAAAATTTATTTATTTAGAAATAGCTCAGATAATGTTATTGTATAAATTATAAAGAAGTTGATCATCCTCCCCCCCCCCCCTAGATAGTGAGAAATATAATTTTATACATTTAAAAGTTTAAAAAAAGATGACTGAACATTTTTTTTTTAATTAAAATAATTATTAGATGGATAAATGGAAAATTATAAGATCTGAAATTTAGATTCTATCAGGATAATGTCTGAAATTGTCTGATAATGTCTGATAATGTCTGAAACTATTACAACAACAAACTGTTTGCTCTAAATAATTGTTTCGTAGTTGTGAATTAGAGATTTCTGATTAAAAAATTAATTTATTTAAAAATAATTCAGATAATGTATTGTATAAATTATAAATAAGTTTATTATTTTTTTTTTATTTTTCAAATAGTGATAAATTTAATTTTATACCTTTTTAAAAGTAAAAAAAAATGACTTAACAATTTTTTTAAATTGAAATAATTATTGGATAAATAAATTGAAAATTATAAGATCTGAAATTTAAATTATATCAGAATAATGTTTGAAATTTAGACTATTACAACAACAAAATATTTGCTCTAAATGTATTTTCTTAGTTACGAATTAGAATTTTTTGATTAAAATTTTAAGTTATTTGGGAAAAAAATCAGCATTATTGTATAAATTATAAAGAAATTGATCTTCTTTTTTTTTTCTCCAGATAGTGATAAATTACATTTTATAGCTTTTAAAAGTAAAAAAAAAAAAAAAAAAGACTGAAATTTTCTTTAAATTAAAATAATTATTTAGATATTGAAAAAAAGAAAAAAAAGAAAAAAAAAGAAATTTTTTTCTATACATAACCAAAATTTAATGAGACGCTTTAAATGATGGAATTTTCACAGCTAGGACGCAATGTTAAATGAGAAAACTTTACATTGTAAGATGCAAACATTATCAAATTAAAATGTATCAAAGTTCGTTTTAATTCAAACAATAAATATTGCTAGACGGTAATATTTCCCTCTATAAAATACCAAAATGTTTTCATATCAAAGGCGTAATTAATTAAAAGGTAAGACATTTTGTTTAATTTAAATCCTAAATATTGCTGATCTTGGGATGAATATTACATCTAATTATTCTTTGTAAGATACAATTATATTTGTATATCAACAGTGTGAGTCACTTATAAGGAAGAACATAATTTTTAAATTAAATGTAATTTTATTTGTATCTTACAATAGAAAATTAATTGTAATTATAATTGTAAAATTATTTATGAGCAATATTTTGACTTTAAACAAAACAAGATATATTAAATTTCAATTAGTTAAGTCCTCGATATGGAAATATTTTTGCATCTTATAGGGGAAAATGTTCCCAATAACAATATTTATTTTTTGAATTAAAACGAATTGTTTTGCGTTGTAAATACTATTTTTACATCGTACAAATTCTTCCATTCGATAGAATTAGCTAATCGGCAAAAGATCATATGATATTGAAATGTACTCGGTAAAAGATTACCGAGTGATCAAATTATCGAAAACTAATACGCAAAGGATTCAAAACCGACACAATTGTAGTCGGGAGGCGATGCTCGAAGGGTGATTTGCCTTGCGGACAAGAAGTCATGTCTGCCGACCCCAGAAAAGGAGATTGCCAGGACGAAATATAGTCGAGTTACGCCTTTCAGCGGAAGTTCGGTCAAGATTTATTTGCTGTTTGGGATTCTTTACAGTGCAGTCTTCTGCTGTCATCGGGCTTGACAAATAAATTTCTGCTTTCTGTCTGTAATGGCTTTTGCATACTGAATTTACTAAAATTTTTTGTTGCTGATTTGTTTCTATCTAACGCGTTACTTTACCCTTTACGGTATTTGATTTGCATTGCAACTTCATGTCTGAAATCTGAGACTTTTTTATTTTCGAACATAATCTTGATTTCTTCCCGCATTTGTCAATATTTTATTTTTTCTTCATTTTTTGGCTGAGTCCAATTCAAAGTTTCCTTCTTTATCGACTACAAGTCTCCTATATATATATATATATATTTTTAATTTATAACTTGTACAAATATTAGAGGGCAAAAAATTCTTTTTTATGCACATATTAATTTCACCAGCAATATCGCAGGGTGAAATATCATTGTCTTATTTTGATATATTTTCATTTCCTTATTCATCAGTAGTTCCTGCTATTTCGATGAAATAACAATAATATCAATTTCGTTCCGATCATCTTTACCTGAATCTTCATCAAAAATTATTTGAATAGCCTCCGCTAACGGATTATGCATCTTATGAGCACAAAGTGAGAAAAAAAACCCCGAAGATTCGAACGACATGAGTAAATAAGAGAACTACCCGTTTCCCACTGACGTTGCGCAAACGCAACACATATTTTCACTTCCTCCCCCACTAATACAAAAACAAATTATTCGTGGAATGTTTTTATGTAATTTGACCTTGTATGAAAAAATATTTCCTCTAAAGCTTATGTTTTTCTAACTATAGTTCTTCTGCTAAAACGACAATGTGAAAGTTTTCGCTTAAAAATGCTTCAAGTTTGGAACTCGTTATTAAATATAAAAAAATGGTGAAAGAAAATTATTTTTCTATTAAATTGTTAACTATAATATTCCCTACTTAAAAATTAATGTTAATATAAAATTCATCAGATAGGTAATTTTTTATACGCATCTATTTTTACCGTTTCGACAACGAAACACCAGGGGTTAATGGGTTAAACTTCTATAGCTCGCACATTTTCAATTTTCACACCGCCATATACGGAAAAAATGTACTTTTAAATGAAATTTGTTTGAAACTATATCTCAATTTATTTTTGCGATATTTTTATACTTTGTAATACCAATTTTGTAATCGTGACAACGTAAGTACTCAATTTCTATTAAGACTAAAAATGTATATAAGAGAAAATAGTAGATTACTGTATCTTTTTTATGCCATTTTCTCATAAAAACTGAAAAAAATTAAATTATATACGTGCTATGTCACGAATACCATCTGTTATCTGTATTATAAACTACAAACATATCTGTGTATAGCGCTGACGTCATTCTGCGAATGGCACCACTTTGAAATTTCAAATGAAATTCGGGTTTTGCAATTTTCTATACTGCAAATTTTTAAACCTGTGTAACTCGCACATTTTCAATTTTTACAGCGCCATATACGAAAAAAAAAATGTTCTTTTAAATGCAATTTGTTTGAAAGCTGTATCTCAATTTATTTTTGCGATATTATTTTTTTATAGTTTTTAATACCAATTTTGTAATTGTGGCAACTTAAGTATTCCATTTCTACTAGAAGTAAAGAGAAAATTGTAGATTACTGTATATTTTTGATGCCATTTTCTCATAAAAACTGAAACAAAAATTGCAATTAAAATACATGCTATGTCAACAATATCATCTGTTATAAAACGCGGTGAAATTTGGTTCTATTTCGTTTTTATTTATCAATTAAATGATTTTTAGTTTATTGCAAAATTACTTTTCAATTGATACAACACTTTCTCTTTACAAAAATGTATTTTGAACATTATTTCTGTGAGTTATTTTCTCCGAATTTAATCTATTCGTATCAGAAAACGGAAAAAATGTAATTTTATTAACCATAATTTTGTAATAATTTCCGACTTTTGAAAAAATACAAACGAATGAATTATGATAAATCATGGATCTATTATAAACAAACAAATGAAGGCAAATGAATCATTAGATATCCGATTTGTTTTGCCGAGCTTCTTGAATGACAACATTATGTTTTGCTGGGTTTGTGTACTATTCCTGTACATGACGTCGTATATGCATTTTTCTGTATGTGTTATTTAATATTAAATCGTAAATGTGTAATGCTTTAGCAAATGCAAACGACGTCCATTTTATAAATAAAAAAGTGTATTTTGATTATTAAAACTGAAATATGTTTTGTAGAAGTGCGTCATTTTACCCCAGCTTCTTTGAAATTCTTCACTGGTGTAAATACGCACTTTCGAAAATAAGAAAATCGATATCACAGACTAATAAAACTCAGCGTTTTACAAATATTTAGAGTGTCATTATAGAAGAGCAGCGATGTACACTGTGCATGCTCAGATAGGAAGTCTTTGCCCAAAATATATGGATTTATATTATAGAACTTGATGATTCTCTCCTGAATGAATTTTCTTCGTCATGTTAGACAAGCAAACAAAAGAGATCTTCGCAATAATTTGAGGTATAAAATAATATCAGGATCCCTAAGTTTTTGTCCAAAATTCTATCGACTAATAGAATTTTATTTCTATTTATTGAGACATTCTACTATAATTTTATTAAAATAACATACTTTGCTTAATTGATTTTTTTTTTTTATAATTTTATATAATCTATATATTTAAAACACTAGATTGTTTTTAGTGATCTGCAATGAACTTTCTACTGAACCAATATTACTAATAAATATTTTAACTGAAATCTCTTCATTTGTATATGTGCCAGCGATATCTGTTTTTTATAACCTAATTTTTGTATTTTAATTTTAAAAATATTTTATGAAATTTCTTCAAAATTGGGGTAATTACATACGAATTCGACACCGGACAAACTTCCACTATTAAATCAGGAGACCAAGTGGTCAAATAAATCCACTCTAAAGCGTTCACGACAAAACTCCAGTCAATCTTCCCAAGCGCTAATGTCAACCCCAACAAATAAAAATGTAAGGAAGTTTAACCTAGAAGTAGCGAAGACACTTTCAATAACAGAGCTGCTTGAAATTCACAATGGTCTTCTAAAATCACACGCATCAGGATCCAGTAAAGAAGTCAACAAATATTGGCAATTAATTTTAAAAAAAACATCCAAATCATTGAAAATCAGCTACGAAACGCATCTCAACAATCTCCAGACTTAAAACAAATAAAAACCGAAAAGGAAAAGTGGTACAACAAGGCAATCGACCTGGAACAAGAATTAAAAGACAGAAAGCAACAATTTGAAGTTTATATACAACAAAAAAAAATAGAATTCAAGAACTAACTCGGGAGATAGATTCTCTGAAATCATACAATGAATTGTCCAACAAGGATGAAGCAGAAATTTTTAACTTAAAAGAGGAAGAAATTTCTAATCTCCACCTAACGATAGAAGAAAAGAATCGACAATTAAAGAGTTAAAAGAAAAATTACATACCCAGTCCCAAAAAGGATCACAAGGAGGACTCCCTTCAATAAGAGAAATGGTGATAGATGAATATATACTTCAAGATATCAATCAAAAATTACATTCGATTGAAGCAAATACAGAATTCTTAAAAAATTCGTTTCAAAGCCCATTAGAAAAAATCCCAACGGTCAGCACGCAACATTCACTATCATCAAAACCTCTGTATTCAGAGAAAATCAGTGCGGTTTATAAAAATCCAAAAACCACCTCTGAATCCGCCATACTTTTAAAGAAGACACATGCAACAAAAAATTCACTCCACACAATTAGAAATCTTTTAATACGGAGACAAATAACATTCCGGACAGCCCTAAAATCTACTATGAAACAGCTCGTGATCAAAACACCTTAATTATAAGATCCCACAGTGAAGAAAATACTGAAAAAACCCTCCGAATAATAGAAGGAATTGAAAGATTTAAAGATTTCAATGAATTAACGTACAAAACTATAAATTTTAAGAAGATAATTGTTCTTGGAATCCGTTTATTTACTCAACCAGAAGAAGTCACAGAGAAAATCTTGAAAGATTATGATCGAGAAATCTCAATAGCGATACATAAAAAAAAATTACCGAGAAAAATCACAAATTTACCATTTGATCCTGGATTTAGATATCAATTACGCCCGCCATCTGACGAATCAAGGCCGTATCCTGATTGGATTTAATTCCTGTAAAGTTGTGGATTATCGCCAAATAATCCGCTGCTCGCAATGCTAACGATATGGCCATACAGGTAACAACTGTAGATTTGAAGCTGCCTGTGATATTTGTGCGTATAATCACACAACAACAACTTGCCCAAATAAAGAAGATCCTAAGAAAATATGCTGCATCAATTGTCTGAACACAAAACATGATTTCCCATACAGAGCGGATTCAAGTAAATGTCCATTATTCAAATGCAGTAAACCAACGTTTAAAATGCACAAATAATGCGTGAAAAAGCAGCAAACAGCTGTTTCGAATCTACAGCGAGATTCTTCTTCAGTGCAAGAGAGGGAAAAAAGGAACAGCGTGCTAGAAAAAGCAAGGCTGAGCAAAATGATAGACAGAGACGCGCTGCCTTATATACCCTATGCGGGTAGCGAAAGCGCCAGAAACAACCAATGAGAGAGAAGCAGTGGAAACGACTGGGTGGACAAGTAGCGACATCTACCGGAAAAGGAAAGAAAATGAAACCGAAAAAGAGGAAAATATATTAATGCTTTCCAAATACTTGGAAAATCTGGAGTACTAGATAAGTCATTGACTAAAGAGTGAGAATTTGTAATGATGTGGTAAGCTTCCCAAAAATCAAGATCAAGGTTAGAAGAACATTTTTGGATAATGGTGGCTGAGGAAATATCGAACCTATGTTGAGAAGACCAAGAACGTTGAGCAATAGAAGAACGTTTGAGCTCCTGATTTTTAACATAACCTTCGTGCTCTTTTAAACGAAATCTAAGAGCACGTTTAGTCTGGCCAATATAAAAAAGGACACATTGGCAAGAGATTTGGTAAATACCCCAGTTATCTAGGCGATCAATAGGGTGTTTGAGATTTGAAAAAGTGATTTTATTAACAGGAGAAAAAATAACATTAAAATCAAACCTTCTTAAGATTTTAGCAACTTGCTGACTGATTTTAGGAAAAAATGGTAACACAACTGAAGTATTAGAGTTGGAATTAGAATGCTTTTCAGAATGGACGGATTTCGTCAATTTCTTATAAATAGAATGAATAATATTAGAGGAATAACCACGATCAACAGCAATAGCTTTGAGGTAATTAAGTTCAGCACTAAGTAACTGAAAAGTGGAACAAACATTGGTAGCCCGAAAAACAAAAGTATTGAAAGCAGCGAATTTCTGGTTAGGGGGATGAGAAGAATGCCTGTGAGGTGGAAGACTGACAGCAAAAGGTTTACGAAAGACGGTAGTCTGAAAGCCATTATCACAACGAATAACAAGGACATCGAGGAAAGAAAGACAGTTATTGGTCTCAATTTCAGAGGTAAATTGAATGCAGGGATCAATGGAATTCATAATAGAGAGAATATGATTAATATCCGAATTTATTTCAATCAGGACATAAACATCATCAACATAACGAACATAGAACGGAAATTATAAAATTTCAAAAAGTTTGACCTCAAAATAGTGCATATAAATATCGCATAAAATTGGACTAAGAGGATTACCCATAGCCAAACCATCAATCATGCGGAAGAAATTACCATTGAAAACAAAAGTATTTTGTGACAAGCAAGCGCGAGTGAGAAGAATAAGTTCCTCGATTTCAAAATAAGAGAAATGGAATTCACAAAGCCTGTTCTTGAGGCAATCCAAAGCCCCCTCAACCGGAACGTTTGTAAATAATGATTTAACATCAAAAGAAACCATCATGTGACCCTGCGGCTTACAATTATGGAGTTTTTTAACAAAATCAAAAGAATTCTCAACAGTGAAACAGTTACTGCTCAAAAGGGGGAAAAAACAGAAACTAAATATTTGGCAAGCTTATAAGAAGCTGTACCGATACTAGAGACAATAGGTCTAAAAGGAATGCCAGGTTCATGGGCCTTAGGTAAAGCATAAAACCTGGCACAATGCGCAATAGATGGAATAAGAGACTTCTTAAAGTTAGCAGGAATAATGGGAGAAGACTTGATGGCAGACTTAATAGAATTAATTTCACTAGTGGAAGGATCTTTGCGGATGTCCACATAAGGACCATCTTTAATTAATTTATGGGATTTTTCCAAATAAGAAGATTTGTCGAGAAGAACAATCTGACCACCTTTGTCAGCCTTAGTAATGATTAAGTTTGGATCAGAACGCAAATTTTTCAGACATTGTTTAACTGGAATTTTAAGACTAGGCTTATAAACATTAGAATTGAAATCAATAGTATTGGCAATGAGATGCCTGATGGACTCTTTTTGAGAAGAAGATAGAGCGCTATGCTTAAAGGCCCTTTCAATAGGAGCAATTAGATTAGGTAAAGAAGGAATAGCAGAGACAGAAAAAATGTTATTCAATTTGAGAGCATCCAGCTGATTGTCACTTAAAGAAACACTAGAAAGATTGACAACAACATTTTGGTTAACAACAGGCAAGTTGCTGGGGTTATTAACGACAGGACTTTTACAAAGTTCATTAAATTTCTTGTTTAAAACCGAACAATGAACAGAAGAAGCTGTGAGAACTCTACTCCATGACCTTCTGTCTATAGACTCAAAATCAGGTGTAGAATTAGCGAGGCTGATATGTAAGGAATATAACTCGCGCTCTATATGAGCAATTTTATGGCGAGTCTCTTCAATCAAAGCTCTTAAAAGAGCTAATTTAGAACGAAATAAGACCTTGTCAATTCTGTTAGAAGAAGATAAATTACAACGTATAGAAATGAAATTAGGAATAACCTTCTTACGCCTACAGTCAAGTAGGAAATGTAAGTGTTCCAAAAACCTGTACTTTTTTAATCGTAAATTACAAAACCTATTGATTTGAGACATTGCGGGAAAAAAAAGAGAAAAAGAAAAAAGAAAGAAATTACAGAGGAATAAAGGCCCGTTAAAGCCGAATACATTAAAATAGCAATTGAAGCCTTTGTGCAGGAATATTCAAATGCAGTAAACCAACGTTTAAAATGCACAAATAATGCGTGAAAAAACAGCAAACAGCTGTTTCGAATCTACAGCGAGATTCTTCTTCAGTGCAAGAGAGGGAAAAAAGGAACAGCGTGCTAGAAGTGCTTAACTTAAGTGCTGAACTTAATTACCTCAAAGCTATTGCTGTTGATCGTGGTTATTCCTCTAATATTATTGATTCTATTTATAAGAAATTGACGAAATCCATCCATTCTGAAAAGCATTCTAATTCCAACTCTAATACTTCAGTTGTGTTACCATTTTTTCCTAAAATCAGTCAGCAAGTTGCTAAAATCTTAAGAAGGTTTGATTTTAATGTTATTTTTTCTCCTGTTAATAAAATCACTTTTTCAAATCTCAAATACCCCATTGATCGCCTAGATAACTGGGGTATTTACCAAATCTCTTGCCAATGTGGCCTTTCTTATATTGGCCAGACTAAACGTGCTCTTAGATTTCGTTTAAAAGAGCATGAAGGTTATGTTAAAAATCAGGAGCTCAAACGTTCTTCTATTGCTCAACATTCTTGGTCTTCTCAACATAGGTTCGATTTTTCCTCAGCCACCATTATCCAAAAATGTTCTTCTAACCTTGATCTTGATTTTTGGGAAGCTTACCACATCATTACAAATTCTCACTCTTTAGTCAATGACTTATCTAGTACTCCAGATTTTCCAAGTATTTGGAAAGCATTAATTTAATTTCCTCTTTTTCGGTATCATTTTCTTTCCTTTTCCGGTAGATGTCGCTACTTGTCCACCCAGTCGTTTTCACTGCTTCTCTCTCATTGGTTGTTTCTGGCGCTTTCGCTACCCGCATAGGGTATATAAGGCAGCGCGTCTCTGTCTATCATTTTGCTCAGCCTTGTTATTTCTAAACCGCTGTTCCGTTTTTCCCTCTATTGCACTGAAGAAGAATATCGCTTAGATTCGAAACAGCTGTTTGCTGCTTTTTCACGCATTATTTGTGCATTTTAAACGTTGGTTTACTGCATTTGAATATTCCTGCACAAAGGCGTCAATTGCTATTTTAAATGTCCATTATTTAAACTTCGGTTTCAATCGAGGAAAACCTTCATAAATGTATCTGCTCCACATTCAACCAACTAAACATTACATCTTCTATCTCCAATTCTAACCCTGAAATAGTTTTCTAAACTCATCACAATCTCAATTAATTACAGATATAAAGCTTGTCCAAATAAACTTAAATAACTGCAAAGCATCCAATGAAGAACTTTTGATTTATATTAATAAAGCCAAAATAGATATAACTCTCGTCCAGGACAATCACAAAACCAAAGGTAATTTCACTGGACTCCCAATAGGCTGGTCTATATATCAATCCAAAAAACGAACAGCTGCCATAATAATATGCAATCCAACATTTTATCATCTTCAATCTCATCAACTAGATAATAGCGTTTACATCAATCTAACAATAAATACGAGTACAATAGCTCCTAAGAAAGAACAAGAGAATATCACATATATCAAGATCGGTTAACAGTACTCCAGACCATCAGGAGACCTTTCTAAAGACCTTCAAGATTGGACTGATGTAATCACAAACAGTTACAAACTTCTCATTGGAGGGGATTTCAATGCTCATCTCCGAAACTGGGGATACTCCAGAAACAATGCATGGGGTGACCTGCTGCTAGACTATCTAACATTGAACGAACTCTCCATAATTAACGACCCAAATACAAATTATACCTACAAGCTAGACAAAAGATAACGAACTCCCGACCTCACTCTTTGTGGTTTGCATACAAGAGAACTCATAAACTTCTGGAAGACAGATGAATCTCATGACTCTCTCAGCGACCATATTTATATTATCTTCCAACTTCACGTTTCTCTTCAAATGAAGCAAAATTATAGATATAAAACTAAATATACGAAATTCATAAAATTTAACAATATTTTTAATAATTACTCGACTAATCTACAATCAGCATTAAAGGATATTGAATCCCCTACAAACTTAGACAAATGGACGGATGATCTGCAGCAGGTCATCAATTTCACAATGAAAGCATCATTAAAAAAGAAAAAAAATAAACTATCATATAAAACTGCATTGGTATAATGACAAATTAAGAATTCGAAGGAATAAATTGAACGCAAAATATAAAAGATACACCCGAAATCCAGACAACCAGCAATTCAGAAGTGATTTCAAAAAGGAGCATTATAAGCTGGCAATTAAAGAGGCAAAATCCACTGCATGGAGAAATTTCTGTACCACTACACAATCGACATATGGTACAGCTTTTAAACTGATAAAACAAAAATATCTTAAAAATACAGACTTCATCTTAACAATCCTAGAAACCTCAAATACTACAGACATATTTCACAATATTGAAGAACAATTAATGTCTCACCATTTTCAACTGAATCGACCAATTCAACAAGATAATATCCACGAATTTATTAACGAGCAATCTCCAACCAATAATTTTTCAGCAGAAGATAGAATTTCATTTAGAGAATTAAAATTCTGTATCCATCAACAAAACAACAGCAAAGCCCACGGATACGATAATATTTATGCTCGCCTGATCAAAAATCTACTCAAGACATTCCCATCATTAATTATTGATCTATACAATAAATGTTTCGAATTACAACATTTTCCGACTCCATGGAAAATAAGGCCTAATAATTTTCTTTAGAAAAAAGAACAAGGATCCTCAACAACTGAAAGCATATCGCCCCATCACTTTACTGCCTATGTTGGGGAAAGTTCTGGAGAGACTCGTAAAGTTGAGAACAATGACTTATTTGGAATCGCGAAATTTTTTCCACCCAGCCCAATTCGGTTTTCGCGAAAAGAGAAGCACAACAGATGCCCTAGATAACATTATTAAAAAAGTTGTAAAAACGTAAAAAATATTGTTCTTTGATATCTTTTGATATCGAATCAGCCTTCGATACCATCAACTGGTTTACTATATCCCAAATCATAGATAACTCACCACTTCCTCGATATCTTAAAAACTTGCTAAAAAGTTATATCTCTTAGATTCATAGGCCTACTCCACAGAACAAGCTTAACGTGGTTTCGAACTTACAGAGGTTGTCCGCAGGGGTCATGTCTCGGACCCCTGCTGTGGCTTTTGATTGCTGATTTCTTAATAAAACTTCTCCAGTTGCTGGCTGAAGACTTTACGGTTTCTGCAGATGACTTTGCAGTTCTTGCATATGGTGACACCAGAACACAACTTGAAGCAGATGCCAACAACAAAATTAAACAATTTTCAGATATTTGTGAGCAACTTGGCCTAACAATCTCCCAAGCGAAGACCACAGCAGTAATGTTTGGCCGCTTTTTACTAGAAAAACGCCACCCAATTTTCAAACTGCGAGGGCAAACCATATCAATAAAAAAGAATATAACTTATTTAGGCCTTGTATTAGACTCAAAGCTCAATTTTAAAGATCATATTATCCATCTACGAACAAAAATACAACAATTTTGCACTGGTTTCGGCAAATTGCATTTTTTTAATAAGGGAATAAACACTTCCATCTTGAAAACTTGGTATAATATGGTTACCCTTCGTCAACTTCTATATGCAGCAGTAATTTGGTTCCCTCGTCTAAACTGCCATGGTATCGGGAAGGTAAAATCGATACAAAGAATGGCACTGCTCGGCATTATCAAAGTCTATCGCAGTATCTCAACTGACGCTCTGTGTGTCCTAACGGGTTGCTTACCTATTCCAATAATTTTGGTAAAAGAACTCTCTTACTACAATACTTTAAAAGGACGCAGAAATTACATCATCCAAGATAACTCATTAACCATAGATAATTTAATGACCAAGCTTCCTTCCTACAGTTGCAAATTGCAAATTTTAGAGGATACCTTTTCGGACAATAACCAACTAAATGAAGATTTAACAATTTACACAGACGGCTCCGTCACAGACTCAGGCACTGCTGCAGCCTTCGCGGTTGAAAAAGACGGCTCTTTTACATTTGAACGCTCTTTTCGACTTCATAATTTAAACTCGATCTACCAAGCAGAACTATACGCTATATGGCAAGCAATAGACTGGTTTCTAACATCATCTTACTCTTCACTACTTCTATTAACGGACAGCCACTCAGCAAAAGATGCCCTTAATCTAGCCTTCCCCCGTAATCAACTTATTCATCAGATATATGCTAAATTACTAGATTATCCACATAAAACAGTCTACATCAAATGGATCAAAGCACACGCCGGAACCAGAGGTAATGAAAGAGCCGACACCTTAGCAAAATCAACAACAACATCCACCACGTCACCAATAATCCGTTTAGTTTTTCCAGTCTCTGTGATCAAAAAAGCACTCAAGGATAAAATGTTGTCAGACTGGCAACATTATTGGACTTCATCTGAAAAAGGCCGATTTACTTATAAAATCTTGAATAAAGTGGATTCTGATTTTATCTGCAAAAGTCATATTATTCTATATTATGTTAGTGGACACGGCAGTTTTCCCGCCTTTATTAATAAAATAGGGAAACGAGACTCTCCATCCTGCCCATGTGGCAAGGGGATAGGAGACCCGATCCATTACCTTTTCTCAAAATGTTCATTAATGACACATACCTTCGACTTTAAAAGAAACAAAACTGTACGTTTCATCCTTAAAAGTACCCTATTTGATCCAACAAATTATGCCAAGTTAAGAGCCAACTATAATATTTTAAACAAACATTTTTCATTTATAAAAAAAGACTTTTAACGCTCATCTGTACGATGAACTTTTTACTTCAAGTCACTTAGTTGAAATATTTTACTTCATTTCATTACATTTCATTACATTTTGTCATATTGTTTAATAGTCATTTTGATTGTTTTGTCATTTTAATCAAGCTCTGTCATATTATCCTACTATTTATTGTTTACCTTAAATAATTCTCCTATCTTAAATTTTAAGTGTAACTACTCACTTTTTAAATGTCAAATAACTAAATAATGAGATGTAATTTAGTACCTATATTAACTTTATTTTATAACATAATTTTAACTATTCATCATCAACTATAACTGTAAAATTTCTCGGCTTTGCTCAATAGTGCAACCCATTGTGAATTACCTGTAATAATCATGTAATTTTCATTAAGCAGGGTCTTCCAGCCTGCTGGAGCTTCCGGGCTTGTTCGCAAGTACTGGAGTCTCCGCGGGGTAGTAGATATGTGATTTCCCCTCGTCGACTAATCAGCTCCTATACCGAAAGGTTGGCTGTCCACGAGTGGGTGATTAGTGATTAGTGATTAGCATTCATTATTGCCGAGAGGAGAGAAATGATGAGGTTTATGTATCTTTATACAATCAATTTTCTAATAAAAGAAGATTTTATTAAACATTTGTATGGTTTAAATTTTGATGTATAGTGTTAGTAGCGCGAAATCAAATTAAGGACATGCTGCGCCAAAATATTTTGAAAAGAACACAACGTTTTCCACCGCGTTATTTTAATAACCTAAATTAACTATTCAAACTTTCTGGGGGAAATTTAGAGTTTGAATAAATCAATTCGTTACTCTTGTGACTATTAGAAAACAATTTCATAAATACTTTCAATTATTTTATTACAAAGAATGATTAAGATAAAAAATTGATATAACCAGCTAAGTACCATTACGTTGCACTCGTATAACATATATATAATTTCTACAAAATCCTTCCTTCTTGTCACTATATTAATTCAAATTTTCTTTTCTTGTGACACTATGGTGACAAGAGTAAAATAATTTTGATCGTTTGGGTATGAATAGTGTTGTCATGTTAAATAATCAAATCTTCTCCACCTAAAATATCCTCAACAAGAAGCAAATGATTAGATTACCAAAAAAATCTCTCTCTCATTATTATTATTATTATTATTTTTTTTTTTTTGGATGACTACTAAGAAGTAGTTGAAAGGTCTGACAATTGAAGCAAATTCCTTCGCATACCATTACAGAATTTCCCTCATGTTGTTTCTACTAAATATAATCCTTTGTCATTTTTCGAGATCGTACCAAAAGATGCAATCATATCAGGGTCATCTATTTTCTATTATTTTCCTCGCTTAATATACTATTACACCAGTTATTACAAAAGGACATATGCATCTCAGCCAACTGTAATCAATCTCTTTAATGGTGCTGTTTCAAGAATGGAAATCAGACTATCATTTGGTTTCTTATGTACCCCATATTGTACTTCTTTAAATAGCTTTTTTTATTTGCCCTTGAAATGCACTTTTAACTCCTTCCTGTATGATTTTTTTTTCTGCATGCAAAAATATTTGAATATTTGCTAAATAATAATCTAACATGATCAAAACCCACTAAAAATTTAAAATTTTCAAATCCGCCTTAATTTAAGGCCGATTTAAGTTAGTGCCATATATGTCACACCATGCATTAGTGACTACTTTTCCATAGTGGTGATTTCCATAATCAGCCTTACTGCTTGCATGCAACTCTCAAATTTTTTTACAGAAAGAACTATTTGTGTGTGTTTCAGCCTACAGTAATTGATACACATATCGTTTGTTGAAAAATGAATTTATAGTACTGATACACATATCGTTCATTGAAAGAGGAATTTACAGAAATTGATACATGTATTGTGGATTGAAAAGTTACATTCTACAGTACCTGATACATATTTGATTTAAAACTACAGTCTACAGTAGCTGATACATATTTTTGACTTATAACTACAGCCTGCTGTAACTGACACAAAGTTGTTGAAAACTACAGTCACTCGATGACCCTTCCCTCAGTGTGAAACTTGGCAAAGCAATTTCGGTCTTTGTTCAGACAAAGTGAAACTTTGCATTTTTTACAACATATAAACGATTTGTTGGTGCATTTGGTTTATTTACAACGTTGCCTTTCATCTTACCACTTGGGAAGGTGACCAGTGGAGTCGAGCCTTACATCCACAGTTGGCACAGCCGCTACTTTACCTTTCTTCTTCTTTTCATTTGACTTTTTATCCAACTTATAACTCGGTCGTCCATGCTTACTCTTATCACACTTGTTCACTTTTCACAACGCATCAGCTTTGAAGTTATGAATTTTTTTCACACAAAAACCCTGTTTTTTGCTCCACTTGAGCCCATTTTTTATTTTATCAAAAATCTGTGATACATAAATTTATGGGCCTATTTTTAGAAGTAATAAAACTGATTTGATATGCACAAAAATTAAGAAGTTATGTGTTTTTTTCTGTTTTCATAAACCCCCTCCCTATTTCCATCCCCCATAGTCCAATTTTGCCCATTAACGAACTCGACCGAGATGTTATGCCCCTTGATTTTATGTATTAGTTTGGAAGAGATTTGTGCAGAATTACGGAAGTTATCGTGTCCATAAAAAAGTGATACATATATCTATATAAATGTATATATAGGGATAGATAGATATAAAGTTATTTACTGAGGTTGGTTTTGCGTTCTAGGGATCATGATCTGTGTAGATCTGCAAATTTCTTTCAGAAATTCTAACATAGGGGAAAATGCAATAGGTAGTATTTTATACGAAATCTACCTAAAAATACAGTCCAGTAAATATTGGACAAATGTTTTACGTGGTATGTCATAATCAACATGATACCTCAACTTAGAATAGATATATAAACATGAATCTTATCTTAAAATAACCTCTAACATGAATTAATATTATTGAGATAAGGCAATATTTTAATTAAATTGTAATTCTTAATCATTAATTTTCTGTTTAATATTTCAACTTAAATTAGATTTTTAATAATGTTTCTGCAAAATAATTTATATATCATTAATTTATTCTACAAAATACAGTTTAAAGTTCACTTTAACATAAGTTTTATGTTGATATATTTATTCTAAGTTAAGTTATCGTGCGGATTGTGACTTACCATATGAAACAATTTTACATTATTAATTGAACTATTATAATAGATTATATTTCATAAAGTCTCAAATATGGTTTAAATATATTAAAGTTTTATGTAACTCCAATAAGTATTTAAAAAGTTATGAGAACTTGAAACCACATCACTTTTGCACCAGCGACGGAGGTTTTAAAAGCTAGTACACCCACTTAACTCTATATATTTCTAAATAGTATTTTGAGTTTTCTTAATTATAAGTTTAAAATGAGTCAGTTTTTTTTTAGAAATGGAAGTTGAAACATCACTCATTTACTTATGTTAAATATTTTTTACGCTATTGTTGCCACAGTACGATATTGAAATTACTAAAAAAATTATATTTTTTAAACGCTTCCTTAATACGAGCCATTTATATTATTTGAAATTGATCTACAAGATTCTGTTTGTTAGTACAGTAAATATAATAAGGAATAATCTTGAATAGAGGCAAAAAAATATTTTTCTTTTCGTTTATTATATATCAATCTGTCTATGAATGTCAGATTAAAAAGTAGCTACTAAAAATGCTACTTTATTTAATATTTATTACTCAATTTCCTGTTACAAAGAGTTCACAGAAATCGTAATTTTAAAATTTTTTCCTCCGGCAGCGATGTAGGTTGTTGCACTGACATAAAATATAGTCTTTTTTTCGGAGCAGAGATGGCAACCAACATTTTTTTTTTTTAAGTTGGCTATGTAGTTTCAGAGATAACGCTTCACAAACGTACAAGCATTAATAATATTACACACTCTATTATATTATAACGCTTTATAATATTAGCATAGACAGAATCCACATAACTGTTACAGACTAAAGTGCCCGGCGTTGCCCAGAATTTGAAGAATGTTTGTTCTGAAATATCAATTTCAAAATTTAACGTACAACATAATATTAAATATAACATAAATTTAACATAACATAAACATTAAAAAAAAGCAGTCGAAATTTTGTACACATGAATCAAATGAAAACACAATATAAAAATGTACAAATGTATATAACAGTCGCAAAAGAATACAGCTTTAAAAGAACATATTTCAATATATCATTGGAGCGATAATGTTAAAATGCGCCAGTATTTCCATAATCGGGTTTTAATCATGATTCAATAAGTTTTTTCACACTCATATGAAGTTATACCATATTCACCATGTCCTTTATATTTCCAATGTGACGCAATATTTTGCTTTTTCACGTGGAAACTTTGAAAGAGAAAAGTTATGAATTTATATTCACTTTCATTTAAATTCGACAAATTATTTATTTCATTTTCATTTTTCACTTGCAGTAGAAAATTTATTGTTGTAGTAAGAATTTTATTGTGTATTTTAATTGTTGGCAACTGCTATAACGAAAAATGTTTAAATTTGATTAAAAATTGCTGTTAAGTTGGTGGTTTTTTATTAATTAAAAATTAACTATAAATTATTTCGATTCCGGATTGCTTTAGTTGCCTCGGCCGTGTTTTAATACACATCTACGTATCTTTTCATAATTTTGGCTTTCAAACTGTGGATTTGTATAGAATTACAAACGGATAGATAGACAGATTTTCATTTTTATATGTTAGGTTATATACAAACATAAATTACTTACGTATTAGCAGATGCATTTTTAAATATATATATATATAAACCAGAATAATACTTATTCTGTTTTATTATCATAGTCACTTATATCATTTGGCAAAAAATCTCTCTTTCTTAACCCCGAATTGCGTGCTTTTTACAAAAGCGCCAAAGTCCATTTAACAGCGCAGTACCATGAAAAGATTAAATCCATGGTAATAAGGAATGCGACATATATGATCAACCATTATTGCCATTCAATCTTATAGTTTGACGATATATTTTTGTTCGACGGGATAACTACGTAGTATCAAACACCGTAACTTCAATTTAACTTAATTTTCTCTATACTACTATTTTAAGAACTTTAACTTCTAAACATCGCACATTTTCAATTTTTATACCGTCATATTGGGGAGAAAAAAGTACTTTTAAAAGCAATTTGTTCGAAAACTGCATTTCAATTTATTTTTGAAATATTAGTTTTTTTGCAGTTTTTAGCGTCATTTGTTGGCAACTCAAGTACTCCATTTCTGATGAAAGAAGGGGAGAAGTATTATACCTTTTTAAAGTTACCTTTTTAAGTAAGTATTTTAAGTATACCTTTTAAAAGTCATTATACCTTTTTGTTGCCTTTTTCCTTTAAACTTAAAAAAGTAATTAAAATACATTCTATTTTGAAAAGAAATATAAATGAATGATTTCTGATAAAAATATGGAGCATTATAAACAAAATGTAATTTTAAGTATCTATTACAAACAAACGAGGCTATATGAATCATGATATAGCCTTTATTTATTTATTTTTTTTTTTGTAGAGTTTTTTGAATAACGAAATCTCTTTTTTTGGCATTTGTGTATTATTCAGTGATAGTGACGGCCTATGCGTACTTTACTGTAGAAGACTGGATCGTAAATGAAGAATTCTTCAACGGATGCGGATGACGTCATTCTGTGCAAAATAAAAGCGTGTGTTTTAAGTCTTAAAACTGAAATATTTTTTGCACTATCTATATTTATATATTATGTTTTGCATTGTGAGTGACACTAAATTCTGAAAAAAAACAGACTTCCCGTTTTCTGTTTTTTTTTCAATCTTTGCGCAGTTTCAGCCTCAAAAAGTGAGATTTGTTGCAAAAAGATATAAATAGCTATGAAAACAAACCTGATGAACTTTTATGCTTATTTTTACAAGTAAATATGACACAGAAGTCATATACGCACCGAGTTTCTTAATTGGTGCCAAAGTGGGGTTACTTTGCCGGACATGGTAACCAGTGGCGGCTCGTGACTGCACTGTAAAAAAAAAAATCTGTGAAGTTACTAAAGTTTTTCTAGGAAACTGGGATTCTTAGAAATTTTCATGTAACGGCAACAACAAAATTTCATGCAACAGACACACTTTTGCGCCGAAAATAAAAAAAATCTGTAAGGTTACTAAGAATTTTTTTGGAAACTGGGATTCCGAGAACTTTTCATGTAACTGCAGCCAGGGTTACAAATAAAAGTTTAGTAAGATTACTGAAATTTTAGCAGATTCATTTGTAAAGTTACAGATCTTTGTAGCTTTACAAAAACTAGTTTTGTAGATTTGCAGCTTTTTTCGTACAGTTACAGGTGAAAGTTTAGTAAGCATGTAACTTTGCATCTGTAGAACAACAGATTTTTTTTTTTACAGTGTGTCATACTTTTCACTGTAAAAAAAAATCTGTAAAAATACTAAAGTTTTTCTAGGAAACTGGGATTCCAAAATCTTTTTATGTAACGGCAACAACAAAAATTCCTGTAACAGCGTCTGTTACAGGAATTTTTCTTGTTGCCGTTACATAAAAAGTTCTAGGAATCCCAGTTTCCTAGAAAAACTTTAGTAACATTACAGATTTTTTTTTACAGTGTGGGGCACTAAATGCATAGCGAACAGTACTATTCTTTTCTTACAATATTTTATTAAAGAAATCATTACCTTGTTTAATGGTCGAATATTCCGCTAACAAATATGACAAAGAATTATTTTAAAGCAATAGCGGGCAGAGAAGAATAAATTTGGCAGCTATGGATTTAGTGGCCTCCAAAAAGCCAGTCACGAGCCACCACTGATGTAACCATAAACAACGTTATTATAAATTGTTTTGTTCTATAATTATATCATTTATTGATTGTTATTTCCTTTTAAAGATTATAGAAAAAGTTTTGTTTATCACTTTATTATGTTTTCATATTGAAATAAAAAATAACGTGCTATTATAGCACGCTATATGTAGCTGCTCTTTGAAAACGACGTTTTTGTCAAATTGGCATAAAAAAATCACGATAAACCCGTATATGGTATCTGTGCAATAAATATAAACATTTTAATTATATATGTAATATCATTGCTTTTTACATACAATTTACTTTGTTTGTATATAAAAATAGGTAAGTGGTTCGTTAACACAAAATAAATTGTATAAATCTTTAAAAAATTTCTTGATTATATGAAACAATGAGTAAGTTGCACGAAAATACGTATAAAAAACTTACTTGTCTCGCCAAGGCCCTTATACAGGAAACGTACCAATTTCATTTTTAAAGACTAAAAATAAATTAATAATAATACTAACTATAATTATAATACTAAATATAATTAATAATAATAAAAATTATAATTAATAATAAGACTAAATACAAATGGAAATTGTTTTTTTTTTTTAAATCATGCTTTCTGTAAAATTCACAAAAATTTAGAAAATATATGTTTTTTAAATGCACTAAATAGTAGAAAAGTCTTGAATTAAACCTTAAATGCACGGAGTTGAAATTTAATTTGATAAATGGATTTAAATCGGAATTTTGCTAAATTAGCCAGCTACCTACAAGTTGGCTTCATATATAGAAACATTTTTGTCGCCAAATTTGCGATATGTTGCCACGTTGGCCA
This sequence comes from Maratus speciosus, assembly GCA_963932465.1. Taxonomy (NCBI): domain Eukaryota; kingdom Metazoa; phylum Arthropoda; class Arachnida; order Araneae; family Salticidae; genus Maratus; species Maratus speciosus. The sequence goes on from OZ010800.1 coordinate 114,112,151, forward strand.
AAGTTTGCGATATCGTGGTACTTTTCAGAAAATACTCATTGTTGAACCTAATGCTGATTTCTCTATAGAAAATCAAACGTAACCATTAAGTAATTCACCCACCGTTGCCCCCTTAGGGATCGAATAAAAAAAAAACCAATGTCCAAATCATATATAATGCCCTCAGAAATGCATATATATTCCAAATTTAAAAACTCTATGTCAACAGGGGATGGGTGAAAAATGAATTTCAAGATTTGAGTGCCACAGACAAATATAATTGTAAGTTAAAAGAAAGCATGTAAAAAAAAAAATAGAGAGAAAATAAGAAGAAATGATGCTATAAAGCAAAATATTTTATTAAACATCATATAATTTTTTCTAATTTTCACACGCGAAATATAAAATGTGCTTTTGGTGATTAAAAATGCAATTAAAAGATTATCGCAAAATCTCAAATGAAAGTCTTTATGCCTTTTCTTCTTTTGAAGGGAAAATCAAACAGATTTCGTTTCTTGTTTGATGAAATTTGAATATGGTTTATGGCACTTCAATATTTCTGCGTGCACATTTTTTTTTTATTTATCCCATGTGTTCAAACCAGTTGTCTACGATAACATCCACCGGTGAAAGTGACGCACACCAAATTTCAGTGACGTATGCAGATAAATTGTGCTTTTTAACAGTTTTTTTTTTTTTTTTTTTTTTTTTTTTTTTTTTTTTTAACGGTTTGGAACTTATTTTTCATAGTAGCAATCAGACACGCAATCCTACAAATAATTTTTGAGTTATGCTTGACGAAAGGTTTTTATTAGGCTTTTTTTTTTTAGTAGAACATGGCGTTAATACCCATCGTAGCTCTATGTTCCCGGACAGTAATATTGCGCAGAGTATAAGCGTTCGCTTCGCTCAGACAATTAATGGGCTCTGAAGTATACTGCTTTCTCAAAAATCAATTTAAAAAGCCTTTTGAACACAATTAAATATCACTCTATCTAAAAGTCATATACTGCTTTTATCAACTATTTTATTCAAGCAGTTTGAGTCGTTCCTTTTCACTTTTTGTTTATGCGCACATTCTTTTGTTTAGGGAAGCTTGTTGGCAAACAAACCAAAGGAAATACTACGAGAACCTGTCAATGCTCCTTTTATGACAACATTTCAAAGAAACCTTTTTATTTTTGCTTTAGTTCGATCAATTTACTTTGAGTTTGAAATGTATTATTAGTTGAAATGTTTAGTTTGCATGTTCACTGTATTTGTAAAATCTGAAGAATTTATTTCCTTCTTTTTAGTAATTTTACTTGAGGTAGTCGGAAAACCCAAATTTATCTTTATTAAAAAATCAGCGAAAAATAAAACAATAAAAGTATAATTCTGAAAAATATATATACTTGACTCACACAAAGATTTTTTTCTCTTTTGTTGGTGGTGTGGGATTAGCTATTTTATTGTGATTTTTTACGTTTTAATAAATGTAAGATTTATAAATTCAAATAATGTTAGCAAACTTCATTAAAAAATTGTTGTAGAAAGCTAAAAATGTGTTAAATGATAAAAAAAAACCTATTAAATGAAATTAATATTTTGATATTATTAAAACATATTTTAGCACATTTTATTTCAATGACTTCTAGATTGTAGAGATCATCATTGAGTTCTTTTTAGGTTTTGAAGTACTTTAATAGGTTATAATAAGATACTATTTCGCACAGTACAATATAAATAAATAAAAAACCATTTTAAAGCACCAAAAGAGTTTATTTCCTGTCGCAAACTAGTTTCGGTAGCCATAGCGTACCGCCATGAGTACAAAATATAATTGCTCAGAAAAGAAAATTGCTGAATATATATGTAGGAGTAGAGGATTCAATGATAAAGATTGTTAGACAATAAAATTACAGGAAATTCTAGGAGACAGCCGATGTAACCCAAAATTTCCTGTAATTTTAATGGTTAATAAACTTTATCATTAAATCCGCCTTTTCTACATATATTGCATATATTTTCTTTTCTGAGAAATCATGTTTTGCATTAATGACAGTAAGCTGGGTCTACCGAAACTAGTTTGCAACAGGAAATATACTATTTTGGTGCTTTAAAATGCTTTTTTATTTATATATAATTCAGTACACTGTAAAAAAAAAAAAAAAAAAAAAAAAAAAAAAAAAAAAAAAAAAAAAAAAAAAAAAAAAAAAAATCCGACCAGTTTTTCTGCAGGAATCGGAAAAATAGTTGTCCTTATCGTACCGGAAAATTTTCCGACCCAGCTCGGAATAAAATTCGTAAAAAAACAGAAATAGTCAATAAAGCGGTATTTTACGGATTTTATTCCGAGCTGGGTCGGAATTTTTCCGGTACGATAAGGGCAAATATTCTTCCGATTCCAACAGGAAAAGTAGTCGTTTTTTTTTTTTTTTTTTTTTTTTTTTTGCAGTGTAGGTATTTGTAAATATCTCGAATGATGTATAATTTTGTTATGTTTGTATTTCTTGAATTACATAAATGCGGTATTTATACGAAAATTTATATAATATACAATTGAATATAGCGAATTAAAATAATAAAAAAATAAAATTAAAAAGTAATCAAATATAAACAAATGTTTTGACGAAAATATAAATTTAAAAACTCCTCAATATATCTTTTTCGTGTCATTCAACGCATAAATGATTAATACATCTTTCCTCGAAACACAAAAGAATTAGTCCGAGAATTTTTCGGAGTATTATATAATTTCTTTCTTTAAAAATTACCGAACCGAAACAATTTCATCTATCACCATCTAAAATGGTGATGACAGAATTAATTTCTTTCTGAACATGTGTAGTGGGGGTTATTAAAATCCAATTATCTTCTCAATTTCTACGCATCATCCTAGATTATATATGATGAAAATATTTCGTTGCTATCTAAAATATTGTTGACAGATTAATTATTAACTAATTATCGATTGATTGTATAAAAGTTCAAGATATTTTTAGTAATGATAATATGATAGTAAATATTCAGAATATATAATATCCATAATAAATATTTAACCACAACCTAATTTATAAAAAGTATTTCTCGAGCACTTTAAATAACAATTAGCACAACTATGCACAAAAAATATACTAATTGTATTTTTTAATGACTGCTGTTTATTTTGTTTAGAATAATTTGCTTATTTAAAAAAAAAAAAAATAGCAAAATATTTTCTTGTCGTTTTTATTAGATTTTATTAATGTATTTTAGAAAGTTGAAGAGATATTCAGTCACAAATACGATAAACGATAAACGATAAAAAACAGCCTTCTATAAGTATATGCATGTTGGATCAGATTTGTTAGTATAAATTCTGAGGGTAAGAACTGTATACTATAAAAAAAAGTTTGTGCACAAGAAAAATATTAGAAATCCATTTATTCGTTTAAAAATACAGATACATTTACTCCAAATCAAAACCCATTTTTAGGAACGTTCGTAATTATATAAATATGCAGCACCTATAGTCGTTGTCTGTTCCGTCCGTCTGTCCGTCCATCTATACGCATATAAAGGGGCAAAAATTACCCCGCCGAATTGTTTGGAATGTAATACATATAATCGTTTCAGAATTTGGTCGAGTCATTTTAAATTTTAAGACAATCCAAAAAAAACTTAAAATTGTATTAATATAAGTTTTCTTCATTCTATTAAATCCTATCATGTATAGTTTATTTAGTTGTATCACCTGATAGGTAATAATTCTAGGTTGCCTTCTTGATTACTTCATATTTAAAATGGAGATATATATTTTCCAAAATACTGAATTTAATAAATGCAGTAACACATACTGGACAATTGCATCATAAAATATAATAAATAAAGACACAATCTGGCTTATGGTACACAAAACACGAACTTTGATAAGCTAACGTTTCGAGCTCTTTCTACAGCCATACCACATGTTTGACCCTGTGTCGCCCACCTGTTGTGAGCTGTTTTTACCATCATGTTTTTTTCTGAAGACGGCTGAAGAAACAGCTCGAAACGCAGACGTTAACTTTTAGCTTATTAACGTGTTTTGTGTACCATAAAGCAAGATAGTGTCTTTATTTAATAAATGCAATCACAATAAATGTTGTGTTCATGAATTTTTGCATAATAGTGCAAAAGCTATTGCACCAAGTTCTGAATATTTATAAAACGACCGCACCTCATTAGCCAAGTTTGACGTACACTATCCAACTTTTTTTCATATCTTTAACTATAAAGAAGATAATAAAAAAATAAACAGACTTCTTTGTTGCAAGTAATATTTAAATATACCATTTCTTTGCAATTACCGATTAACATAAATCTTTAGTTAAGTGTTCCCACTGTAAAGGAACGCAGTTACATTTAATGTGAATCTAAAATATATATACAGATATAATATACAAGCAAATTATAAAATGAAGCCTAGCAACGGTTTATTTAGAGTCAACCACACTAAAAGCGTCTAATAGAACGTAATGTCATATTTAGAAGATTATATATTTATTTAGTATTTTTGATATTGATATATCCTCTTCACACCTGGAGTTAAAATAATACTACAAATACTCATTTATTGGTTTTTACAAACAAAATGACATCATAGGTGATAAAGAAAGGAAATTTTCTCAAATTGGTCGTTTAGGGGATAGGTAATTTAGGTTCATAAATATGGATCTGAACTTACAAATCCACGTAAAATATCAATTTAATTATCACTAAGCCAAATTCACACAATCAAAAATTTAAGGGCTTTCCACAAACTGGATGATATACAGATCCTCAAAGAAATTTATTGTAAAGGATTTAAGTTAAATAGTTAGGAAAATTTCTCACTTTATTGGTCGCACTGTTTTGTATGTATTTTGCGAACTCAGATGGAAATAACATCTATTTTATGATTAAATCCGCATATATGTTGTCATTTATTCGTTTGCTTTATAAAAAGAAAAAAAAAACATTTAGCTAGTAAGACGTGAAATCAAAATGTAAAGGAATCACAAGGTTTAATTTTTAAAAGGAAATGAATAGATGTCCACATATGTGGAAACAGGTAGCGAAGAGGATATCTATATTATCAATATATATATATTAGGCTATCGTACATAGCCCAGAAATCGCGATTATTTGTTAACTGTTTAATGGCAACACCCGAATGAAACGCACCTCATTGGTTATTGAACAGCATTTAATGCATCACCTACCTATAAGCAGGGTATTACCAAAGGAGAGACCCTGTTATGTCACCAAATGCCTCCAAGTTTGTCGTCAACTTGGCGATAACTTGGTTCTCCAAATTTGGCGTCAAAAGTGACGCCAACTTGGCGATATCCCAGATATTTCTCCAAATTCTAATAGGATTCCATTGTAAACCAATAGGATTTACTTGCTTACATACTATCAACAAATTGAGATATTTTAATGAAAAAAGTACTTCCGGCCAGTGCCGGGAGGAAGAGGTATCTTTCATATTCTTTATTTTAAAAAAGCCGACTTATATTATTCAAACACACGAAGCTCAATTTAGTGAAAACCGAATATAGGAGATTCAATACTAATTTTTATCAATACTAAATCATTATGAATGAGAATTTCGCGGAATTAGTCAGCTTTATCCAAGCTGCTTTTATTTAAAGTAACTTATATTTGGCTGCCAAATTTGGCGATTTCTTAAAGTGCCTGCAATTTTAAGACAACATGGTGGATGAGGCTAACCAGTGAACTTGGTCGAGACCTTAGTAATTGCTGTACGCATGCTCACTCACATCGGAATCGGTTGATATATAAGAGTGTTGTCGCAGGCAAAAAATCAGATTTTTCAAAATGTCACCCACATTAGAAATTGAAACTGCTATATCTGAGCCATTTTTTAAGATAAAGACAAACAAAAAATGCCCCTGAATCCTTATATCAAGGTCAAATAATTAAGAAAGAAACCTTTTTCAATTTCTAATTTTTTTGCATCTCACTTTAAATATAATTTTTTTAATTTAATGGCCGCCATTTTGAAACAAGATGGCTGATGAAGCTAAGCAGCGAACGACGTCGAGATATTGCTGTATACTATACACATGCCTTCTTACATCGAAATAGGCGAATACGTGTGTTATCGCGTGACAAATACAAGATCGTTTTAAAATGTTAGCCATGCTAGAAATTCAAAGTGCTATAATTCAACCATTTTTTAAGATATAAACAAAAGAACAAATTTTCAGAAACAAAAACTTCTCCGGAATCTTTGTATCAAGGCCAAACACATAAAAAAAAAATCTTTTTCATTTTCCAATTTTTTTAATACCTCATTTTAAATTTTAAATTTGATTTATTTTAAATGGCAACCCTTTTGTAACAAGCTGACCAACGAATTGGGTCGAGACATTGGTATGTACTATGTACAGACCAAGTTACATCCAAATCGGTTCATAAATACTCCTGTTATCGCGTGACAAAAATCAGGTCGTTTTAAAATGTCAGCCACAATAGAAATTCAAAATGCTATAACTCAGCCATTTTTTTAGATATAGACGAAACAAAAACTGTTCCGGAATCTTTGTATTAAGGCCAAACACATACAAAAAAATCTTTTTCATTTTCCAATTTTTTGGTATCTAATTTTAAATTTTAAATTTAATTATTTTAATGGCCGCCATTTTGAAACAAGATTGCGGATAAAGCTGGCCAACGAACTCGGTCGAGATATTTGTATGTACTATGTACACACCAAGGTACATCTAAATTGGTTCATAAATACGCCTTATATCGCGTGACAAAATTCAGGACGTTTCAAAATGTCAGCCATGCTAGAAATTCAAAATGCTATATCTCAGCCATTTTTTTAGATATAGACAAAACAAAAACTGCTCCGGAATCTTTGTATAAAGGCCAAATACTTAAGAAAAAATATTTTTCAATTTTAAATTTTTTGGTACCGCATTTCAAATTTTAATTTTTTTTTATTTAAAATTGCCGCCATTTTGAAAAAAAATGGCGGATGAAGCTGGCCAACGAACTCGGTCGAGACATTGGTATGTACTATGTACACACCGAATTACATCCAAATCGGTTCATAAATACGAGAGTTACAGTGTGACAAAGGTCAGATATATATATATATATATATATATCAATTTTGAACGGAGGGTGGTTTCGGGGTCTGGGGGTCAAGATCGATGAAAATATACCAAAATTTTTTGAAATCACTTTCCTCCGAACGGCTGCAATTGGTAGCTTTTTGTAATGGAAGCTACCTAAAAAAAACTAAACTTAAGGGAGTCCGGGACACAAAAATCTTAAAATTTTCTTTAAAAAAATATTATATTAAAAATTTCTCTGTTTTTTTCTCCTTAAAATGAAGTTTAAACCATTTTCCTATCTTAATTGAAACGGGAAATATTCATTTTTAAGTTTTTGTTTGATTTCAAAATCTAGCAAGCTCTCAAGCAATGGTTGTCATGAAAACGACTTTTTGCAAAAATGTGTTTTTCTTCATGATGAGTTTCTTCACTATGTCTTGTATTTAAATTGTTATAAGTCAAGAATCGTTAATGATAAATGGTTCAAATTTAGAACATGTATTTTTCGATTGTTTTACTTTAATTTTGATTTAGCAAATTTGAAAAAAAAAATATTTATTTTTGTAAATATATTTTTTTTTTTTTTTTTCAAATTTTTCTTTAAATGTTTTTAATTTTTATTTAAATTAATATATTTTTTTAAATGCTGAACCTAAATTAAAACTTTTATATTTCTGTTTATATAAATGAAAACAAATTGAAATTCTACAAATAATATTTCGAGTTATAACGATTTTAAATTACCCCACTTTTTTAATAAATAATAATAAAAAAAATGAGATGTTTTATCATGTGATTTTGTTTACAAATAACGTAGTTAACCATCGCAGAAAATTTCAAAATTTTAACTCAATCAATAAAAAATTATTTTAAAATGTATTCCGGACCCCCTTAAGGTATTATATTAATGGAATTTATGGGAGTCCAAGAAAAGTAAATTATGAATAAAAGTAACTTGATACAATGCTTAGGATGCTTTCCTAAATATAAATTTTAAGAGAGACCAAACTGGTCTTATAGGGCGGCCAGTACTAAATGAATTAACTCAAAATACGATAAAATAATGGTAATAGTCAGTTTAATGCTGGCAAAAAATGCAATTAATTTTTAATGCATTTTATTTATTAATAAACAAATTTTAAAAAATCAAAAAACCCGACTGCGTAAAAAGCGTCGTGATTAATTATTTTTCTTCAATGTGAAACTATTTTTTTTTCAATTCCTACTATTAGATCACACTATCGTTATATATATCTTATTCAAATTTTCATTCGTTAATAAAATACTTATTATTCATCCAATCAAGCTCAAATATTTTTTTAAACTTATAATGGATGACACTTGATGCTAATCCAGTATTTTTCAAATATCAATTCATTAATTTAATTAAATTAGTTAATTTTGAATAATCGAAAGTGCCCTATTCTAGATCAAGGTATTTTAAGACCGAGAGAGCCTTCTTATTGATCTAGGCATTTTAAGCGCCACTCAAGAAGAAAGAAGGATGGGAGAAATTCTCTTATTGACCTAAGTAGGAATAGACTTAAGATGTATATTTTTTAATATTACTTGTTTATATTACTTACATATTTTTTCCCTTGTATTAATGACTTCTAAGTTGTGTTTAATTGTCAGTTCCTATCTATAAACACTGTTTTGATGAGGTCTATAGATGTCTATTGTGGTTAGAGTTGCAGTAAAGCTATAGATCCTACATGCATAACTTCCAGGTTGTATAATATTTTAACGGAGCTTCTGACTGTAAAATAGTCAATGAAACATCGTGTTCATTTTGAAAGATCTATCCAATGATATGTCAATCAATAGTGTGCGTAACTTTTTTCGTCTCTACCGCCATTTTGTATTTTACAGCCGCCATTTTGAAATTATAAAAACAAAACCTAGCCTATAACCATTGGGCCGTTAAGACAAATTGATAGAGACCTCATTCATTAAAATCCATCCAACCGTTGAGATGTTTTGAGGGTATAAAGAAATCCACATACACAGATACGCGTGAAACACATAACCCTTCTTTTCAGTCGGGTAAAAACGGTACTTAGTGTTAGCCAACTGGCCATCGGTTAATAGACGAATTACCAAATAATTAACTTTTAAAAGTAACTTTATTAAAATTTTTCAGTGTTATGCTCGTAGTCTGATTAAATATTTATTAAATTTGTGTTTTATTATTTTATTCTTTTATTTATTTATTTTGTGATGGAAAATTTGGCGGAAACAAATAGTGAATTATTTATATCGTTGCATGTACGCACGTTTAAACCTTCTGTAAACTGAATGAGTGTCTTTCAGATAGATTTTTAAAAATCATGCTTGTAAATTATATTTATAACCCACCAAATATTAGTAAATTGAGATGCAGATTTGAAAGAAATTCCACTGAAAAGTACATATTTTCACTATTTAACGGACTCAAAATTTGAAATTGTGTGATGGCTACATACATTTGCAAAAAAGCGAAACTCAGTATTCTAGTTTTTATCATCATCAATATGACGTCAAAAGTACTCACGGACATGTTTCATCTTTAGAATATATATATATATATCATCCATTTTTTTATCAATCGTTCACAATAATGCGGTTTTTGATGATGGTCGGTAATGTTTAATTAATGGTTATATATATATATATATATATATGTAACATTATTAGATCTAATTCCGCGATGTCCTTATCTTATTCTAAATTACTACTTTATATTCACTAAATTCTTATCCTTAAATAATCTCTATCGTTAACTTTGTTAAATTCCCTTTAATTTAATGTCTCATTTGTCTTAATCGCTTTAATATTACGCTTTTAGTATTCTTAAATTAAATGTTCCATTCCCGCGCATTTTTCTTTCGAGATTATTCTTTTAGCTTCCATTTTTACTTTCCCGCACATTACTGATGTTATCCTTTTTTCATCCAAATTCATCCGCTAGTTCTGTTCGCACTCTTTATATGACGTGACATTCTTAATTATTCATTCGTTGAGAGCGCGATCTACGTCATATTTGTATCCTTGCACGTGAGGAACAAAAAGTTGATACTCACTGTGTTTCAGCAGATTTGAGTCGCATTTCTAGTTTTTATCCATCCCCTGGTCACCGTCCTGTTATTCGATTATTTGGAACTTTGTTTAAACCTAATCACTACTACGGAGCGATGGCTAATTATCTTGGTGGAAACTGCACTTTTTGCAAGATATTCTAATAAAGTGCTTAACTGTTATTATGAGTTGTTTCAATTTCTTCTGGGGAAACTTCACGGAACGATGCATTCCATTGTTTTCACTCGACAACTGCATTTCAGCAATTGGTTCTACTAACATAAAAGATTCGAATTATCAGTTCTGATCACGTCTTTTACGCCATTATCGCTGCATGTGATCCACAATTACTATCGTGACATCCAGTACGGCATTTTCAACGATAAAGCCAATCCAATGTTGCTAGAATGCAACATATATATATATATATATATATATATATATATATGTATATATATATATTACCATTAATTAAACATAACCTGCCACCGTCAATTATTATGAATTAAAGCTGTAAATATTAAAAAATATTATAAGAATTATTATGGAAGAAAAAAGAAAAAAGTGGACACCGACAAAAATTGAAAAGCTTATACATTGAATTACGTTATCGAGGGCACAGAATTCAATGATATAAGCAAAATGGTTGTTTTCTGTGGGAGAAATAAGCTAAAGCTAAAATTAATTTTCCCCTGTGCCCGAAAAACCACTAAAATCAAGTGAATTGATTAAAAATGAAAGCAGAATAGAAACAAATAATATGAAATGGAAGAATCAATAAAACGTATTTAAATATTTATAGGAAATAAAATAGAAATAATAATAAACACCATACCGATTAATATTTCAGTATTTTACAAAAATCCATGTGCACATGTCTTCCAGTATATCAAAAAGATTAAGGTGAATAAAACAGTTAAGAAATCACAGTAAATGATACCAAAGGATGCAGTTAAAACATTTTGAAATAATATTTGAAATACCTTGTAAAACAAATTTAATCTAATATAAAATATATAGAAATTAATTACATTATTTAAAATGCACTATTAAATTAATAGATAACAGTTTAACAATATCGTCAAAATTTAGCTAAAAATACACCCTGGTGTATAAAATATAACTAAAATGGAGCTAGAAAAATTAAATATAAGAGCAATATGAAAGATACAATTTTAGTGCTGCCATCTATTAATAATTATATTAAACATCTATCGCAAGATAAAAATTTGCAAGCTTTTGAATGTAGATAACTGTTTAAACAGCAAAACCAAACAAATCCTTATATATAGAGAATTATAGAACAACCACTAAAATCAAGTGAATTGATTAAAAATGAAAGCAGAATAGAAACAAATAATATGAAATGGAAGAATCAATAAAACGTATTTAAATATTTATAGGATATAAAATAGAAATAATAAACACCATACCGATTAATATTTCAGTATTTTACAAAAATCCATGTGCACATGTCTTCCAGTATATCAAAAAGATTAAGGTGAATAAAACAGTTAAGAAATCACAGTAAATGATACCAAAGGATGCAGTTAATACATTTTGAAATAATATTTGAAATACCTTGTAAAAACAAATTTAATCTAATATAAAATATATAGAAATTAATTACATTATTTAAAATGCACTATTAAATTAATAGATAACAGTTTAACAATATCGTCAAAATTTAGCTAAAAATACACCCTGGTGTATAAAATATAACTAAAATGGAGCTAGAAAAATTAAAAATAAGAGCAATATGAAAGATACAATTTTAGTGCTGCCATCTATTAATAATTATATTAAACATCTATCGCAAGATAAAAATTGCAAGCTTTTGAATGTAAATAACTGTTTAAACAGCAAAACCAAACAAATCCTTATATATAGAGAATTATATACCTAATATAAATCACACAAAGTATTTAAAACTATTGTTAATAAAATTTAAAAGCATACAATATGTTCTATTAGCTAAATTATTTAAACTAAACTAAGAGTTTAAATAATGTTAGAACATTGATAATATATAGCATATATCTATATGCTATAAAACAAAATAAATTCAGTAATAATTAATATAAATAATTATTAAAAATTATCTAAAAATTATTTTTTAATGAATTATATATAAGATATTTATAAAATGAACAGGAAATATCAAACATGTGGAAGTATATAGAAGGTTAAATAATACTTAAAATCCCATTACTTAAAACGCACAAATATAGAATGTGGATTATTTTCAGACATCCATAAAAATCCATAAAGTATGAATATGGGACATTCAAAAACATTAAACTAAGAGTGGCATACTATTAGTAATTAATATGATATTGTCCTTAGTAAATTAGAATTTAATAACAAATAATTGTAAATTAGATTAATGAATAATTAAGCTAATTATAATATTAATGAAAATCTCCAACTTACATATAAAATATCAAATCAACATCCACATAAAATACATAACAAAAAAATAGTAATAATACAAGAGCCCCGCTTTTTTTTTTTTTTTTTTTTAAATAAATAATTAACCATTGCGTATTATCCAGACAACACCACCCTCCTCCGTACTCTAACATCTACCCACCCAACCAACATATAATATTTTTTAATATTATTTTACAATTTTTAATTTTTTATAGATATTTTTTTATTTTATAATTTTTTTGTAATTTTGTTTACGCATGTGTTAATTTGTGTTTATAGATCATGTAAGAAAAGTACTAATTGTATATTAATGAATATATGAATTTTTTTGGAAAACCATGATTTAATGCATCATAAATTAGTTTTTTAATATTATTGTTAATTAGAGGAGAAGAACATAAACATTTTATTCTATATAAATGATTAAGTATTATATTACGAAATACAGAATGATGTAGACAAGATTTAAAATTTGTAAATGTATTAACTGTGAATTTAAATTCGTTACGTTTGTCATACAAATCTGTGATTGTTTTATTGTCTTTTATTGTAATTTTAAGATCTAAGAAGTTAATTGTATTGTTAGATAAAAGGTTTTCCGTTAATTCCAAATTAGTGGGATAATCAACTGGAAATCGAGTAATTGCAGATTGATCAGTTTCGATTAAAATGATGTCATCAATATAACGATATATATATATATATATATATATATATATATATATATATATATATATATTACATCTGTATGTATGTATAAAAATAAATAGGTTTTCTGTATTAAATAAATTACATAAATATTGAAATCAAATTCTTGTGAGTATGAAAAATATAAAGGTTGCCATAAAATATGTGTTTTTTTCTGTTAAATTCGTGTGTAATTCGTTTTCCCTATCTCAGCAAACACCCTATAACGAACAAATACTGTGAAATGGACCATATTTGGAGGAAAATAAATTATATATCTTATTCACTATAAACCAGTTGTTGTCATTATTGCTCATGTTTGCATTCACGTTTGCATGTACGCATTTCCCATTTCTGTCCTGAACAGTTCAATAGAAATCATAAATTATAATGTTTTTAGAACGCTCTTCGTGCGTTTGAAAATTTATTTATTTATTTATTTTTTAGAAACTGTTATTAGATGACATTTACATCTTATAAGTTCTTCCATAAAATTTCAACTTTCTAGCTCTTCAAGTCTAAAAAATCGAAATTTTAGAATGTTCTCATTACGCCCCACTTAGATCGACATAAGATTAAAAAGAAAAAAAAATGAAGCAGGGGCTTACTCCATCAATCTGTCATCATTACTTTTGAAATCGGTTCGGTTGTTCCAGCGATTACCCTTTACAAACCAAAAAAAAAAAAAAAAAAAAAAAAAAAAAAACAAGGACACAAACACTACTTCTTTATAATATTAGTATCGATTAAAATCTAATATATACGTGCGCCTGGTTTAATTACCCAAAGTTTCCTTACTTTTAAAACCATCTAGCAATAGCTGTAAGTTGCTTCTGAACCAATGAATAGAAAATCTTCCGAATGGCTACTAGTAACATTTTTATCGTAACTATGTGACTACATCTGAAATATAAAACCTTTTTTCGGGGCACCATTCACTCATGTTAACTCGATGTTCAGGTTTTATCCCTATTATTTACACCAAGTAAATTTTCTCAAAAAGCTTTTCTGATATATTTTATTCATGACGCTAAATAAAACACGCAGGTAAAATTATATAATGGATGGAAGCGACTCTGATAAAAGGTCACATGTCTTTTTTCATATTCGTTCACAGAAATTTCAAAATAAAATTTTCCATTCACACGTTTTAACAATAAATTATTCTCTGAGAAAATCATAATCATTTTTTAAGCTTATAAAACATTAAAAGTTTTAAGTTACGTATATATTCCGTATCACATAATTCTGTATAATGAATTATTGTTTAAATATTAATATTCAATGCCGGACAGAAATATATTATTTCCATTTTTCAATAATTAACCTAAACATATAATAATTCTTCAACAAAAAGTAATATGATTTCCTTCAAATAAACCATAATTCCAAATAATAATAATAATAATAATAATAATAATTGTTACGATCCCTTTAATTATTTAAAATTATTGAATACTTAATTTTCTTTATGGAGGGGTTTAAAATAGTTTATTTATTACACATTAAAAAGGGATAATTTTTCGAATTATCTGAATTCAGAGAAAAGTAATACACATCTCTAAACACAAGATAGTTAAATATTAAACATTTAAAAATTTACTACGTTTACTTTTTTGAAGCTTTTATTCATCTTATTTAAAAGAAAATCATATTTTTTTAAGATTTAAAACTTCTTACAGTTTATTATGTAATGTATCGAAGATTTGAATATTTTCTCTTTATCTTTATCTCTCCCTCTTCCCATCTCTCTTATTCTCTTCTTCTGTCTTATAATTTTTATCTTAAGAATAGTGTAATCGAACCTTTAAATTAATTAATATGAAAGTATAAAGTTTGGTTGAAGTGTGCATTACATAATTTAAAATTGTATTTTGCATATTATATTAAACTTCATTTGTAAAAATATGAAACTGATATATATATATATATATACTAAACTTTATACAATTTAACTTTAAAGGAAATATTTAAAAGTCGTTTTTAAAGATTATTTTTATTTCAAAGTCGTCTAAAATTTACAAGTACTATGTGACTAATGTTTTAACGGAAACATCAAATACTTACTTCAGGAGTTTCTACGGAAATACTTCATTTAGTGGTAATGTAATAAATTCCACTAGTATTTGGAGTATTTTATTTTAGACTGAATTCTTCTTTTGTAATATTATATGAAGATAGTAAACTTTACAATAGAAAATATACTCTCTAATATTGTAGAATATAAACATTAATAGAAAAAGAGATTTATATATGTAAAATTGACATTCTATTATGGCAATTCATTAGAACATAACAAAAACGTCAGTTTTTAATTCATATTAAATTTTCATAAATATTTCACATCATTTTTTTAAGAATATTTCATATTTGTCCTATTCATCACGTTAAATAAATTCAAATTCTAGATAATTCTAATAGGAAGTATAGCACGCCATATGTTCAGTAGTAAAATAATAATGAAACTGTGCAGAATGTGTTGATTTAGAATTGATTTCAGTACAATCATGTAGTTTTTTTTTTTTATATAATAAAGTTATTTAAATTTTTAATATGTTCTTCAATATTACGAAGGATGATCCGAAACTAAGTTTCGTTATTTTTTTCACACGGAAACTTTTTTGCCAAAAAAGTACACAATGACTTTTTTGTTACTTTTGTACAAAATTTAAGTGGGATGCTACATATCGTAAAACTTTATTATGCTACATTCTTATTTTAAAAATAAATATAACAGCAATGGCAAAAAAGTAAATAATAACTTAAATAAGTAAATGCAATATCATAACAGTGTAAATTAGTTACTTTTATGTATGTATATATGTGTAAATTTGTAAATTTACACATTTGTCTAAACATTTACATTCTTGCCGTTAAAAATTATGTGCATTTATATGTGTTTATTGGTTGAATTAAAGTGTGTAATTTGATATCCTTTCAAAAACTCAAACAAGTGTTTAAATGGTATAAAATGCTATGGATTAAAACAAATTGGTTTGTTAATGTAATTTACAAATTTTGCAAATTACATAAACATCTTTATATTAATATTACACAGGATTATATGTAACAATATTACGAAGAAATATGTGTAAGAACAGGATATTATACATAAATATGTGTATTTATGTGAATAAATAATTATCTGAAACAATAAATATCGATACTAGAAAACTTTGCATGTGTAATAGTAGCTAAATGGTCAAATTTATGGCTTAGAAAGTCCTTCCGGCCAGTGCCGGGAGGAAGAGGTAGCTTTCATATTCCTTATTTTTAAAAAGCCAACTTATATTATTCAAACACACGAAGCTCAATTAAGTGGAAACCGAATGTAGGAGATTCAATACTAATTTTTATCAATACTAAATCATTATGAATGAGAATTTCGCGAAATTAGTCAGCTTTATCGAAACTGCTTTTATTTAAAGTCACTTATATTTGGCTGCCAAATTCGGCGATTTCTTAAAGTGCCTGCCATTTTAAGACAGCATGGTAGATGAGGCTAACCAGTGAACTTGGTCGAGACCTTAGTAATTGCTCTGCACATGCTCACTCATATCGGAATCGGTTGATATATACGAGTGCTGTCGCAGGCAAAAAAATCAGATTTTTCAAAATGTCACCCACGTTAGAAATTGAAACTGCTATATCTGAGCCATTTTTAAAGATAAAGACAAACAAAAAATGCTCCTGAATCCTTATATCAAGGTCAAATACTTAAGAAAGAAACCTTTTTCAATTTCTAATTTTTTTGCACCTCACTTTAAATATATATATTTTTTTTATTTAATGGCCGCCATTTTGAAACAAGATGGCTGATGAAGCTGGCCAGCGAACTTGGTCGAAATATTGATGTATACTATCCACATGCCTTCTTCCATCGAAATAGGTGAATACGTGTGGTATCGCGTGACAAATACAAGATCGTTTCAAAGTGTAAGCCATGATAGAAATTCAAAGTGCTATAATTCAACCACTTTTTAAGACATAAACAAAAGAACAAATTTTCAGAAACAAAAACTGCTCCAGAATCTTTGTATCAAGGCCAAACACATAAAAAAAATCTTTTTCATTTTCCAATTTTTTAATACCTCATTTTAAATTTTAAATTACATTTTTTTTTTAAATGGCAACCCTTTTGAAAAAAGATCGCAAATGAAGCTGGCCAACGAACTCGGTCGAGACATTGGTATGTACTATGTACAGACCAAGTTACATTCAAATCGGTTCATAAATACGCCTGTTATCGCGTGACAAAAATCAGGTCGTTTTAAAATGTCAGCCACAATAGAAATTCAAAATGTTATAACTCAGCCATTTTTTAGATGTAGACGAAACAAAACCTGTTCGGAATCTTTGTATTAAGGTCAAACACATACAAAAAAAATCTTTTTCATTTTCCAATTTTTTGGTATCTCATTTTAAATTTAATTTTTTTAAATTTTTTAAATGACCACCATTTTGAAACAAGATGGCGAATGAAGCTGGTCAACGAACTCGGTTGAGTTATTTGTATGTACTATGTAAACACCAAGGTACATCCAAATCGGTTCATAAATACGTCTGTTATCACGTGGCAAAAATCAGGACGTTTCAAAATGTCAGCCACGTTAGAAATTCAAAATGCTATAACTCAGCCATTTTTTAAGATATAGACGAAACAAAAACTGCTCCCGAATCCTTTTATCAAGGTCAAACACATAAGAAAAAAATATTTTTTCAACTTTCAATTTTTTGCTACCACATTTCAAATTTAAATTTTTCTTAAAATTTTAAATGGCCGCCATTTTTAAACAAGATGGCGGATGAAGGTGGCCAACGAACTCGTTCGAGACATTGGTCTGTACTATGTATAAACGAGGTTACATCCAAATCGGTTCATAAATACGCCTTTTATCGCGTGACAAATTTCAGGACGTTTCAAAATGTCAGCTTCTCTAGAAATTCAAAATGCAATAACTCAACCATTTTTTAAGATATAGACGAAACAAAAACTGCTACGGAGTCTTTGTATAAAGGTCAAATACATAAGAAAAAAATATTTTTTCATTTTCAATTTTTTGGTACCACATTTCAAATTTTATTTTTTTTTTAAATTTTTTAAATGGCCGCCATTTTGAAACAAAATGGCGGATGAAGCTGGCCAACGAACTCGGTCGAGACATTGGTATGTACTATGTACACACCGAATTACATCCAAATCGGTTCATAAATACGAGAGTTACAGTGTGACATAGGTCATATATATATATATATATATATATATATATATATATATATATATATATATATCAATTTTGAACGGAGGGTGGCTTCGGGGTCTGGGGGTCATGATCGATGAAAATATACCAAAATTTTTTGAAATCGCTTTCCTCCGAACGGCTGCAATAGGTAGCTTTTTGTAAAGAAAGCTACCTAAAAGTCGCAAATCGCGAGTTCAAATTCTGTTGCAGTAACTATTGCCTGTTTAATATAAATTGAATTAAATAAATAATTTCTCCTCCTGATGTAGATGTTTCTTGCAAAGCTTGTTACTGAAATTGATAGAGAGAAAAATCCGTCAGAATACTGAAATATTAGCGGCGTTGCGATTTAAATTTTTTTCAGCATTTTATTTATTTATTCAGGTTATATAGATTATGACTACACTATTTTAGGGCTTCAAAACAACTTTAACAGAGAATGGCATGCAGTAAATATAATTTTAGACGATCCTGTTCTTTGTAAATTAACGTTACACTATTCAAGGCTGAAGTAGCATAAATGAAGTTTATTCCAACAGAGCGAACAATGTCATGAACACGAATCGAACAAGCATACTTAGCGTGCCGTACCAATGCTTTAACTGTTAAGCTTTCTGAATGATACCTGGCTGAAATAATTCAGTCATATTTGTTGGGCATGCTGCGATCTGCAGCGCTAGTTTCATTCATCCGAGCTATGACTATAGCATGTACATGATGAAAGTGTGTTTTAACACAGAAACTCGAGTATAACATGTAATTAGGTCATAATAAAGAGAACGAATGATTTTTCCAACTGCATTTAATAAAGAGAACAAATATTTTTTTTCGACTGCATTTAATAAAGGGAACGAATATTTTTTCCAACTGCATTATATCATATTCAAGGCTGAAGTAGCACGGTTGAAGTTCATTCCAACAGAGCGAAAAAACTCCAGACCAGGAATCGAATTTTTATACTTGGCGTGCCGTGCCAATGCTTTACCCGTTAAGCTATCCTGAAACACACGGATGTTACACGATTTTGTGGTCTAAAAACAAATCTGGAGGAAACAGATGAAACACACATAGTATGCGATGCATATTTTTTTACGACCATAAATATGTTTAGTTAAAAATTTACATCCCAGATTATAAAGTTATGATTGTTGTAACAGCGCCGAAAAACTGGTAATATACAACAATGAAATAATAAAAATGTTTATAAATCACCATAAAAATATAAAACACAAAGAATGCTGAGAGGGTTGAGATTTTAGCATCCCGTCATCAGCCGAAATAAACACGTGCCCGTTAGGGGACAAGGTCCCAAAATCCTTGTGAACTTTTGACTTTGTCTCTTTTTGTGACTTTTGTTCGAACTTTTGTGACCTAGTCCCCTTATGGATACTGCATTTCTGAGTTATCTGGTATCATTTTACACAAGTATCTTAAAGTGCTATTAAAATAGACAGGAAAATGCGTATTTTGGAATTGACACACCAGGGCGTGTGTTTGAAAATTTATATGTCTTTTTACACATATTCACATATCGTTTTTGTATATTTAGTATACTAGTTCTAATGTGTAAATTTAGGCAATCATTTTATAGAGTGTGTGATTTCGACCTTGAAATAAATAATGTGTAATGAGGCAAAGTTATTGATATTGAGTTTGTTCGACACTGTTGTCAAAATGTAACTCAATAAAGGACAAATTTTATGGTACTGAGTATTTAGCTGCTGATCTGTCTCTGCAAACGAAATACTGTATTCAATATACGATTGTGTAATGATAAATCGCCCTTTCATCTTCATAAAATTATTCAATTTTCATAACATTTGATCAAAAAATCTGCCGAAATAGATTGCATCTGTTCTTAAATGGACTTGCTGCTGTAGAATATGAACCAGAGGAAAAAAATAATCATCAAACGTTATGATGTATGCGTACATTTGCGCGATGAGTGTATATAAATTTCATTACTTTTTTTAACTAATGTAAAGTTTTTAAATCATTTGTTATTTATTATCTATTTGAACGATACACGTACTTTCATTAAGGTTGCATTTTAATGCAGGCATTATTTAGAAAATGCTTCTTCTCAGTTGCAATTTTCAAAGTTTTTTCTTTATAATCAGTCGTAAATAAATATATGATTATCTTTCCACATATAATATTTTATTTATCGATTGTTTCATCAATTCAAAACAATGTGTTTTTAACATTTTTAAACTTAGTTAACAAGTTTTTGTTCTGTTTATCTTGCCGCCTGTTTATTCGCCCTCTCTTTATCGTATATATATTTTGTTCCACACTACATTTATGTATATCATTGAGTTTTATTATAGCTTGTACTCTTTTGACGAACAGTTACACCACTGTTACAGTTTGTATACAAAGGCATACAAAATAAGTACGATTCATTATGTTTAATACGTAAAAATCGTTTACGGTACAAGTTAATGATATTATATTACATCAAACATAAAGGAATTGATTTGCATGATTGAGATGCACTACACAGTAATTAGAAAAAAAAACATTGCTGCTTAGCATTTACGGTACATTATAGAGACTCACAGAAGTGTTCCTTCACCAAACAGAGCAAGAGCGATAGTTGCTGCAAGCGAGGTTTCATCCCTGGTATGATTTTTTCAACCTGCATTAGCATTAACGTGCTTAAATTACCTAAAGTGTGATTTAAATGTGTTGTGCATTCTCCAGTCAAGGATACTAAGACATGCATATAGAATATAAGTAAAATAATATAGAGCGCTGCCAAAAATTAATAAAATAAATTATCGTATTCGTTGGAATTACGTTTTTAATTCAGCTACGCGAATTACAGCGAAATTGAATTTTAACATTTTAACTGTAATGCATAAATTTGACAAATACAATATTATACTTAATAATGTAAAATAAAGATCTCTGGTCGAGATTTCAAAAAATTACACTTTCAAACTTTTTACGCGCTTTCAGCTCAAAGTTTTCTATATTCTATATTATTGGTATATTATAAATATATTCATATAGATGACTGAATAAAATGTTATAGAAGCTTTTTTATCTATGGGTGGTAATTCCCAGAAAATATTTTTAATGGCTTATTGCGTTCTCCATTTGACTTAAATTTTAGTTTCACTATGAGGGATGTAAAAAAAAATATATTTTATAGTTTGCAAGATGAAGGAATTTGTTCAAAACAATTTGTTTAAAATGAATTTTTAACAGCACTAAGACATAACTCATATGATTGTATAAAAAATGAAATTTCTTAACAAAATTATGTTAGTGTTGGAACGGGTTTTGTAATATATACTTGATAATTCATTTTTCATTCATGTTTACAGTTAGTTTCATTCTATAATGTAATTAATGTTTATGAGATATAGACAAACTGCATAACATGTTTAATTAAAGATTATGAAATTCACGAAATTAAATTTTAGTATTTATGAAATACATGCATTTCTTGAAATTAATATATCACTTCAAACTCAAATTTTTTATATAATTCAAACTAAATAAGAAATAATAACTGCATAATATTTCATTAACTAATTAATTAAAAAGGCGCAAATTAATTAAAAAGCGCTAATTAATTAAAAAGTCTTTCAAATGGCGCAGTTTCCACCAAGATTATTTATTAGCCATCTCTCCGTAGTAGTAATTAGGTCTAAACAAAGTTCCAGATAATCGAATAAAAGGACGGTGACCAGGGGATGGATATAAACGGGAAAATCGACTCAAATCTTTCAAAATCTGCTGAAACACAGCGAATATCAACTTTTTGCTCCTCACGTGTAAGAATACAAATATGACGTAGGTCGCGCTCTCAACATATGAATAATTAAGAATGTCACGTCATATAAAGAGTGCTGACAGAGCACGCGGATGAATTTGAAGGGAAAAAGGATAACCTAAGAAATGCGCGTGAAAGTAAAAATAGAAGCTAAAGGAATATTCTCGAAAGAAAAAAAAAACGCGGAAATGGAACATTCAATTTAAGAATACTAAGAGCGTAATATTTAAGCGATTAAGACAAGTGAGACATTAAATTAAAGGGAATATATGAGAAAACATTAATTACCTTGAGTTGAGGATACAGGTTCAACAATATCAATTTAGCCACTTCATTATGTACAGTCGTGGAAAAAAAAGTAAACACCCCCTACTAACTCCTCAACAAATCATCGTAGACGAAAGTTACTGGTACCGAACGATTGGAAATAAAGTCTACTTTTAAACGATATATATAAAATTTTCTTAGGGGGTCATCTACATATTAAAACTAATCCAAAATTATTTTTCTTCAATGGCAATACCCAATTTTAACGAGATATTTCAAATCTTTGGTTCAAACTATGTCTAGACACCAAATTTCAAGTTATTTGAATGATAAGTTTTTGAATTATAAACATTCAAAATTTAGTGCTTCTAATGTTAAATTACATTTTCATATTTTTATTTATATCTCCTGAAATTATGCCCCTAGTGTGCTATTTTATTTATTTATTTATTTATTTTTTGTAGCAATAATTCTAATATACCCAAACATAATTACGCTGAATTTGCAATTTTTATAATTTTATGATATGAATTACGAATTATGAAATTAATATTAAAAAAATTATGAATTGCAACCTACAATTTTTTTGATGGATTTAGATTTATTAAGTCCTGCTTTATGTAAAACCAAAATTGGACATTTTTCTTCCAAGTAGTTTTCAAATTATGCTTAAAAAACGGCAAAATGATGGTTTAAGGGGCCGTCTATGATGGAAGTGAGTAGACATTTTGAAATTTATTCTGCTGTACTGTAATCTAACAGGCTTCATTGACTCCTTGAGTGGCGCTTAAGGTGCCTTGATCAAGAAAGCGGCTCTCTCGGTTAACAATCGAGTACGGAACTTCAATTTGGATACAGCCCTTAAAATACACTCGTTTTAAAATAATTAATTTCTCGGAAACTTATGGTACGAATTGCATAAAAATTCCTTTTTAGGCTAATTGAAGGGTGTAGAGTTCATTTATGCTGTCAGAATTGTGTACTGCTATTGAAAAAAGAAGTTTGTGTTCGTTTTAATATGTAGATAGCCCCCTGAGCAAATTTTATATGCATAATTTAAAAGTAGACTTTATTTCCAATCGTTCGGTACCACTAACTTTCATCTACGAGAATTTGTTGAAGAGTTAGTAGGGGGTGTTTCCTTTTTTTTCCACGACTCTATATTTATTGAATGCTAAACTTAAGAATATTATTGCTATTAATGATAGTCAAGCCAAAGGCTTAGTCCAAATTAAAAAAGTTTGAGATTTATTTATTAGAAGTGGTAATAATGAAAAATATGTAAATTTTCTTGCGTGTGATACCAATTAAAGTATGTAATTTTAGGATTAACAGACTGTTCAAAATTTTATTTGAAATTTAATTGTACTGGTTGTAGTGTCACTCAGGGAGATACTGTTTTATATTCATGTATAACCAGAAACAAAATAAGATCTCTTCCTTTCAATGTTAGGAATGAATATCAAAATAGGCAACGCGATTATGGAAATACCATGGCTCCTCAATCCTTCGCACGATCTAATGGTAACTCAATTAATTGGGGATATAAATGCTATAGATAATGATGATTTAAGGGAAATGTTAAGGGATTACTTAGATATTTTTTCTAGAAACAAGTGTGATGTAAGGAAGATAAATATTGAGGCACAGCGAATTTTTTTTAAACTCTGACCTACCAGTATCTATGAGACTTTATCGTACATCGATAGTTGATGGAAAGGAGATTTCAACCCAAATTAAATGTTTGTTAAATGCTGGCCTAATAAAAGAAAGTACTAGTCCTTATTCTTCCCCTGTCACCTTAGTAATAAAACGCGATGAAGGCAAAAAGACAAGATTATGTGTAGATTACCGAAAATTGAACTCCACAATGAAAAACGATGCAGAACCCCCATATTGGTGATATTTTAGATAAATTGTGTAATGTCCAGTATTTTTCCACATTAAAGTTAGCCTCTGGCTACTGGCGTATTCCCATTCACCCTTCAGATACAGAAAAACTCGCCTTTACTACCAATTCTGTTTATTTGAGTGAAATGTTCTCCCCTTTATGACGATATAATTATTTTTTCTTCCTCCCTAACTGAACATATCCAACATCTAAACAAAATTTTTGATTTGTGTAGGCTTGAGAACATAAAAATTAAACTTTCTAAATGCAATTTTGCTCAAAATAAAATTAACTTTTTAGGGTATGAAATTAAAAATGGAATAACCCCCTCTAATGCCAATATTGATATAATTAAAAAATTAAAACCCCTACGAATGTTAAATTACTCCAAAGATTTTTGGGATCAGTTAATGAGTACCATAAGTTTATAAACAAAAATGCCGAAATTAGGAACCCTCTCAATAAACTACTTAAGAAAAATGCTTTGTGGGAATGGAGTACTGAATGTCAAAATTCTTTCCAAATGTTGAAAGATGCACTCATAGCAAAACACATCTTAAAAATTTATGACCCTAAATTACCACTCGATATGTTTGTTGATGCCTCACAGGTAGCGGTAGGTGCCGTACTTAAACAACCGGATGATAATGGGGTTTTACATCCAATTGCTTATTACTCCAGAAGATTGAGAAGCTATTAAAGAAACTACTTTATTACGGAATTAGAGTGTCTTGCCATCATTGACACCTTCAACAAATTTTACATTTTTTTCCATGGTGTAAAGTTTACTATTCATACAGACCATGCATCTCTTGCGTGGCTTAAGAATGTAAAACACCTAAGAGGCAGACTCTTTAGATGGTCTTTAAAACTGAGTATGTTCGAATATAAGATAGAGTATTTAAAGGGATCTACAAATGTCGAAGGCGACATGTTGTCCAGAAACCCTATTTCTGATTTTAGGCGACAAATCACGTTTTTGTTAGATGTTAAAGAGGTACTTGATATGTAGGAAAGGGATAATCTGTGCGGAAAAAAAATTAATTAAATGACAATGGATTAATGATAATTAAAAGAAAGGGCTTTAGGAAAATAGTAGTCCCCATGTCCTTGAGAAGAAAATTACTTGGAGTTGCTCATGAAAATTTTGGTCACCTTGGAATATAAAAAAAATGCAAAATCTAATTTCTTCCAATTATCATTGGCCTGATATGACTCGAGATATAACTAACTTTGTAAAACTTTCCGATATTTGTCAAAAAAATAAAAAGCATAGACAGGAAAAAATTAGCTTATTACAAGCTATACCTACCACAGATCAACCTTTTGAATGTCTTTCTGTTGATACTGTGGGAGGATTCAACTACTATAATTCAACTAAAAAATATCTTTATATTGTCATCGATCATGCAACCCGTTATGTGTGGGCATTTCCCTCGAAGAGTGTCACCACTGAAACCTATACGAATTGTTAAAACAAATTTTTAATATTCAAACACCGCAACAATTATTCTGTTTTAATGAAATTTCCAACGTTAGGACACATAAAAAAATCTTAAGCGATAGGAACGCCGCCTTTACTTCTTCCAGATTAAAAAAAAAATTGCGGAACCATAATATTAAGCAGCGTTTAACCTCATCTCACCATCCTCAAACGAACGGTAAATGCGAAAGAGCCAATCAAACGATAGTAACTAGGCTAAAATGTAAAGTTAACTCTACTACATCTAAACTTCCTTGGGCAAAACCCCTTGCTGAAGTTGTAAATAAATACAATAATAACCACATTCAATAACTAAATTTCCTCCTGCTTATTTACTCTTTGGCAAATTACCCTATAATTGACCCCTTCAACAAGATTATTACCCCCTGTTTATGAAGCTCTTAAAATCGCAAAAGCGCAAACTGATGAATTCCATTTAAAAAGTAAGAAATATTATGATCAAAATTATGTTGAGCCAAAATTTGAAGTAGAGGATCTCGTTATTTATGAAGAATTTCATTACCCAAATACTAGAAAGCTTTATCAGGTATTTTCTGGACCATACCAAATTCTTCGAAAGGTATCCGATGTAAATTTTGATATCGATAGAAAAAACCCATTTAAAGATTACGAAATCATTCGTGTTTCAAAATTGCGTTTGTACCATCATCCTAATAACTTAAAATAGTCTCATGAGCAATTACCACAACAACAGCAGCAGACGCAGGTTAAATCACTAACTTAAACCTAATTTTCTAACAATGATTAGTTTGTAGTTTAATATTAAAATTTAAAGCTTAAAGAAAATTTATTATTTCAACATTGCGGATGACTTTTTGGATGATGTTCCAAGAGTTTATCTGTTTGGAGATTTATTTAGGTTGACCTGATTTTGCGGGCATAAGTTGTTTGATTTATCTAGGGTTCTAATTAGTGTTGAATTAAAAAACTGATCCAAAAAACTTAACTTTACTTAAATTATTACTTGCAATTAAAAACGTAATCTTACTTGTTATAAATTAAATTAAATGCAATTAAACAGAGTTAACGATAGAGATTATTTAAGGATAAGGATTTAGTGAAAATAAATTATTAATTTAGAATAAGATAAGGAAATCGCGGAATTATATCTGATAATGTAACATATATTACTCTGTTGAAGTCTTTAACATGTTATTTAAAGCTCATTTTCCTTAGAACTATCTTTATTTTCTTTATTTTTTTTATTTTTTATTTATTTTTTTTTATAAATCTTACATTTTGACCTTCCGTATCGCTTTTGGGTTGTATCGGACATTTGGCTGTGCTTGAAAAAACGTCATTTTTGGATTTAGAAACACCTTGCTGTTGCTACATTTCGTGTGAACTTTCTTTCTGTCTTTTTCACTTTTTCTTTTCATCCCTTTAATGCGATTTTCTTCCTTCACCTGCCTCTTTTATTCTCCGATTTGTTCTTTCTCTTGTTTCTCACTTTTCATCTTCTCAAGTTTATTTTTAAAAAGGTAATGATGCTAGAATTTCATTTTTTCTCCACAATTTTGTCGTGTTTCTAGCTTCGTACTAGAAGTGCGTGGAAGAAGCGAAATCCCCTACCTGTGGCCAAAGCTTGAAACACTACTTGCCAAATACTAGTGGGCCTCCCCCTATATGCCGGAATTTTTGCTCATTCCTAATGTACTGCGTACTATAGCATAAATCGTTTTTAATTCTGTTTTTTGTAAATGTTGTATTTAAAAAATAATTTTTACGTAGTTTAAATTGAATTAAAAAAATATAAGAACACACTGGATTTTTAATATTTCGCAACAATAACCTTGATACTGCCACCCTCTGGTTGAAAATGAATTGTTTTCTGATACTGTTTCCTTGTTGATTTCCACACTATATCATATACACTATAACAGTGTTGAAGGTTCAATAAGTGCAGCACCTTCATTTTCAAAATTTCCATCTTACGCAATATCACATTAAAATCTTCATACTGAAGGATTTAATTTACATAAAGTTTTAACCTCATTTCCGTAATCACCTTTTTTTGTTAAGTTAATCGAGCTTCAGGCAAACACGAATAGCTATTCATTATAGTAAAAAAATACATTGGTCACATGTAAAATCTTGATAAAATTGGTCCACAAACATCTGCATGAATCATCAACATGAGTAATGTCTCCATTTCTGTAGTATCTTTTTCTGTAGTGTTGCATTTAAATATATACATGTGCAAACCTTACAAACTGATCAGATAATGAGTTAATGCTAATAGTTTCAGGTATTGGTCGCATGAGCGATCTCATCTTGGGTGACACAGATCGTTATTATCATTATTTGAAGTTTAAACAGTTTAATTTTGCGGGTAGATAATCATTTACATACTGACAACAATTTTTGCTACGGCTAAACTATAAGCGCTTATTTCCAATAAGAAGCTTCTATTATTTGCTCTATAATCAACTGTCTTTTTCAATTTGGAAGTAAAAGTAAATATTTTAAATTTATATGAATGTTACGCATTATTTCTCCGGACATATTTCCATTATCTTAAAATACCTGAACCGCAGATTTTGAGGTACAATTAATATTCCCGGACGATTTTTCGAATGATCAGAACAATTGTTTTCACGAACACATGTGAGAAACAGCGTCTTAGTTAATGATGAATTTATTGTCGGTTGGAGTTCCTGAAACATAATATATTTCTTGGAATGAATGCTTATTCTCAGGATTTGCTATAGTCTTTGAATATCTATAATCCCGGTAATTTCACTTTTACTACATTTGTAACATGTTAGAACATTTTATTCCAGAATTTTTTTTATGGGTGGCCTTTGTTTTTACAAAATTCATATATGTATTTTTATGCCTTACAAAATATATTATATTACATATTACATAAATATAATACATTATTGGCTGGATAACTAAATAAGTTTCGACAACTTTTTTTAGAGTCAATCATTAATGCGTTAGCATCCATAAATCCTTGAAAAAGATTTCTAGTGTTAAATTAATAGTGGCTTTAATTTCTAAAGCGAGTTTAACTGCTTAGTATTCTCAGTGTAATGACATAAGAATATAAACTATTGAGTCTATATCACTTATCTTAGCACCATAATACGATATCCGAATACCAATATCCATAAATATGAAATTGGTTTAAAACCTTCACCTATAAACTGTAGCATTTTAAGAACATTATTTATATAATATTGTAAATTATTTTTTCTCCAGATAATAATCTTACGCTTCATCCGTAGATACAAGGGATTTCCAAATTTTATATAAACTATTTTTCTTTTGAAGATAAGCTATAAATGTATCGCCGAGAAGTGTTAACACTTTGAGGTCTGAGCCCGAGTGTCACTCGCGTTGCCATTTTCGATGTAGCGAACTAAGCCCGATAGTCCTTATGGGCCAACTTTTAACTATCTGAGCTATAAAAATACCCACTAGATACGTTCGCTGTCTTTTCATATGTTATCTACGACCCTTTTATTAAAAAAAATATATAAAAAAACACTAAACAGAAGAAAGTATATGGAAATATCTAGGATCAGAGCTTAATTCGAATTTGATGCGAATTAAGCGAATTCGCAACATTGCGAGTTATGTATTGTGATTTTGCGAATTAATAATTGGTTGCCTTGTGGTGTTGTTCTTTGAGCAAATTCGAGCTTTACATGTACCATGCAAAAGAAAATTTTACTAAATAATGTTTATATAGAAAAGGTATTTTCAAATATTTGTACAAAATTTAGGTGAGTTTTTATTCAAGTCTATGCAAAATTTTATAATAACAAATGTTGTTTTCTAATGCGGAACTTTGAAAAATATATAAAAAATGCTCTTTTTTAATAATTCCTCATTAAATATTATTTCTTAATACAAATTTAATAGTTTCTTGATTATGAATAAGAATAGTTTGAACATTATATAAAAAAATAAACACATATAGGGTAAGTGCACCAATAGTCGGCCACCCCCAAGTGGTCGGCCACTTGGAGATAAAATACGTTATGAATAGCTTATTTTTGGTTTCAAATAAAATATTACAATCTCCCTATACACTGTTAAAAATATCGTGAAAAATTACCTCTGATTTTAAAGGCTATCTATTTTCTGACCAATGAGAACGATCCATAGGGGTTTATGCAGCGTTCTGATTGGTCAGAAAATAGATAGCCTTTATAAACAGAGGTAATTTTTCACGATATTTTTAACAGTGTATGGAGCCATCCTTTATACGTCATAAGCCATCAAAAAGACTTGTGGGTATTTTTATTGCATTAGTAATCAGCCATTTTTTATTTGGATGTGGTCAAATAGCAGTTTTTGCTATTTTTTTGTTAACCGATGACAAAATTTTTAAAAGACTAGTATTAATTAATTTTTTATTTTTTGCTAAAATTACAAGACTGTACTATTAAAAATTTAATAAACTAGTGCTTTTCAGTATAAAAATTAAATAAGTGTGTTTGTATTTATTAATATTTATGTGGCCGACTATTGAGTATTATATTTACTTACATGTTCAGTAATCGGCCACCACGGTTGACTGCTGGCTAAAAACCAATTTCACTTTTTTGAGTCTATTTTTAGTAATTTCATTTTTTTCGTAATTTGTTTTTCGCAATTTGAGATTTATATAGCCTTTTACTTGCATTTTATTTTATGCACACTATATAAAACTTCAAGTTAAGGTTCTACCAATTTTTACGGCTTAGGTTTAGATTTTTTTCCCAAACAAATATAGGATTTGATACAGCAACTAATGGATTATGCATACAAGAAAGACTATTTTAGGAGATATCTATTCATAAAATGCAGTGGCCTGATTTCTTGACCAATGCTCTTTGGCGATATTTCCCACCTGTTGGGTAATAACGCCATGCAAATAAAACTATAAAATAAGATGGAATGATGGCATGTAAATTGTAAAGTTCTCAATATACAAATTCTACAGCTTTAGAAATTGACTAATTGCTTTTACTTACCATTAATTGCGATATCAGGATGCAGCAATAATCATATGATATTTTATTCTTCTGGCATGAAAAAATTAGCAGTATTTAGGTCGCACAAATTTCTATTTATCTTTTTTAGTTTTCAACAATGAAAATAACGGTCTCTCATGTATATAAAAAAATCTAACAAAAAAATGTAGTTCTGCCACGGTAAAGAATCAACCATCGTAATAACACTAGTGTATGGCGTTATTAACACGGTATGCTTTTTGCGCAGTATATTTTAAACTACAAGCTACCTCGCGAATACATCCAAAATCTCCCACAACATTTTGAAAGTACATGAAATACACTACAAATTTATGTAATAAACAAAGTATTTCCTATCAAATATATAGTGTTCACATTACATAACTTACCTAGCAAATTTCATAAAGGGCGATGACTCTTGCGAGCTTATTCCTGCGATAATGTCTAAAAATTTAACAAATTAACTTATAAGCGGTTGTTTGCAATTCCAATGACTCAGAGCCTTTTAGCGCAGAAGCCATAGTGCTATTTCCCCTTTATAACTACGTCTAATATTAGCACTTGTCGTTATAACCCACCCTGTCGTTTATACTACTCCAGGACACTTGATATAAAATGCAAATGGAAATTTCGTTCCGGCCGCATATAACTTTAGTTTTGCTGATTAGATTTCGATGGAACTTGCATCGTTAGTTGGATACTTTTTCGGGAAAGGTTTCAGTTTATTGCATATCATCTAACGTTGCTTAGTTATATCATCACGGGGGAATGTTCTATGATCAGGTGAACTCGATTATGAAGTATTAGCATTTAAAAAAAATACTACACGATTTTCATGAGATTTTCATTGTTAATTAGATATTGTTTTAAAAGGGGTTTACTATATTGCATTATATCGTTCTACCATTATTCACTAATCCTACTGTAAATGATCAATTCAATGATTGTTCAATGATTCTTAACATCGAAAATTTGTCTGACAAATTTAAACATATAATAGTGCAGTGGTATTCGTATAGTTTACTTCAATTCGCAATGACATTACGGACAAAGGCTTATTTTGCTTTAAAATACACTACAAATTTACGTCATTACAAATTACGCCACTACGTCATTACAAATCTATCTATCTATGCATACATATATATATATATATATATAGATATTTCTCTTACGTAGCGCTAAAAAAGGGCTGCATTTGTAGCTTGCTATTTGGAAATAGCCTAAGCGATTATTATAAGTGGTTAAGTTATGGTCACATATCCCTCACACTCAGGAAATCAAAATGCAGACAGGATCTCTCATTTAATGCAAACCGTTTGAGTATTAAATGAATGACAATTCCGTTTTACGGTCACGTAAGGAATTCAGAAATTCAGCTTTTTGATCCAAGGTTGTATTTATACACTGGCGAAAAATGTTGTTTACAGTTTGATAGCGTGAAACGTAGCTTTTTTTATAGCGTCTTATTATAGTTTTAAATTAATTTAAGCTGTGATTTTCAATACTATAGGCAAAATGAAAGAAGAAGGACACCACATGACATGCCATTTAAATTTAAACGGCGTCAATTTCCTGTTCGCTTAGCTTTCTCAATGATGATCAATCAGCGCAAAACTTTTGATAAATGCATTTTTATTTATATTTCAACAAAATTTTCAATTACTTTTTTTATGAATTAAAATATTTCTAAATTTCATGTGTTGCTTGCTCGGATCCCATAGCGGCACAACTAAAAATATTTTTTATTGTGTTTTCACTAAGGTTTTAAATTAATTCTGTTTCCAAGGTACATTTTTATTTACATTTTCAACAAAGGTTTCCATTACTTTTTTATACATTAAAAATATTTCTAAATTTCATACGTTGTAATCATTTATGATAGCACTCATTCTGACTATAGTTGACATAAATAGTGGTGAGCGAGCGAAGCGAGCTGGGATCGTGTAGCGATCCCAATATGACTTGCGTAGCAATTCATGGGGGTTTGCGAACGTTAGCGAGCAGGGGGGTAAGCCCCCTAGTACCTTTAAAATTTGTAATGACGGCGATAGAAATTGTGTAAGCTGTGAATTTAACCTTGTATTTACGAGGTTAAATCCACCGATATATTTCCTTTTGAAAAATCGACCAGCATGAAGCTTTCGAATATACTAATGTTATAAAGAAGAAACATTTGTTTGTTTCTTGTGTAGGATGAAATCTTTGGAACTCCCGAATCAATTTTAAAAGTAAAAGTTAAAAAAATGATGGTGACAGTCTCTGCAGAAGCATAACACGTTCTTTTTTGTAATATTGAGGGTGTTAGATATTTGAAACTTGACAGGGTGTTTTTTAAAGAGATAAGTGCACACTGAAAACGGTTTTAAAAAAAAGTAAATATAAAAGGCTGAAATGAGTAGAAAACTTTCTAAAATCGTTGAAAATTATGATTAATATCAAAATGTTAAGGATAAAGACTTGAAATATTAAATGATAGTTATTTATAGAACGTAAATGATTGCGCTTAATAGTTATGATAAATTTGAAATTTAAAGGATAAATTAATGAAAAAAACGTTATACTTGTTAGGGATAGAAGTAAAAGTCATTTAAATATTGGACTGGAACTTGACATAGCTGTTGTTTACTCGCATAGAATAGGTTTTATGGATATGATAATTTTAATGTGTGAAATGTGTGGAAAGCATACTTAAAACGATGATATATTTTGGGAATTGATAGGGCTATTTCCAGAAACTTGAAACTTTACATGGGTTTTAATATAGATATAAGATATTCTAAATTTAAAGTGGTGAAATGTTTCTCACAATCATCTAACTGGTTATTAGGATGAAATTTCAGCAAATTCAGATTTAATTAACAATATTTAAACTTTCAGTGGAAATATAACTTTTTCATAATTTTAATAGGCACAAAAATATAATTTCTTCCTAATGTTAGCCAGAACACAAATATCATTTGTGATATTCCAATAACCACAATGTCACGGATTGTGATAGCTTTTCAATAACATAAAATAAAATTTATTATGTAGTTAATTAACTCAATAGTCAGCAATAATATTAACTAGAGACTAACTATTGTTTTTAAAATCCCATCCTCTGCCTATATAGAACTTAAATTTTAAAAAATGAAGCCAACATTGTTTATTTTCAAAGGAACTCGCACTTTAAAATATACATTACACATAGTATCACATTATTTAAAACATACATTACACATAGTATCACATTATTTAAAATATACATTACACATAGTATCACATTATTTAAAATATACATTACACATACATTACACATAGAATCGCCAGAATGACGAATCGACGCCCGTTTCTGATCGTATCATACCAAGATATCACGAAGCAGATAGTAATATTTTTACTGTACTAATATAAATATGCTACATATTAAAATTTAATTTCGAAATTCGATGATGCGATAGTACAACTAAAAGGAAGAATTTGTGCATCGTTTTTCTCATATCTGATCGAGATATCACGAAACAGGCTGACACATTTGTATTATACTAATCTGTAACTTTAATACTTTAATCATTGACATTTCACGCTCAAAATTGAAAACGAAATAGTACAGCCAAAATAATGAGTTGGCAACCCGTTATGCTTTTACAGTACTTAGATACCACGAACAGACTGAAATACTTAAATCGTATAAATCGAAAAAGACATATTAAAATTTCATTTCGAAATTCTATGACCAGATATTACTGCCAAAATAAGAATTGGCGCCTCATTCTGCTCTTATCGTTCAAAGATATTACGAGACAGACTGTAATATTTGTACTATTCGAGGTATGTAAGTTATTAAAATTATATTTTGAAACTCGATGACGAGATAGTTCCGCCCAAATGAAGAATTGGCATCACGTTCTGCTCATATCTAATCACGAAATCCCAAGATAAACTGAAATACAGGGTGATTATAATTAAAGTGTAATTTTTAAAACGCTCAAAAAAGCGAATGACTGGTTAGAATGGCGTCAAAATTTAACGTTCTATTATTGAAGAAGAGGGAAGAACATGAGCCAAAAAAAGTTCCAAATTTTAGTGACAGATGGCGCTGTAAGCGTCAGAAGATGTAAACTAAATACCTGGCATGCGCACGGCTATTTCATGTGTTGGGTAAACGACGTTTCCTTATTTAGCGTCTCAGACGTTAGGCATAAGTGTCTGAATGAAGGACCGTGCTCTGCTTGTTAAGTTTTATTACAAGAAAGGTGATAGTGCACCAGTAGACCTGCAGAAGTTCATGACCCTCAAGGGCGTGAAAAAAAATGCGTTTGACTGATGACTGTCATGGGTCTGGTGAAATTGATGAAAAAATTCCAAAAAAGAGATTTGTTTGATGTGCAGTATGGTAGAGGAAGTAAAAGATGTGATTTGGCGGTAGTTGAAGAAGTGGCCACAGCAGTTCAGGAGGAGTCGAGCGGTGGTGTGCAAGTATGCAGTGCACGGAGAATTGCCCAAACGCAGAACAGGCCTGTGAGCACGGTGCATAACATTCTACAAAGATCCTGTAATGTTCCTGTAATCCATACAAAATTTGCCATGCGCAGGAGTTGTTTCCTTCTGACCTACCACCAAGAGAGGGTTTTGTTTGGGAATTTCTTGCTCGCATGGAAGTGGACGGTGATTGGCAGTGGATAATTCTGTAGACAGACGAAGCATTGAAGTAGACGACATTTGTAGTCGAAATTCTGAAGCTTGCAGCGCCATCTGTCGCTAAAATTTGGAACTAATTTTTATTGGTTCATGTTTTTCCACCTCCTTCAATAACACGCCGTAAAATTTTGACGTCATTCTAATTAATAGTTCGATTTTTAGAGCGTTTTGAAACTTAAACATTAATTATAATTACTCTGTATTTGTATTGTACTAGTCGAGATATGCAACATATTACAAGATCATCCCAAAACTCGCTGACATAATAGTAACGCTTAAATGACGATTCGGTCTCCTTGTTGCTAATATCATGCCAAGATATGCATCAGTGTTTCCAGATTGGGGACTTTTTTCTCCCCAGATTGTTGATTGTCACCGCTATTTTAAAATATAAATATTCAACCTAATTTAAAATAGATTAAAGATTCTGAAAAATAAAGCGGATTACACTATTTTAAAAATATGGTGACAGTCAAATAATCTTAATTTAAAAAGTCCCCGATCTGGCAGCACTGATATGCATCGACAGATCAGTCATTTATGTTCTGTTAATAATATTGCCCTACATCATAATTTCATTTTGAAACAAGAGGACGTAATAATTCTTTTCTCTGCCCACCGCCTAGTCCACGATGGCTAAACACAAAATTTGAAAGGCCGACTACTAGATAATTTGGTACTTTTAACCTTACTTTCCTTAAGAAACAAGAATGAAAAATCATGCATCAAGAATATATTATAAAAGCACTTCTAATGACTTGCAGTATTCTTTAACGAAATTTAGCTGCTTAATACTGTAAAAAAAGTAAACATTTTAGAAAAGCCATAATACTTTTGAAAACCAGATTACGGTCCCCAACCGGAAAAGTAGTCCATTTCTTTTATATAGTCCTGTATTTAATCTAAAAATTTGTATATTATTCTATACATAGTATGATAAAACTTATTATAGTAAGAAAATGCATAACAGATTGAAAATTCACCTTCAGCAATTTCTACCGGTATACGGAAACATACTTGAATTATTTTGAACAGCCCTGTGTATTATCAACAGTTTTTTATATGCCGCACATATTAAGCTAAAATTTATTTCAGGATAAAATGTCGTTAAAACTACTGAAATAACACTTCCACGCATTATTATCCCTAGGAGGTCATGTATTCAGTTCTTTGCGTGGTCCTGTATATGATTTTATGTATGTTATACAAACACCTCTTAGTATACTAAATATAGGTCAGCTTGAAAAAGCATAACTCAATTAAAAACAACCTTTAAGCCATTCACGCTGACACTCCGCAATGCTTAGAAACTCTTTTGTGTAACCTTGTGCATGATCTATGTCAGTTATAAAGACCGCATTCTGAGCAACTTAAAAAAGCATATCATAAACAAAATCACACTTTCAGCAATTATCGCTAATAGAAAGTTACAGTACTGTATCCGAATTTTTTGTGTGTCCCTGTAAATGAACGATAAATGCTATGCATATTCTGTTATACAACAAGCATATTGTAGTAAGACTCAGTAATGTGTATCAGTTTCATTATATTTGAAATGATGTAACATAATCAAAATACGTTGTAAACCTTGTTCTCCTGACTCTATTATATAAAGGAATTGTTTTGCTTGGCCCTATAACTGAATAATAAGTACTCTGCATCCCATATTATCCAGAATGCAAAGTTCAGTGCACTTCATAAATGTATATCAATTTCATTATTTTTTAAATGACCAATATCATTAAAATAAACTTGAAGCAAATTTTTCGCATTGAGAGTAAAGTATCGGAATACTTTTGACTGTCCCTTTAGGTGAACTGTAAATTCTACACACTTTATTTTCAATAGAGATAGTGCTATTATTAACGTCAATAACATACAAAAAATTCTAGGAGATTAGAGTATATTTACGAGTGTAAGAGTTCGGACAGACTGGAGACAATCCAAATTCACAAACACTTTTAAAGTAAATAAATAAATAGAAATGCTAAATTCATCTTTAAAAGTTAAAGTTAAACTTACACGAAGTGCAAAATTACTTAAAAGTTGACACAGTATTTAAAAATGTTCTATTATTTTAATATCTTAGTATACTTTCAACTATAAAACATAGTCTTCTTCGGAGGAATATAAGAAATACAACAGTTATTGGTTCAACGCCTAATTTTCAAAATGCACGTAGATGGTGACGAAAGGAGTGAAAGTGGAAGTTAATTTATAGATCCGGAAACATCGGGAAAATAAAATAAAATAAAACATGGATATAGGGAAGATTACTTGTTTTTTCTTTCTTTAAGCAAACTGAGCCTAATTCTGAGTATATTGTAGGATAAAACGTCATTACAAACTGTATTTTCTTTAGTAATAATTTCTATTGATTCGCGGATAATTAAATCATGATACTTATTTGAGGGATATATAATTTTTGCGTTTTCGAAATTAACTTGTATATTCTGCTTCTGGTTAAGTCTTGACAGGGCTGTTGTAGATTGGTTATACTTTTGATTACATTTGAGAGGTTTAAAGTATAACCGACCTACAACAGACCTGTCAAGACTTAACCAAAAGCATAATATACACGTTAATTTCGAAAACGCAAAAATTATATATCCCTCAAAGAAGTATCATCATTTAATTATCCGCGAATCAATAGAAATTATTACTAAAGAAAATACAGTTTGTAATGACGTTTTATCCTACAATATACCCAGAATTTGGCTATTATGTTGTTAATGTTTATAAAAATTATATTATTTTTTTACAATAGTTATTTACAATAACAAAGCATTTAAGTGGCCGACAACTAGTCCAGTGATGGCCGAACACTAGAATTGAGTGGCCGACTACTAGCGACTTGCTACTTTTAAATTTAACTTTTTACAAATAAAAACTATAATCAGTTTTTTTAAAAATAATTGCTGAAACAATAAAATAAAAGTATACATTAACATGTGTCACTGTTAAAAATGTTGTATTGCTTTTTAAAATTCCGCTTTAGCTATATACTAAAAGAAAACGCTTAAGTGGCCGACTATTGGTACTTTTACACTATTCCAAGTACTTTTAAAAAATCATAAAAAGTACCAAATACCCTAAGTTCAGTGGAACATACGCGGATGAAAGAGCCCAGACTTCAAAGTGTTAACACAAGCAAATGGGCTTTTTTAAAATTTAATTTTTAATTCATCTTATATAGCATATGTTTATTTTTTTAGAATATTATCCAGTTCCTTATATGTATTGTGGAATTGTTTCTTTCAAACGGTTTTATTGCTTACTCCTTTCGAATGAAGGTATTATTCAGATTTTCCGTTAGACAGAAATAAATACTCGAACATTAAATTCTTGAATGATACCTAGCTATCCCGAGAAACACGTGTAAACTAAACAGACAACAGAATCATTCTCCACTGACTAAACTACCATTTGGTATATGTTCCAGTAAAATGAAGAATCAGATTGATCACATTTATGAAGCACTCATTTACATTTACATTTTCTACATTTTCTACAACGCGGGATAACCCACCATTGGCATAGGCTTCCAGATCCCGCGTTGCAAGTTTATTTAAAAAAAAAAAAAAAAAAAAAAAAAAAAAAAAAAAAAAACAATATTATTTAACAATAGTTTTAACAATAAGAATTAAAGGTAATAGTACAAATAATAATAATAAAAGTAATAATAGAACAGATGAGCTGAGCGCTTTACAGACGAAAATGTGTATATTTTCAAAACGAATATGATTCATTAATTACGAATAGCAGCAGATGAATAAGATGTTCTTAAGCTCTACATATTCTCAGGTGCATTAGTTTAATAGTTATTATCATGAGTTCAAGTATTTTGTTGTGAGATAACTTTTATGTTATGGATAACTTGAGTGTATGGCTGTTCTATGTACAAGAGTTTTCTAAATTTTATATTCTCGATTTAGTTAGGCACTGTTTGGGCTGAAGTTCATGTTTCTGTTCATTTGTGCTAATTTTGTTCATCTATTGGCATTTGTGGGTTTTGAAAAATTAGTTGATTGTTTTCTAATAACAGCACACATTCTATTATTTTAATATATAGCATTGGTGATTTCAACACAAATTTGAACCAATGGTGATGTTCTATTGTGGCTGATTTACGGATATGGAGGGTTGATGTTAATGGACAGCTGAGCACATAGTGAAGGGAGTTACCAATTTCACCACAAGTACACAGTGGCGACGGAGCTTTAAATGAAAAAAAAAAAAAACACACACAGCTATTATGCAATGAAAATTACAAATTTTTGAACTTTACACAATTTTCAACATGAGCCAAGGCTTTTTAATAAAATCAATAATTGAAATTACTAATAAAACTGTCAATAAATGTTAATTAAAATGAGGAATTGGAACTGAAACCTCAATGACGCAAAGCGCTGTTACCAATTCTAACAAAATATATATTGCAATGTACTACACGGATGTTAAACTCTATAGTATACAATGGTATACTTATAATTGATAGTATAGCTCATATGATTAAAAATAAATTAATTAAATGTTTTGAAAATTTTATGACATTTTAGATGCATTTTATATTGTTTGATAATATGCGACTACTATATGATTCAACTTAATAAATGTATTATTTAAATTAAATGGAATACAGTAGAACCTCTATTTAAGGAAGTCACTAAATCCCGGAAAAAAGTTCGTTATATGGAAAATTCGTTAAATAGAGATTCGCCGTTTAAAATACTTTAAAATACATAAAACAGATTTTTAATTCATAAACACTAAATATTTTACTAAAAGTAATTAATCACATTTTTTAAATAAATTATATCGATTTGTTTTATTTATTTTACCCACCAATATCCATCATCAATTCATTTTTTCTATGTGTTTAAATCTTTGAAATCTCAAGGAAAACAAAACATTGTCCGGGAATACACTTTATTTTCTGTTTAATGTAAATAGTTATACATTAAAATTAAAGAATTTTAATGACATTATCTTATTTATTATAATTATAAAAAATAATTTATACCATGCATTAACATATGCGTCCTTAAATTTAATTTCTGAAAAACTCTGTTAATTTTGTCTGAGTTTTTTATTTTAAAAAAGTGCTTTCTCTCATAATACGTCTCGCATCTTTACAATGCACCAAAACCCCCTTCATGCATATTTTCTTCTAACTATAATCCGCGTCGGATTGTTTCAAATGATTTTAGCATTTCATCATACGAAGTTTTCTTAATTCCTGCATAATGATAATTTCCATCATCATCATATTCGTCTTCATCACAATCCATAGCTGTATTGTTTTTATTTCTGTCGAAAATATCCAATTCGGATAGTGTTTCCGAGGTCTCAATTTCAGAATTGAGCGAAATACAATCATCAATCAGCACATCATGGTAATTTCTTCTTTTTTTCTCATCTGTATCCACATTTTTTTAAGTTACTCTAAGGGATTGTCTTCGTCCTCCGTACTTACCGAATTCTCACTGCTGACAAAGAAGTCGTCTGGTAAAACCAGTTCAAGGACATTGAACATCATAAAATGTGTTTAAAGAAAGAATATGTTTGAAATGTCCAAAAGTATTTTGAGAAATGGGGAGAAAAAAAAAAAAAAAAAAAAAAAAGTTCGTTAAATAGAGAATGCACTTCGCTATTTGGAGGTTATTTTACGAAGAAATTTTCAAAATGTTCTTGATTCCAAGGAAAAGTTCGCAAAATAGAGGTTCGTTAAATAGAGGTCCGACAGTATTATAAACTCGTAATGTAATAAATGTAACGATACATTTCAAGAGGCATAGTTAACTTTAACTAGCAAACTATATATAGAGTAAATGCACCAGTAGTCGGCCACTTTGAGATAAAATACGTTATGAATAGCTTATTTTTGATTTCACATGAAATATTACAATCCCCCTATATGTGGCCATCCTTTATACGTCATAAGCCATCAGCAAAGAATTGTGGGTATTTTTATTGCGTAAGTAATCAGCCCTTTTTTATTTGGTTGCGGTCAAATAACCGTATTTGCTATTTTTTTGTTAACCAATGACAAAATTTTTAAAAGACTAGTATTAATTTATTTTTTATTATTTTCTAAAATTATAAGACTCTACTATTAAAAAGTTTAATAAACTAATGTTTTTCAGTATCAAAATTAAATAAATGTGTTTGTATTAATTAATTTTAATGTGGCCGATTATTGGGTATTATATTTACTTACATGCTCAGTAATCCGCCACCACGGATGACTACTGGCTAAAAGGCCATTTCACTTTTTTGAGTCTACTTTTAATAATTTGATTTTTTTCGTAATTTGATTTTTGCAATTTGAGATTTATATAACCTTTTAGTTGCATTTCATTTTATGTACACTATATATAAGAGGTCCTGGGATAATAACGCCACCTTATGATTCTACCAATTTTTACGGCTTAGTTTTAGATTATTTTTTTTTCAAACAAATATAGGATTTGATACAGTAACTTATTGATTATGTACACAAGAAAGACTATTTTAGCAGATAGCAGATTCATAAAATATAGTGGCGCGAATTCTTGACCAATGCTATTAGGCATTATTACCTACCTGTTGGGTAATAAAATAACGTCTAAATCGTGGCCCTCACAACGGCTCTTATCACAAAAGCATCCAAGATATTCCCTTGCACTTTGCCCTGGCTCATACGATGTCATTATTATTTACTTTAGTGTTGCATTTTTAGACTTCATAGTTTTTACAAATAAAAAATGAGAAAAAAGACTTAAAATATATCTTAAGACTTAAATAAATAAGACTTAAATAAGACTTAAATAAATAAGACTTAAATAAGACTTAAATAAATATCATTCTATAAGACTTATATACCTATAAGACTTAGATAAATATCATTCATGCACACGTTAAATGAAATTCGTTTGAGCTCATATGTTTGTCAGTGACTGCAACGTTCACGAATTTCGTTCGTTTGTGATCGCGAATTTCGCGAATTTAGTACATTTTTGAGACTGCTGCATCCAGTGCATTTTTTCCTATGAGTACTATGCTCTTATTCATTCCTTAGTTTTTGCGGCGTTAACGAATTTCCTTTGTTTGAGATCGCGGCTTTCGCGAATTACTTCGTTTTTGAGACAGCTGCACGACGAGGTTGCTGCACCGGGTGATGTTTTTTTCGGTTTTGATTAGCGCTATTAGCTCATACGTTCGTTACTGATTGCGGCATTAACGAATTTCGTTCGTTTGTGATTGCGGCTTTCGCGAATTACTGCGTTTTTGAGACAGCTGCACGACGAGGTTTCTGCACCCAGCGATGTTTTTTTTTCGCTTTTCAAGCGCGCTATGCTCTCATACGTTTTTTACTGATTGCGGCGTTAACGAATTTAGTTCGTTTCTGATTGCGCTATGCGCTCATACATTCGTTACTG
Source organism: Maratus speciosus (assembly GCA_963932465.1). Taxonomy (NCBI): domain Eukaryota; kingdom Metazoa; phylum Arthropoda; class Arachnida; order Araneae; family Salticidae; genus Maratus; species Maratus speciosus. The sequence continues at coordinate 114,155,146 of OZ010800.1, forward strand.
ATTGCGGCGTTAACGAATATCGTTCGTTCGTGTTCGTGGCTTTCGTGAATTACTGCGTTTCAGAGACCACTGCTCAACGAGGCTGCTGCATCCAGTGATTTTTTTTTGTTTTTGTTTTCATGAACGCTATGCGCTCATACCTTCGTAACTGATCGCGGCGTTAATGAATTTCGTTCATTTGTGATTGCGGCTTTCGCGAATTTAGTGCCTTTTCGAGACTGCTACACGACGAGGTTGCTGCATCCAGTAACTTTTTTTTCGGTTTTGATGAGCACTATGCGTCCATACGTTCGTTACTGATCTCGACGTTAACGAATTTCGTTCGTTCGCGATCGTGACTTTCGCGAATTACTGCGTTTTAGAGACTTCTGCACGACGAGGTTGCTGCACTCAGTGATGTTTTTTTTTTTCGTTTTTCAAGAGCGCTATGATCTCATACGTTTTTTACTGATTGCGGCGTTAACGAATTTCGTTCGTTTCTGATTGCGCTATGCGCTCATACTTTCGTTACTGATTGCGGCGTTAACGAATATCGTTCGTTCGTGTTCGTGGCTTTCGTGAATTACTGCGTTTTAGAGACCACTGCTCAACGAGGCTGCTGCATCCAGTGATTATTTTTGTTGTTGTTTTTATGAGCGCTATGCGGTCATACCTTCGTAATTGATCGCGGCGTTAATGAATTTCGTTCGTTTGTGATTGCGGCTGTCTCGCGAATTACTGCGTTTTAGAGATTGCTGCACGACGAGGTTGCTGCACCCAGTGATGTTTTTTTTTTGTTTTGTTTTCATGAGTGCTATTAGCTCATACTTTTTTTACTGATTGCGGCGTTAACGAATTTCGTTCGTTCGTGAACGTGGCTTTCGCGAATTACTGCGTTTTAGAGACTGCTGCACAAGTTTGCTGCATATAGTGATGTTTTTCTTCGGTCTTCATTAGCGCTATGCGTTCATACGTTCGTTACTGATTGCGGCGTTAACGAATTTCGTTCGTTTATGATCGCGGATTTCGCGAATTTAGGGCGTTTTTGAGACTGCTGCACGATGAAGTTGCTGCGTCCAGTGATTAGTTTTAGTTTTGATGAACGCTATGCGCCCATGCGTTCATCACAAAAAAAAGATAACAAAAAACAAGAATTTTTTTTTTTTATAAAATCGCATAATTATATCAAAACGACTGTTACTATAAAATCACAAATCTCTAATAATAAGATAACTACTAAAATAACAATAATAACAAACGATTGCTTTGTCACATGTATTTAAAATATCGAACAGGGTTAAACAACTAAACGAGAAACCATATTTTCCCTTAAATAAGAATTGGCGCCTCATTCTTCTCATATTGTTCAAAGATACTACGAGAGAGACTGTAATATTTGTAATGTACTAGATATGCAAATTGTTAAAATTACATTTCGAAACTCGATTACGAGATAGTAACGCGAAAATGAAGAATTGGCGCCGCGTTCTGCAAATATCTAACCACGAAATCCCAAGATAAACTGGAATATTTGTATTGTACTATTCGAGACGTGCAACATATTAAAATTTCATCCCGAAACTCGACAACATGATAGTAACGCTGAAATGACGATTTGGCGCTCCCTACTGCTTATATCACAATAAGATATGCATCGACAGATCAGTCATTCATGTTCTGTTAATAATCTTTCCTACACCATAATTTCATTTTGAAACAGGATGACGTAATAATTTTTTCTCTGCCCGCAGCCTAGTCTACGATGGTTAAACAAAAAAACTGAAAGGCCCACTACTAGATAATTTGGTACTTTTAACTTTACTTTCCATAAGAAACAAGAATGAAAAAACTTGCATGAAGAATAGATTATAGAAGCATTTCCCATGACTTTCAGAATTCTTTAACGAAATTAAGCTGCTTAATGCTGTTAAAAAAATAAACAATTTAGAAAAGGCATAATACTTTTGAAAACCAGATTATGGTCCCTAACCGAAAAAGTACTTCAATTCTTTTGCGAAGTCCTGTATTTAATCTAAAGATTTGTTTATCATTCTATACATAGTATGATAAACCTTAGTATAGTAAGAAAATGCATAATAGGTTGAAAATTTACCTTCAGCAATTTCTACCCCTATACGGAAACATACTTTATTATGTACAGCCCTGTATATTACCAATAGATTTTTATATGCCGCACATCTGAAGCTAAAATTTAATTAAGGCTAAAACGTGGTTAAAACTACTGAATTGATACTTCCACACATTATTACCCCTCGGAGGTCATGTATTCAGACCTTTGCGTGGCCCAGTATATGGTTTTATTTATATTATACAAACGTCTCTTAGTATACTAAATATAGTTCAGCTTGAAAGAGCATGAAAGCCTCTTTTAAGCCATTCACACTGATACTCCACAAAGCTTACAAACTCTTTTGTGTGGCCTTGTATATGATCTATATCAGTTATACACACCGCATTGAAAGCAAAGGTTTATTTAAACTTGAAAACACGTGTCATGAACAAAATCATACTTACAACAATTATCGGTAATAGAAAGATACAGTACTGTATTCGATTTTTTTGTGTTTCCCTGTAAATGAACGATAAATGCTATGCATATCATGTTATACAACGAGTATTTTTTAGTAAGCTTCAGTAATGTTGTATATCAATTTCACTCTATTTGATGTAGAATAAGAGAACTAAAATACGCTGCAAACTGCTTATCCCCTGACACTATTATGTAAAGGAATTCTTTTGCGGGGCCCTATAAATTAATAATAAGTTCTTCGGACTCCATATTGTCTAGAATGCGTAGTTAAATGCATATCAATTTCATTATATTTGAAATGGCCAATATCATTAAAATGAACTTGAGGCAATATTTCTCATTGAGCGTAATGCATCAGGTTATTTTTGACTGTCCCTGTAGATGAACTATAAATTCTACACACTTTATTTTCAATTTCGATCGTGCTATTGTTAACGTCAAAAACAATTTCAAGGAGATTCGAGTATATTTGCGAGTGTTAGAACTCGGCCAGACTGAAGACAATCCAAATTCACAAACACTTTTAAACTATGTTGGAAAGTGTTAAATACTATTATAATATTTTAAATTATTACAGCAACATTATAAGGAAAGAATAAATGAACACATTTGATCATTAAAATGTTGTTCTGTTTATAAAAGTTATACTTTACACTGTAAGAAAAATAATGCCAGTTTTCCGGTAGGAATCGGAAAAATAGTTGTCCTTATTGTACCGGAATAATTTCCAACCTAGCTCGGATTAAAATCCGTAAAATCGGAATAAAATCCGTAAAATACAGTTTTACTGACTGTTTCCTTAATTTTACGTATTTTATTTCGAGCTGGGTCGGAAATTATTCCACTAAGATAAGGGCAACTATTTTTCCGATTCCTACAGGAAAACTGGCAGTATTTTTTTTTTTTTTTTACAGTGTAAGTTATTTAAATAACAAAGCATTTAAGTGGCCGACTACTGGTCCTGTGATGGGCGAACACTAGAATTGAGTGGCCGACTACTAGATCTTTTCTACTTTTAAGTTTATCTTCTTATAAGTAACAACTATAATCAGTTTTTTTTAAACAATTGCTGAAACAGTAAAAGAAAGATATACATTAACATGTGGCACTGTTAAAAATGTTGTATTGCTTTTTAAAATTACGCTTTGAGCTATACACTTAAATAAAGGGCTTAAGTAGCCGACTATTGGTGCTATATTTAAAACAAGAATTTTTGATTTGAAAATTTGAAATTTGAATTCGATAAAATGTAAATTAACCATAAATGAGGGAAAAACGAAGAATAGACATCGTAAGCTACAAATAATGTACTATACAGGGTATCCGGTCTCAACGGTGTCCAATGGCTAATTCCTAAACCGTTAGCCGTAGACATATAGTTCCAATTACAAAAATGTTTTAAATCAGGTAAAGAAATATTTTAAAAGCGATTTGGGTCAATAGAAACATTTCTTAAAAAATTACGAAATTTAAATTTTTATACGGTCCCCCGGTCCTATAAGTTATATTTAATAGAATTTTCCTTTTACACTGACAAGTAATACAAAAAAAGTCCAGTTATTCTACGATTAAAATTGACCGAGTAATAGCTGTTTAAAGTTGGAGCATATTTTTTGCTGCAAATTGAGGGTCATTCACAAATTTAGTTGAAATTATTATTTCGTCAGATATATTAAAAAAAATGGTTGAGAGTAAAATTAACATTGCAATATAAATTTGAAATCTTTAATCAGTCTGACATATTAATGCAAAATATACAATTTGTAATAAACATTTAAGAAGAAAGAAATAACAGAATTTTTGTTTTATAAAATGATGCTAAATTAACAGCCTCAATTCTTTACAAAATGATACGTATTTTAAAATACACTGCTCAAAACAATTAAAGGATATTGCAGTTTTAGGTGGATTTTGTATCTGGTAAACTGTTTAGCTGACTGATACATGGTCGACAGACATAGTAGGTTATATGAGAATAAATTACACATGTTTGGCAGAAAAAAATGCATTTTATTACGCATTTGTGTACTAAAGGAAAAATACACAATTTGTGCATATGAGAAAAAAAGAATAAGAAAAGGTGTTTTCTTTAAAGAAAATCATTTTCAGTAGGGGGTATGGTTTCCACGGGCGGCCAGCAACGTTGAACACCTTTGAGGCATGGACGCAATGAGGCTATTAATGACGAGTTGGGGTATTCTGCCCCACTCTTCCAGAAGAGCTCTTTCCAGTTCTTGGAGAGTTTGTGGGGGTTGTTGGCGGCCAGAAACTCGTCTTCCTAGAGCGTCCCAAACGTGCTCGATTGGATTCATCTCTGGAGAACACGCTGGCCATTCCATTCGAACGATTCCTTCCTCGAAAAGGAAATCCTCCACCAGGTTTGCACGATGTGGCCTGCAGCGATCGTCCATTAAAATGAAGTTATCTCCGATTGCTGCAGCGTAAAGGACTACAATATGTCTGAGGATCTCATCCCTATATCGGCGACCAGTCAGAGCTCCATCTCGAATGATGTAGAGGTCAGTGCGCCCGTCAATGGAGATCCCACCATACACCAACACTCCTCCACCGTCAAATCTGACACTTTCGTGCACGAACGCAGGATTATTCCTACTGCCATGGTCCCTCCAGATGAAAATACGCCTATTATCCGGATGCACAGAAAAACGGGACTCGTCAGAAAACAGAATATTGCTCCATTCATTTCTCCTCCAGTTGACATGATCGGTTGCCCACTCCCTGCGGTCGCGACGATGCCTTGATGTTAATCTAACACATACCATCGGTCGGCGAGCATACAGACCTACAGCATGGAGCCGGTTTCGGACAGTCTGAGTTGTAATCGTGGTCCCTGTAGCCGAGCGAAGGTGTTGTTGGAGAAGAGTAGCGTTCATGGTTCGGTGTCTCCGAGCTGTTAACGCTAAATACCGATCTTCATTGGACGTTGTTGCCCGTCTACGACCTTGCCCTGGTCTTCGGCCTGCACATCCACTCTCCAAAAAACGGTTCCAGATCCTGGAAATGACACTTTGTGATACTCTAATGGCTTGCGCTACTTCGGCTTGAATTTGGCCCCCTTCTAACCTACCAACAATTCTCAAAGCTTCTGAATCTGTCAAATGACTTCGCTGAGACATCGTACTCATCGAAACAAAGCAATCACTGAATGCCGATCATCCTTGTCTTCATTCTCTTTTATCCAGTTGAAAGTCAAATTTCATTCGCTGCCGCTGAAGCGACGTTTTTGACGTCGAACTCAAAATTTGCATACTCCACAGTTTGAAAACCAGAAAAATTTGCATTTGTGATTCTCTTCTTCTATTTTCGGCAAAAAAAAATTCGTTTATATCTTTATTTTATATAAAACTTCAAATATCATTTAATTGTTTTGAGCAGTGTATTATTAGTTTGCACTAGCCTGCAGAAGTTGGGTTATGTCATGTTTTTTAGCTTTTGATAATTGATTCTTATGTATTATGTACCGCTGAATAGGAAATTGACCTTCATTTTAACCATCACATCAGGATTTTTCCCAAATTGCAAATTTCAAAGTTAAAATTGAATCTCCTCCACCATCTCATCGGACCACTCAGCTGTTTAACTGTAAGAATCCCAGGATAAGCAAAAATATCGAATAAATTATTGAATAAAATAAAATAAAATAAAATAAAAAACTTTCACATATGTTTTATAGTATGAGATTTTCGCTATATTTTAACTTACACATTTACGATTTGCAAAAATATTCTAACGTGATGGTTAAATATGAAGGTCATTTTCAGATTCAGTGCTTAAAAAGTACGTAAAAATCAATTAACAAAAATTAAAAAACACAACCATCTACTCTACTTTATAGATTCCGATTTTTGTTAGTCTTTTACTTTGACAATTTATGATTAACGAAATATCCTGACATGATGGTTAAAAATTAAGGTAATTTTTGGATTCAGTGCTAAAAACTACATAAAAGTTAAAAAACCCAACAATCGTAGTCTTTTATTACCTAATCTAGAACTTTTTCTTAATCTTCTAGACAGTAATCTATCCGCAATTTTTTGTGTTATCCTGTAAAATAAGTATAAATGGTAACCCCCGAAAATCGTAATAATATTAGATTGTTATCGGATTTGCGCCAGTATGTAAAATGTAATCTCGGTCGGATATTTGAAAGTTAGTTAAAGTTCGAGTACAAATTTTGAACTGGAAAAACATACATATGATCGTTGAAGTAACATAAAAACTTATAAAAATAACATAATTTTTGTTAAAAGAAATCATAAAAGGAACAGTCTCAAATCCTAACAAAATAAAACATGTTATTTTAGCCAATCTGAAACTTAATGAATGTTAACTTAATCGTAATACTTGTACAATTTTTTTCAAAGCGCAGATACGCATGACATAAGATCTTCGAATACTTTAAACACTTGGTATGTGGCCCCTTAAAGCCAAGCCGAACTCACTTGTTTTCAGAGCAGAAAAGTGGCATAAGTCATGCATTTTTAAAATTTCATAACTCGCTCAATTTTAGCGTTATATGAATGGGACTTTTTTTGTATTACTTGTCAGTGTAAAAGGAAAATTTTACTAAATATAACTTATAGGACCGGGGGACCGTATAAAAATTTAAATATCGTAATTTTTTAAGAAATGTTTTTATTGACCCAAATCGCTTTTAAAATATATCTTTACCTTATTTAAAACGTTTTTGTAATTGAAACTATATGTCTATGACTAACGGTTTAGGAATTAGCCATTGGACACCGTTGAGACCGGACACCCTGTATAACAGTAATATGCGCTATGTGCATTTTTTGTATCCCGTGGGATGGGATAATATTTTGATTAATATATTGAAAATGTTTTGTAAGATTCGTGCAACAGAAAATTAATAAAACAATTTTTCAATACATTCGTACCTGAAATTCAAATGCTTGCAATTGCATTTCTAGTATAATTTTTGAAACTTTGATTAGTGCATTTGATGCCTCACAACGTTGCATGGTTTTATAAAATCATAAGAACACTAGTTTCACACTAAAGGCATTTAGGCATTTGGTGTTTATTAGGACAAAATTATTTCGTTTAGAAAAGGAACACAATTACTACTAATAATAATATTCAATATCAAAAACGGATTTAATCATCTTTTTCAGCGATTATTATAACCTGGACCACACCGGGTATGAGAAATGAATACGATTTACATCGTGCATTGGAATTTCATACATAATTTCGCGTGAGTATTTCATTCATTCCACAGTTAATTGCAATAAATAAAAACTCTATCAGGTCCTTTCTCATATGCATTATCCATAACGATTCTTTATTAAGTAGTTCTAAATATTCGATACTCATTAAATATCACATTTTTTTCCTAATTGTAAATCACTGCCCATACATGCAAGATTTTTAAAAGTTTGCGGACCACTTCATATAAAAGTATTATATAATTTTAATATCTCATAGTACATTTATGTAAATTTTTGTAAATCAATATTTATTTTTATTTTAAATTTTCGTATTCAAAAATTTTTTATGCACTAATGAAACATTTTACCAAACATTTCAAAAGTGCATCAAAAATTTTGACAAACGTACCACAGCATTTTCCAGAATGAGTTATACCAGAGCACGAAGAAAGGTGTATGTAAAAATTACAGATTTATTTTAGTATCTTTAGTAGACATATATTAAAATAAATTTCTATTGTGGTAAAAGAAGGTAAAAGGAAAGAATATTTCAAAGTAATTTAATTAGACTGTTTATATATTTTTAATGAATATTTGACAAATGAATAATTCGAAAGCGTATTTTATTTAATATTCTTACAAAGAAAGCCAGAGGGCCAGAAAATTGATAAACATGATTTGCAACATTTTAAATTAAACAGATCGAATAATTCATTCATTGATGACTTTCCCATTTTATATGTAGAGATATATTGCATATTTAACGAGCATTTCCATGATTTAAATATTTTATGACCAATTTATAAGACAGGATTAAATAATATTTAAATATTCATTATGTCGATCAAAGATATTATGATTGGAAATAATGAATAATTTATATTGCTTTAACATTAAGTAATGAACAGTTAGAACAAAATAATTACATTTATTATATCAAAGGCATTTTACATTCATTAATGTTTTAATGGGTATAATAATTAACTTGACGTTTAAACCTTCTTACATAAAATTATGATTAATTCTTAAATTCATTTATCCTGAACTATAAGTTTATTTCTGCTTCGATGTCATGAAGATTGATTTGATTTTTTTTTCTTATTATTTTTTTTAATTCAATGTATACATAATTTCACATTTACTGAACATTTTTAATATCTTCATTTTTTAAACATGTTTAAGTACCGATATTTATAATACGATAGGATATGTGTGAGAGAAAAATAGGTTATATCTGTTTTGCCGATGTCAACGAGTGGTTTGTTTATAAAATCAGACAATTTCTTTTAAAATATAAAACGTTCAACCATTTCATTTGAAATTCATAAATTTCAGATAAAATACACAGCTCCAAAATAAATATATTGTATACATTTAAAATAAATGTTTTTCACACATTTAATGCAAAAAATTACAAAAAAAAAAAAAAAAAAAAAAAAAAAAAAAATCATTAAGAAATGATAAAATAAACCAAAATATTTTTTTTTAGTAAATGATAAACAAAAATTGTTTTGTTAATAATTGTATTACATTATATATTTACGCGTTATACCGATTTTCATCAGGCATTACTGTATCAATAAGTTGGAAATTGCGCGTTAAACGTGGCAAATGAGGTGCGTTCGTACTATAACTAGTTTTATAAATATTTTTTGCATCGCATGTTGCACTGGATGTATATTTTAATGCACTTCATAAGTGCATATCAATTCCATTCTGTTCGAAAGGCTGTAACATCATTAAATGCACTTGCAATAATTTTTCCCATTGGCCTTAATATAATGGAAAAATTTTGACTGTCCCTGTAATTAAACTATGCATCCGATTTTCATAAAATTTGAAATGACTAGGAAAAGTTTTGAAGCAATTATATATTTAAAATTTCAGACCATTCGGAAGGCTGTAACGTCATTAAAATGCATTTACAGTAATTTTTTTCCCATTGGCCGTAATGTAACACAAATTTTTTGACTGTCCCTGTAAATAAACTATACACTCGATTTTCATAAAATTTGAAATGACTCGAAAAAAATTTTGCAATAATTAAATTTTCAGACCATTCGGTTGGGTAGTTTTTGCTCTGTTATATGTGAGTGGACAGACGGACGGACTGAACTACGGCTATAGGTGCTACGTATTTATGCATTTACGAACACATCTAAAAATGAATATGCTATGATATGACCCATGCAACAATCAAGATACTGCTAGATCTTAGAAGAAGTAACAGGGAAAAAACGAGAAAATAACGGAAAATTCGGCCAGAAAGATAAAATGAATTTCATTCGAAATGAAGATGCCTCAGTAAGATGTTAAAATGATTTTCAAGAAATAGCAAGCAGAATGCTGTATGATGTTTTAACGAAAAAAGGTACAATATGATTTTTTATGAATTTCTAGTAATTTCAAAGGACACGGACGTTTAAAAAAAAAAAAAAAAAAAGTTGAAGATATTTTAAAAAATAATCATATTTTTTAGCACAGCTGCAGATATGAGAAATATATTGAAATATATTGAGAAATATATTGAAATATATTGAATTTTATTAAACAACAAAAGTTCTGTTTTTACAAATAAAATGAAAATGGCATGATTTTATACAAACCTATAGAACATGCATTTTTAAATAATAAATTTAAAGCGTACTTACATAAACATGCTTACCATACAATTTTTGATAGAGTAATGCCTGATGAAAATCGGTATAAGTGTAAATATATATAAAACAAATTTAATATCAAAGCAATGTTTGTAATTTACACAAGTAAAAAATAAAATTTGCGACTGCCAGAAGAAAAAAAAATGAAATTGGCGATATTTGCACCTGGCTAACATAAAACTACCAAAAAAAGATTGATCGGGATATCACATTCCCTTGAAGTCAGATTTGTTCACGTGTTTGTTGCATTATCTTAATTGGATACTTGTTTGTACCTTTTATGATTTTTTATCGATTTATTAGTTTTTTCTTTGTCATTTAAACGTGATATTAAAAGAGAACAACGACTGCATTTTTTATGGCGCATGCGTACAATAGATATAGCTTTCAACCGTTTCAACCGTCCATTTCTTAATAGAAAGTAGAGTTTTCGGAAATAGTTTCGCTATAGTTTTTTAATAGAAAGTTGTCAACGGGATGGTAATGTTCTAACCAAAAAGAATATTAGGAGCAATATGGTTTAATATAAGTATGGATATTATTAAAGGTTTCAGGACTTTTAAAACTTAAAAAAAATTGAAATTTAGATTTTTTTATTTTACTTTCTTCTATCTTTACAAGAAGAAAGTATTGGATTCGTGAAAAATTTCGACTTCCGGTTTTCGACGGATTTATACGTTTTAGAATGCCCAGAACACGATTTGATGGTTTTTAGAAAATGTCTGTCTGTGAGTCTGTCTGTCAAAATTTTGTGGGCGCTCTATCTCAAGAACTAATGCACGGAATTTCACAAAACTTCATATTTAGTTAGACCTTGATATAAACTGGAGCTGGTTAACTTTTGGTGAAAATCGCCCAAAAGGTGGCGCTGCTATGCGGTATTTTTCACGATTTCTGCAATAGCTATATCTCAAGAACTACTGCATGGATTTTCATAAAATTTCAGATTCAGTTAGTCCAGGAGATAGTTTGGTGTTGATTAGTTTTTTGTGAAAATCGCCCAACAGGTGGCGCTGCTATGCTGCATCATTCATGATTATCGCAATAGCTCTAACTCAAGAAAAAAAGCAAGAATTTTCATAAAACATCAGATTTAGTTAGTCTCTGACATAAATTAGTGCTGTTTAATTTTTGGTGTAAATCGCCCAAAAGGTGGCTCTGTTGTGCTGCATTTTCACGATTTCCGGAAGAGCTGTATCTCAAAAACTATTGCACGGATTTTCATCAAACTTCGGATTTAGTTAGTCCTTGATATGGATTGACGTATAATTTAGTGCTGTTTAATTTTCGGTGTAAATCGCTCAAAAGGTGGCGCTGCTATGCTGTATTTTTTTGTGATTTCCGCAATAGCTTTATCTCAATAACTAACGTTTAGATTTTCAACAAACTTCAGATTCAAGTATAAATTGATATCATTTAGTGGTGTTTAATTTTGGTGTAAATCGTTCAACAGGTGCCCTCATAGCATGCATGGTCACAGTGACGTCGTTGTGACGTCACTGTGAGTCACTGTGGTCACGTCACATCTGTGACCGAAATGCCACCACTCAGTGATGTCACATTGTGAATGATATGTGAACTTCTTTGAAAACTTTAAAAAATTACAAAAAATCTTCAAAACATGTTGTTACTGTAAAATTTTATTTTTCTGGCAATGAAAAAGAATTGTTATGTCACTGCATGTAACGTAGGTCACGACACACTCACAAAAAAAATTGTAATAAATTGTAAAAAATTGTAACCCATATTGTAAGTCACAGTGTGAGAAAAATATGAACTTCAAAAATCTTTGAAAATGAAGAGAAGTGTTTTAAAAAGGCCCGCGTTACAGCGGCATAAGGAATGAAAATATATTAGTGGGTAGCAAGTAGTAAATTCAGACACGAAAAGAGGGTGGGGGGGGGGCATATAAAGGAAAATGCACGGTACAAGTATCAACAAACTAGATTTCCATGCTATATTTTATCAATTTGATATCTAAGAGTGTGAAAGTATACTTTTTTCCTGATTTCAATTTTATCTAGTATTGCAATTTAATATAATAATCCTTCTCTTATTCTTATTATTATAAAAGTGTTTCTCGGAAAAATGGTACGTGCTGGAGCAATTTGGATAACATATTTAGAATTAGGAATATTAAATATATACACTTTACATATTTAGTTTGCAGGAAGGAAAATTTTTAATTTATTTTTACCGACCACTGGTATTCGAAACACTTTTGTGGCTTCAAACTAAAAAATTTCTATTATAGTTAAGTCTGCAGCTTTTAATGAGCACGTAGAAAGAGTCTTCAGAGTTTAGTCATACATACATTTCTTGCTTTATAATTTGCATTCAAGTCATATTTTTTCCTGTTAGTGTACCTATTTTAAGTAACTATTTTTTAAAAAAATTCTACTTCTTTCAGACTTTTAAAATAAAATTAGCATTTTCCGAATAAATAAAAATAATACAAAATTTATGCAAAACCCATGATATAATTTATTATTCGTATTTCAAATTTGTGTTTCAGAGATATGACTCTAAAAAAAAGTTATTTTACGAATTGTTTTATTTTACAGGAAATTAACATGAAAAGAATGACGATTGACAAAGAAATTTTTTTTATCCTCGATATTTATTTATATCTTTTTATTTTTTAGGAAGATATTTTGTATTTGTGTGAAACAATCTTTACTTAGAAAAAGGGAGGGGGGGTTAAAAGTGATAAAAAAAGGTAAAATACATTGGAAAATTCTTCAAATACAAAAATTTAAATACAGACAGTCTCATAAAATGATTGCACATATAAGTTCCATATCTGTTTATATAAAAGGAAATAAACTCACACCTGCCCCAAATCGTCTGCCACGATACCGCAGGGTAAACAGAGAACTTTTTGTTCTAACAGATGCGGTAAGTTACTAGTCTAAAATGTAAGCTTTTGCGTGTGCTTTTTTTAATGGAATAAAAAGACGTCGCCATTTTCGGATACACACGGATATTAATAATTAATTTATGGAGTTCAAAAAGTAAGTCTTATTTAATTTAAATTGTTTGTTCCTGTTTTGTATATTTAATGAGATGAGTTAAATAGTTTTATATTATACCTATAGAAAGAGACTGTTCTGGGATTGTTTTTCAGATTAGAAATTAACATTATACTGAATGGGAAATGCCGTTTTACATACTATAGTAGTGAAACTTTTGAAAGACTTTTTTTCATTGCTAATAATATTTTAAATTATTATTTAAAATCCTAAATCTTCATATCAATGTTTTCAGATTTAACATTTGCCAAAATTATAAAATAATAGGAATTCCTTGTAACATATGGAGAGATTTTTGAGAAATTGTTAAATCTAATAATACATTTAATTCATCTATTGTACTTTGTTGTTGTTTAATAGTACAATTATAAATACTAATTATATAGTGTTTTTCAAATTGGTATATTTATTTTTTTAAATTGTATGTAAGCACGTTTTTGCTGTTCGTGATTTTAATCAAACATTTAATTGTAGACATTCAGAATCAGTTATTAAATTTTCTTCGATTGTAAACTCATTTTCTACGTTTTCGATACACGTTCGATACTTCGCATTAAAAAATAAAATATGACAATTAAGCATTGAAATAAAGTGTTTTTCATGCCTGATAACAAGTTTATAGATTAAACTGCTTTACTATACTTTTTAAAATTTGATATTTATAATATTTATAAAAAAATATTTATAATTTATGATATTTATAAAAGTTGATATTGTACTGTTCATTAGCGATAATTGCTGGAAATGCATTTTTAATTATAATATGCGCTTTTATGATCCACTATATTTATTTATAGTATATGGTGTATATAAAAGCTATAATTCATTTAGAAGGCTACACAAAAGTACACGTAAGAGTTAAGGGGTATGGGCGCAAATTGCTTAAAGGTGTTCTTTAGATGAGTTATGGATTTTTATGTTGAAATGCATTTAATTTACTAAGAAATGTTTGTAGAATATGGATAAAATGATACACAGGGTCACGCAAGGAAATGGATATATGGCCGTCTATAAATTATAATTTCTTGAAATGTGATTTCAGCAGTTTTAAGAGTGTTTTAATTTGAATTAAATTTTAACTAAATAGTGGCGTGTAATAAAGATTCTAGGTAAACTACAGGGTTGTACAAAAATATCCAAGTATGTTTTTATATATTAGTATAAATTTTTGAATGAGAATTTCAACCTGTTATGCATTTTCTTGCTAAACTAAATTTTCACATTATATACTAGTATATATCAACCTACAGATTAAATACAGGGCTATTCAAAAGAATTGGAAAACATATTTGGCTATGAACGGTAACTGCTGAAATCAGTTTTTCAAATGTTTTATGCGTTTTCTAAAATATTTGCTTAGTTATCTTATTTACGTTATTTCCTTAAATTACGATGTCTAGTTAAAACATTCAGGAAGCGTTGGAAAGTGCTTTATAATCTATGCTTAACGCATGATTTTTCTTACTTGTTTTTTCTATTTCCCAGATCAGTCGTTTCCTATAAATCATACCAAATCTATTTAGCTCATATTAACAAAATCAAGCAGGACGGTCGTTCTGCCAAGCCAAGCTGAAAAAAAAATGCTAACCTCGCCAAACAAACAAACGCCAAGAATAAAACGCAAGACACCGTAACTGCTTATTATACTGATGACAACTTCTCCATGTAAAATCAACCAAACATGCCAGCGTAAAATTTCCCATATCAAAAGAACCAATCATCGCAGAAAAATAAAACCAAAACCAGAAGGACCTAATGGAAAATATCTTCAATTTGAGACCAAATGCATCCTCATAAATTAATTATAAACAGAGATATAGATTTTTTAAAATAACGTCGAGATACTGAAAATGATCGATTTATTTTCTTCGTCACAATTTATGGTTCAATCAAGGTAGAGACTTAAATAATGGACATAAAAAAAGTAAGGATTGCATTTTTGGACAGATATTTACTCAATCTACGTGCTTTTGTAAAATTCAGCTTTAAAAACACAAATTTTCTATTCTTAATTAGCGAAAAACTGTTAATTAATTTTAAAGTTTATAAATTATGCCAAACAGCGATAAACCCGCCAAATCATTTTAGAAGTCTTTTAAAATTTTTTGAGCGCGTTCAGAGACCGAAACACGGGTAACTCGGAAAATTGGGGAATGACGTCATACTGGTTCCTCGGTGTAAGGTTGGGTAAAATCGGCTCTGAACGCTTTCGGGTAAAGTTGCGGGATTTTTTTATTTACATTTACAAACATGGCGGCAGCTGCACTTTCGACAGTGCAAATAGATTCAATTATCACTTTTTTTTAGATGGGAAACTGTTCCAAAAGTTAATTTTTATGGGGAATACTATCGCAACAAATATGTATCACACACTGTTAAAAATATCATGAAAAATTACCTCTGTTTTTAAAGGCTATCTATTTTCTGACCAATGAGAGCGCTTTACAGGCGTTTATGTAGCTTTCTCATTGGTCAAAAAATAGATAGCCTTTAAAAACAGAGGTAATCTTTCCCGATATTTTTAACAGTGCAGGTTTTGCTAGCCATTTTAGGCTTCCAAGCGTGAACTGATTTGTCATATGCAAAATTTACATTTATCTTCTAACTTATCTAAAAGTTAAACTTGGACCAGATATGTTTTTATTATTATTTTTGTAATATGAAAAAACAGTAACAATGTGCGATAAAACTGATCAAAACAGTGCTATTCCGATTAACAGTCACAGTTAAGCTATAAAATGGTAAACAAATCAGATTTCCCAACCACGTGATCACTTTACCCAACAAAATTTTTCAGGTAATGTGGGTTCCCCGAAATCTGGGCAATCTCCGGCTCTGAACGCTACGGGGAACTCGGAAAAAGTCACGTGATGTCGGTCTCTGAACGCTTCGGGTTACCCGTGGTAAACCTGGGGAACCCAGGGTGCGGTCCGTGAACGCGCTCTTTATATTATCCTTTTGCATTGATTTCATCGAAGAAAACTATGGCCGAGATCCAGATAGATTTTTCGCTGTTAGCGAAATGAGTTTGACCAATCAGAAGCCAGAATGTTTGAGAATTTTTGCTGCTTCTGGATCCCGGCCTATGTCATAAAAGTTTTGAGTCATTTTCTTAGTGCCATGGATGAAGTGCAATGTTTACAGAAATTTAGGCTGGGATCCAGATGGATTTTTCGCTGTTAGCGAAACGAGATTCACCAATCAATAGCCTGCATTGCTGCAAACAGCGAAAAGTTCGCAAAAGTGCAAGCTTCTGATTAATGAATCTCGTTTCGCTAACAGTGAAAAATCTATCTAGATTGCGGCCAATTATGTTGAACACAATTTTGCATTTCCACATACAGGAAGGGTATTGATGTCATAACAACAGTGCGTATTCGAAACTATTTAAGGCATTGATTCTGAAATCCTTTGCTATACATTTCAATATTAAAGAAGTTGTTGTTTCAATAGTTTTAGTACTTTTCTCTATTGCTCACTCTAAAACACGAATATCGAAATTTAACCAACAGCGCTCAGAAACTATAGCGCCTAGAATGTATAGTGTTGAAATAGGCTAACCCTGTAATACTTAAAAAAGCGCTAAAATATTGTATCCCTTAAATGTGCAATGATACTGCTGTAATATGCAGATCGCAGCGGCATCTGCAGGATATTTTCTACAACTGCAAGAAATTGCTAGTCTATACAATGTAATAATAGTAATACGAAAATCCCACAGATGTCGCTGCGATCGACACTTGAAATTTTAGCAGTATCGTCGCACATTTAAGGGATACAAATTTTTAGAACTGTTTGGATAGCATATTTCCACAATAGGTATTCTAGGCGCTGTATCAGAAACAACACCATAACAAAGAGCCTTTATACATAAGAGTGGTGATATATGCACAGGAGGCATGCTCATTTCAAGCTTTTGTCGAAAGTACGGCAATCCGCTTTCTTGAATAGAGGATATTCAATCTACGTTATGATCACATGGTCAAGGCAAGAACGTCTAGCGTAAAGAAGGGAAGGCTCCGTCTACGTAATGTAAATCCCCGCTAGCCAAGGAAACAGTTCATGGGAGAAAGCAGTAGTACCCTGTTAAAAATATCGTGAAAAATTACCTCTGTTTTTAAAGGCTATCTGTATTCTGACCAATGAGAACGCTTCATAGGCGTTTATGTAGCGTTCTCATTGGTCAGAAAATAGAGAACCTGTAAGAACCGAGGTAATTTTTCACGATATTTTTAACAGTGTAGTTTCCTGTTTCCCTTCTATCAGTTATAAATTCTTTGGGTAAATTACCGGTACCACGTGACTTTCTCAGCCTCGAACCCATATTTGGAATATCCTCCATTAGAAGATACGCGCATGGACGATCTCTATTAGACTAGGGAAATAATTCAGCATGCATTAACCTGGCGATAATGGCATGCTCGTAAAGAACTTTAACGATTTGTTTTTATCACTTTTACCAATAAACATTTATTGGCCGTATGTCGCTACTTCGTTATAGAGACACACTTGTTCCTAATTAGATCCCGGCCTTAATGTATCAAAATACAGAGTTTGCTTTCTGTACTATTCCTGAGCTCAGTTGTAGCGTCTAGAAATATAGGCCGGTATTCAGGTACAATTTTGCAAACAGTGAAAAGTTAGCAAAAATTTTGGCTTCTGATTGGTCAATCTCGTTACGATAACACAGAAAAATCTACCTAGATCACGGTCACTGTGTGGAAACCGGCTATTCCAGTAATTCGTTAAAAAGTGCTAAAAATTGAATCCCATAAATATTGACAAATACTGAATGACAAATGTCGATAGGAGCAACATTTTCTAGATCTTCTCTGAGCGAAACATTTTCTTTTGAAATAGTTATGTTGGAATTACCATATGTCGCTGTAATCGACATTCGTCGTTCAGCCTCGTTCAACATTTATGGGATACAATTTTTAGCACTTTTTTAATAAACCGATTTTTAAACTATATCTTCTAGAAACTATAGCTCCGTTATAGCGTCTAGATTATATGTTGTAGAAATCGACTATCCCAGCAATACTTAAAAAAGCGCGAAAGTATTGAATCCCTTAAATGTACAACGATGTCGAATTCCAAACAGTCATTTGCATCGACATCTGTAGGATATTTTTTAAAGAAGAAAGAGACATGTGTAATGCACCGCTACAGCGTCTAGAATACATAATGTGGAAATTTTCTATCCAAGAACCGCTAAAAAGGTGTATCCCTTAAATGTGCACTGACGCTGAAATCCAGGGAGATTATCGCAGCGACATCTGCTATATATTTTCAAATTTCAAAGTAAACATCGTATTATTACAGCGGGTTTGACGCCAAGCACACAGGTCAAATGTAAGTTAATAAAACGTTTAAAAAAAATGTTACAGCGTCTAGATTATATGTTGTAGAAATCGACTATCCCAGCAATACTTAAAAAAGCGCGAAAGTATTGAATCCCTTAAATGTACAACGATGTCGAATTCCAAACAGTCATTTGCATCGACATCTGCAGGATATTTTTTAAAGAAGAAAGAGACATGTGTAATGCACCGCTACAGCGTCTAGAATACATAATGTGGAAATTTGCTATCCAAGAACCGCTAAAAAGGTGTATCCCTTAAATGTGCACTGACGCTGAAATCCAGGGAGATTATCGCAGCGACATCTGCTATATATTTTCAAATTTCAAAGTAAACATCGTATTATTACAGCGGGTTTGACGCCAAGCACACAGGTCAAATGTAAGTTAATAAAACGTTTAAAAAAAATGTTACAGCGTCTAGACCAAATTGTCTTGGAGTTTTGGGAAATATCCTGCAGATATCGCTGTGATCGACTGATTGGATTTCCACACTATATATTCTAGACGCTGTAGCGCCGCGGTAGCCTGTCCTTTTTCGCTTGCCTCGAAGTAGATGACGTCATTTGAAGCTGTTCCTAAGTGTGGAGTTGATTATCTGTACACGGCAATGGACACAAAAAAAATCGGCGCACCGCTTTGTACTAATCATCGTGTAAAGATGATCCAACTCCGTGTGACTTTTAAACGTCATAAACTGGCCTATTATGTCATTGATCACGCTAACACCCTCCCCCTTGCGTCCGCCATATATAGCTGCATCTTGCTATGGAGACTGCTAAATGGGCTGCTATCGGTCAAAATCAAGAGAGAAAAGGGCAGAAGAGGGGGGAAAGAACTCGTTTTCTTTATGTAGTTTTTCACACGGGAAGATTGACATGTCTGCTCCTCTCCTTTCATAGCTTCATGGTGGTGAAATAAACAAACGCCCCTTAAATATTTGAGAAAGTCTTGACACGCGTCACAAAAACATCACACAAAGCAGGCAAAGCAAAGGAACAAAATCATTCATTGGCTCGTGGATATGAACGAGCCAATGAATGATTTTTCTTCTTTGTTTTGCCTGCTTTGTGTGATATTTTCCTGACTTGTCAAGGCTTTCTCGAATATTTAAAGGACGTTGAATAGACCGGGATCAAGATAGATTTCACGCTATTAGCGCGATGAGATTGATCAATCAGAAGCCTGCATTTTTGAAAACTTTTTTTATGTTTGCAGTAAACACTTTGGATCCCGGACATTAACTTTGGTTGGTTAAGACGATTTTGAATAAAATCAAATCAGAAAGCCAATGTTTTTAAACTTTTTTGGTTAGTTTAATCGAAATCTTCCACGTCTATTAATGAAAACGGAGTTACTGTACTTTGGACAAAAACTTGAATATGAGTACACGACTTGTGCATATGTGTCACCACTCTTACATATAAATGTACTCTGTTATGAGCATGATTCTAAGCGCAGCTGGTTAAATTTGAGTATCTGGGTATTAGATAAAGCAATAGTGGCCCACCGTGGCTGAGTGGATAAGACACCACGCCGCTAATCGCTTGAGAACGTAGGTGGGGGCGGGTTCAAATCCCGCCGTGATCCTCACGTGATCTGATATATATGTGTTCAATAAAACAAACAAACAAACAAGCAATAGTGAAAGGTACAGTTGCCATGGAAACAACGACTTCTTTAATTCGTATAGAAAATTAATGGATAGTTGTAAATAATTTAAGTTTAAAATGTAGGCAAATGCTCTGAAAATATCAATGGCTCCCATTTAGTATTTTACAAAAGTAATTTAATATATTCACATGATGCATAAGTTGATGCAACTCTTACCTAATGAAAATTCTGCAACAAGACTTACGTAGGCAGATCTTTTCAATGATTAATTCAGAATTCTAAGAACAAAACGAAGTTCTTAAGCGCCCTTCCTCACCCCTCCACCCACTCAAAAAAAGAAATACGATAGAAAGGTATAAGTATTTGGATAATTTCAGTATTTCTGTGATCTTTGGTCAGAGTTTAGAAAAGGTGTCTGGGTATTAAAAAAAACATATAACAAATTTGACGAACGATAAGACTATAGATTTCAGGCAATTTTTAACTGCAAAAAAATTTTATTCTAATGATTATGCGGCTTTAATAATAGACTATTAAATATAATCAATTTACGGGAATTTTTATACGAAATTATATTCTCACATTTATGCAAATAGGTATGGATAAACAGACGAGTAAAATTACATATTTATTCTTTCTTCTCTATAACACGATCTAAATGAAGATAAAGTTATATGTACAGTTTATATCTTTAAATTTTTAGATTTTTTTTATCAAAAATGTTTCATCATCATGTCTAGAATTGCTAGATTTACTTCTTTAGACAGATCTTCGATTCTTTAGATGCCTGCGGGGCTTCATTTTCGGATTTTCCGTAGGTATTTGTAAAGATAAATTTATTTTGCAAAACCGTCAGCAAAAAAAGTTAGAACAAACAATTAACTGACAGACTAACTGTAAATATATATTTTATTTTGACTCTATTTGATTTTTACTAAATTTTCATCCTTCATAGAAAATTTTAAGGCGATATAAATTGAGAAAGACTGATACTTTGAAAGAAGAAATTGACTTTCCTTACTTTTAAATTATTAATTACTCTAAAAAATTAATGATAGGTAAACAAAGTGTATACTATTGTGTTTGTTCCCTACTTATAAAGGCTATACAAGGACTAGTTTTAGCGAGTAGAATTATTTCAATTATATATAATCTGTTTAAAAAAAAGAACTGATATCTACTAAAAAACAACTTTTCAAAAGTAAAAAAAAAGCCAAGCAAAAAAAAAAGAAAAGAAAAAAGGGGAAAGTTGTGGCTAAAAAATAGTGTGATATCAAATTTCCAAGCTAATATTATGGTACTTATTTAACATTTTTTATTAAAAATTTACCATATGTAAGTCGAGTACCTAAGTATGCGTTGATAGAAAGCCTTTTCTCCTTTACTAAATACATCATAACGTGTTTCTGAAAATTAATTTTTTTTAATTATGCATGATGGGCTTGGCGGCCATCTTTCCATATTTTACACAAATTTCTAAGCAGACAAGCTCGTAATATGTTTGCATTATTAAGAATTTTGAACTTCTAGTTTGGGCTACAGACAGATAAATTAAGAAAGTCTTTTATTTTGAAGAAAAAAAATTGATTTTTACTGCTTTAACTAATTAATTAACCCCCTCCGAAAAAAGAGAATCATAAGATAAAACCTGAAGTTACTTCAACTTTATTTTAAGACACAAATTTCTAGGCACTCATTTCCATAAATTAAAAGCATAAAATGTTTGCTTTAGCAACAATTTCGAATTTCCGATCTTAACAATGTACTTGTGTGCTTAGAAAATTGTGTAAAATATGGAAAGATGGTCGTCAAGCCCATCATGCATAATTAAAAAAAATTAATTTTCAGAAACACGTTATGATGTATTTAGTAAAGGAGAAAAGGCTTTCTATCAACGCATACTTAGGTACTCGACTTACATATGGTAAATTTTTAATAAAAAATGTTAAATAAGTACCATAATATTAGCTTGGAAATTTGATATCACACTATTTTTTAGCCACAACTTTCCCCTTTTTTCTTTTCTTTTTTTTTTGCTTGGCTTTTTTTTTTTACTTTTGAAAAGTTGTTTTTTAGTAGATACAATATACACGGGAATAAAAAATTTAAATAAATATGGCTTATCTTATTCTTCGTTAAATAGGAAATGTATTAATATCCGTTAGACTCCATGTTCGTATTTAATAAAATAATAACAAATCACAACACACAAAACATTCTTAATATAAAGCTTGAACTCAAGATCAAGCTTAGAACTTAATAAAAAAGGATGCCAGTTGATAAGCATTGTTTTTTTCAGTGTAAAAATTGAAAGTATTTTAGAAGAATAGGACTCCAAAATAGCGATACATTGCTAAAAAGTACGGAAAAAAGATAATATTGTATATTTCAAACAAAACTTTATTTTAAAATTCATCACAGTGTTTATAACAAGAATCATAACAGTATTAATGCTTGGAAATTTTTCCAGAGAGAAAAAATCGCCTTGGATAGAATATTTCAAATGAAAATCAAATTTCAAATTGATTGCTTAAAAGGCGCAAAAGCCAACATAGTGAAAAAAATTCCATAACGGTACTTGAATCCGGGCCATCAGTACAGCGCACTGATATTCTACTGACTAAACCACATGGAACGAGACCCAGCCTGGAAAATTTCTTACTAGTACATGTTGGCAAGGCTACAAACGCAGCACAAGATGGAATATTTATCATGAGCCACCGACATGGGGCAAACACGAAACTTAATTAAATCCAGCAGCGATTCAAACTATATGAATACTTGGAAATTTTTCCAGAGAGAAACATTCGCCTTGCATACAATATTTCAAATGAAAATCAAATTTCAAATTAAAATTGCATTTTAAGCAATTAATTTGAAATTTAATTTTTATTTGAAATATTGTATGCAAGGCGAATGGTTCTCTATGGAAAAATTTCCAAGTATTTATATAGTTTGAATCGATGCTGGATTTAATTAAGTTTCGTGTTTACCCGATGTTGGCGGCTCACGATAAATATTCCATCTTGTGCTGCGTTTGTAGCCTTGCCAACATGTACTAGTAAGAAATTTTCCAGGCTGGGTCTCGTACCATGTGCTTTAGTCGGTAGAATGTCAGTGCGCTACACTGATGGCCCGGATACGAGTCCCGGCTTGGAATCTTTTTCTCTATGTTGGCATTTGCCCTTTTAAGCAATTAATTTGAAATTTGATTTTCATTTGAAATCATCACTTTGTTTATGACAAGTTCGTCACAAATGACACATATTTCACAAATTAGTCACAGTGTGACGTCAAAGCATTGTCGCTGTCGTCACAGGTTAGTCACAAAGTTAATGCCAAAATAGTCACAAATGACACACTTTTCACAAATTTGTCACACCGTGACTTCACAGAGTGGTCACAATGTGACGTCACAAACGACCTCTAAAACGGCCATAACGACCTCGCATTCTAGTCACTATGACGTCACATCGACGTCACGTGACGTCACATCGACGGTCACAAAATCACAGTGTGACTTCACAACGACGTCGCCGTGACGTCACCATGCCTTACGGGTGGCGCTGCTATGCTACATTTTTCAAAATTTCCTCTATAGCTCTATCTCAAGAACTAATGCACGGATTTTCATCCAACTTCAAATTCAGATATTCTTTGATAAGAATTGGTGCTAAATTCATGTAATTTTTTGTACTATTTAAATGATTTAATTGACGTGATTTATATAGAAGAAAGTTTTGTGAAAGCCACAACATACTAGTTAGATGTTAAAGTCCAAACTTTTCTCAATATTTTTATATATTTGTTACCTTGAAATTCCCTCTAGAACAGCTGCAGTGGCTTTTAGAATAATACCTGCTCAATAGCTGAAGCGGCGTTTCCGAAACTTGAAGTCATTTTTCTCCAAATCACGTTTTTAGACATAAAGTGTACGGTATCTCAAAAACTTCTGAATATTATTTCATGAAATTTTCAAAACATATATTTCCTGTTATATGTATAAACTGAACCTAAAATTTCGTTTTTATTGTTCAAACTAATATTTTTTTATGTTATTATACTGTTGAATATTTTAAAATTTTGCATTAGCTAAATACAACTTTGTATAAAAAATATATAAATACTTTACATACAAATTTATTTCGGTTCAAGGTAATTATTATAATCTGGCGCATAAGTAGGCAACAAAATTTTCATTCTAGTTACAAAATATATTTCGAAATCCTCAAGCTGTTAAACTAATTTTATGCTCGTCCTATGTCTGACAATTTGGAACTCGCTATAAAGGCTAATTCTGCATCTTGTAATTTTTTAACAACATGAAATGAAAGAAGATAATTATTTCTTTCATCCCAACAAAAATTGTGTTTTAAAATCACATAAATTTCAAGATATTAAATGTTTAAAATGGACTTTTTTTCAGTTTTTCAAATTTTAAGAGTCCTGAGACCCTTTAATAGATTTTCACACACAAAAAAAAAAAATCATTGACCAAATCCTATTTGCTGAAATACGCCAATTGACGGTAGTCTCAATTACGAAAGATTGTTTAATATGTTAAAAAAATTGGTGACTATATTTCTCCGAATAATGAACGTATAGCAATGGAACAGAATACAAACTTGAAGCACAAATTTTCAAGCCAGCTAAGCGATTTTTGTCAAGATCAAATACACAACAAAACTGCAAAATAGTCATATCCAGCGAATACAAAACTTTATGTATTCACAATTTGTAATGAACATCCTGGACCATAACTGTTTAAATATGACTGCGTTACACGAATTTTAGCCCAGAAGTTCTGCTCGGGATCCCGTAGTTTTAAGTAAAACCATTATAATAAATTTATAAGATTCCATATAAGTAGTGGAAAGCTGCGGTTTTTTCTCTTTCGTTCCAGGAGTATCGCCTAATAGATTATTATTATTATTTTATTATTATTGTTCAGTCGTGGAAAAAATAAAGTAAACACTCCCTACTAACTTCTCAACAAATTACCGTAGAAGAAAGTTACCGGTACCGAAAGTCTGGAAATAAAATCTACTTTTAAATGATGTATATAAAATTTGTTTAGCGGGACATCGACATATTACGAACCATAACTTTCTTTTTTTTTCAATAGAAGTACACAATTCTGAGAGCATCACTCTACACCCTTCAATTAGCCTAAAAACAAATTTTTATGCAATTCGTACCATACGTTTCCGATAAATTATTTATTTTAAAACGAGCGCATTTTAAGGGCTGTATCCAAATTAAAGTTCTGCACTTGATCAAGGCAGCTGAAGAAATCAATGAAGCTTTCTAGATTACAGAACAACATAATAAATTTCAAAACATCTACTCACTTCTATCTTAGATGGCCCCTTAAACCATCATTTTCCGTTTTTTAAGCATAATTTGAAAACTACTTGGTTGAAAAATGTGCAATTTTGGATTTCCATAAAGCAGAACTTAATAAATCTAAATCCATCATAATTTTTTTCGAATATTAATTTCATAATTCATAATTCATATCATAAAATTATAAAAATTGCAAATTCAGTTTATTTTTGTTTGGGTATATTAGTATTATTGCTACAAAAAATTAGCACATTAGGAGCATAATTTCAGGAGCTATAAATAAAAATATGAAAATGTAATTTAACATTACAAGCACTAAATTTTGAATGTTTATTATTCAAAAACTTATTGTTCAAATGACCTGAAATTTAGTGCCTAGACATAGTTTGAGCAGAAGATTTGAAATATCTCGTTAAAAATTGGGTATTGCCATAAAAAAAAGGATTTGTTTTAGTATGTAGATAGCCCCCTAAGAAAATTTATATACATGATTTGAAAGTAGACTTTATTTCCAATTGTTCGGTACAGGTAACTTTCGTCTACGATAATTTGTTGAGGAGTTAGTAGGGGGTGTTTACTTTTTTTTTTTTTTTTTTTTTTTTTTTTTTTTTTTTTTTTTCCAAGACTGTACATTTGTGGGGAAAATAAACCTACTAACTCTGTAACTAATCATAATAGAAGAAAGTTACTTGTAACAAACGATTGTAAATAAAGTCTACTTTTAAATGAAGTATATAAAATTGGCTTAGGGGCCATTTACAAATCAAGACCAGGCGAATTTATCAATGGCAACAAACAATTTTGAAAATAAATGATTTATCTTTGTTTCAAACTGTGCAGAAAAATGAAATTTCAAGTAATTCAAGGATTATAAGTTTTGGAAATATATACATTCAAAATTTAGAGCTTCTAATATACATTTTCATATTTTTTTTAATATCTCCTGAAATTATAATCCTATGATATTTTTTTTTGTTTCGTTATAATACTAAAAAATCCACACATAAATGCATTGAATTTTTAAATTTAATCAATTTATGATATATATTATGAATTACAAAATTAATATAAAAAAATATATGAATTTCAACCTACAATTTGCTTGATAGATTTCTATTTATTATGTCCTGCTTGATACGAATTCTCAACTTCAAAATTTTCTTCCAAATGTTCTTCAAATTATGAGTAAAAAAAAGTCGAAATGATGGCTTTAGGGGGCTATCTATGTGTTGCGAGGATCTGGGCTCTTTGAGGAGAAACAGCTTAACAGTTTAATGTCCGACCCAAACATAAAATGGGGGTGATATAATTAGTGTTGTGTGTAAATGACTGAATTAAATGTTACCTGACACTTAATAACTCTAGAGAGTATACAACTCTTCTTCTGTAACTCATAGTAAGTAATTAATAAAAATAATAACATCATTAAGTAATCATCATGATCCTACACTGTAAAAAAAAAAAAATGGTAACGTTCCATGTAAAATCCAGGAACGTTTCGCCTTTTCTCTGGTTTTCAGAATAATTTAGCTCTTTTCTGTGAAATTCTGGTTTTCTTATCTGAAACGTTCCTGAACTAAAGTTGGAAACAGCAAAACGCTGCGGCCGCCATTTATTATTTTTTTGCTATAATCCGTTGCTCGCGCGCGAGTGTCGAAAACGAATTCCTTAAATGAATGTAAAAAAAATCAATATGGAATGCAAATAAATCAATAGACGACATAATCCTTTACGTCTCTATTTTCAACACAATTCAGATGAAAATACAATACCTCTGTGAAATCGCTAAGAGATTATCTCTCGTACTTGTCTGTGGAATGTTTAACGAGCAGACCGTGTAAAAAAAAAAATACACCTATTATTTGGATCACCATTAACCAGGGGACCATCAAACATGATTCTCAAAGATATTGATTAATTTAAAGTATGTTTTAGAGTTCTTATCTCTAATTATTCTTGTGAAGGGATTTCTTCAAATGGGCCTTAGATTTTCAGAAATTAGATGCCGAGGTTTAGCATACGTTTCAAATACCCATTAGTTTGCAGCTCTCAACGTGTCTTTCGTGGTGTGGATGCAGAAGGCTCGCACGCCACCCGTACGGACAGAGTTCGATGCTACCTCTTGCCTTTTTTTTTCCTTTTTTAATTAATTTTATATTTTAACACTTTCTTACAATTTGATTTAAATTTGATATATATTTGACACTTTGAATTGCTGCAAATTTGATTTTTTTTCGGAAAAAATATACAATTACGTTTAGGGTTTTTTTTTTTTTTCATGAAAATTTATATGTATTTTATCTAACTTGTAAACTAACATAATTACTGACGAAAACACAAAATATTTTATGTCTAGATTTTTTTTTCTAATTATTATTTACATTTTTATATTTTTATATTTTAAGCAAAGTTCAGAAACAATATATCATATATATATTTACTTTATTGAATTTTAACCGATAATTTATATTTTCGTGTAAATTATAAATAATAATTTTGATGTCAATTTCAAAATATTTTTTTCATTCTAACAAAAAATGATAATAATGCGAAAATTTTCAAGTGGAAATGCAAAAATCGTCTGCGGATCCCGCATGCTGTGAAATGTCAGTAATGTTTTGTTGTCAACAGAAATATTCCTGGTATTTCGCAGGAAACTTACTGGCATTTCTGTAGAAAGTTTTTAACATATACAGTAAAGTTCCAGTCATTTTCAAGAAATGTTTCTTGGAAATGATGGGCAACTCAGATGCCCATTTTTTCCCAGGAACGTTGCGGATTTTTTTTTACAGTGTAGCTAGTCCTCCGAGATAATAATTAACTGTATTATCCCAAAATAAGGCGGGAAGCCAAGCTTCAACCCCCTAGGACGATGTTTGATTTTGAATTGGAAATACCGTATAGATCGCACAACAACGCGTGCATTACTATACAAAAGAAAATGTCTGCCAAAGTGCCGCTGTACATAAAATAATTTTTTAACAAATAAAATTTCCATTCATTAATTTAGGATAAATCTGCAACAAAACGTTACAATTATATAAAAAAAAGAGACTCTTGATGTAAGAGAATCACAAATAAGTAACATTACTAAATTTTTTATTTACGATCTCAATATGTTATTCTGTCTTAAGAGATATCTTTATTTCTATTCTATCATGAATCTATTTAATGATTATAATTTGCAGTATCTTTAAAAATATATAATGTAAAGAATATTCAAATGACTTATGTTCTCAGTTCCTAAAGATATTACCAAAAAAGATGAACGATTTTAATGTTATTAAGCCACACTAGATAATAATTGGAAATTTGTGTAAAATGAAAATAAATGGACTATGATAGATTATGGAGTTTTTAATACATAGTTTGAAAATATGTTCAGGGCATAGGTGTTTGAAGCTCTTCAGATTGAAAATATTTGATCTGACCATGGCTACTAACACAAAATAACTTGACGACAAAAGACACAATAACTTTTGCCACGTGTTCTTTAAACGTTTGTCAATGAGTTTGGATCTAATTTACATTAAATTTCTTCCCATCTACATAAATAAGTATGAACAAATGAAAATTTTAAAAAATCTCGGATGAAATTATTCATAAAATTTGATGGTTAAAAATAAGGGGTAAATCAATGTGTAAGTAAACAGTTTGGAAAATGCATAGAACGTTTTAAAACCCAATTTGAAGAATTACAATCAATAGTCGGAGAAAATATACGAACTCTTTTTTGCAACCATGTATAACTTCGATATTATTTCTATATAAAATACTGCATGGTATGTTAATCTTAGGATCATTTAGGAAAAGCATTGTACAGTTGTAAATTCTCCTTCAACATTTTTAGTCAATAAACTGAAATGTACTTGAAATGTTTCATGTATATGAAATGTTTGTGACGCAGTGCGTTAACTTTATGCTCTAAGAAATTTTAAATATGGGTTTTAAAAATAATGATATCACATTTTGACTGACGCTCTGCTATTTATTTAAAAATATATGTATTTGTATTATTTATTTTATCCTTTTATTTTTGTTCTATTTATAATCGCATGGGCAAAAGTCATGTTCAATAAGAAAATATATATGTAATTTTATTCGCTGTTGCTTTTTCATCCACATCTCTCATAAATTCAAAATATGAATTTTGAAAGATATGATGTAAAATTTAAGTGACGCCTTGATGTGACTTCAAAAGGTTTCTTTTAAAATTCCATTTAAGTTATTTTTGATTTGTGTAAAATATATTTACGCATCTAAACAGTACTTTTAATTTTCCAATTCACTGCTAAATATAATACTTTATTGAATCTATACTATGCATTGAATAGTATTACTTCAATTATTATTTCTTTCAAAAAATAGATTTACCTTTTGTGTCACGATATTAAAAATTGTAAGTAAATTTTATGTAAATGGTTTCTTTGCGTCAAGCTATCCATATGCATATATTTGACAAAGTTTGTATAAAGTGACGCAAAGATATCCGTGTTATTACGGGTCATTATCAGCTAGTAAATATATAAACAAAAATTATTAAAAATATTCATCCAAATTGAATCCAAAGATCTTTGTTTCTGTGTACATAAATATAATTCCTATTTTAAAATTACAGTCAGTAGTTAAATAACCAAATGAATACCAAAATACTAAAACTTGTTAGGGGGAGGGGTTAATTCTCCTAAATAATCTCATGTTTTATCTAAATTCTCTCTCTCCACCTATAATGAATTTTAATATTAATATGTATTTATTATTACTGGAAATTAACAAAAAGGCCGAAAAACGTCAAAAAATAAAACGTTTCAATAATAAAAAAGCGTTTCAATGATAAAAAATAGCTTATATAAATATTAAAATTTAATTGTTGAAATGCATTTAAAATGAAGTTTTATTTCATTTAACTTAGTTATAATTGTAATTTATTTTTGTTTAACTGACTTACAATTAAGAAAGATAATAAAATTTTATTTAATGATATAATTGACAATAAAAAATCCTAAAGGGACTGATAATAAAGATCAATTATTCTTTATTAACTGATTTTTAAAAGTTCAAAACAAACATCTGAAAAGAAACGTAAAAACATCTGTCAGAACAAAACCCGCGTACTTAGGATCACTAGACCATCGACTTTAACCACTAAACAAGTCCTCCAATAGATGTTATCCCAAAACGTAGGCACGCGAACGAATGAAATGACTTGTCATACACTTGCGATGATATTCCCATAGAGTGGCGGAAAAATATAGTTCATTTTTGAGCCGGGTTAAATTAAAAAACAGACATTTCCTAAAAACAGATAAAGTTTTATTCGCTTCATCTAAAACCGATTCATAACATATATTAATTTAAAAAAATCACTCAGGCCATTTTGGAGGGAAAAAATGGTCAAGCTTATACCATCGAATTTACCGTAAAAATGGGTTTACAGATCTCAAAATATAATACACGTACAAATGAAAAATTTCAGAATAGGATTAAACGGCAAATATATGTCTAAATAAATTCCGAACAATATGAGGTATATTTGCTGAGTTATTAAATGGCGGCTTTTGCGTTTCTTTTGATCTCGAGTTAGCTGCATATAAGAAATCCGCCTTTCTACGATTTTGGTCTTAATTCTGCGTCACTCGGGAATGCTATCGTCTTCCATGATGTGGAAATAGTACACATCAACTAATAGACAAAAAGTAGTTTAATTTAATAACACCTACTACAAATTTAAATACATTTCCAACAATTATTGTAAATAGACAGTTACCGGATTCTTTTGTGTTTGTCTGATAATGCACGAAAAATTCTATGCACACAATTCGAAAATACTCCTCTAGTAGTGCACATAAATTGTATACATTATATTCAAGGTTGGAGTAGCACAGTTGAAGTTTATTCCAACAGAGCGAAAAATGTCCAGACAAGGAATCGAACCTGGATACTTGGCGTGCCGTGCCAATGCCTTAACTGTTAGGCTATCCGGACGATAATTGGATGACATAATTCACTCTTATTTGTTGGACTTGGCTGCGAGCTGCAGCGCTAGTTTCATTCATCCGAGCTATAACTATAGCATTTACATGATGAAAGTGCTTTTACACGGAAACTCCTGTATACCTTGTAATTAGGTCATAATGAAGGGAACGAATATTTTTTCCAACTGGATTAAATCATATTCAAGGTTGGAGTAGCACAGTTGAAGTTTATTCCAACAGAGCGAAAAATGTCCAGACCAGGAATCGAACCTGGATACTTGGCGTGCCGTGCCAATGCCTTACCTGTTAGGCTATCCGGACGATAACTGGCTGACATAATTCACTCTTATTTGTTGGACTTGGCTGCGAGCTGCAGCGCTAGTTTAATTCATCCGAGCTACAACTATAGCATTTACATGATGAAAGTGCTTTAACACGGAAACTCCTGTATACCATGTAATTAGGTCATAATGAAGGGAACGAATATTTTTTCCAACTGGATTAAATCATATTCAAGGTTGGAGTAGCACAGTTGAAGTTTATTCCAACAGAGCGAAAAATGTCCAGACCAGGAATCGAACATGGATACTTGGCGTGCCGTGCCAATGCCTTACCTGTTAGGCTATCTGGACGATAACTGGCTGACATAATTCAGTCTTATTTGTTGGACTTGGTTGCGAGCTGCAGCGCTAGTTTCAAATTCAACTAGGATAAACTTCAACTGTGCTACTCCAACCTTGAATATTATTTAATCCAGTTGGAAAAAATATTCGTTCCCTTCATTATGACCTAATTACATGGTATACAGGAGTTTCCGTGTTAAAGCACTTTCATCATGTAAATGCTATAGTTATAGCTCGGATGAATGAAGCTAGCGCTGAAGCTCGCAGCCAAGTCCAACAAATAAGAGTGAATTATGTCAGCCAGTTATCGTCCGGATAGCCTAACAGGTAAAGCATTGGCACGGCACGCCAAGTATCCAGGTTCGATTCCTGGTCTGGACATTTTTCGCTCCGTTGGAATAAACTTCAACTGTGCTTCTCCAACCTTGAATATGATTTAATCCAGTTGGAAAAAATATTCGTTCCCTTTATTATGGTATACATTAATTTCAATATTTTTAAAATGATGTAACATCATTAAAATACATAGCAAACGATTTTTCCCGATGGACCTTAATATCACGGAATTCTTCTGAGTGTCACTTGAAGGGAAAGATAAATGTTATATACATAATTTTCAATGCTGAATATACTATAATAAGCCTGGTCGATATATATCAATTGCGTGGCATTCCAAGTATACTTTCGTGAGTTGACTACGGACAGACAAACATATAGCACACATATAGACAAACATAGATAGCACAAAAACCTACTTCATAAATTTAGTTTAACTATGTCAGCATTTTGATAGAAAACAAATATAAAAGGCGATATTTTAACTAAACTGTCGAAAAAAAATTGGCATTCTATCATTTCTATATTAATCAATTTTTTTTTTAATGCTGGAAAATATATGTAAAATCTTTTAAGATTATTCCCAGTTCTTCTCCAGTTTAATCTAAGATTTTCAAGATAGGGATAACATGACAAAATATTAAGAAATAGATGACAGAAAATAAAATAATTTGGCATGTTTTTCAGACAAACATTAACTACAATTATTTCATACTAGCAGGGATGACTGACCTAAGTTCGGTCAAAATTAGCCTCGTGTTCAATTCGATATTTATTCTCACTGTACCATTCTTGCTGTTTAGATGCAATTGGCAAGATTCTGAGACATAATGACCCAAAATGACCCACTAACTGAATATTTTCGAACATTCGACATAACCAATACTCATCTCGAACACAAAAACTATGGAATGCAAAATTTAGCCAAATCGTTAAAGTCGTTTTATAGATAGTTTTATAGATAGATAAAGTCGTTTTATAATTTGCATTGCTCGGATCCGGTTATGGATCTTTGGAATATTTATGTCGTGTTCAAATTTCGGGTATCTTTCAAATGATATTTCAGACTCGGATCGGTTTGCGTGTCAACGGAAATTATTTTGTCTGGCTCGTATCGGATTATTGACCTTTGGAACATTTTTGTGCGGTTGAAATTTCGTTTTTTTTTTCAAATAAAATTTTATATTCGGGTCGGGTTGCGTGTCCACGGAAAATATTTTGTTTTGATCGGATCGGAATATGGTTCAATGGAATGTTCTTGTCGAGTTCAGATTTGGTTCGGGTCAGATTTCGGTTTTTTTTCAAATGGAATTTTTAGATTCGGATAAGGTAACATGTCCACGGAAATTATTTTGTCTCTTGGGATCTAGTTATGGTTCTTTGGAGTTTTTAGTCGGGTTCAGATTTGGTTCGGATCGGATTTTTTTTTTCAAAGGGAATTTATAAATTCGGGTCGGGTAACATGTCCACGGAAATTATTTTGTGTTGCTCGGATCCGATTATGATTCTTTGGAATATTTTTGTTCGGTTCAGATTTGGATCGTGTCAGATTTCTGGTTTTCTTCAAATGGAACTTTCAGGTTCGGGTCGTGTTGCGTGTAGACTGAAATAATTTTGGCTTCCTCGGATGGGCGTTCAGTCTGTTGTAATTTATTTTTTGGGTTCGGGTCGGGTTATGGGTTTATAAGTCTAAAAAAATCACCCTGGTTGGGAAATAAGTGGTCACTTGTCAATTAGCCTAACCGCTGTCTACCCAGTAAACACAGGCCCCACCAGTGGCTGAGAGGTTCTGCTCTCTAATCTGGTAGACGGGAGGTGCTGGGTTCGAACCCAATCACGCCCGTCGGCCTAATCGTTCGGAGTTCTCGTGGTTTTCTTCGAGCCATGGATTTCCATGCGTGAATACGGATTAGGTTCCCTTAGAAAGACCCCCAAGAAAGGCACCACCCCCTCGGGCCTATATCCCTAGAGTAGATAATCGGCCGTCAAAAATCAACCAACCAACCAACCCAGTAAACACATACCTTTCGGCACACGATTGGACCGCAGCCGGCACTGTCGGTTAAGTGTCGGCATGGGCACAGTGGTTTCGGTGAAGTGTCGGCAGCATGCCGGCAACTTAAACTTAATAATCTGCTTTTTCGACTGCCGGTTACCGTAATCGGTCCTCTTATGGTTATATATCGGAAAGCGACTTAACCGGCAAGTGACGCAGGACCGATATGTGATTTCTGATAGTGGCCCGATTAGATTTGCCAACATCGGTCCGGATTCGGAATTTTTAGCCTTAGCCGACATTTTTATTTTTCTTAATTTGGTTTGAGTTTGAGTTTTGATAAAATATGCATATTTAATGTATTTCATATAAAATTCTAACAGTGATAAACAAACAAAAAAAAATGTCAAAAATAGCCTATATTTAATTATTAAAAAAAAGTTGTTATTGAATTCATTTTAAAAAAGACATACAGTTATTTGAATCATCAAAAGGGTTTTTTAAACCTCTCCTTAAAATTATTATTCATTATAAACTTAATCGTAGAAAAAAACTTCATAAATTAATTGAACTTATTTTCTAACTATTATATTCATTTTAAAAGCAATAGCTATGTTTCTTATTTTATTTAAAAATCAAATTATTAAAAAAAGTGTTTAAACTTATTTTACAAGCTATAAAAAAAATAAAAAGAAACTACCCAACTTTTTAGCATTAAAATTTAAAAGAAAGATTCAGAAATCTCACACTTCTAAAAAATTATTTACCCCAAAAAAAAGATAAATTAATATTTCTATTTTATTTGATGATTAAAAAATGTTGATAAGTAAAAGAATTATTATTGCTACATAATCACTAAAAATATATTTTACACCAATATCACTAAATGACAAAAAAATGAACTATTATTCTAATTAAAATAATTAATTACTAACTTATTTATTTATTAAAATTAGTTTTTCTATGTTTTAAATATATATTTTTTGAATTAACACAAATTTATTACATTATAATTCCTTAAGAGAAAATTGTATTAAGAGAAAAACCTCTGAAATTCACTTATTTTATTTAATAAGCATTCTTAAATTTATAAGAAAGATTCAGAAATATCCCCCATTTAAAGTTATCTTCCAAAAGAAAAAAATATGTAAATTAATATTTTTATTCTATTTTTTAATTAAAACTATTGATAAGTAACAAATTAATATTGCAACTTACTCATTATATATATGTTCTACTTTAAATCCTTAAAACGACATAAAATGAATTCTTATTCTAATTAAAAGTTATTAATTACCAACTTTTTATTTATTAAAATAAATTTCTCCAGGTTAAAAATATATATTTTATAAATTAACGCAACGCATGTAATTACATTATAATTCCTAAAAAGAAAATGTTATTAACTGAACAAAACCTCTAAATTTTTTTAATAGTTAATTATTCTTAAATTTATATATATTCTTAATTATTCTTAAATATATCTATATCTTAATTATTCTTAAATTTATTGTTAAATTCGTTTGCTTTAACGAATTCGCTATGATATTTATTTCATTCATTTAAATATTGAATTAACTTTTAAATGCACGCGCGTCAGAAAATTACAAATAAATAAATAAATAAATAAAATAAAAACACTTCAGAATTCTAATTTCCACATCTACCACTTACCTTCAACGACAACCATTACTTATCGATATGACTTCCCTTTATTACCTCATAGAATCCTCCCCTGATCAAGTCTCAGTAGGTAAGTGGTTAATGCGTCTGCTTCCTGTTCCTGGGTACGTTGGATCAAACCCCGCCTATGACAACACCGAAACACGTTCCTTTCAAAAGTACATTCCTCGAAGGCTCATAGATGCCGCCATCAAAACAGATTTTTTTTTCAATTTATGTTGGTGTCGGTCTGCGGCCGGCATTCATATGGATAGCTATCGGCGTGCTTTCGGCATACTTTTCTTCCGATACCAGACCGGCTGCTTGCCTAATGAATCGGGCCGCATTCGCGCGGCGTATCAAAAAAGATGCGGAACCGGTAGCGGCAACCGGTATTGTGCCGATACCGTCGGTAGTGGCAAGCAGCTGTCGGCCGATTGTTTACCGATAGCTCTGTGTTTGCTGGGTAGGCTCTATGCAATAGACCTGAAAAATATTAGGCTAATTGGAAAATGAGAGATGATTCTCCAATTAACCTACGACATGTATATCTCACATTGCAGTAACATTGAAAGCTGGTTAGAACTCGCACGATTACGGGTTGAACATTAAAAAGGCTAAAATTCGACAAAAACGTAAACTAAAGAAAAATTATTCCACATTTTCGAATTTTTGGCCTCAACTGAGCCCCCTACAAGCAACCCGAGTGCCAAATTTCGAAACCCTGCGCCCTGTAGTTTCCGAATGTCTGATGTTGCATAGATACACGTGCACGTATTTTAATAGGATATATGTTACTGCATTCGACCCAGTTAAGCTCTCTATTCAAAGGCGGCATTGAAGCATTTACGGTTTATTTACAAGGTCACATTACAACCGATAGATTTTAACTGAGTGGCATGTATTTTAATGAATTTGTACCTTTTGAATCTCTAGACAATTTTAGGTTACTTGAAAGTTGACTATGAATTCAATTTGTTCATCTAAAGGCTCGGTGATCCAGGATTCTACTTTATGAAACATGTTTCTATTATCGACTAAATTAATATGCTTCTATATTTCAGACTGCACCCTTTTAAAATTCCAATACTATGGGTATTTTTGCACACAAAATTTAGATAACAATTAAATGAACTTTTATTTTGCATGACATCGGAATGATAGTTGACGAAGGTACTGCGCACAATAATCATCACCGATGTCCTGCTGATATTTGAGAAGAAACTGGATTATAGAAACGTGCCAGTAGACCTCGATTATCGACACATTCTGCGTAAACACTGAATATGGAGAAACCACAGAACAGGCTCAGAAAGATAATGTAAGTACTTTAGTGAATCACAGAGTGCTTATAGTCATGAAAGCAATTCGACAGAACTTAAGGATCACTGTTTATCATACTGAAATAAGCAGGAAAGTGGTCTATTCTGTATTGCTTTTATACTAAAATGCACATACACTCAAAAAATTGTTTTCAACATTCCAAACTTTGCAATTTATTCAATTTAAACCATTTTAAAAAGGTAATGCAGTGAGTCTGGATTTTTATTACATAATTTTTTTTTTAATTTTTTACAATCCTTTTATATAAATAGCTTCGAATTTTTACTCAGATAATAGAGCTACTTAAAAATTTACAAATATGACTGAAATTAGGAAAAATCATTTCATAACCATGAAATATCGAATTCTGAACTTTTATTGAAATGAATTATAATTTATCGTATGAATGATCCAAAATATGTGAGAAAATACTTGGAAAGCATATGACTTAGTATGTCCTGCTAGTCACGTAAAAAACAATTATGAATTTAGAAAGTACATGCATTGAAAATTCAGAAAATCCAGAAAAATTATAACAAAAACTAATTTTATTTAAAAATTACTTTTAGCACGCCCGGTGATAAAGCAAGTGCTCATTATTCAGTCTGTTTTTAAGTATTTATATATTTTGTGTAAAATGATGCGAATTTTGAAAATGTAATGTCAGTTTTTCAAAAGTTATTAAAATAAAATCCTTACTGAGTTAATTTATGAATCACCTAATAGCTTGTAGAACAACAGCTAAGAATATTGCTGGTTAGTTCGACACGTTTTATCATTTCTAAAAAATAAATGACCTCTTCTGAGATTTGTAAGGATCGATGAAATGTATTTTAATTGTTTTTAAAAAGTCCACCATTATGTCTTACTAGATATATTACACTTTTGAAAAGGTTATAGCCTTACTATTAAATTATTTTTTTACTTCTATCATATTTTGTTTATTTTTTTCTTTTCTGAATTAAAATGGAATATGTATAATGCAAATGAAATACCTTACAAAAAGAAGTGATATCTAATCAAAAACAATTCGTTGTAAATGATGCCGCCAAGCCACAAACTTAAAACGTCAGTCATAAAAAGTAGTGATATCAAATAAAAAGAAGCGATATAGAAGTTCATACTCCGAGTGCCGTGTAAAAATCTATCACTACTCATACTGTTTCCAAAGGAC
Organism: Maratus speciosus; assembly: GCA_963932465.1. Classification (NCBI taxonomy): domain Eukaryota; kingdom Metazoa; phylum Arthropoda; class Arachnida; order Araneae; family Salticidae; genus Maratus; species Maratus speciosus. The sequence continues at coordinate 114,193,971 of OZ010800.1, forward strand.
TCGGAGTGAGGTACAATATGTGAAAACTGCTTGGCGGCCTGCAGGCGTACAATAAATATATGCAGTACCTATACCAATTTCTAAAAATTGTGAAATTCGAAAAAATTAATTTTAATTTCTCATTATATCACTCTTATAAATATTTGTAGGAGGAAGATCTGTAATAAATCAGAAAGATTTGAAAGACAAACGGGAAATGGTATGTATTTGTGGTAATCATCTATTATTACAATTATATTTTTCATTATTTTAAACATAATTTTTAAATACATAAATACGTTTAATAATACACTGTATTAAAATTAAAGGGAAAACTGGTAAAATGGACCCTGTTTATGACAGATTTATTTCTTAAACGTAAATGTCGTGTTTCCAACATAAGATATATTACATAATACTAGTAGCCTTAATAGAAAAGATTTTTCCCCTGTCATGTGCAATTCCGTTTACGCAGGCTTTACTGGAATATATCTTAAAAGAGATATATATCTTATACAAAGAATATATCTTATATAACCAAACATGATGCGCACAGATTTTGATGATTTCAAAGTATGTTGTAGTAGTCATACCACTAATTATTCTGATAAAAGGATTTCTTCAAATGGGCCTTCGTTTTCGAGAAATTAGGGGTTAAAGTTCAGCGTATATTTCAAATACCCATTAGTATGACTTCCTGTATATGAATTCGTGGCTCAGCGGTAGCGTGCGAACCTGCGGACCAGAACGCTGCGGGTTCGATCCCACCCTGTGGCACTTTTTTTATTTTTATTATTTACTTTTATTTACTTTTTTACTTATTTATTACAGGCATCAGCTAATGCAACAGCATTTTTTTTTGTACTACAATGGAATATAATCGCGTGGTTCAGGTACAAAATTCTCACCATCTTCATGAAATCCCGGACACTATATATATAAAAAAAAATATTTAAAATTCAATTGTTTGATTTCGATTTTTTTAAACAATGAAATATATCGATTACATATATATATTTTTTCGTTGGAGTAAAAAAATCATACCTTTGTAAATACGTTAATTTCATCTTTTTCATTCAATATCAATTCCTCGGCCTCAATAATTTGTCGATCTTCTAATATTTCTAAAATTGCACAATTAAATTCTTCATCCATAGCAATAGAAGCTCCGGTGGAGAACTTGTAAACAGATCATCATTTTGTAACAACGTCTCGCAATATTTTAATGCATTTGTAATTCGGCCTTTTTGTTTCTCTTCCAAACGAGAATTTTCCGCATCAGCGCTGGTTCCTTCCATTACACAATCTTTAGCATTCAATATGTCACAATCTGTAGCCTTCTTTTAATTTTCATACCGAAATTTTCCCTATATATAACAATATTTCAAATCTCCTAATTGTCTGCAAAAGAAGCTAAACGAGACCAATAAAAGAAATTTTTATTTATTCCAATATTACCGAGAAAAGCAAAGCAGACGATTAAAAAATTTATAAATATATTTATATGTATCGTAAATTTTATCTCATTAACAGACGATTTTTGCAATTCAGTTGAATTTTCATGAATCACGTAGAGATTGTTTTTATTTGCTATAATAAAAATGATATTTTTAAATATACACTGTAAAAAAACCACTGTAGATTTGCCAGAACAAACTTGATCAGAGTGAATGTGCTGTATCTTTCTTTGGTTTTCTGACTATATTAACATGGAAAATACAGTAGTTGCGTAAAATTAACAGCACAATGTGCTGGCAATTTGGACGCATTTTTTTACAGCACAAACTTCTCGCGTCCAAATTTCCAGCACATTGTGCTGTTAATTTTACGCAACTGCTGTATTTTCCATGTTAATATAGTCAGGAAACCAAAGAAAGATACAGCACATTCACTGTGATCGTGTTTGTGCGCGAGATGAACAGTACTTTGTACTGTAAAAATGTCGTTTTTTTTTTACAGTGTAATCTGTCATTTTTTATTTGTGCAAACGAAAAATGATGTTGAGGTTGAACTTTAAAGATAATTTATTTTACAGTGTATTAAAAATTTGTACAACTGGTAAAAAAACTTGTATTTAAGCAATAGCGCTTTAATATTTTATTACTCTTTAAAGAGATGTATTATTTGAATTATCTAATCCTAAATACTTTTGAGAAATTGCACCTGAAACTTATTTTGTATAATTTACAGAAGAAAAGGATAAATTTTCATTTAAAATTCCACAAAGTTAAAAAAAAAGATAGAAAAAAGAGAAATCATTATTTCAGAATTGTGTTTAAAATAGAAAATGTAAATAATAATTAATTTTAAAAAAAGTTTTAGGCATAAATTAGTTTTGGAGCATTGTAAATAGAAATATTAGTTTAAAAATTGCAGAGAAAAATAAATTGCCATGAAAAATTCGAAAATGTAAATGTAATTTATTAAGGAAATATCAAAGTTCAAAGCTGTAGAATGCCCAATTCTGCTTAAAATTTTTAACGTGTAAAAAATATAAAAATAAGTAAAAAATAAAAAAAATGCCCCGAAGTGGAATCGACCCCGTAATGTCTTGGTCCGTAAGTTCGCACGCTACCGCTGCACCACGAACTCCGATTCACAACGTCACACTAATGGGTAATTGAAATATACGCTGAACTTTAACCCACAATTTCTCAAAAACTAGGGCCCATTTGATGAAACCCTTTCATCAGAATAATTAGTGGTATGACCCCTACAACATACTTTGAAATCATCAAAATCTGTGCGCATCATGTTTGGTGGTGCACTTGTTAGTTTAATTAACGTCTATTATTAAGACAATGCTAGTAATATTCATGTGATCATTATTTTTATTATTATTTTACAAACTCAAAATGTTTATCACCTGTTTACTTTGAAAATCCTCCTCATAAAAATGGTCTTTCTCGTTCAAATAATGGTAATCAACAAATCGATACCATGATGTTAAATAAGAATAGGCATGTAAACACCAAAAGCTTGGAATTTTCACAGTTTAATGGGAGAAATAATACAAGAAAAAAATTGTTAAACAAATAGTCATATGTAAGTGCAGAAAGAATAAACATTATAAAAGCCAACAGGTCGCCATACTGTACCTCATTATGAGTAGTGATAGATTCTTACACGGCACTCGGAGTATGCACTTCTATATCGCTTCTTTTTATGTGATATCACTACTTTTTATGACTGGCGTTTTAAGTTTGTGGCTCTGCGGCATCGTTTACAACGAGTTGTTTTTGATTAGATGTGACTTAGCACAATGGTATTCTCGTAATCCAAAACAATAGATTACAAAATTTAGTCAAGATCGTTAGAGCCATTTTTAGATAAAATTAGCTTGACCCATAGTGACCCCAAAATGACTCAGTAATTGAAATTTCTCGAACATGTGACCTAGCCCAATAGTTTTCTCGTGCTCAAAAACGGCTGGCTATAAAATTTAGTCAAAATCGATTCAACCGTTTTTTAGATATAAATAGCTTTATCCTGACCCATTTTGACCCCAAAATGACCCATTAATCGAATTTTCTCGAACATGTGACCTATTCCAATGGTTTTCTCGCGCCAGAAGACGGTAAAGTACAAAATTTAGTCAAAATCATTAGAGTCGTTTATAAGATAAAATTTACATATACACACAAAATTTTTGCTTGTATTATAGGATAATATGTACTGCATTTTACTACAATGACCAGTATTAATATTTTAAATATGAAATGACCATTACTTGTTTGTAATATTTATTTATTTATTTATTTATTTATTTATTTTTACGTTAATCATACACTAGCAGGAATGACCAAGCTAAGCTCGGTGAAAATCAGCTTTATCTTTATCTCGATATGTTATTCCCACTGATTCATTGTTGCTGATTTCGATACAATTAGCTTTACCCTAAGGCACAGTGACCAAAAATGACCCACTAATCGAATTTTTTGGAACATGCGATCTAGCATAATTCTCTTTTCGAGGCTGAAAACGATGGAATATAAAATTTAGTGAACATTTTTGAGATACAGTTAGCTGGAACCTCACCCATTATGACTAAAAATTACACACTAATAGAATTTTTTTAAGCATGCAACCTAGCCCAATGATTTTCTTGTGCTTCAAAACGGTAAAATACAAAGTTTTATTAAAATCGTTTGAGCCCTTTTTTAGGTACTGTTAACTTGATCCTGATCCATTAGGACCAAAATGACCCACTGATTGAATTTTCTTGAGCATGCGACCTTGTCCAATGGTCTTATGCCCGGAAACGATATAAAATAAAATTTTGTCAAAATGTTTTGAGTTGATTCTTAGATACAATTAACTTGACCCTGACCCATTGTGAAACAAACTGGACAATAATAAAATTTTCTTGAACATGCGACCTAGTCCCATGGTCTTCTCGAGCCCGAAAACGATAGAATACAAAATTTAGTCAAAATCGTTAGAACCGTTTTCTAGATAAAATAAGAATGACCCACAGTGACCCAAAAAGTACCCATCGAATTTTCTAGAACATGTGACTTAGCCCAATGGTCCTCTCGTAATCCAAAACTGTAGAATATAGAGTTTAGTGAAAATCGTTAGAGCCGTTTTTTTTTAGATAAAATTAGCTTGTCTCGGAGTGACCCAAAAATGACCCACTATTTGAAATTTCTTGAGCATTTGACCTATTTCAATAATCTTCTCGTACCCGAAAACGGTTGGATACAAAATGTAGTCAAAATCGTTTGAACCTTTTTCTAGATAAAATTAGCTTGGCCCACAGTGACCCCAGAATGACCCTTTATTCGAGTTTTCGCGAACATGTGACTTAGCCCAATGGTATTCTCGTAATACAAAACTGTAGAACATAGAGTTTAGTAAAAATCGTTAGAGTCGTTTTTTTAGATAAAATTAGCTCTATCCGGAAAGACCCAAAAATGACCCACTATTTGAAATTTCTTGAGCATTTGACCTATTTCAATAATCTTCTCGTACCCGAAAACGGTTGGATACAAAATGTAGTCAAAATCATTTGAACTTTTTTCTAGATAAAATTAGCTTGGCCCACAGTGACCCCAGAATGACCCTTTATTCGAGTTTTCGCGAACATGTGACTTAGCCCAATGGTATTCTCGTAATACAAAACTGTAGAATATAGAGTTTAGTAAAAATCGTTAGAGTCGTTTTTTTAGATAAAATTAGCTCTACCCGGAGTGACCCAAAAATGACCCACTATTTGAAATTTCTCGAACATGTGATCTATTCCAATAGTCTTAATTAATAAATTTAGTAATAAAATAATAAATTTAGACAAAATCGATTGTGCCGTTTTTAGCTATAATTAGCTTGAGCATGACCCATTATGGCCCAAAATGATCCATTAATCGAATTTTCTCGAATATGAGACCCAGCCCAACGGTCTTTTCGTGGCCGAAAATGGTAGGGTGCAAAATTTAGTCAAATGTGTTACAGCCGTTTTTAACATAAAATTCACGCACACACATACACACACACACACATATGCACACAATTTTTGCACATATCATAGTATACGATTTCACTCTATTAATGTAAATAAATAAGACTGTATTGCGCTCCTTTTAATGAGTTTAATTACAGTTTCATTAAAAAAACAATTAGTTATAATTTTCGGTTGTTTTATAGAGATTACCTAATCCAGTAAATTCAATCCTTAATCCTTAATCCTAAATTAAATTTATTCCATTTGCAATTATTAAACCAAACATTTCAATTAAAGCGCAATTACAAAAAGTATAGCCATAAAAAATAAAGCGTTAATAATTAGCATTTTATTTATCTAACTTAAAATTTTATTCAAATGTAATGCATTTATTCACTTAAATTTTATTTCCCACCAGAAAAAGTAAATCCTTTAATGTTTTGTAATCTTATACTGAAATTTATATATTTAGAATTAATTTTAGCAGACAGTTCTGAAATCTAAGTTACCTTTTTACTGTTGAAGTATGTGTGAAATTTGAAATTTGAAATTTCTATTCACGCTTCAAAGTGCGTGAAATATTTTCGAAAATCAACGAACATTAAATTTTCGAATACTACATTTCCGTGACTTTTGATATCGTTAAACATTAGTATGAATATTCCCTCTAATTAAATAGCATTGTAACAATACTGCATCATCAGTTATTTTATTATATCAAAAAGTACAATTTAGAATAATTCAAATACAATTTCATCAAATGTTTCAGAAGAAACATCAAGTTTAAAACATGCACTTCTTAATATACTCTGATGCAATGTATCTTTTATACAGTATAACTGAATTGGAAATTCATTTTAAGTTCAATGTAAAATGAAAATTTCTCTATTAATCGGCATTATCTAACTTAGCGTGAAAGTGTGGTTTCATGTGGTACATTTGATCTTATGGATAATCAGTTTTTATATCTATTTAACTTACTATGTTCAATCAATTGCAAATTAATTTAAATCTGTTACGTTTAACTTTAAACATATTGTAGCTTACAAATCATATTTAATGTGATAGGGTTTTTTTCATGTCAGGCTTGTTTTTTAGAGTTATAATTTTCAAAGAAATTTCAACTGAATGTATCCTTTGACGATAATTTTCGTCACGTGTTTTGAGTGACGTAGAAGCAAATTACATAGGAAACTTTTTAGCTCACTGGCTGTCAAATCCTAAGAGCTAACGTGTCCGCCGTTTCTGTATGTATATATGTACGTGACGCGATAACTCTTGATAGAAAAATCCGATTTGCTTCAATTTTTTTTCTAGGTTCAGTCTGATAAGGCAGTTCCCTGATTAGTTTTGGGGGTTCACAGGTTAAGCATAAAGGGGGTGGTATATCCCTTTTAACTTAGATAAATGGATTTTTCATGCAGAATTATCAGATTTTTCTTTAAAATTGATATACCGTTTAATGCTGATAAGGCGCATCCCTGATTAGATTTGAAGGTTCATTGTTTAAATCTAACGGGGGAAACGGGGGGGGGGTGGTAATAACCCCTTAATTTAAATAAATGGGTTTTTCTATGAGATCTTCTTCAAATTTGGAATATCGGTTTATTCTGAAAAGGTGCTTCTCTGATTATATTTGGAAGTGCATTGGTTAACTGTAAAGGGGGAACGTCGTCTAATACCCTTTAATTAAGATAAATGGCTTTTTTCTATCCGATTTGCTTCAAAATTGGTTTAAAGCTTTATTCTGATAAGGCGCTTCCCTGATTATATTTGGAAGTGCATTGGTTAACTATAAAGGGGGAACGGGGTCTAATACCCCTTAATTAAGATAAATGTTTTTTCTATCCGATTTGCTTCAAATTTGGTATACCGGTTTATTTCGGTAATGCGCTGCTCTCATGGCATTTGGCGCCTCATTAGGCTCAGTAAGTATAAAGAGGTGAAAATGGTGGGGGCTAATCCCACACCTTCTTAATTTATTTTTCGAGGGGCATTATATTTTTTAAATAAGAGTATAAGATACAGTTAGTGCGAATAGCCTGTGAACTCAATGCCATCAGTTTAACTGGGCATTTTTATTCTTGTTTTATTTTATTTTGGGAAGCGTTTTGAAATAAATAGGACTATATCTAGAATATATATATATATATGTATTTAATATAATATTTCTTATTTATTAACCAAATAAATTATTTTGAAAAATCACAAAGCTTTTGAGGTTTAACATTTTAAATCTAATTTTACGAAGTAATATAGATTTTTCATTCTTCTATATTAAAATCGTAATTATAAGAAACTTTAAATACAAGAATAATAAATAATTGCGAAGTGCATACATTGTAAGTTTGTTTTATTAAATTTGTACGGAATATTTTGGATCATAATAAGGTACAGTATTGCTATTCTTTCATTTGACAGTATATGAAATGTATAATTAAATGAGTCGAAGAAACAAATATTTGTAAAAACGTATTTAATAGTGAAATAAATATGTAATTAAAATAATTTAAAATAATGCTATTCTGTGCTAATCAGATTTTTTCTAAATGCATATTTTAAAACCAAGTAGTATTATTAATTAAAAACATCAAAAATATGTTGAAATTGGTACCCATTTTAGGTGCGTTCGCATTTATATAAATGCGTAGCACCTACAGTCGTCGGTTTGTCTGTCTGTCTGTCTGCATATAACAGCACAAAATCTACCCAGCCGAATGAGTTTTAATTTAAAATATATAATCATTGCAAATATTTGTTGAGTCTTCTCAAATTTTATGGAAATTGGAATAACAGTTCAATTACAGTGACAGTCAAAAGTATTCCGTTACATTACGGCCAAGAGGAAAAACAGTTTCAAGTAGATTTTAAAGACGTTACACCTTTTGGAACATAATGGAATTAATATGCATATATTAAGTGCACTAAATGAAATTGATGTACGTTACTGAGATTTACTACATGTTACTTCTGTATAATAAAAAGTACATAATATTTACAGGGACATTCAAATCATTTCGGATATTATAATGCATCCTAATTATTGTGTATTAACGAAGCTGGAAGTACATTTTTGTTTGTGATATGAGTTTTTAAGTGTAACTAAATGTTTGCATATTACGTTGCTTGTACAAATGCTGTAAATCGTATACATGGCTACAAAAAAAGATTCATATGGGTTACTGAGCATGAACGAAAATAGCTTAAGGGTGGTTTTTAAATTACTTATGTTACGTATGAATACGTAATGAATTCAATGATAGTCTATGATTGGCAATGTTTCTAGATTACCATAGTGATTAAGTGATAATTAAGAAAGAGTCCCATTATTTCCGCATTTCTGATTTTAATTTTTATAATCGTAATTAAATTTGCATTCAGGCATTTTTGCATAAAAGTGCAACCGCTATTGCACCTAGATCAGAATATTTATAAAAGTTGTTACAGTACGAACGCACATCCTCTGCCACGTTTGAAGTACAAAATTCCGACTTGTTTTATATGTTTTTTATTAAAATAATAGTGTTTTGTGCTTACACATAACAAGATAGAACGAACTTACCATGTTTCCTGTCGATTCGGGGGATTTTGTCGGACGTTAACATCTCAAGAAAAGCCAGTGGCTTAATTTTCTGTTTCGGAAAGGCACGGAAGTAAAGATTAAAGCATTTGTGTTGTTCTTCTTTACGCGTCGAATTATTTTTTATGTGTTTTTGGGGTCTTTCAAACATACTTTCATTTTTATAAGTGTTATTTCAACATTACAAGTGTGCCTGTGATAAAAGATTAATGTTTTAGATAATAATAATAATAGGTGATTTCTTTCTTTCGTTCTTTGTTTCATAACCTGTTACAAAACTTATGTTTAAAGAACGCCATAATACTACCATATAGGCATTGTCTTTTATGATTTTTTTTATTTAATTTCACATTATATTTCTCCTCAAAAGTGAGAATTTTAACCAATATCATATTTTACAAACTTGATTCATATGTTATTTATTTTCACACGAACCATTAGTTTGAATTGCTTTGTTTGTGACGCACTTACAGAAACGGATCTGAGATAGCCTTGTCATGAGTACCTGGTAAATTACTAGATAATTTAATATTTACATATTCAGTATTTTGGACATCAGGAGACGTGGCAAGTAAAAAAAAAAAAAAAAAAAAAAAAAAAAAAAAAAAAAACATGAATTGAAATTTATATCCATTGTCATTAATCGTAACACATACACGCACAAAAGAAATCCACTGGGATTTGATAACGCTATGCAGAAATATTCAGCAATACAACGTAAAAATTAGATTTAATGCTCTAAAAACTAAAGCTGCATTTTCGACAAATCACAAATATATATAGGAAACGTTGCTGTGTGTTACTTTTTTCTATTATAAACGAAATTTTTATATATGCTCTTTTTCCCTCCAAACACGAAAATTTTGAGAACCGAAATTTAAATTTACTTCAAATCTCCAGTAAAAAAAAAAAAAAAAAAAAAAAAAAAAAAAAAAAGGAAATATTTTTAAATAGGAGAAAAATTTTCTTTTGATTACAAAGGAATTTTAGGAAACTTGCTGCCTTTACTTTTCTCATTTTTGGACAAATTTTGTTTTGAGAGTGAGTGTTATATGTTTCGTTTCCAAAGCTTCATACACATACTAGATAATCTATATATCTAAAAGCCGTTCTCTGTGTGTATGTCCTTTATACAAATCCTCTTCCTCAATTTTTGACCGATTTGCACGAAACTTCATGTACATATGTTTTCGAACGTGGAAAAGATCGTTGTCTACTTTAAAAAACCATCAGACCACTATTTATTCCTTTTTTTACCACCTTCCATAATTTAACATTATAGTAATATCTGTTTTTTTTTTTTTTTTTTTTTTTTTTTTTTTTTTTTTTACTAGTCAATCGTTTCTTTCCTGTTGTCATACGTCTAAAAAATTGCTCAATAATTAAAAATATATATAACTCGAGTACTTTGTTTTATTAGCCAATAAAAATTCAGATTGCCTCACTATGTTTTCGCTGTTGTTGAAATTGACGTCATTCAAAGTAGAAAATGTACATATTTCATATATTTATGTAAAAACTTTAACTAAGCATTTATTAAAATGGCGTAGTACCTTAGTTGATTGTTTTTGAAGTTATAAAATCTATTTTAATGAAGTCGTTTCAATATGAAGAAATCACTTTAGTAAAAAGATAATAATAAAAAAATCGTTTGCTAGATATGACTTCAATGTCGTCAATATGACTTCAAACTGGTTCTAAATCCGGCTGCTACGATTTATATCCTATTTCTTTGTAATGCTGTATCTTTAATTATATCATTTAGATAAATGTTTTAATATCTGAAATGCAGCGATAAAATTCTACGACATATATCGAATACGGTTATATAAAATACGATTTTTCTGCGATTTATATTAAATAGAAATAATAACATAGCTACTATTTTTTAAGGTAAGCTTTTTTCTTTTTTAAACAAAATTTCACGACTGGTATTACGATTGAACACGGCTGCGGATTTGGATTTTATGAATAGAAATATGAGTTTCCATTTAAAATTTATCAGCAATGAATCTTTCCATACATGTATTAAAGATACTACCCGTATACTACCCGTTAATAGAACATAAATAAAAATAGTTTTTAATTTGAAACACGAATATATTTTTAACCTTTAGTATATTTGTTAGATTTCTTATCAACTGCAGGAAAAAGTATTTTTGGTACTTTCGTTTTAGCAATCAGTTTCGTTTTAGCGGTCACTTAATCTGAGTGTCACATTTCTCCAACTGCGGACAAATTCTCCGAACAAATCTTGAATTAAAGGAAATATATGGATTAATTTGAACTTGCATTTTAAAGCAATATGTATCTTTATCTCAAATGTCCTTCCGTATGGCTGAAAACGATACGATCATCATTGCGCTATTATATTTTCTAATGTGTGAGACAAAATTTCGAACTAATTTTTTAGTTCATCATTTACAGTAGGATTTAGTCTAAGAATGATAGATAGATATGCACTGTACTATTGCTATTACAACTATTCCTCAAATATTATCTAACTTTTTTAATATGCTAATCATTCAGAATTGGTTTCGCCTCATTATAGAACATTTCAGTTAATTCTATAACAAAGAATGTTCAACATAATGTTACATACTAAAATTATTCCAGAAATATGGGCGCAATTTAATAGTGCAAATTTCATCAAAATCTGTCCAGTAGAACTTTTAAAAAAGGCTAATCTTTTATAATTGGGCTCGCCTGACTATTGAAATTTCTTCTATAATTTTATAACAAAGCGACGTAAACGCAATATTTTAAAAACATCCGTGTAAAATTATCTGACAAACAATACAAGATTGAATGAAATCCATTCAGAATTTTTAAAAAGACTAATATTTCATAAACGGGTTCCGCATGATTATAGAATTTCCCACTATAATTCTATAACTAATCTGCGTATAACAATGTTACGCACCAAAACCTTAACTGAAAAACTAATAGTTCAAGTTGAATTAAAATTATTTCAGAAGAACCCAAGTTATAAGCAGCAGAAATGAGATTCCCACACGAAAACAAACAATCACTGAAATTTGCCAATTTAGTTATGTAAAAGTACAGGAAAACAAACAAATACTGAATTATTTACAATGTTTTTGAGCAATTACGTTAATCTTTTTAACTGAGTTGCAGGTATATTTAAAAATATTCAAGCTTCAAAATTACTTTAAAAAACATAAAAAATCTGTAAATTGAGATAAACTTTTCAAACAAATTACGGAAAGTGTTTTTTGTTTTCCGTTAGACGTTGAAAAAATCTGATGCATGCTGTTTAGAGATCAAATTGCAGTAAAAGCGTAATTTATTGTACGGTTAGATTGTTGCCGCCAACAATAGGATGCTGGGCGTTACTCATAGATATGTCTGTTCTTCATAGTTGCATTAACAGCAAACGGATATATCTTTCTTAATTGGATTGCAGGTGTATTTAAAAATATCTCCGTGATTGAAAATTAATTTAAAATGGATACGCAATCAGTAAATTGAGATAAGATTTTCAAACAAATAGTACCGAAAGTATTTTTTGTATTCTATTAGGCGTTGGAATAATCAAATGTGCGGTGTTTAAAGGTCAAATTGCAGTAAAAGTTAAATTTATGTTTGGGTTAGGTTGTTGCCACCAACAATATAATGCTAGAGTTTTCATAGCATAGTCTTTACTTTATAATATTTCATTAAGAGCAAACAAGTATTTCTTTCGTAACTGGGCAGCATGTAGGGATGAGAATTCCGCGTTCCGGTATATTCTTAGAGAAAATGTTGCTCTCTTAAATCGCAAGAGTGTTCCTATTAAATGAAATATCATTTTCTCTTACAAAATACTGGTGTGCAAAAACGCGGATATCTCATCACTGGCTGCATGCAAATTAAATAAAATATCCAAGATTGAAAATTACCTTAAAATGCATTCAAATGGAAAAATTGAGATACAGTTTTCAAATAAATTTCATTTAAAAGAACTTTTTTTCTATTCGACAGTGTGAAAAATGAAATTGTATTATGTTTATAAGTTAAGAAAAAATTCAGTAAAGCAAAATTTATGGGTTAGATCGTTGCCGTCATCAGTATAATTCACAATTGGCATTGTGTCTTCTATAGTTTTTTTTTTTTTTTTTTTTTTTGTATATTCTGAATATGAATCAATCAAAGATTCGAAACATGTAAATTTTTAATATTTTTAATGTTTTTTTTTTTTTTTTTTTTTTTTTTTTTTGTATATTCTGAATATGAATCAATCAAAGTTTCGAAACATGTAATTTTTTAATATTTTTAATGTTTTTTTTTTTTTTTTTTTTTTTTTTTTTTTTTTGAAATGACGCCTTTTAAGCAAATAATTGTACTTTAATATATGTTTTGACATTTGTTTGGAATATATATTGTTATTGTATAGTTAATAGTAGACGTAATTAAGACTAATTTACTTATAGTTCTTATTGGTCTTTAACGATTTGTGGATGCGAATGCACCAATCTCAGTTATTGTCATTGGCGTATTATTTCATTTTAAAGTTTTTTTTTTTTTTTTTTTTTTTTTTTTTTTTTTTTTTTTTTTTTTTTTTACCCGGGAGGACCCTTATTATAGACACGAGCGAAGCCGGGTAGATCTGCTAGTTTGATATATAAATATAATATTATCTAAAGGTCACCAGTAGGTAATCGGTTTTATTCCATTTGTTTAAAAGCGTATTACTTATTTTCTTAAAAACATTTTTTTTTTACTTTTATAATGGGCCGTCTTTCCCTTAAGTGGATCAAAGATAACTAAGAGCCATTCTGAGTGACATGATTTTTTTTTGTTTAATCTATGCTTCTGTCAGCGTATTTATTATTTTCGTGATTATTCATAAAACTAAAATAACCTGGAAGTGACGTATTATTTTTATTTCCCTGGAAAGAAAAAGCACTATTAACGACATAAAAAAAAATCGCATGCTGCATCATAATAAACATGAATATGTTTTTCACTTATTTTTATAAACATAAATATTACTCTTAATTATCAAAAAAGTGGCATTAAGAATATATTAATGTTACTGACGTCTGTAAAAATCTTCATAGTTGAACGAAAAAATTTATTTATAATTATAAAAAAAACCGCATGCTGCATTATAATAAACATGAATATGTTTTTCTTTTATTTTAATACGCATAAATATTACTCTTAATTATCAGAAAAGTTGGATTAAGAATATATTAATATTACTGACGTCTCTAAAAATTTTCATAGTTCAACGTAAAAAATTATTTATGATTATAAAAAAAAATTCACGTGCTGCATTATAATAAACATAAATATATATTTCATTTATTTTAATAAGCATAAATATTACTCTTATCTGAAAAGTGGCATTAAGAATATATTAATATTACTGACGTTTGTAAAAATCTTCCTAGTTCAACGAAAAAAATTATTTATGATTATAATTAATGAATAATTGAAAAATAACCGTTAAAACATAAAAAAAAATTAACTCAAATGCATTAGTAATGAACAATAAGGTACCTGTACCCAATATGGACACCCTAAGGAAAATTGATTTTTTTCACTTCCGTGTACACGCCATAGTACCCCAAAAATATATGACCACTATCCCTGGACTGTTGCTATCATTATTAAAATTAGCGACCTTGTAACTATTCTGGTTTAATTTTAATGATAAAAACAAAAAATGTTTACAAGTATCCATTTAAGGAACCACCTGTCTCTAGTATGGACATGCATGTCCATATCAGGGACAGGTGGCTAATTATTAACCGATTACACAAGGAGTATGGAAGAACCACACTTACAAGGGATTTTAGAGGAGAGGGAATAAAAGAAATATATCTTAAAGTATTGAGGGGGAGGGGGCACAGTAAATATCTTCAGAACATGCACTTTAGAAGGTGGGGTGTTATTTTCGGTTAGGGCTCTTCGAAGACCCATGGAAAGTACCTCAGTTAATACAAAATATTATGAAATAATATAGTTGGTTTTGCTTAGCTTTATTGATCTGTCTGCAGAATTTACGTCTGTTATTACTCAGTCCTCACAGGATGGACAAATAAAAAATTCTTCATCATGTGCGGTACGTCACACACAGTCCTCATGGACATATCTGCCGCATGTCTGCAACAGCATCAATACGCAATAAGAAGCAGTATCAGCTCTCCTTTGTTGAGGAAGTCATACCGCTGGTACCTTCGATTTCTCTAACAGATACCCTACAGAGGGGAGGCTTCTTTTGATTTTTCTGCAATTGCTTTTTGGAGGATTTTTTTCTTGGAGGATTGTTCAGTTGACATTAAACAGATATTTTACAAATTTGGGAATCTGAAGATTCACTTGCTGTATATTTCCAATGTGGACATATGGTGTCGATATTGGGAATCGGGCATAGTTTTAATAAATCTTATAATAAATAAACAAAGAAAACATTTTAAAGCAATCTATGCAATAGCAAATACGCAAATCGAAAATTTGTTTCATCAGGTTTCTAAAACACTCCACTTTTCAACATTTAAAGTAATTTTACCATATCTAATAAGAGTTTAAACTAACCTGTAGTTACGATCAGCACACGACGAAACAACAAGATTCCTTCCAAATGGCGAACAGCGCGCTTTTTTGCACTTTACAGGCTAAATTATCTTTTTAACTGCTTTTCTTCACGGACATGTAGCGCCATCTCTCGATCAAAATTGTTAATTTTAAAGATATTAGGGGTGTCCATATTGAGAGCACTGTCCATATTGGGTACAAATACATTAGTAATAATTTTACCAAAATATGTTAACAAACCAAAAAAAGATCTCATAACTCTTCCGAACCGACCTTCATCGAAGAGTTTGAACTCTTTGTATCTATTTCTCTGTATATATCACCTAAATATCTGTAGCGGATACTAATACATTTTTTGTAGTTAAAGATATCTCTCACGGCAGGTAACCACGTTCAAATGTCATAAGGTTGAAAAAAAAGGATACATTTGCATGTATATACTTTCATGGAATTATAAGTCGTAATTTCGTAAATTTTGATTAATTTTCAAGAATTATTATTGGGGTGTTAATAAATTTGAAGACAGACTATTTTCAATAGAATAAAATGTACAAATTGTTAAATTGCTCAAAAAATTTAGATAGAATTCAAGCGACTTTGAAATCCAGTCCCAGAATCTTGTACATTTGGCTTTATATAAAATTTCAAGTTTTGAGTAGCTTACTAACATTAATGGGAATGTTACTAATATCTTATCGGTGATGTAAATGAGTTTTTATTTTTAAATTTTGTTATCTTTAGCATATTCTTTGTACTTAATTTCTAAATTTATATGCGTGTGAATGTTGCTGTCGCTAGCAAATTTATTTAATTCCATTATGCAAGTGCATTACAGCTATTTTAATGTAGAAAAATGCTTGCTGGGTTTTATTAGTATGTGTTTTGGCAATTGGAAGTGTATGCGAAGTGACTCGTGATGCAGTGATATGATAAAATTAAGTTAAGCTGTCCAATAAAATATCGATTGGGTTCACCGATCTCAGTTTTTTAGATTTAATTTATTTTTCAATATTGAAAAGGAAACTCTTTTACAACTATAACGAAATTACTTAAGATTAAAATGAGATTTTTATATGGCAATTTATTGTCGCGATTATTCTTATTATTTTTATGTTTGACTATTTGCATATATGGGTCAATATCACAAAATACGGAAATTGCAGTACGCACAATAACATTTGTATTTAATCTTATATAATGCAATTTTCTTCCTTACATTCTAATAAAAAATATTCTTAGAGGTATTTTCAAGACATATTATATTCATAATAACACAAAAATAAAGCAATTAAAAGACTTAAAATTTCAGATTGTCATTTTCCTTGCACGTCACACTGTGATGTGTGCAAATTAAAGGATTTCTGCTATCATGTACAAATATCTTTTTCTAGTTTTTTTTTTCTTTTTTTTTCTAAATAATAATTATACCTTATATAACACTTATATGTGGAAGGTAAAAAGTTCTGTATTTTAAAAATAATTTTCCATAATTAAAATATGATTCGCACTGAAAATAAATATCATTGTCCTAACTTGCTCATTTTTGTTTTTTTATCAGGTACTAGTAAACCCCACGGCTATGCTCGCGTAATAGTTTAAATATGGCATGTGATATTTGCATGACTATTTTTTATTAGAAGAACACTTTTTGGAATAATTCAAAAATTACAAATTAAGCCACAGTTTGAATAAACTTCATTATAAAAGTGCAATAGACAGAAATGAGATTTTGACTGATAAGGAGAACTGAAACTAATTCCAAATAAATGATAATTTAGAAAGTATTTTCAGACTTTTATGTTCATTTTAGTATTCATTTGAAGTTTTGATTTTTTTTTTAAACTATCTTTACTATTTTAAAATTAACCATCATGTCAAATTCCAAGGTTATTGTCTAACAGTCTACCACCTCTCTGGTGTTAGTGCAAGGTTCGCACACTCATTGGAATTTCCAAGGACTCTGCCACCACTATTAATGATAAGAAAATTTACATTTAATTTTTCAAACACAGAATACGCAATCACCGCCTTTATTCACAGATTTTGCATTATTTTTCTGCAGAGAAATACAAAGAAATTACTGTTAAAATTTAGTGGTAAAACTATGCGATCCCTGTAGTGGCATCAACATAAAATGCCGAAACAAAGTTCAAATAGAATGTCTCGAAAAATGTTGAAGCAGAGACTATCACCATTAATTTGCCAACATTAAACTTGAAATCGGTTGGTATTTCCTAATATTCTATATAAAATGGAATTTAGATATTTTTAAAGACTTTCTTGTTGTTCCTGCCAACCAGATGGTAGTGACACCGACCGGCATAAAATATAGCCCGTATAGGACAAGGGACTATCAATCTTGATACGTAACCAATACCTTCTGTGATCAATTTATTATTTCCAGAGATTCAATAGAAATCGCAATTTAGGACTTTTAGAATGCTTTTCGCTCTTTCCCTTCGCATCACCCTTTTTAGGTGCGTTCGTAATTATATAAATACGTAGCACCTATAGTCGTCGTTCAGTCCGTCCGTCCGTCTGTCCGTCCGTCTGTCCGCATGTAACAGAGCAAAAACTACCCAACCGAATGGTCTGAAATTTCAAATATATGATTGTTGCAAAATTTTGTCGAGCCATTTCAAATTTTATGAAAATCGGATGTATAGTTTAATTACAGGGATAGTCAAAAGTTTTTCTTTACATTACGGCCAATGGGAAAAATTATTGCAAGTGCATTTTAATGATATTAGAGCCTTCCGAATGATCTGAAATTTTAAAGATATAACTGTTGCAAAATTTTGTCGAGCCATTTCAAATTTTAGGAAAATCGGATGTATAGTTTAATTACAGGGACAGTCAAAAGTTTTTCTTTACATTACGGCCAATGGGAAAAATTATTGCAAGTGCATTTTAATGATATTACAGCCTTCCGAATGATCTGAAATTTTAAAGATATAACTGTTGCAAAATTTTGTCGAGCCATTTCAAATTTTAGGAAAATCGGATGTATAGTTTAATTACAGGGACAGTCAAAAGTTTTTCTTTACATTACGGCCAATGGGGAAAATTATTGCAAGTGCATTTTAATGATATTAGAGCCTTCCGAATGATCTGAAATTTTAAAGATATAACTGTTGCAAAATTTTGTCGAGCCATTTCAAATTTTAGGAAAATCGGATGCATAGTTTAATTACAGGGACAGTCAAAAGTTTTTCTTTACATTACGGCCAATGGGAAAAATTATTGCAAGTGCATTTTAATGATATTACAGCCTTCCGAATGGTCTGAAATTTTAAAGATATAATTATTGCAAAGTTTTGTTGAGCTATTTAAAATTTTAGGAAAATCGGATGTATAGTTTAATTACAGGGACAGTCGAAAGTGTTCCGTTACATTACGGGGAATGGGAAAAATTATTGCAAGTGCATTTTAATGATATTACAGCCTTCCGAATGGTCTGAAATTTTAAAGATATAATTGTTGCAAAGTTTTGTTGAGCTATTTCAAATTTTAGGAAAATCGGATGTATAGTTTAATTACAGGGACAGTCAAAAGTGTTCCGTTACATTACGGGGAATGGGAAAAAATTATTGGAAGTGCATTTTAATGATGTATCAGACTATGCGCTTTATGAGGTGCAAAAAAGTATACATTCAGTACAATATGGGGTGCAAAAAATAATTATAAAACTAGTTATAGTACGAACGCACCTCATTTGCCACGTTTGACGAGCAATTTCCAACTTGTTTATTTTCGAATTTATTTTTGACTGTTCTTAGAGAAAATTTATATTTTATAAGTAACTACCGTGCTATATTTAAAGTTTCTAGTCTCTTCAGTGCCGCACAAATAGCAATTTAGAAAGTTTTTGCTCCTGCAAACCTCCAGGGGTTGCGGCACCGACATAAAATATAGCTGATTTTTGAGCAGGTTCGATCACCATCAATTTGCAACCGTTATGTTTGAAATCGGTTTCGTATTTTATACGATTGCATAAAAATCGTAATTTAGAACGCTTATCTAACAATTTTCGCTTCATTTAAATTTAGAATTTTCTTTCGACAATTCTTAGATAGCATTTCATCTTTGAATTAATTACCATTTCAAATTTAAAATGTTATACCCCCTCAGTAACACAAAAAACGCAATTTAGAACATTTTTTGCTTTTGTAACACCCAGGTGGGAGTGACTACAACGTAAAATATAGGCTATGATGGAGCGGGGGCTGTTATCATATATTTGAAACCATCACTTCTAAAATCGGCATATATTTCCTGAGATTGCGTAGTAATTGCTATTTTGAACGTTTTTAGAATGCTTTTTCTTCTTTTTCACACCCTTTGAATTAAAAATTTTTAAGGAACCCTTTTAGAGAGCATTTACATCATATAAGTAATTACCATGCCAAATTTCATGTTGTCATTTCCCCTTCGGTATCACAAAAATCATAATTTAGAACGTTTTTTAAAATGCAACCGCAAGGTCGTAGTGACGTCGACTTGAAATAGACATTGGAGAAAGGGTTGTAACCATCAATTTCCAACAATACACTTATGAAATCGGTTGGGTACTTTCTGAGATTGCGTAGAAATCGCAATTTAGAACGTTTTTTATAACGTTTTTCGTCCACTTTCACCCCTTTTAAATTTCGAATATTTAGGAAATATTCTTAGAGATATATTACAAGTAACTACCATGCCTAGTTTCAAGTTGCTAAGTCCCTGCAGTACTACAAAAAAGCAATTTAGATCGTTTTTGCTCCTTTATCCCCTTTGGGTTAGTGGCACCGACATGAAATACAGCCTATGTTGGAGCGAGGACTGTCACCATCGTTTTCACACCATTATTTTTGAAATCGGTTCAGTATTTCCTGACATATCGTAGAAATCGCATTTTAGAAAGTTTTTTTAAAACACTTTTCGCTCATTTTCACCCCTTTTAAAATTTCGATATTTTAAGAAAAGTTCTTAGAGATCATTTGATTCTTATAAATAACTGCCGTGCCTAATTTCAGGATTCTAGGCCCTTCAGTATCACAAAAATTGCAATTTAGAACGTTTTTTGCTTCTGCAACCCCTAGGTGGTAATGACAACGGCATGAAATAGAGCCTATGTGGGAGCAAGGGCTGTCATCATCAATTTCCAACCATTACCTTTGAAAAGAGAAGTTCTTGGATATCATTTGATTCTTATAAATAACTGCCCTGCCTGATTTCAGGATTCTAGGCCCTTCAGTAACACAAAAATTGCAATTTCGAACTTATTTTTGGCTCCTGCACCAACTATAGGGACAGTGGCACCGACATAAAATGTAGCCTATTTTGTAGCAAGAGTTCTCACCATCATTTTGACACCATTATTCTTGAAATCGGTTTGGTACTTCCTGAGATTGCGTAAAAATCGCCATTTAGAACATTTTTTTTAAGAACGCATTTTGCGCATTTTCACCCTTTTTAAATTTCAATTTTTTTTTTAGGAAATGTTCTTAGAGATCATTTATATCTAATAAATAACTACCATGCCAAATTCTATGTATGTGGGCCGTTCAGTAACACAAAAATAACAATTTCGAACGTTTTTTTTTTCGCCTGTACCCCCTTCATGGGTCATGCCACCGACATAAAATGTAGCCTATGTTGGAGAAAGGGTTCTCACCATCATTTTGACACCATTATTCTTGAAATCGGTTTGGTACTTCTTGAGATTGCGTAAAAATCGCCATTTAGAACGTTTTTTAAAACGCTTGTTGCGCATTTTCACGTCTTTTAAATTTCGAATTTTTTAAAAAACATTCTTTGATATCATTTTTATCTAATAAGTAACTACCATGTATCTGGGCCGTTCAGTAACATAAAAATCACAATTTCGAACGTTTTTTCTCCTGCACCCCATTTAGGGGTAGTGGCACCGACATAAAATGTAGCCTATGTTGTAGCAAGGGTTGTCCCCATCATATTGACACGATTATTTTTTAAATCGGTTTGGTACTTCTTGAGATTGCGTAAAAATTGCCATTTAGAACGTTTTTTAGAACGTTTGTTGTCCATTTTCACCCCTTTTAAATTTCGAATTTTTTAAGAAATGTTCTTAGATATCATTTTTATCTAATAAGTAACTACCATGCCAATTTCCATGTATCTGGACCATTAAGTAACAGAAAATTCGCAATTTCGATTGATTTTTTCTCCTGCACCCCCTTTAGGGGTAGTTCACCGACAAAAAATGTTGCCTGTGTTGGAGCAAGGGTTGTCCCCATCATTTTGACACGATTATTTTTTTAATCGGTTTGGTACTTCCTGAAATTGCGTAAAAATAGCCATTTAGAACGTTTTTTAGAACACTTTTTGCGCATTTTCACACCTTTTTAATTTCCATTTTTTTTTTAAATGTCCTTAGAGATCATTAGTATCCTATAAGTAACTACCATTATGTTTCTAGGCCCTTCAGTAACACAAAATTCGCATTCTTAGAACGTTTTTTGCTACTGCACCCCGTTTTGGCTAGTGGCACGGACATAAGATCTAGCCTTTGTTCTAAGTTGAACTAACACCATCATTTTGATACCATTACTTTTGGAACCGGTTCGGTATTTCCAGAGCTTACCTCCTACAAATAAAAAAAATTTACCTCATTATAATATTAGTATAGATATAGATAAAGATTGTACTGCAAAATAATTCCTCTTATTCAAATTAGAAGTAGTAAAATCATCGCTACCAGTAAGATATTTTAGATATTTATTTGAAAATAATGTGTTTAAAGGCTTTAAAGGCTAAAAATTGAGTAGGCTTTTATTGTTATTTTCTCCTCTTCTATACATTATAAATAAAACTGAACATTACACTGAATTTGAGGTACTATACAGGAAACATGTTACTTTAAATAAAATTAAAATGTTAGATCTGGAAAAAAAAAATACAAGAATGTGAAAAATGCTTTAGAATGAAATTGTCACCGTCCTGGCTGTAATTAACCTGACATACACATGCCAAGAAAATGACACATAATTATAATTACATAAAAATGAACTTCAGTTCTTCAAACATATAAATTACATATAAATTCATTCATTCAGCTGTTCAACGAACATTTTAAAAAATCAGAAGCTTTAAAACGATTTAAATTTTCATTTTTTTTTCAAAATCGCACATTTCGCGATATTCACCACTATATGCTATAAAATTTGTAGTTTTATTTCAGAAGGCTTACTGGTCCGAATAGTAATTTAAAAATATCTTCGAATCCAAGTAGCTGAGTTGACTAAACAAAATTGTGTCATTTTTTTTTTTTAAATCGACATTGTATTGAAAGATACAACACACCTGTGCAAATGATGCAGAGATACACTTATATGAATAAACAAGTATTAAGCTTCAACTTTATACAAAATATAACAAATGCTTCTTTTTAAACGGCATTTAAAATCATAATTTAAAAATGTTCTTGGTAAAACAATTCGAATATTTTCATCATCAAGAATCAAACAGATTTATCAGTAAATCAGTGACGTTTTTCTAATATTTCTCAAATAAATGTGTAAATCTAAGCATGCATATTTAGCTCTATCTACAGGTTGTCCATAATTAAACGACCTTACTTTAAAGTTGTCTGGAGAAAAAAAAACTATTGTTCAGAATGCTGTGAAATTTTGTAGAGGATATAATAAAAGTATCGGAATTTGAACGAAAAAAAAAAAATGAGGCCGTTTTTTAACGAATTACACATTTATCATACATTTACGATAGTTTAGCAAATTTAGTTACAATCAGACATGTTCAGCATGACGGTCAACATTTTCAGATACCATCTGGTATCGTAAGACATCATGTTCTACAGTTGGCCGCAGTCTGATCTGGAAAACGTTACAAACATGTTATGAAATGCTATCTTTAGAATCAGGTTAAGTCAATAAATAAAATTTATAAACTTTCGTTATGCTAAAAGGGCAATTTATAAAAAATCGCCCTCTGGTGGCGAATTTTTTTTTCCTTACACAAACTCTCATTCCTTTATAATTTATTTCACAAAATTTTCCAACTTTATGGAGAATAGCTTTGTATGTCGACAATTTTAAAGTAAGGTTAATTATAGACACCCTGTATATCACTATTTCTCTATATTTGACTGTTTTTCTACATAAGTGGAAATACATTGTTTCTTTTTAACACTTTTCAACATGTTGAAAAGTGTTTATGACTTCCGTTTGTCTGTCCGTCTGGCAGTCTGTCCACGCTCTAACTTCCGTAATTATACTCTAATTTTCATGAAATTGATAAAGGTTATTTAGGGTCCTCTAAGCATGTTTGGTATTGTATATGAAGTATGTAGGATTAAGAGTTCAATTACAGGGGCACTCAAAAGTATTCCATTACATTATGGTATATGGGAAAAAATCGTTTGCAGAGTATTTTAATGACGTTACGCTATTTCAAATGTATTGAAACTGATATAAATCACAGAATTCCACTACGATCACGTTAGAACAGGGCATTGTTATTCATTTGCAGGGACACACAAAAGAACCCGGTTACAGTACAGTATTGTGTTTGAGAAATAATTGCTGGAGTGTACGGATTCAAATTCGGTATGCGCTTTTCAATTTATTTAATTTTTTGCATCTTAGTCGTTATATATAAATTCTATACTTCAAATACAGGGCTGAACAAAAGTATTCATGTACCGTTCTCCTTATTAGAGGAAAATGCTGAAGGTAAATTATCACCTGAAGTACGTGTATCTCTTAAGTGAACTAAATTTTGGCAAGCATGTAGTTAATAGATTCAAATCTATATATCCTATACAAGGCTCCTGAAAAAATTTCGATACTTTTTCCAATTGGAGACGGAAACAGCTGAATTGGGTTTTGAAATGTGTTATGCGTTTCCATAGGGTTGAATTAGACGTACTATTTTAATTATTTAAAAGATGCAGTTTTGTTACATTATTCTGAATGTATTGGAAAGTGTTTCATAATCTATGAGTGACGTATGATTTTTTCTTTCTTGTTTTTCTTTCCTGTTAGTTGAAAAGAGTTTATAACTTTTAATGGTCTGGTCATCTGACTGTCTATCTAGATCCGCACTACCTCGCGTAAATGTATTCGGATTGCCATTTAGGAAAGAGTAGTCGAATTTGGGCCGCTTCACTTTATTTCAGTTGTGATTCCCTTCATTTTTTAAATATCTGCAAAATATCACTTCAAGTTGTCAGTCTGTTCATCTATTAAGTAAGTAATTCTTTAAAATTATTTATTTTTGAAAATATGAAGTTTTATCTTAGTTTGAAAAATTCGTCAAAAGTGGTCCAAATTCAGCGACTTGTCGCCTAAATTAGAATCCCAGTCTATTAAATTGGACCGAATAATATCAGACTATTTTAATGAGTAGCAAATCAAACAAAACAACAGCAATGAAATACAACGAAATCAAATGTCTGAAAATAAGAGCAATTGTTTATATCAAAATGCATTCAAAATATATATTATAGTTAAAATTAATAGTTAAAAGTATTTAAGAATAGAAATTATAGAACTAATTACCAGTTCATGACTATCATGTAAGAAGTGAAGCAAGGCTTACTTTTGAGTTTTCTATGTTCATTTTTTATTCCAGTGCACACAGCACACTGCAAATAGAAGCGTCTTAAATTTAGACACATATGTGACTGAAAAAGAATTTTAGACACTTAAGTGTCTTAATCTGAAAATTAAGACACTATAGATGTCTTAATTTAAGATACATAAGCGTCTTACTATGACCATGGTGTAAACGAACTGAGAATAATGTCTAAAATATCCGCAAACGTCTTATTTTAAGACACTTCATTGCTTTAAACGTGTCTTAATTTAAGATGTTTTGATTCTTCCGACGCAATAACCACCAGGGGGCACTAGCACTCCCAGTTGCGCATGCGTTTTAGATGTCTTCGTTCGAAGTGGTATACGTTGTAATTCAAACAAAGTTTGTTTTTATGTACGCGTGTATTTTAATTCGTTTTTTGCGAAATGTGAAGTACTGTGATTTTAATTCGTATTAACTTGGAGTATTTATTTATTGAATACATACATCTGACGTGTGTGCTCGACATCAAATGTCTCTTAGAAGCTGTCGTCGATACAAGGGCGGGATAGACACAGAACAGAAGTAGACGGCGGTTGAAGATTACACCCGGAAATTCTACAAAGCGTGTGCAATGGGCTTAGTGTTAACTCGTATCAATTTATATCAATAATATTGTGTTATTCATCTTCGTCCTGTCGAAACTGGCAAAAAAAAAGAAACTTTTGTCTGGCGGGTCCTGTTTTTAGGATGAAACATCTCATCCTTTAAATATGGCTAGTCGGATGTATTATGGATTGCCTTTTAAACTGATGAAAGTCTTTCTCCCTCACTGTGGTTGTGGTAGTTTTTAAAATTTCAAATCGAGGAATATTTCTTACCTCTTGCAGCAACTCAAGTAAGTTTCTTTATAGTAGTAAAATTAGTGTATTTTATGATTTTATTTATTGTACTAAACAAAATCCTGCATGAAATTTAATTAGTTTTGAATCTGTTCGCAAAAAACCCCACTAATTCTAGAAGTATATATTTTTAAACTTATGACGTTCTTTTTTATTACGAATTATATATTCAATGTCAGTTCTTAGTTTCAAATGGATAATTTTTATCTCGCAGTAAATGATGGCCACAAGGAAGTAAAGAAAAAAAAAACTTTGAAAGTTGACCTAATGCTTTCTTACTTCCTGGCATAAAACCGCAGATTAAAAAAAGATAAATAAAGTAAATGAGACTGGTCTATTATATGAACCTGCCTGTAAAAATATACATATGTATTTGATTTGCAATCAACTCTAATACTGATTTTTTTATTATTTTTAATAAAAAAGTAATTTGAAATTTATAATGGGAAAAAGTAAAAACCTCTAACTAGATTTCGTATTTAAAATTGTGGTAACTTTATTTATATGCACTTATACGAAAAATTCAAAAATGACAGATGTTACTGTATATATTTAAGACGAAAGAAGTTTGGAAATCATAAGTTATTTTTTCCTCATGTTTTTAATATAGAATATGTACTTATTTGTTTTTATTGATAGTTGAATAGCTTTTGTGAGTACCCTCTGATCTACATAAAAACTTGTCCATGTGGAAATATAAATTTTTTAAAAACATAATTTTTAAATAAGTATTTTCATTTTTTTTCGGGGGGGGGGGGGGGGGGAGGGGGGGATTTTGCATGAATTTTTGTAAAGCTGATATCTTAAATCTTGCACTGATTATAATGAAAGTTTTGAACTTTTAGAGTAGGACAAGTTTAAAAACGCAAATATATTTAACAAAATACCAAAGTCATTTTTTCCCCAATGTTATTAAAGTAGAATATTTATTTATTTATTTTCATTATTCATAGTTAAATGGCTGTTGTGATTATCAAGTGATGTATATGTAAAATTGCCTATGTGGCAATATATTTTTTTATATTTTAATTTTTTTTTGGGGGGGGGGTCGGGGGTGGGATTTTTGCAATTTTCGTACATCTGATATTTTAAATCTTTTTCCACATTCAACCGAGTATAATAAATATTTTGAACTTTTAGAGTAGGACAAGATTATAAAATATATATATATATTTATCTATGTACCTTAAAAGCCCTTAATAGCGAACACTTCGGGACCGCGGAATTTGTCCGATAATTGGAGATGTCTACTTTTTTGAGGTAAAAATATACAAATATGTATGTCTGCTGATTAAAAAAGTATTCGTTAAATAGAGGTGTTCGCTATTCGAGAATCTCCATTAACCTCCACAACGGATACTCCCGAATACCGGACATCTCAATTTAGACAAGTATAATGCAGGGTTGCGTTTTTTGCAAAAGTACTTCTTGATTAAAGGAAGGGCAAACTGGGAAGTGCCCCGTCCCCCTACGACTGTAGTGCCCCCAAATTTGATGTGCAATATTTGTAAAGCTTATATTTTAAATCTGTTTCGAAATTGTACTGATTATAATCAATATTTTGAACTTTTAAAGTAAAATAAGGTTAAAAACAAAATAAATTTTAAAAAATCTAATATTTAGATAAATATTTTTTGTTTTTTATTCTTGTTCTACTCCTGAAGTTCACGATATTGATTATAATCAGTACAATGTCGTAAAAGATTTAAATTATCAACGTAACGAAAATTGTATACCAAAACTGAGAGCACCAAAAAAATCAGGCTGTATTGGGGGGGGGGGGGGGGCAGGACCACAGTCAAATATTTTTCCAGGATTCAACGTGGTCAAACATGGCTACGTATGATGCTTACAAAAAAATGGATGCGATTCAGACGTTTGAAGTGTCTGAAATTCAGACGCAAAAAGTGTCTGAAAAAATTCAGACATTTTAAAATGTCTGAAAATTGAACACTCCATTTCAGACACTTAAGTGTCTGAATTTCAGACATTTTAATTTAGAGTGCATGAAACCACACTTAGCTATGCGAACACTGAATCATTTCTGTATTGTATATATTTTTTCTTTACAAATTAGGCAAAACAAATCATCACTGTCATTATTTTCATTTTTAGATTCTGAATCATTAGACTTTTTTTTTGAAACAGAAACTTTATTTACTTTATGTCTGTGATGCTTCCTTTTCAACATTTTCAATAAAATTCAATTACGTCTATTTTTGTAACTTGATGATCCAAATGATTTTCTGCTTTGATAGCTTCCTTTTTGTCGTTTTTTTTTTTGTTGTTGTTGTTTCTTCATTTCAACGTATATTTTATATGGCAAAGGTGTTAACATAGATCTTTTTTTTGTCCTGCTGTCCTTTGACTTAACTGATTTTGCCAAAGAAAATAGCATGTCCAATAATTCTTTAGCTTTTTGGAATGTTTTGTAGCTGCAGCCTTCTTCAGTTTTTTGGAATTGTATGAAAAGAGTACATAAGGCTGGTGCTTCTTCTAATAATAAATGACGCTATTCTGATGGGTAGGATTTCAACAGTAGATGGCGTCCCTTTCTGTAATTAACGGCAGAATTTCAGCGGTCCATTTACATCGCGCGCCCCTTTAAATAGCTAATGTGGCTAATATGGCACCAAATATATCTCCTAATTGATATATTTTATTTAGATGTACTATGGAATGTGCAAACTTTAAATTGTATTTTGTAACATTTATTGTTCGTTTTCAGGGAATACACATAAAAAAAAAATCCGCTACATTATTGTTTATGAGGGAAAATATTTGCAATTTATTTTAATGATGTTACACTATTAAAATCATATTAAAATTGATATACACTACTAAGGTTCACAACTAGATGTTAACTGTAGAATATAATGTACATAGTATTTATGATTCATTTACAGGGTGCATAAATTTTGTTATAGTACTGTGAGTGATATTTGTTAGAAGTACATTTTCAGATATGTTATGCTCTATTCAGTTTAACTGATTTATTTCTAATAATTTGGTGAATATAAGTTATATACAGGCGTGCTCAAGATATTTCCTTTTCGAAATATACTAAAGAGGAACTTTCAACTGTGGTGAATGTTTCTTAATGCTCCTATCTAAAGTATATTTCATTGAACCATTTATGATATATGTACAATAATCAAAAGGTCACATATAAATTATATACTGGCGTGCTCAAAATATATAAAGTTATTTCCGAAACCTACTAAAGGAGGATTTTCAACTGTGGTGAATATTTCTTAATGTTCCTATCTGAACTTATTTCATTCAACTATTTATGATATATGTACACTAATCAAATGGCCATATACAGGGCTAAAGAAATCCAATGCTATTCCGATTATCCATGGGCAGTTCTGAAAATGGTTTTTAAAATGTGTATGCGTTTTCCTAATTGCTTACTCGCGGAATTGCATCCATACTATAAAGCGAAAGCTGAGGGCTCGGACTTAGATTAAATCTCGTACTTTACTTAGATTGCATCTTTCACCATTGTAAAGTAGATAGTTTTGCAACAGTATTTTAATTGTGTTGGAAAGTATTTCATAATTCTACTTGATGCACGATTCTCATTTTTTAAATGATTTGTAATATTTCAAACTTTAGAAAACTCTCATAAATAACTTTTGATAGACAATTTAATTTCATTTTAGTAATTTATTTGCTTGAAAGAGTATAATATATAAATAATAAAGTACTATACAGTCGGCTGATTTGTTATTTTAATGCAGCCACTTCCAAAGTATTTAAGCATAATAACTTCAAATCATTCTATCAATATTTCCTTTTGAAATAACTAATGAACTAGTAGTAGTTATTAAACCACCTTATTAAATACGTTTATAAAAACTTCTATAACTTTGTTATGCCAATATATTAATTAATAATAAATTTTGCTTTATGCTTACGTTCATTATTTATACAAATGTGCACAAGAGGAAACATAATTAACTATTAATCATTGTGGTTTTGTATTCAGTGAATTACAAAGATTAAATTTTGCAAATATGTAATAATATACACTATTAAGTGCTTTCGGAAATCATATTACATTTTTATGGAATGCATAATCAATAAGAAAATAACCAATTTAATTAAAATAAGATACGTATCTCAATTTAGTGAATAAACTATATATTTGTTTTGCAGATTGAGAATAATTAGCCGATAAATTAAAATATAATAGTTACATTCTAAAAATAAATGCGTAAATTTACACACAAGTATTCTGATGATGCAAAAACGATATGTGTAAAGTGATAGGTAAATGGGCAAATACACAACTAGTGTGTCAATTTCAAAATACACATTGTTCTGTGTATTTTGATGATAACACATTAAGCTGCTGAAGTGTTTAAAAGTTATCAGATAACAGAAATACACAGCTTAAGTTACAAATTGCACATGGCTACATATACATCTGTGTAATAAACAAAAACGATGGATTTTGAATGCGTAGTACGTAAACTTTTAATTTGAGTTGTAAATTTTAAACTGGATATTTTTATTGACGCAAAGCAATTTTTTTATGACAAACAAACAAGTATGCTTTTGAGTTTGTTCTCTTTTCATAAGATGTGTTTAAAAATCACAAAATTGTGTACCCTTGATTTACACGAAACCGGATCGTCTGAAATTATATTTACTACATGTCATTTTTATGTTAGTGTTGTTTTAGAGTCCTAAAATCGTATTCAAAATTTATGCACAAAACCTGCATAATCTAAATGAATACACTCTAAATTAAAATTTCATTAAAATACAAAAATTGTGACGCAGGTACTATATCCGTATTTTTTCGGATGATTTTTTCTATTAATTTCAGTCATAAATTTTCAAAGTTAAATCTATATTAAGAGGAGAAAATCTCTATTTAATTCAATCTACATTAAAGAAGTAATACTTAACGAAACTGTACACAAATTAAGGAACTCGAATTTTTCAAATCACCAGCTCGACCTTTCAGATACTATTAGATAAGCCATGTTTTAAAGTATCGTTAGTTATTGAGTGTACGTAAGTAAACATATTCAGTGTAATGTTCTGCTGTTAAACATATTTTTGTGTAATATTCTTACACTTATTTATGTGCAATATTATTATGCATAATCCGGAGTAATAGTCTATTCTTATGCATATAGTTGTTTAACATGCGGACGCATATTGTTCTGCAATATGCAGTTTTTACGTATATATTAGAGTAATTTTCTTATACATTTATCGGTGTAATATGCAAAATACACAGATATTCTTGTGATAATTCTAAATTATAAATTTGCTTTAAGACACCAATTCGGGTAAATGCGTACAATTTTCTACATTTACACACTTACTTGAGCTTTTGAATGGATATCAAATTACACTCTTCTATTAAGCAGATAAAGAGACATAAATACACACAGGTAAAAGTTTACGACAAGACTGTAAAATTTAAAACCAAAGATTAATTTTACAAATTTACACATACAGTTATGTAAAAGGGACTAATTAAAGCATTTATTTTTTAGAGTCTACAGGGATTGTTCAATTTATATAAAATTTTACTAGACAAATGGGAACGCATTAACGCATACACGGACTTTAAAACTTCTATATAAAAATGGCTATATGTATAATATATCATATATACACACAGAGTTCGAGAGAGAGAAAGGTTTTTGATTAATTATTCTAAAGCTTTACCATTTAAATTACTATTCTTTCCTTAAAGTACGTTTTCTTTCGTTTCTTTTCACGAATATCAAATTGTTTCATTCCTTGCAATTATTTTATGCTTTTCTGTTCCGATTCAAAACTCTTCCATTTTTGTTTATGTTCAATTATTAAACTGTGTTTTGTTGAGAAAGTGCATAATACGATTACTACAGTCCCACTGAATAGTGTAGGAAGTGCATCTCGCGATTTAGATTTAACGAAAACCGCAGTACTCAAGAATATGCGTATGTTCCATTATCGATTTTGTGTACGTCTCATTATCGATTCTAGTGTGTCCTGGTGTAGCAACCTGGAGACGAATAACAGCATTTCGACTTGTAGAGTTGTTTCCTCATCAGATGAGTCACATTTCTCGTTCACTAGGAAATAAATCATCCTTAACTTCTCCATAAACTACATTCCATGAACTGGACAGAAGCAAATACTCACAATTATGGCACGAAGCCGACGAAGATACGAAGATAATCGCACACGAAGATAATCGCATGCATATTCGTTCTCTTTTCGTATTTCTTCGAACACATCACTTCCACATGTATGAAAACGTGCTCCAGTACAAGTCCTCAGTATGCAGCAATATTGCAGAATTACGTAATTTCAGATATGCAGCAGCGAAATGTTGTTTAGGACATTGTATTAACCCACCGATATGCTGTAGTATGTTTATGAAATCATTTAATTTTAATACCCAAATGTCTCAATGACGCCAGTAATTTAGTACAAATGTTTTCCGTTCGTTTTTGCCTGAAATATAGCTCTTTCTTATTTGAAAATAAATTCCTCGTAAATTCCGGTGCCAATTATTGGTTTCAACGTTTTATCAATGAAAGTGCTCTACCCCTGAAAGTGTTAAATCAAAATGGCTCTCCTCCCAATTTCACCACATGTGTTCGATAAGTGCTCCAACGGAACTTTGGTGATAGAGTTATCTCCCGTAATTTTCAGTTTGTGGACATAGCGATCCCTCAACATCACTCCGATGGGTTTCCGGTTCCGTGGTTATGTATATTCAATGGTGTTCGCATCAAATCCAAGAGATTTGACAGAATCGAAAGATACCATAAATCGAAAAGCGACGTAGATTCCTCTTGCAGTATTATATTCGCCATTGTTGTCAACAATCTCTGTCATGCAATGTGTTATTATGTGCGATGCGGGGACGTTGAAAACTGCTAATTCCAATAAAAGCTTTTTTTCTTTAAATCTCTTGTGTTACCATTGATCATTTACAATAATCTTCTTTGAAAATGCTTTATGCCGGTAAGTTTCATAATTCACGTATTCTTCAAACACTAATTATGGTTTTTATATGAGCTGGTGAATCTGCACAGGAAAAAAAGTGGATGTTGTCATTCGAAATCTTAAACCCTTTTCACTGAAATCGCAAATGTGAGAGCTCTATTTCATTACATCTCTTGCCCACCTCTATAACTATATCTGAAATTTCCTTTAAATTGGTTGAACGGTTAGACCGCTAGGGGTTCATATATCGAGGAAGTTTTTTTTTTTTTTATGACTGCGTGTATGTACACTAGGGTGGAACTTAAGTATAGGGTAAAAAAGAAAAAAAAAAAAAAAAAAAAAAAAAAACTTTTTTGTTTTAATGTGTAATAGTGAAAACATTTTTCCTTTTTGGATGTCTAAACTTTTGGCTGAAAACGTTTTTTTTTAAATTAAGTTGTTTTCCGGTTCCTCAAGGAGGTCAAAGTTTTGAAATTTCAGTATAAAGTAACTTAAAGTAAACAACGTAGCTGTTAGCTCATATCTACTTTTATTTAGCAAATACTATCCAGAAGTCACCACGAGGAGGTGGTTAAATATCGACTTCCACCGTCCTTACCTCCCTTTGTTATGGATTAATTCAATTGGATATTCAACCTACTGTCCTTTTAGGCAAACTTTGTCATTATATTGTGGGAATTCAACTTTCCCAAGATTAAGCCATCTTTTGCTTAATATTTGAAGACGGTTGACGCAGCTCGTGGGTCAATTTTGACACACGTATCCACTGTTTGAGTATGACAAGGAAAATCTAAAATTCAGGTGTATCCCCTGTTTGTACTTTTTTTTCTGTTCTTCATCCGATCAGTCCATCAAGATAGGATCAATGTTTTTATAGCCTATAATTTCAATATGTTCGTATTTTTTCAAATCGCTTTCCTACTGGTCCAGAAAATCCTTTTGTACTCGTAGTGTTTCCAGCAAGATGTTGAAATAAGTATCTAAGAAAAAAGTTCATTTGCATGTAATAATCAAATTATCCATTATAAAGTTTTTAGGGTATTTTTTCCAATGTTTTAACAACTCCAGATTTGCATCCTGCATTAAAGGCGTTTCTGTTTCACCCAATAACTTTCAAACTTGAAATGTCTGTATTATTATTTTGAAAATACACCAAAATTGCAGTGGCTATATTAATATAAGAAGAAAATGTCAATGAAATATGACCAATATATTTTTATCCTGGTTTTTGAACTAAGACCAGGTGTTCGTCTTTAATGATTCTTAGTTATACTTTTTTCCCTCTGCTTCAGTTATCATAGTGTTATCCTTTCTGCCATCAAAATACCAACCTTCTAAAATTAACTCGCTTCGTCTTTCCTGTTCTTTCAAAATTTTCCTTTTCTTTTCTCTTTGTTGTCTTCAAGTCCTTCTTTCAGTTACCTTTTCTTTATTATCATCAGAAATACCCATATCTTCTAAGGTGCCATTTGCAATAATATTTGCAGTTCTGTCTAATACTCCGGTTCTTTGTTGATTATCTAATTCAGGTTTAGAAAAACAACCGACTAAACTATTTCCTTCCGAACTATTTTTTACACTTGACGATCATTCAATCAAAACATTTTTTGTTTTAAAATAACTTTTTTCCTTGATATTTCCTTTTCCAGTCTTGCTACACTTTTTTGTAGTTTTTATATCTATTGATCCTATTCCCATCACCCCATCTCTCTTTGGTCTTTGAGAAAGTGACGTTCTTGTTCTGATATAAGATAGTATTTAGTGCTTTTACACAAAGAAATGTTTTTTGCAGGATTACCTAACATTTTGCAATTTTATATTGGATGTGGGATTATTCTTTCTAATTTTAATATTTTTCTTCAAATTTTGACATTTCTCGCCCTAGTCTCTAATCATTTTTTTATGATTTGTGTACCAGAAACTGTTGGAATTAAAGGTCTCAGCAATACACTTTTAATTGTATCATCAACAGCTTTAGATATTTTAGAAATAGTGTGTACCAGATTCCAGCTGTCAGATTTTAAGTTAAATTGAACCCAAAAGTAATGTTTCATAACATCTTCATATGTTCGTCAAATATGACAGTCTAATGTTAAATGTTTTGTTTCACGAAATACAGGACACTTCAACAATTATCTAGATTTAGGTACGTTAACAGACTTTGTCACTTTTGACACCGAATTTTTATTGAAAATTAATTAAAGAAACTGTTAACACACGTTAAATCGCACTAACTTGTTATGTGTCTCAGCCAAATAAATTAGAGACAATGAAAGCCGATGCCCACAACGCTGGCTTATACAATAGTCAAATAAAGTGGGGCTAACTTTTCTAAGGCACTCAAACTAAATTATTCTCTTTATTACAGGACATTAACACTTAATTAATTTAATTTTGCAAAATATAAATTTAACAATAAGCTTAAAAACCTTTTATGCAATTGTTGGCTTTTTTTCGTTTTTTAGAGAAAATCAGGCGCTTTGAAGAACCGGAAAATATCATTATAAAATTAAAAGAAAAATATTTTCTTTTTATGGAGTTAAAAAGGAAAAAAATAATCGTTATTAGAATATAAAATTCAAAACTTCGTTTTTTAGTTCCACCCTAATGTACATTGAACGCAAACGATTTCCAGTCTAAAATCCGTACAGATATACTGTTAATTTTTTACTGTTAGTTGTGAAATGTGCTTTTCAAATAACATTTACAATAACACGCAGTAGCAATATTTTCTTACTTTTGTTTAAATAATAATAAGTTATTGAGATTTCGTATGATAAAATATCCATTTTCATTTAGAATTTAACTTTACCATGTTGTCAAAACAAATCCCTAAGATACACCACAGTTAGAGTAATGACATTTAAAAAATTTAATTTAATGATAAAAGTTTTAACAGAAACATGTTATTTTTTCAGTTGTAGAGAAAATGTAAAAATTTTAGTAGAAATATTTGTTTTATTTTTGTCAGCAATGGTATACGTATTCTGGTAAAATTTGTGTTTTGCTGGTGTTTTAATTAATTTTAAATACGGTATTAGAATCGCAGTGGTAAAATGTTAAATATCAACGGTGTAAAAAAATAAAATTCCATTTAAATATTGAAATACGACTTCAATGTTTCACATTTCTTTATAGTTCAGAATAAACACCGTACAAACAAGGATCATTTTACACTCAAGTGCAGAAATTAAAATTTTAGCATTTAGCTAATGTCTATTGATTTATTTTATAATTAAAAAATGAAATTTTTGTGCGATCATTTTTTACAGCAACAGGATTTTTTAAACAACTTCTTACACTGAAATTTGAAACTCAAAATACAAGATAAAAGGATGCTGTAAAATATAATCATTTTTGCAATAACATTTAAGGTTTAAAGTAAATAAATTTTATGATGTGAAATTTAAAATGTAACTGAAGCTTCCCGTTTCAGGATCTCGAATTATTTCAAAGTTGAAGGAATAAATTTTGTTATTTCACACAGGTACAATAAAAATCGACTCATCTACACATAAAAAATAAACCATCAGATAATGAGTCATCCACGTGAAACATGTTTGAAATCAAGCACTATCTCAGCGCATGTGAGGGTATTGACGGATCTCGTTATGTGTGTTAAGGCGGTTCTTAAATCCAAAAGAGAAACTTCATGACATAAGTCTTTATTTTTGTTCATAAATGCATAAAACTAGCAGGTGTTGTAGTTCAGGAACTATGTAATCGAACTGTATTCTCCCTTTCTTTTGAAACGCAATAAATCTTTCAGATAATATTGTCAAAGTGGGCGTTTTGAACCGAATTTTCTCGCGAAAGAAGAATAACCACTCATGGAAGGGTTAATAATGTCTTTGTCACGTGATCAAAATCGCTTTTATCTCAATAGTTAATTTATTTATAAAGAAATGGAAAACACAGTTCAATTCAAAATAGATTCTATAGTCAGACCTTCCAATTTTATAACTTTCCGTTTTAAAAAAAACATATATATATTTATAAATGTGTTAAAACGCTTTGCGCTTTTTGAGCAGGGCACATGAGAACAGGCTTAAACCGTTGCAAATTCTATAAGAGTACTAAGTATCTTATGAATCTTCCGATTACGCATTTAATTTTGTGTTAGTTAATAGCATTTTTGAAAACCCCATATAGCAAAAATGATGGTCCTTTTAAAATTTTACACTTTCCAGCACTAACTGAAGGTTTCAGTAAAAAAAAAAGTGATACATGATGGAGAAATCTTATTTGCCATTTCAGAATCAGTTTCCTCGAAAAATTAAAATTCATTTTTGTGATTTAATTTTTTTTCTCTTTTTATAGATTCTTTGTATCTTATAATTTTCAATTTCACAACAAAGTAGAAAACAATTTTTATTTTAAGATTTCATTGTTTTCATCGTTAATGAGATATAATTTAAGTGTGTTAATGCAACTATGTCTATTTATGAAATAACTAATAGAATATTTCCATAAATCCTATTTAACTATATATTATAAACCTTAAAGTGAGTTTCATTTTCATGAGTATCATTTTAGCACTCGTGCGAGATTAAAGATAAAACTTAATCTGTAATTCACACTTTGAGGTGGTATGTGCAATTTATATATGCATTTATATATGTGTGTATGAGTGTGTAACATTAACTCAAATCCTGTTGTGTTAATTGTAGCATTATGACTGTAGATTAATTATGACACTCTACAGTAGGTTTGGCCGAAAAAAAACTTTTTTTTTCGATTTTCGATGATGGGTTGTGTAGTGCGGAAAGGTTGCCACTGGTGACACTAAGTTCACACAAAGAATTTGAATTTTTTTTGGACAATTCCTCCATTTGCCGCAAATGGGTTGAAGTTTTGCTCATATGCTGATTTTTGAACCTTTTTATCAAAAATTTTAAAACTGTTAAATTAAATTTATTTTAGCTGAATTTACTTGAAATGCGGTGTTTAGTGTACGAAATCATTAAATAAGCTGTAATTATGTATTATTGAATAATTATGTGTATTTTGAATTAGGCGATTTTCATAGCCTTTTCGCGTATAAGTAATCAAAAATTGAAAGTAGTGTTTGGTTCGTTCGAAGATTTCTCTTTTTTGTCTTTATTATATTTCTTGCTCTTCCTTCTGTTTTTCGATGCGTTCAAAGTTACATATTTGGAAGACAGACCACAGCATGTCTTGACAGCAATTCTGGAAGCAGGGGAGAATGAGGAAATAGTAGAGGGGAGAAAATATGAGATGGGATGTTAATTATTTTTCTGTTCTAAATATAGACATTGTCAGAAGATTCAAATAGTGGGAACTTTGAAGGATGTAGTTCATGTGAATTACAATTTGAACCAGAGGCTTCAAAAGGAAACACTTCCAAACGCATATGCCTTTCTCACATAGTGTTCTGCGTATTCAGAACTGGTATATTGGAAAAGGAAATTGCGTTAAGAGCTTCATCCGTGCTTCAAGATGCAATAATTTCGACAGCAGAGGAGCAGAATCTCGTCATCGATAATGACAAGATTAGGTGACAGAAAAGGAAACTTTGAAAGAAGATACAGAAGGAGGAATATCTTAGACGATGGAAAATTACAACCATAGTCTTTGATGATAGAACAGGTAAAACGATCTTTATAGAAAAAAGTGACCAGCGGCTCTGTCGAGAGAAAGATGAACCACATATCACTAATAGCGTGCGAAAATGTACGTGTCGCTTTCTATGAGCGTATTTCTGTTTCATGGACATCAAAAATGCAAAAGGATGAAGATGTGAGTACTCGAGCAATCTAGATCCGATTTTGTTGGCAAAGGTCTTGGGTCAAATGTTTCTACTATCTAGCTTAGACACTTCATATCGGTGTCGGAGAAGAAGATCGTTTGTATGAAGAATACATATCAAATGCTGCAGTTCTCTTCCTATATTATTCCAAAGAAGATTTATTCAGGCTTAGAAAAATATATAATCATTTTACTATTTCTCCGCAGTGACCAGAAGGGGGTGTCAAGTGACCCAAATGTTCCGAACCACGTTCAGACAAAATGGAGATATTAGTTTCATCTTTCTCTCGACGGTGGTGCTTGTCTCGTTTTTTATGAAGTTCGTTTTATTTTTCCTACTATCTAAAAAATATTCTTGTAATTTTTCTCCCTCCAAGATTTTCCTTTTCCTCTATCTTTTTCGGTCTCCTGACCTTGACTTCACCATTAACGAGATCCGTATTCCTTGTTGTCACAATTACTGCATCCTGAAGCACAGATGAAGCTCTTAACGTAATTTATCTGTATGTTATACTAATTCCAAATACGGTGAACACTGTGTGAGAAAGGAATATGCGTTTTGGAATGTCTGCTTTTGAATGCCCTGGTCCAAAATGTGATTTAGACGAACTGCCTGCTTCAAAGTTCCCACTGTTTAAATCTCCTGACAATATCTGTATTTTAGAGCAGAAAAATAATTAACATCCCATTTCGAAGTTTCTCCCATCGCATATTTCCTCCTTCATGATGACTGATTGCGTTTTCATTGGTTTCAGCTCTACATTGTCCCCTCCTTCCAGAATTGCTGTTATGACATCCTGTGGTCCGTCATACAAATATGGAACTCCGAACGCATAGAAAAACAGAAGGAAGAGCGAAAAACATAATAAAGACAAAAGAGAAAAGACGACGAACGAACCAAACAATACATACAATTTTTGATTTCTTATACTCGAAAAGGCTATGAAAATCGCCTAAATCAAAATACACTTAGCTACTAAATAATGCATAATCAAGGCTTATTTAAACATTTCGTACAATAAACATGACATTTCAAGTAAATTCAGCTAAAATAAATTTAATTTAACATTTTTAAAAATTTTGGAAAAAAATTTAAAATCAGGATTTGAGCAGAATTTCAAGCCATTTGCGGCACATGAAGGAATTGTCCAAAAAATCTCAAATTTTTTGTGTGAACGTAGTGCCCCAAGTGGCACCTTTTCCTCACTACCCATCATCGAAAATAAAAAAAAAAGTTTTTTTTCGGTCCACCCTACTCTACAACTGTAGATTATTACATGTTGAAAATAGGCAGTAGAAAAATCACTCGTGTATATCACCAACCAGAATAATTAAAGTGCAGTCGGACTTTCATGATCAGCGGAAGGACAATGATATGATGATTCATTCGCAGAGTTTCCGTTGAAAATGGAAGAAGCTCTAAGATTTAATTAATAGATTTATTGATGGCAGGTAAATGATTCCAAGTCCATTAGTATAGCAGTTATTCATTTTCGAGTAGTTTCACATTTCAAAAATAGTTTTAAGATATTAAACTGATCAGAAGGTACATCACGAATAAAAGTGACGCAGTTTTTCCAACACAAAATCGTACAAAATATAGTCTCGCAAGTCAATGTAATCGGATAAATACTAGAAAAGCGCTGACGACTACATGACAACGAACCAATCTAGCGAAAAGGGGGGGGGGTGGAATAGATAAGACCGCCAGCACACAGTGGCACGTTTTGATTGTCTAGGTGAAAAAAATCCATTTTTCCGATTATCTCGGAATTTGACAAAACCGCTTGTACTGATAGCTGAATGTCTGTATTTTTGAGATCCGTACCGGTTTTGGTGAGAAAAATCAGAGGGGTCGATTCATTGTGACCGTAAATTAGCTATTTGCGCAGTTGGTTTGATGGAGTTTGAAAAGTTGCACTACCTTCCTCTAAGTTTGAAAGCACGACGTGACTATTCTGTTTTATTTGAAAGCACGAATTTGGTGATCTAATGTCAGAGCTTTATCAAGGTCAAATTTAACCCATTTTTGTTTGAAAATAAGCGAATTAAACCCACTTTACTGCTTTTTTCAAAGGCTGAAATTCTGGATGTTCCTTTCTGTTGTTTATAAATTCCATCTTGAATTTTAACAAATTATTGTGCATTATTCAGCAATAAGCATTTTTCTAAATCAAAGCTCTATTACTAAAGTATTGAAAAATAAACAAACTCCTGCAGATACCTGCAGATCAGTAAGATTTTATTTATAAACAAGCATCACATCAACTTCCAGTTCATGTATGTGTGTTTAGCTTAAATCTTATAAGTCGAATTTAAATTGCTTTTGATTAACCTATTTAGCCGAAACAATAAATACATGTGTAATTTGAATAACAATACAATATTATTATGATTTAAAGAACGTAGAAGTTTGTTTAGAACACTGTGTATACAGGGCTTCAGAAAAATTTATATTAAAACTTGTAAGTTAATTTTAAACCAATTTCAATAATTTGATTGAGCTGAAGCTTTTCTCAGGATATGTAATTCTGATGACAATGCTATATAATTACAATTTATGGAACCTAGCAGTTATGCTTTTTTTACAGGGCCACATAAAGGATTAGTTCAAATCTCTCAAGATAATTTTATAACACTTTCAATTATCTGATTGACCTGAAACTTTGTCTACATGTGTTATTCCGATAACAATTCTATTAAATGATAATTTGACGGACGTAGAAATTACGCATTTTTTACAGGGCCACTCAAAAAATCGAGGAAAGATTGTTGCTAAAAAGCAGAAATTTTATTAAAATTTCTACAAAATTACTATAGGTTATTGAGATACACAATAGGTTTTTTTTTTTAATCGAAAACCAAGTGCGTACCAGTTGTATTTCTTTTACAGGGACACATAAATCATTCGAATACATTACCGTCGACATGCAGAATATTTATTTCAAATTGAATAAAATTTATATAGGTTATTTATTCACACGACAGCATTTTTTCAACCGAAAAAAAATTTCAGCAGTTTTTATATGTGTAACAGAGTACCACAAAACTTTAATGTTTTTTTTTTAATATGATTTTATTTAAAAAAAATTATTTTTCAGGCTGATTACACAAAGTTCTAGTGAAATTCTGAGTAGACAAAAATACAAAAAAGAAATTAATGTTAACTTACATGTGTGCAATAAATTGTTTTTCACTTAATTGTAAAATAAGTATCTTTAACGCATTATTTGTAACGCATTATACAGGGTGCCCACTAAAGTCCTTCCAATGCTCTTAATTGCCGAACGGTTGCAGCTATAGTCATAAAAGTGGTGTCAAGGTATAATAAAGTGGCTATGTTCTACCAGTTGACACCACTTCCAGCGTCACCTGGTTCAAAACAGCTGAATTACTATTCCTATCTCGAAAACGAGATTTATGTTCAGGACGAGACAAAAATACAAAAAAGAAATTAATGTTAACTTACATGTGTGCAATAAATTGTTTTTCACTTAATTGTAAAATAAGTATCTTTAACGCATTATTTGTAACGCATTATACAGGGTGCCCACTAAAGTCCTTCCAATGCTCTTAATTGCCGAACGGTTGCAGCTATAGTCATAAAAGTGGTGTCAAGGTATAATAAAGTGGCTATGTTCTACCAGATGACACCACTTCCAGCGTCACCTGGTTCAAAACAGCTGAATTACTATTCCTATCTCGAAAACGAGGTTTATGTTCAGGACGAGATTCATTTAGCATTCATGTTCACAAGGTGTCCTTTCGAACTAAATCGATGATGCTCTAGAAAATTTGTCATTCACGTTTATCCCATATTTCGAACCGATTTCGCGATAGGAATGCTGATGCCGCCATTTTGCACCAAAAGGCGCTGTAAGCGGTTTACACTAGTAGCGCATAGCCTCTTTACTATATATAGACACAGCGTTCATTAATATAGACAGTTAAGCGGGTAGGAACGGAATTTAGTGCGCACCCTGTACTTTTATTTTATGACATAGTTGTTAAGTAACCAAATATTTATCACTGTTTGAGTATTTTATTAGTGATACATTAAAAAAAAGAACAAAAACTAATTAAACTTCAACGAAATAGTTTTGTCCACCTAGACCGTAAAAAAGTCCCACTTTGCAACGATAAGATTAAAATCCGTGGAGGGAGCGGGAAGCATGGATGGCCACAAGATTCTTTACTTTACGACGGAGTTTTAAAACGAAAATACACTACCGCGGCAAAGGTCTCGGATAGACTAATAGGAAGTCGAATGATTTTATTAAAATATAAGATGGTATTTCTAAACTTTCGAAAAAGAAAAAAAATTAAATGTCTCAAAATATGAAAGAACAAGGTAATTGAGTGGGTTTTTAGAAAGAAGTATAGCTATTAAGAGACAAAGAATTTTAGAATAAGAAATAAATGGATGCGATGGATTAAATGCATGAGATTAATGGATGTATCTGGAATAAATTAAATAAGGTAAAAGGGCTAACATTTTTATTATTACATACATATACACTGACGGAAAAAAAATCCCAACACCAAGAAAGACTTGTGTTAGATAAACGAAATTTGGTAGGCGTGTTTATACATCTGAAAGATGACATCAATTGAAATTTCGCGCTTCGCGCATAAGTGTGGCGCTAGTTGAGCCACTAAGAACTTGCATATCAGGTTAATAATAATGCGTCAAATAATGCGTTCTGTAAAGTTCGTGGGCGTTATTTAGCTTCGAAATGTGACGTATTGAGTTGATGTTAGCCAAGAAGGCCTTTAACTAGACGAAGAAGCCACTGGCAATAGCTCACCGAGTTGGAACGAGGTCGCATATTCGGGCTACGAGAAGGTGGATTTTCTTTCCGCGATATTGCAGAAAGACTTGGCTGGAATGTATCCACTGTGCATGATTGTTGGAAGCAGTAGTCAAGGGACGGTACTACCTCAAGAAGACCGGGTTCCAGGCGGCCACGTGGCACTCCTGAGAGGGAAGATCGCTGTATATGAAGCACGCCTGTGGCGCATCGTACTGCGTCTGCGGCAGAAATTCGAGCTGCAGTTGGTACCACAGTGACACAACGAACTGTTAGAAATCAGTTACTTCAAGAACAGCTCAGAGCTAGGCGCCCTCTAGCGTGCATTCCACTGACTCCAAGCCATTGCCGTTTTCGAAGCCATTCGTGTCAAACCAGAGCTCATTGGTGGGCGGAGTGGAGATCTGTTGTGCTTCTTTTTCATCAGAAAAAACAACAGATATCCAATCTGTCCTCCAATGAGCTCTGGCTTGACACCAATGGCGTCGCAAACGGCAATGGCTTGGAGTCAGTAGAATGCACGCTAGAGGGCGCCTATCTCTGAGCTGTCCTTGAAGTAACCGATTTCTAGCAGTTCTTTGTATCACTGTGGTACCAACTACAGCTCGAATTTCTGCCGCAGACGCAGTACGATGTGCCACAGGCGTGCCGAAAACGGCGATTTTCCCTCTCAGGAGTGTCACGTGGCCGTCTCGAACCCGGTCTTCTTGAGGCAGTACCATCCCTTGACCACTGCTTACAACAATCATGCACAGTGGATACATTCCAGCCAAGTCTTTCTGCAATATCGCGGAAAGGAAATCCACCTTCTCGTAGCCCGAATATGCGATTTCGTTCCAACTCGGTGAGCTGTTGACAGTGGCTTCTTCGTCTTGTTAAAGGCATTCTTGGCTAACATAAAATCAATACGTCACATTTCGAAGCTAAATAACGCCC
This sequence comes from Maratus speciosus, assembly GCA_963932465.1. Lineage (NCBI taxonomy): Eukaryota > Metazoa > Arthropoda > Arachnida > Araneae > Salticidae > Maratus > Maratus speciosus. The sequence goes on from OZ010800.1 coordinate 114,238,464, forward strand.
ATGAACTTTACAGCACGCATTTAAAGTAAACCTGATCTGCAAGTTCTGAGTGGCGCTACTAGCGCTACACTTATGCGCGAAGCGCGAAATTTCAATCAATGCCATCTTTCAGATGTATAAACAAGCCTACTAAATTTCGTTTATCTAACACAAGTCTTTCTTGGTTTCGGGATTTTTTTTTTCCCGCCAGTGTATATTGTTATCTAAAAATATCATTTAGATATAATAAATTAATCAGAAATGAAGTAAAGTAATTTCTCAACTCAATAAATGAGATTTATTGTTATTATAATCTTTTTTGTAAATCATTAAGTAATATTTATTGATGTTTTAATGATTTTCTAAAGCATTAAGTGTGATTTATTGCCTTTATATGTTTATTTTATGTTGCGTTTGGGCGCCCTGACGTCAAATACTTTTTCTGACGAAAATTTAATCGAGTGATAATGTCCAGTATATATTCAAATGTTTAATATGTAACTTGCCTTTTGTTTGATTCAGATTTATTTGTCGCATAAAAGCGTATGTATTGCCACACTATTTGGCCAAAGGTGACCGGTCACTTGCGATTTTAGACGTTTTGTCAAATATCTAGAAAAATACATAAGGAATTAACCTGAAACTTCAGGTGTGAAAACAGTATAGTATAGGTCATATATTTCCGCGAGGAGTTTTTCCCGAAACCCCATAGGGGATCGTGAACAAATTGAAAAATAACAAATATGTTTTGGATAACTCTGTAAAAACTAATATAGCAAAAGCGTTCAAACTCAAGATTATTAATAAATGGCTTATTGTAATATACTGTGTTCATTTTTATGAGGATAGCATCTATACACGTAGAGAAATTAAGGTTTTTATAAAAACAGTTCCAAATTTCGCCAAGTGTTTTTGCTTATAATTTGCAGAGTTCCTAATTAAAAAAAAAACATTCTTTTCAGAAAATATGACAGATAACATTGTACACAATCAGAATTAAAAAGTAATAAAAATTGGATGAAAAATGAGCAGGTTTACTAAAAAATATCTCACTGCGCATGCGTGAACGCAATCAAAATATAATATGCATAATGTATATAGAGCAATATTTGAGAAAGTCTCAAAATCATATCTTGAAAATTCCGGAAATTATAGTCGAAGGAATAAGCTCGAAATCCATTGTTCCTAAAAAAGAAGCAACAATATGAGAGGTTTTATCAAATATCTGTTGATTAGTTCCAAGATAGCGAACACAATGCTGCACGTACTACTACATATATTTGGATACAATCTCTCATCTTTTTCCTTCCTTTGGGGAACAACGGATTTCTATCTTATTCTATCAACGATAATTTTAAGGATTTTCAAGCTATAATTTTGAGACTTTCACAAACGTTGCTCTATACACTAAGCTAATACATTATGTACATTATATTTTGATTGCATTGACGCATGCGCAGTGAAACATTTTTTTTGTAAACCTGCTAATTTGTCATCCAATTTTTATTGATTTTTAATTCGGATTGCAGAGAATTGTGTACAATGTTGTTTGTCATATGTTCTGAAAAGAACTTTTTTTTTATATTAAGAACTCTGCAAATTATAAGCAAAAAACTTGGCGAAATTTGGGACTGTTTTTATAAAAACCTTAATTTCTCTACGAGTATACATGCTATCCTCATACAAATGAACACATTATATTAAAATAAGCCACTTATTAATAATCTCGAGTTTGAACGCTTTTTCAGCATTAGTTTTTACAGAGTTATCCAAAAGATAGTCGTTCATTTTCAATTTGTTGACGGTCCCCTATGTTGTTTCGGGAAAACAAATCGCAATAATATATGACCTATACTATACTTTTTACACACCTGCAGTTTCAGGTTAATTCCTCATGTATTTCTGTTGATATTTAACAAAACGTCTAAAATCGCAAGTGACCGGTAAACTTTGGCCATATAATGTATGATACTGTAGTATAACTTTTTATTGATGATTCTGATAGACATTAATATTGAATTTCTAATTAAGTTATTGGAAATAACACACACATATATATATATATATATATATATATATATATATATATATATAAATTTTCAGCTTTAAGCTTTTTTCTCACAGAAAACGACCGATTTGCTCATATCATTGAATTCTGTACTCTTGAAAACGTAATTCAATGTACAAGTTTTTCATTTTTTTCAGAATCCATAATCTTCTTTTTTTATTCTTCCTTATTAATTCTTGTAATAAGTATAAGGTACTTTATTTTATACATTCAGTTCTATATTATAGGTTTGTGGCATCCATTTTTGTTGTCAATCATTCACAATAATGCGGTTTTTGATGATGGTCTGTAATGTTTAATTAATGGTTATATATATATATATATATATATATAAATATATATATATATATGCCCTTTTATCTTAATTAAACTATTCCAAATTATTATAATATCTACCTTTTTTACTTAGCTCTAATGCCATCTTGAATATCTTTTATCTTTTTTCCATGCTTTAAATGCGTATTCTTTTACTATTCTAAAAACCTTAAATTCATTCGTCTAATCTTATAAAACCCATTAAATTACATTATTTTCATTTTATTCGGAAACTAAATTCTTTTATTTCGAATGTTTTAATAGCATTTTTCTCTGATGTTCTATTTCCCATAATCCCTTGCAAAGTCCGACAACATTTGTTTACGTTATTAATCTGATGCCGAGACTACAGAGACACATCGACGTCACGCGTACTTCCAAATTCCCCCTGAGCTACTCCTATCGTAAGCCTGCGTCTCGTCGCGTCCTCCCGCTATTTTTACGGGTTGGTTCTTTTACTTTTAATATATCGCGTGCATTTTTCGCAAGTATTTAACATGTTGCATTGGCTACGAGAGAGAGAAATTCGCGATTATTGAGTTGCTTAAACAGCAAATGTCACCTGGAGAGCTTTGTTTCCTGCATCTTCGTCATGTTGTTCTAATATTTAACATCTTGTGGTTTTCTATTTACGACCTAACAACGGACCGAACACGGGTAGCATATAGCTAGTGGGCCTTGGTGCATTTTATAATCATCTAATAAATATTTGATGAGTCTAAAGGCTTCAGTTATTATTTACGGGAAACTACCAATGGTCTTCGCCCTGAACTTCCACTCTAAACCATGATTTTACTACTGCAAAACTTTATTTCTCGATTGAATTAGATAACGAGTTTATAGCTGCTGCTTAAGGCCGATATGTTTATATTATACTTGTGAAAGGCATCATATATATGATGGAATATTTTCAATTTTATTTATTTAAATTTCGATTTGGTGGAACTGCCAACTAATTCAGTTCATTGTATTAAATGCTCCACAAAGTTTTAGCATTTTGTATTACTTTTGTAGGAAATTACTAAAAAAAACGCTTCTGAAAATTTTATATCAGGTTAAACATTAACACCAAAAGTTACTATGGTAAATAACGTTAGGTTTGATTTATAATTCCTCCATGTCATTCATTTTCTTCGTTTATGACACCAATTTCCCTGTGTCGTACGTGAATGTCATACCAGCAGGTTTATATAACTTCTTCAGAATATGATTTGATAACTATGGTTTTGTTACCAATTTTACCATAGTACAAAAGGAAAACTTTTAATATAACACAGATAATTTATTAACCATTTGTAAAAATGATTATTGTCCTCGTCAGGGTAGGAAATCAAAAGCATATCTGAAGCTTTTTATTGGTTTAATCCGCATTTTATTCGTTTTCTGATTGGTCTATAAACTAACCTGTATTTCCCTTTACTTTCAACGGAGATGTATACTTCTGTTGCCACTATGACAAAAAAGTAATAAAAACTACAAATAAAAATCAATAAGTCAGAAACAAATTGAGATACAGCTTTCAAACAAATTGCATTTAAAAGTACATTTTTTTCTCTATACGACGGTGTAAAAAGTAATATTGTGGGATGTTTAGAAGTTTAAGCCTGTTCCCGAACAGCCAATGAAATGCTTGAATAACATGCAAGTTTCAGGTGGATAATGGTGTTATTACACGTAAAAATTGCAAGCGACAAAAATCGCCTGCGACTCGTCAGATTTCCTGAAACTTACGTATTATTCACCTGAAACTTACGTATTATCCAAGCATTTCATTGGCTGTTCGGGAAAAGGCTTTTCCATCGTCAGATTTCTAAATATTTGATTGGTTGTTACTGGCGATTCGCTTCGTTTCAGGCGTCAAAGACGCCCCGACAGAAAAAAAGGTGCTGCTTTCGAAGCGACTCCCATGGAACCATAGGAATAACATAGTGACGCCTGGAATTTGAAGCGACTTTGACCGCTCGTGTAATAACACCATAATATTATCATTACACGTACAATTCGAAGCGACAAAAATCTCTTGGGACTCGTCAGGCTGCCCAAAGCAACCGTACCACTTTCTTTCGTTTTCTAAGCATTTCATTCTCTGTTCGAGAAAAAGGCTTTTCTATCGACAGATTTCCAAGCATTTGGTAGGCTGTTACTGGCGACTCGCCTCGTTTCAGGCGTCAAAAAAGCTCCGACACAAAATAATCACTTGCTTTCCGGGCGTCTCTCCGGGAGCCATAGAATAACATTTAGACGTCTTCAATTTGAAGCGACATTGACTCCTCGTGTAATAACACCATAATACGTACGAGCCGCAGGCGATTTTTGTCGTTTGCAATTTTTACGTGTAATAACACTATTAATGTTTAATCCATGGCGTACGTAATGTATGATCAACTCCGTGCGATTTTTTATGTCTTAAATTTTAGTCTTTGAAAAAATCATTATTGCTTTTTTTTTTTTTTTTTTTTAAGGATTGTGTATACAATGATACACCAGGAGGCAGAATCACAGGCAATCACCTCATCGAGTTAACGGCTGAAATTCCTGAACTAGGAACTTCATTCGCATATAAAAGCGCAATTGGTCTTCCATGTCATATCTTGGCTGAAAAAAACATGAAAACTCGATTTTAGTGGTTGACTCCTAGGCTTACCATTCTTTTTACCCGTACCCAAAGGTATGAAAACATTGAGGACTGGGAGCAAAAACACACAATGGTAAACCTACGAATCAACCTCTAAAATCGGGTTTTTAGGTGTCAGCAAGATATGACTTAGCAGACAGATTGCATTTAAATGTGTGAATTGAATTTCAACTAATTCTGGAATTTCAGCCATGAACTCGATGAGGTGATTGTCTGTGCTGCCACCTTTCGGTCTATACGTATTTCTTATATTTTTATCTAGCTCACACACCCATCGTTACCCGGGTCATTGATTATAATTTCAAGTAAACCTCAAGATTGTATAATTTTCTGTCTTTAATCAGAGTTTGTATGAATTTGTATTTTAAATAAATAATTCGCCTAACAGTATTGATATTTAGTTGTAATAGCGCTCGTAAGAATAAATTTACCTTTTTTCACACTTGGTCTCTACATTGTCTAAATTAAAAAAAATTGCGTCTCAATTCTTTGATATTTTTTTTGCTTATAAACATAACGATTTTCTAGCCCGTGTAAAAATTCCATGAAAAATATGTTTAACTAGTTGTAAAAGAAATATGATTTCTTCTCGCTTTTTAAAATTTTATAAGGTACTTTTCGGTTAGCCGGTCGCCACTGTTATATATACATATATATGTAATATAAATGTATGTATATATACATTTACATTTACATATATATATATGTGTGTGTGTATATATGCAATATATGTATATGTATACAAGTGTATATTTAGAAATATATATGTATATAAATATGTATATAATAACACTGGTACCGGCTAACCAAAAAGTACCGTTTATATTAAAAACCTACGACAGTATGCAGGGAAACAATTCTAAAAAATTGTTTTTATATATTTTTAGCAATCATTAACGCGAGCCCACAAATGACCTTTATATATAAAACCTTAAAAAAAAAAAAAAAAAAAAAAAAAAAAAAAAACATTTAGCTAGTTCTCTTAAGAAAATCTGAAAAAAAATGAAGATTAGTCAGTCATCTTCCAAATTTCCATCGCTAACGCTTAAACTATGGATATGTGATGGATTGGTTATATTGAAAATATCTCCTCAGGAAATCAATATTTTTAATTTCTTTTTTCGGTTACTTAAAGAATGTCCCTTTCTTTTCTATTTGTCAAAATGTGTAAAAAATATATACTTATTTTTATGTGAAGTGTAAAAATCATACAAATACTATATTAAATTAAACCTGTATATTAGAAATATATTGTGAACTAAGGAGAATAAAAAACACATTTTAAGAGAACAAGTAAAGAAGGAGTAAAAAATATTAAATTTCTGAGGACATATTAGATGTATCTCCGAAATATTGAAGAACGCTTTCAACGTACATAGACTTAACATTACGTAGGGGAATTTGGTACTAGACTGAATAGCAGCCTTATAATGCCATATGTTTATCTACTATATATCTATCTATTATATATATATAATCCAAATGGAAATTTCGTTCCGAACGCCGAGATTTCGAGTTCTACCGCATGGATTTTGACAGAACTTATACCGTTAGATAGGTATCATTTCAGGGAAGGTTTTAAGCTATAACACATCATTCTACCTAGATTAGTTATAGAATGATTACGGAAAATTTTGTTACTTTGGACTTTGTTACTTCATATTTCCTTAAATATCTGGTCTCCTATTGGTCGTAGAGCTTAGATCTCGCGCCAAAAGTAGCTCCGAAGCACCCAAGCAAACTTTTCCCCGCGATTATTTTGCCGTCTTCCGATTTCCTCTAACTCTATTAGGGGCCCGCGTAGGGCCCCTTTAAAATATTTTTCGTAGTAATTTCAGCAATTATCTTAAATTATTGGTTAAGACCGCCACCCTCCCGATTCATGTATCTACGGAAAGGTTGCATGAAGGAGTTTCGTTCAGATACGCTTCCGTTAAGAATAGAATGCGCTCCCTGGTGGTGGAATGTGAAACTAACATAACGCGATATTGTTAAAATTAGGAAATCTAACAATGCGATCTGTTTTAAACTTTGAGATAGTTCATAACACATAATCTATTATCTATTCTATTATATATATATATAAAATCTATTATCTATACTATTATCTATTATATATATAAAATCCAAACGGAAATTTCGTTCCGAACGCCTAGATTTCGAGTTCTACTGCATGGATTTTTACGGAACCTATACCGTTAGATAGGTATTGTTTCAGGGAAGGTTTTAAGCTATAACACATTATTCTACCTATATTAGTTTTAGAATTATGACGGAAAATTCTGTTATTTTGGGCGATAAGGTTACCATTTTATTTCTTGGCGAAATTCATCGTTGATAAAAAAAAAAAAAAAAAAAAAAAAAAATTGAAACGGCTATTAAACCTCGAAAAATAAAAGAAAAACTGTTACTAATTTTATTTAAATGAAAAAAAAAAGAAAAAAAGAAGAAGAAAATCCGTTTTAATGAGTGATAATATTAAAAAACGGAAACATTTAATCAAAACCTGAAAGAAATATTTGTAATGCTTAAAAATTAATTTAATAAGAAATATTACACTTGATACGCAATATTTGGCTCTTTATCGCTTGCGTTAGATATGGAAACGGATCTGAAAATTTGATTAGATGAAATTTTAACGACCTTTTCTTTCTGTTCTGTTCTTTTCTTTTTTTTTTTATATCTAATTGTCCCATCACGTGACTTATAGAAGAAACAAGAAGATGTAATTGTGAGTCGCATGTGTAATTACTATTTGTTTCTTTACAATTTTTTTTTTCTTTTGTCGCCAAACAATGTGATTTTAAGCCAAAAATGCATAAGCGTGACATTGGCTTGAGGATGTTCTCACAAATAGTGTTTTTTTAGGTGAAAGAGATCATGTTTTGAGTGCATTTTCATATTCAATTGTAACTTATATAGATATTAGTTAATATTTTAAAAATGGAATCGAATACTTAAATTTCAGTGTGAATTTCTGCCACACATACATATTGTAAAATAATTTCATACTTTTTAAAATGTTTTTCGCCGTAATTCCGAAAGCATGTGATATTTATAAACTCGAACTCAGATCAACGAATATTACCCATTTTATTTAAGCAAATATTGTCTATTTTCTCAAGTCATATCGCCAATTTCATTTGTAGGAAAATTCACAGATTCGAAATCTAGGAAATAAAGATAATTTTTAAGGAAATTTATGTTTTAATACGTTATTACTATGGAAAAATTCAACATTTTGAAAAAAAATATTACAAGTCTTTTGTAATTCGTCATTTCTTCTTCGTCTTTCTTCGTACTGTTATGTAATATTTCAAATGATATTGGACTAATTTTCGATCATCGATTCACCGCAAAATCGCATATCTAATATAGTATATAAAATAAAGTCTGGATTAGGGGACTAATTAACGCACACCGCAAACTACTGAACCTAAAATCTTGAAAATCGTGGTAAAAATACTTCTTATGACATAAACTTCTGCTAAGAAAGGATTTTCTAAAGTGTCACCCCTAATGTTTTTTGCACGGGGAGGACAAAAAATCGAATATCAAAATTATGCGTCAAATGATAGCATATTTTAATGTAGTTTTGTATGCTGAATCGAATGCTACCAAATAAATTTTTATAAGTCCAACAGTACATGACACATTTCATATTTTTCTGATTTGGCGGTGTCTTTGGCATCTAAACCTCAAAATATCTATCATTACATCCGTTACTCTAGCAACGGAAAAAATTCAAATCAACCCTTTTGGCTAAAAAATAAAAACGGCTCTATGAGTTTGAAATAAAAATGCAAGCATCTTAATTTTTTTTTAAATAGTGATTTTATGTAAAATAAGAGGGAAAAAATTACTGAGAATTTAGCGTTATAAAACAAAAATGGAAAAGGTACTACTTAGATATTCCGTCGACCAAAAATCTATCGTCAAACTATAAGAATAAATGCCAATAATGGTTGATCGTAAATATCAAATTCACTTGAATTTAAACACACATGTTTACGTCATCAAGTGATTTTAATTGTGACGTTTTATTTGTATTTTTATTAATGTTATACTAATTTATTTGTTATTTCGTTATTTAAAATAAAGATTATATCAATTTATATAATTTGGCGAATGGTTTGGCGATTTATATAATTTGGCGAAATTGGACGACGGGATAACAAGTAGTACCAATGAAAATATTTAAGTATGAAAGCAATGTTTGTAGCGACTTAAAAATTATTTTCATATACATAAACTCGGTTTATGGCGTCAGATGCCGTCATCCGAAGAATCTACAAGAGTCTTTTTCCATTTTTTCCGGTCATAGGTTCCTCAATGAAAGAAATTGGAATTGGAATAATATTGTGCGATTTATAAATTGCTCCTCGATAAGAAGAAAAAATGGGTACATTTATAACAACCGTGCGCACATCTCGCTGATAGCATTTTTAAAATTCCCAGTAGCAGTAGTTACATTTTGCGTATGTAAATTAAAAATATTTTTTTGCTTTTAATTATGGCATTATTTCCTGTTATTGTTTATCTTTTCAGTTTTTTAAATGAAATTAGTATAAGGCATGCATTTTAAATTAAATGAGTGAAAGGTTTGTGTTTTAAATAAAAATAATAAAATAAGAATACGCTATGAAAACAATCTTTATTGATTTATTACCTGCGCCCGGCTGACATAAAAGTATCACAAAAGCCACATATTCACTTTTCTTTGAGTAGATGCTCATGAGAATTCAAGTTAACCTTCCGTAATCGGATACTTCACATATTGGTGTATTAGCTTTAATGTTGAAAGCATCGTTTTTGTTTGAAGCGAAAACTTTACTATGAATTTTATTACACAAAATCGCATCATCATCATCTGCTATATATTTACAACGAAAATTTGTATTTCATTCCGATTGTTTATAATACTTTCGTAGGATATACCACAATTAGTTAGGTAATAATTTTGGAAAGGTTTTATTATATACATATTGTTCAAGGGTACTTAGTTATAGAGCAACAGTAAAAGTTCAAAAATTAAGTGAACCTGATTATGAAAGTTTAGCCTTTATAAAAAAATCTACGGAACATATTTTGTTACAAGTGGCCCTGTTGCATGACTTTTAGGAATGGTGTTAGTATATACGATTTCATTATATGTTGATTAGTTACAGAGGTATTAATTCCTGTTGTCATAACGGTCTCATTACCCGACCATAAGTGCGCTGTTTATAATCAATTAAAACAATTACTTCTTAATTGCTAAATTTTGTCCAACGCTTAAGATAACATTATATCGCAATGGCGTTCGCATCGTTTTGAGTAATGTGCAAGGTCAAGCTGAAGATCCATATTGTTTAAAATACAAGATCAAATTCACCATTTAGTTTAATCCAAGGTTCATTTGGAAATATTGACCAGCGCAGCGGGCATAGCCTGCTAGTCTATTATATATATAAAATCCAAACGGAAATTTCGTTCCGAACGCCGAGATTTCGAGTTCTACCGCATGGATTTTTACGGAACTTAAACCGTTAGATAGGTATCGTTCCAGGGAAGGTTTTAAGCTACAACACATCATCCTACCTAGATTAGTTATAGAATTATTACGGAAAATTCTATTATTTTGGACTTTGTTACTTCATATTTTCTTAAATATCTGGGCTCCTATTGGTCGTAGAGCTTAGATCTCGCGCCAAAAGTAGCTCCGAAGCACCCAAGCAAACTTTCCCCCGCGATTATTTTGCCGTCTTCCGATTTCCTCTAACTCTATTAGGGGCCCGCGTAGAGCCCCTTTAAAATATTTTTCGTAGTAATTTCAGCAATTATCTTAAATTATTGGTTAAGACCGCCACCCTCCCGATTCATGTATCTATGGAAAGGTTGCATGAAGGAGATTCGTTCAGATACGCTTTCGTTGAGAATAGAGTGCGCTCCCTGGTGGTGGAATGTGGAACTAACATAACGCGATATTGTTAAAATTAGGAAATCTAACAGTGCGATCTGTTTTAAGCTTTGAGATAGTTCATAACACATAATCTATTATCTATTCTATTATATATATATAAAATCTATTATCTATTTTATTATCTATTATATATATAAAATCCAAACGGAAATTTCGTTCCGAACGCCTAGATTTCGAGTTCTACTGCATGGATTTTTACGGAACCTATACCGTTAGATAGGTATTGTTTCAGGGAAGGTTTTAAGCTATAACACATTATTCTACCTATATTAGTTTTAGAATGATGACGGAAAATTCTGTTATTTTGGGCGATAAGGTTACCATTTTATTTCTTGGCGAAATTCATCGTTGATAAAAAAAAATTGAAACGGCTATTATACTTCGAAAAATAAAAGAAAAACTGTTACTAATTTTATTTAAATGAAAAAAAAAGAAAAAAAGAAGAAGAAAATCCGTTTTAATGAGTGATAATATTGAAAAACGGAAACATTTAATCAAAACCTGAAAGAAATATTTGTAATGCTTAAAAATTAATTTAAAAACAAATATTACACTTGATATGCAATATTTGGCTCTTTATCGCTTGCGTTAGATATGGAAACGAATCTGAAAATTTGATTAGATGAAATTTTAACGACATTTTCTCTCTGTTCTGTTCTTTTCTTTTTTTTTATATCTAACTGTCCCATCACGTGACTTATAGAAGAAACAAACAGATGTAATTGCGAGTCACATGTGTAATTACTATTTGTTTCTTTACAATTTATTATTTTTCTTTTGTCGTCAAACAATGTGATTTTAAGCCAAAAATGCATAAGCGTGACATTAGCTTGAGGATGTTCTCACAAATGGTGTTTCTGAGTACATTTTCATATTCAATTGTAACTTATATAGATATCAGTTAATATTTTAAAAATGGAATTGAATACTTAAATTTCAGTGTGAATTTCTGCCACACATACATATTGCAAAATAATTTCATACTTTTTAAAATGTTTTTCGCCGTAATTCCTAAAGCATGTGATATTTATAAACTCGAACTCAGATCAACGAATATTACCCATTTTATTTAAGCAAATATTATCTATTTTCTCAAGTCATATCGCCAATTTCATTTATAGGAAAATTCACAGATTCGAAATCTAGGAAATAAAGATAATTTTTAAAGAAATTTATGTTTTAATACGTTATTACTATGGAAAAATTCAACATTTTGAAAAAAAAAATTACAAATCTTTTGTAATTCGTCATTTCTTCTTCGTCTTTCTTCGTACTTTCTTCTCTGTTATGTAATATTTCCAATGATATTGGATTAATTTTCGATCATCGATTCACCGCAAAATCGCATATCTAATATAGTGTATAAAATAAAGTCTGGATTAGGGGACTAATTAACGCACAGCGCAAAAACTGAACCTAAAATCTTGAAAATCGTGGTAAAAATACTTCTTATGACATAAACTTCTGCTAAGAAAGTATTTTCTAAAGTATCACCCCTAATGGTTTTTGCACGGGGAGGGGAAAAAATCGAATATCAAAATTATGCGTCAAATGATAGCATATTTTAATGTAGTTTTGTATGCTGAATCGAATGCTACCAAATAAATTTTTATAAGTCCAACAGTTCATGACACATTTCATATTTTTCTAATTTGGCGGTGTCTTTGGCATCTAAACCTCAAAATATCTATCATTATATCCGTTACTCTAGCAACGGAAAAAATTCAAATCAACCCTTCTGGCTAAAAAATAAAAACGGCTCTATGAGTTTGGAATAAAAATGCAAGCATCTTAATTTTTTTTTAAAATAGTGATTTTATGTAAAATAAAAGGGAAAAAATTACTGAGAATTTAGCGTTATAAAACAAAAATGGAAAAGGTACTACTTAGATATTCCGTCGACCAAAAATCTATCGTCAAACTATAAGATTAAATGCCAATAATGGTTGATCGTAAATATCAAATTCACTTGAATTTAAACAAACTACACGTGTTTACGTCATCAAGTGATTTTAATTTCGACGTTTTATTTGTATTTTTATTAATGTTATACTAATTTATTTGTTATTTCGTTATTTAAAATAAAGATTATGTCAATTTATATAATTTGGCGAATGGTTTGGCGATTTATATAATTTGGCGAAATTGGTCGACGGGATAACAAGTAGCACCAATGAAAATATTTAAGTATGAAAGCAATGTTTGTATCGACTTAAAAATTATTTTCATATATATAAACTCAGTTTATGGCGTCAGATGCCGTCATCCGAAGAATCTACAAGAGTCTTTTTCCATTTTTTTCGGTCATAGGTTCCTCAATGAAAGAAATTGGAATAATATTGTGCGATTTATAAATTGCTCCTCGATAAGAAGAAAAAATGGGTACATTTATAACAACCGTGCGCACATCTCGCGGATAGCATTTTTAAAATTCCCAGTAGCAGTAGTTACATTTTGCGTATGTAAATTAAAAATATTTTTTTTGCTTTTAATTATGGCATTATTTCCTGTTATTGTTTATCTTTTCTATTTTTTAAATGAAATTAGTATAAGGCATGCATTTTAAATTAAATGAGTGAAAGGTTTGTGTTTTAAATGAAAATAATAAAATAAGAATATGCTATGAAAACAATCTTTATTGATTTATTGCCTGCGCCCGGCTGACATAAAAATATCACAAAAGCCACATATTCACTTTTCTTTGAGTAGTTGCTCATGAGAATTCAAGTTAACCTTCCGTAATCGGATACTTCACATATTGGTGTATTAGCTTTAATGTTGAAAGCATCGTTTTTGTTTGAAGCGAAAACTTTACTATGAATTCTATTACACAAAATCGCATCATCATCATCTACTATATATTTACAACAGAAATTTGTATTTCATTCCGATTGTTTATAATACTTTCGTAGGAGATACCACAATTAGTTAGGTAATAATTTTGGAAAGGTTTTAGTGTATATATATTGTTCAAGGGTACTTAGTTATAGAGCAACAGTAAAAGTTCAAAAATTAAGTGAACCTGATTATGAAAGTTTAGCCTTTCTTAAAAAAATCTACAGAACATATTTTGTTACAAGTGGCCCTGTTGCATGACTTTTAGGAATGGTGTTAGTATATACGATTTCATTATATGTTGATTAGTTACAGAGGTATTGATTCCTGTTGTCATAACGGTCTCATTACCCGACCATAAGTGCGCTGTTTATAATCAACTAAAACAATTACTTCTTAATTGCTAAATTTTGTCCAATGTTTAAGATAACATTATATCGCAATGGCGTTCGCATCGTTTTCAGTAATGTGCAAGGTCAAGCTGAAGATCCATATTGTTTAAAATACAAGTTCAAATTCACCATTTAGTTTAATCCAAGGTTCATTTGGAAATATTGACCAGCGAAGCAGGTGTAGCCTGCTAGTCTATTATATATATATAATCCAAACGGAAATTTCGTTCCGAACGCCGAGATTTCGAGTTCTACCGCATGGATTTTTACGGAACTTATACCGTTAGATAGGTATCGTTCCAGGGAAGGTTTTAAGCTATAACACATCATTCTACCTAGATTGGTTATAGAATTGGTACGGAAAATTCTATTATTTTGGACTTTGTTACTTCCTATTTCCTTAAATATCTGGGCTCCTATTAGTCGTAGAGCTTAGATCTCGCGCCAAAAGTAGCTCCGAAGCACCCAAGCAAACTTTTCCCCGCGATTATTTTGCCGTCTTCCGATTTCCTCTAACTCTATTAGGGGCCCGCGTAGGGCCCCTTTAAAATATTTTTCGTAGTAATTTCAGCAATTATCTTAATTTATTGGTTAAGACCGCCACCCTCCCGATTCATGTATCTACGGAAAGTTTGCATGAAGGAGTTTCGTTCAGATACGCTTTCGTTGAGAATAGAGTGCGCTCCCTGGTGGTGGAATGTGGAACTAACATAACGCGATATTGTTAAAATTAGGAAATGTAACAATGCGATCTGTTTTAAACTTTGAGATAGTTCATAACACATAATCTATAATCTATTCTATTATATATATATATATACAATTTATTATCTATTCTATTATCCATCTATTATATATATATAATCCAAACGGAAATTTCGTTCCGAACGCCCAGATTTCGAGTTATACCGCATGGATTTTTACGGAACTTATACCGTTAGATAGGTATCGTTCCAGGGAAGGTTTTAAGCTATAACACATCATTCTACCTAGATTAGTTATAGAAGTATGACGGAAAGTTCTGTTATTTTGGACGATAAGGTTACCATTTTATTTCTTGGCGAAGTTTTTTGTTGTTGAAAAAATTGAAACGGCTATTACACCTAGAAAAATAAAAGACAAAAAACTGTTACTAATTTTATTTAAAATCTTAAAAAAAAAAAAAAAAGAAATTTATTTTAATGAGTGATAATATTAAAAAACGAATATATTTAATTTAAACATGAAAGAGAATGTTCGTAATACTTGAAGAATTACTCAGTTGAAATATTGCAATTGAAATAATATTTGGCGATTTATCTTTTGCATCAGGTTAAGAAAAATGCATCTCAAAATTGATAAAATGATATCAAGGAAGTTCCCCATAAGCGCATGCTCAACATTATTTGAAAAAAATTATAGAATTTCTTCTCATAAATATATATATATCCATAAAAAAATCGGCAGACCCTCTATTTAGCATTCCTAAGAAAATAATGAAAATTTCATTTTTTGCGATTTAGCGCTGGATGGCGACACGATAAAATTTTGAATAATACTATGATAAATATTCTTTAAGAAAAACTTTTTCAACTCTCGATACGAAGTTAGTTTAAGTAAGTTTAACTTAAATAAATACATATTTATAACTGCAGTTTTGTCATATACATTTATACATATATGTCATCATACATATGTCATATATCATGTACATTACATATATGTAACAATGAAATTTAACGATCGTATTTATGCCGTTTACAATGAAATTTAAATGGATTAAAAGTGTTTCAAACTCAAATTAATGTCCGATTCTGAGCATTGGCAATTTGACTTCGATATTGTTAGTGTCAGAGACAACAAGAGAGTTTTATTGCCATGGAAACAACAATTTAATATTGAAATGTTTAATGATAGCATTCTTAATTAAAATACCCTTAAAACTTATCCAGCCGGTGACACCGTATAAAATTAAATAGCTCAATACAAGTAACACGCAATTTGCATATATTATATAAGCTTACAGCAAAAATAGTAAACTAATCCACAGTTTAAGTTTAAATTCATTGAGCATAAGGCATTTAATTACTTATTTAACAAGGAATTTATAAATGCATTTCAATCTCTTGCATTTGGCGAGGAAACCTATTGGTTCGCCAAAGAGCGTCGAGCGTTCGTCTGTTCGCGCCAAATACTCGAAAAAATATTTTTTTACAGATTTTCAACTGCGATTCGACCGCTATATTTTTACCGATCTTTTTTACATACATGAGTCATTTTATTAGCATTTCCTTTTTCAAAATATTTTGAGTATGCGTTTTAAGGAGACCTTCCTTGTGAGTAACAATTTTTATTATTATTATTATTATTATTATGTATCTCTTACAGAAAAAACTAGCAGGTGTAATTATAAAAATAATGATATTACATAAATAGCAGTTAATATTATAAAAGCGGAGTCAAATATTTAAATTTTAATGCAAACGTTTGCCCCCCCCCCCCCCCCCCCACACACACACATATTATAAATAATTTAATTTCAGATATTTAAAATATTTTTCGCGTACTTTACTACGGATACATGCTATTTTGTTTTTCCCCAAACTTATGACTTTTATAACCTCGAACTCAGATCAACAAATATTGTCCACTCTCTCTCTCTCTCTCTTTTTTTTTTACATATATCGCCAATTTCCCTTTTAGAAAAGTCTACTGTTTAAAATGTTAAGTACTAAAGATTATTCTTAAGAAAATTTATGCAATTTTGCGTTATTAATACCACAAAAGAAAATATTTTGCAATAAAAATTGCTTACTGAAATACATTTTCGATTGTCTTTTTAATTCGTCATCCCATTTTCAGTTTTTTTTTAAAGGGTTTTGATATTGGATTAATCTTCCGTAATCAGGTTACCTGCTAATTAGTGTATTTACTGAACTATTTAGATGTTTCTTTTATATTTGAAAGAGTCAGATCAGTGATCAGACAGTGACTGTCAGACAGTGATCGCGATTGTAGAAGATTACATGAAATTTGTACTTAGCTATTAGTAAATTTATGTTTTTTCATTACGAAGCAAACGGAGAACAGAAGATTTAGTATTATATATTTTTTTATTTGCAGTTATTTTACTGTCACTAAAAAATAAATACTTGGGAAAAAAGTTTGAAATTCCAATGGTGGCTGGTGGAACAATATTTGTTGATTTATCATTTTAGCCTGGATAAGAAAAAAAGTACCTGAAATGCAGATAAAATTGAAAATAGAAATCATTATAAAGCAAGTTCTTCTGGCGCACAATCCTATTCGCTAAACTGAGGAAAAAAATAACGATTTTAGGTTTATTTAGGCAGCAGACTGAAGAATAATGTAATTTTGAAAATAAAAAGTGTATTTATTTCTCCGTGTTATTGCACTCTTTAGAGAAATGAAAAAAGGTCTTCGGTGCATCAAAAAGATAATTTCGTTATATTATAACGCGTTAGGTTATTAAGTTTTGTATAACTGACTTTATTTGTCATTTACAAAGAGTATTTTTGGCGAAAGATCTATAATTCAGCCAACAGTTTGACTTTATTTAATGGGATGTGAATGTAGTATGGCGCATAATTACGTATGTTTTACGTGTGTTAACTCTGGTAAATTTGTAACCATATAGTTTGCAAACACTTCTAATGTTTGCCGTAAAACTTAGCTGTGCACCCGATTATGGACAATTGGGAAGATTTTGATTGGATGAAAACAAGAGGTTTATTTTTCTATCATAATGAGTTATCGAGTTTTTTTTTCAGGTTAACAGTTACATAATTGCAAGTGGTATATACATAAAAAGGAAATGGTAATGAAAATGACATTATTTTAATTTTATTCAAACACTTCATTTTTAAAAATACACTTTTATGTGATTCACATTTCTTTTAATGAAAGTTAAAGGCTTTTTGTGTGCAAACAATTTATTACATTTTTTTTTTTTTTTTACCGTATTTATTCTGTTGTAATCCGAAGATAGAAAACTGCAGTAGACCTGCTAGAAGACGTGTATTACAAAATATAATGCAACATAGAGAGAAATTGTATTTAAGCTACCAAAACCACACATAGCACCAAGCTGAGAAGCCCGGAGTTCAAGAACTATCAAACGAAAGTGAATAATCCGAACATAAGTAATGTTCAGTGGTCACTCTCTGCAATCATTGTAATTATCTCTCCTTTTAGTAGTGTGGTGACTAGAGAACATTTTAACATTTCTGATTATCACAATGGCCGTATTTTCTTCCCAACCTCTACTTTAAATATATACTGTAAAAAGAATTTCTTCTGAATAGTCCGAATTTTGCCTAACCCATAAGATATTATAATAGCTAAATAGCGTTCGCATAGTATTCAGCAAATGCGGAAAGATTTTCCCGGTGAAGGTCCATATTAATTTAAAATACAAGGTCGAATTCATAATTTTGTTTGATCAATGATCATTTGGAAAATGGACCAGCGAAGCGGGTGTAGCCTGCTAGTATATAATATAATCCAAACGGAAATTTCGTTCCGAACGCCGAGATTTCGAGTTCTACCGCATGGATTTTTACGGAACTTATACCGTTAGATAGGTATCGTTCCAGGGAAGGTTTTAAGCTATAACACATCATTCTACCTAGATTAGTTATAGAATTATTACGGAAAATTCTATTATTTTGGACTTTGTTACTTCATATTTCCTTAAATATCTGGGCTCCTATTGGTCGTAGAGCTTAGATCTCGCGCCAAAAGTAGCTCCGAAGCACCCAAGCAAACTTTTCCCCGCGATTATTTTGCCGTCTTCCGATTTCCTCTAATTCTATTAGGGGCCCGCGTAGGGCCCCTTTAAAATATTTTTCGTAGTAATTTCACCAATTATCTTAAATTATTGGTTAAGACCGCCACCCTCCCGATTCATGTATCTACGGAAAGGTTGCATGAAGGAGTTTCGTTCAGATGTGCTTTCGTTAAGAATAGAGTGCGCTCCCTGGTGGTGGAATGTGGAACTAACATAACGCGATATTGTTAAAATTAGGAAATCTAACAATGCGACCTGTTTTAAACTTTGAGATAGTTCATAACTCATAATCTATTATCTATTCTATTATATATATATAAAATCTATTATCTATTCTATTATCTATTATCTATTATATATATAAAATCCAACGAAAATTTCGTTCCGAACGCATAGATTTCGAGTGCATGGATTCTAGTGCATGGATTTTTACGGAACCTATACCGTTAGATAGGTATTGTTTCATGGAAGGTTTTAAGCTATAACACATTATTCTACATATATTAGTTTTAGAATTATGACGGAAAATTCTGTTATTTTGGGCGATAAGGTTACCATTTTATTTCTTGGCGAAATTCATCGTTGATAAAAAAAAATTGAAACGGCTATTAAACCTCGAAAAATAAAAGAAAAACTGTTACAAATTTTATTTAAATGAAAAAAAAAAAAGAAAAAAAGAAGAAGAAAATCCGTTTTAATGAGTGATAATATTAAAAAACGGAAATATTTAATCAAAACCTGAAAGAAATATTTGTAATGCTTAAAAATTAATTTAATAAGAAATATTACACTTGATACGCAGTATTTGGCTCTTTATCGCTTGCGTTAGATATGGAAACGAATCTGAAAATTTGATTAGATGAAATTTTAACGACATTTTCTTTCTGTTCTGTTCTTTTCTTTTTTTTTTTTTATATCTAATTGTCCCATCACGTGACTTATAGAAGAAACAAGCAGATGTAATTGTGAGTCACATGTGTAATTACTATTTGTTTCTTTACAATTTTTTATTTTTCTTTTGTCGCCAAACAATGTGATTTTAAGCCAAAAATGCATAAGCGTGACATTAGCTTGAGGATGTTCTCACAAATGGTGTTTTTTTAGGTGAAAGAGATCATTTTTTGAGTACATTTTCATATTCAATTGTAACTTAGCCAAAAGCGGGTTCCCAGGGTGGGTGCTTACTTACTTACTTACTTATATAGATATCAGTTAATATTTTAAAAATGGAATCGAATACTTAAATTTCAGTGTGAATTTCTGCCACACATACAGATTGTAAAATAATTTCATACTTTTTAAAATGTTTTTCGCCGTAATTCCGAAAGCATGTGATATTTATAAACTCGAACTCAGATCAACGAATATTACCCATTTTATTTAAGCAAATATCTATTTTCTCATGTCATATCGCCAATTTCATTTATAGGAAAATTCACAGATTCGAAATCTAGGAAATAAAGATAATTTTTAAGGAAATTTATGTTTTAATACGTTATTACTATGGAAAAATTCAACATTTTGAAAAAAAAAAAAAATTACAAGTCTTTTGTAATTTGTCATTTCTTCTTCGTCTTTCTTCGTACTTTCTCCTCTGTTGTGTAATATTTCAAATGATATTGGACTAATTTTCGATCATCGATTCACCGCAAAATCGCATATCTAATATAGTATATAAAATAAAGTCTGGATTAGGGGACTAATTAACGCACAGCGCAAACTACTGAATCTAAAATCTTGAAAATCGTGATAAAAATACTTCTTATGACATAAACTTCTGCTAAGAAAGGATTTTCTAAAGTGTCACCCTTAATGGCTTTTGCACGGGGAGGGGAAAAAAATCGAATATCAAAATTATGCGTCAAATGATAGCATATTTTAATGTAGTTTTGTATGCTGAATCGAATGCTACCAAATAAATTTTTATAAGTCCAACAGTTCATGACACATTTCATATTTTTCTAATTTGGCGGTGTCTTTGGCATCTAAACCTCAAAATATCTATCATTACATCCGTTACTCTAGCAACGGAAAAAATTCAAATCAACCCTTTTGGCTAAAAAATAAAAACGGCCCTATGAGTTTGAAATAAAATGCAATCATCTTAATTTTTAAAAAAAATAGTGATTTTATGTAAAATAAAAGGGAAAAAATTACTGAGAATTTAGCGTTATAAAACAAAAATGGAAAAGGTACTACTTAGATATTCCGTCGACCAAAAATCTATCGTCAAACTATAAGATTAAATGCCAATAATGATTGATCGTAAATATCAAATTCACTTCAATTTAAACAAACTACACGTGTTTACGTCATCAAATGATTTTAATTTCGACGTTTTATTTGTATTTTTATTAATGTTATACTAATTTATTTGTTATTTCGTTATTTAAAATAAAAATTATGTCAATTTATATAATTTGGCGAATGGTTTGGCGATTTATATAATTTGGCGAAATTGGTCGACGGGATAACAAGTAGTACCAATGAAAATATTTAAGTATGAAAGCAATGTTTGTAACGACTTAAAAATTATTTTCATATATATAAACTCGGTTTATGGCGTCAGATGCCGTCATCCGAAGAATCTACAAGAGTCTTTTTCCATTTTTTCCGGTCATAGGTTCCTCAATGAAAGAAATTGGAATTGGAATAATATTGTGCGATTTATAAATTGCTCCTCGATAAGAAGAAAAAATGGGTACATTTATAACAACCGTGCGCACATCTCGCTGATAGCATTTTTAAAATTCCCAGTAGCAGTAGTTACATTTTGCGTATGTAAATTAAAAATATTTGTTTGCTTTTAATTATGGCATTATTTCCTGTTATTGTTTATCTTTTCAGTTTTTTAAATGAAATTAGTATAAGGCATGCATTTTAAATTAAATGAGTGAAAGGTTTGTGTTTTAAATGAAAATAATAAAATAAGAATATGCTATGAAAACAATCTTTATTGATTTATTACCTGCGCCCGGCTGACATAAAAGTATCATAAAAGCCACATATTCACTTTTCTTTGAGTAGTTGCTCATGAGAATTCAAGTTAACCTTCCATAATCGGATACTTCACATATTGGTGTATTAGCTTTAATGTTGAAAGCATCGTTTTTGTTTAAAGCGAAAACTTTACTATGAATTCTATTACACAGAATCGCATCATCATCATCTACTATATATTTACAACGGAAATTTGTATTTCATTCCGATTGTTTATAATACTTTCGTATGATATGATATGTGGTAAATGATATACCACAATTAGTTAGGTAATAATTTTGGAAAGGTTTTAGTGTATACATATTGTTCAAGAGTACTTAGTTATAGAGCAACAGTAAAAGTTCAAAAATTAAGTGAACCTGGTTAGGAAAGTTTAGCCTTTTTAAAAAAATCTACAGAACATATTTTGTTACAAGTGGCCCTGTTGCATGACTTTTAGGAATGGTGTTAGTATATATGATTTCATTATATGTTGATTAGTTACAGAGGTATTAATTCCTGTTGTCATAACGGTCTCATTACCCGACCATAAGTGCGCTGTTTATAATCAACTAAAACAATTACTTCTTAATTGCTAAATTTTGTCCAACGCTTAAGATAACATTATATCGCAATGGCGTTCGCATCGTTTTCAGTAATGTGCAAGGTCAAGCTGAAGATCCATATTGTTTAAAATACAAGTTCAAATTCACCATTTAGTTTAATCCAAGGTTCATTTGGAAATATTGACCAGCGCAGCGGGCATAGCCTGCTAGTCTATTATATATATATAATCCAAACGGAAATTTCGTTCCGAACGCCGAGATTTCGAGTTCTACCGCATGGATTTTGACGGAACTTATACCGTTAGATAGGTATCGTTTCAGGGAATGTTTTAAGCTATAACACATCATTATACCTAGATTAGTTATAGAATTATTACGGAAAATTCTTTTATATTGGACTTTGTAACTTCATATTTCCTTAAATATCTGGGCTCCTATTGGTCGTAGAGCTTAGATCTCGCGCCAAAAGTAGCTCCGAAGCACCCAAGCAAACTTTTCCCCGCGATTATTTTGCCGTCTTCCGATTTCCTCTAACTCTATTAGGGGCCCGCGTAGGGCCCCTTTAACATATTTTTCGTAGTAATTTCAGCAATTATCTTACATTATTCGTTAAGACCGCCACCCTCCCGATTCATGTATCTACGGAAAGGTTGCATGAAGGAGTTTCGTTCAGATAAGCTTTCGTTAGGAACAGAGTGCGCTCCCTGGTGGTGGAATGTGCAACTAACATAACGCGATATTATTAAAATTAGGAAATCTAACAATGCGATCTGTTTTAAACTTTGAGATAGTTCATAGCACATAATCTATTATCTATTCTATTATTTATATATAAAATCTATTATCTATTCTATTATCTATTATATATATAAAATCCAAACAGAAATTTCGTTGAGAACGCCTAGATTTCGAGTTCTACTGCATGGATTTTTACGGAACTTATACCGTTAGATAGGTATTGTTTCAGGTAA
This sequence comes from Maratus speciosus, assembly GCA_963932465.1. Classification (NCBI taxonomy): domain Eukaryota; kingdom Metazoa; phylum Arthropoda; class Arachnida; order Araneae; family Salticidae; genus Maratus; species Maratus speciosus. Next base: position 114,261,955 of record OZ010800.1, read on the forward strand.
GGTTTTAAGCTATAACACATTATTCTACCTGTATTAGTTTTAGAATTATGACGGAAAATTCTGTTATTTTGGGCGATAAGGTTACCATTTTATTTCTTGGCAAAATTCATCGTTGATAAAAAAAAATTGAAACGGCTATTAAACCTCGAAAAATAAAAGAAAAACTGTTACTAATTTTATTTAAATGAAAAAAAAAGAAAAAGAAAATCCGTTTCAATGAGTGATAATATTAAAAAACGGAAACATTTAATCAAAACCTGAAAGAAATATTTGTAATGCTTAAAAATTAATTTAATAAGAAATATTACACTTGATACGCAATATTTGGCTCTTTATCGCTTGCGTTAGATATGGAAACGAATCAGAAAATTTGATTAGATGAAATTTTAACGACATTTTCTTTCTGTTCTGCTCTTTTCTTTTTTTTTATATCTAATTGTCCCATCACGTGACTTAAAGAAGAAACAAGCAGATGTAATTGTGAGTCACATGTGTAATTACTATTTGTTTCTTTACAATTTTTTATTTTTCTTTTGTCGCCAAACGATGTGATTTTAAGCCAAAAATGCATAAGCGTGACATTAGCTTGAGGATGTTCTCACAAATGGTGTTTTTTTAGGTGAAAGAGATCATTTTTTGAGTACATTTTCATATTCAATTGTAACTTATATAGATATCAGTTAATATTTTAAAAATGGAATCGAATGCTTAAATTTCAGTGTGAATCTCTGCCACACATACATATTGTAAAATAATTTCATACTTTTTAAAATGTTTTTCGCCGTAATTCCGAAAGCATGTGATATTTATAAACTCGAACTCAGATCAACGAATATTAACCATTTTATTTAAGCAAATATTATCTATTTTCTCAAGTCATATCGCCAATTTCATTTATGGGAAAATTTCACAGATTCGAAATCTAGGAAATAAAGATAATTTTTAAGGAAATTTATGTTTTATTACGTTATTACTATGGAAAAATTCAACATTTTGAAAAAAAAAATTACAAGTCTTTTGTAATTCGTCATTTCTTCTTCGTCTTTCTTCGTACTTTCTCCTCTGTTATGTAATATTTCAAATGATATTGGACTAATTTTCGATCATCGATTCACCGCAAAATCGCATATCTAATCTAATATAGTATATAAAATAAAGTCTGGATTAGGGGACTAATTAACGCACAGCGCAAACTACTGAACCTAAAATCTTGAAAATCGTGGTAAAAATACTTCTTATGACATAAACTTCTGCTAAGAAAGGATTTTCTAAAGTGTCACCCCTAATGGTTTTTGCACGGGGAGGGAAAAAAAATCGAATATCAAAATTATTTGTCAAATGATAGCATATTTTAATGTAGTTTTGTATGCTGAATCGAATGCTACCAAATAAATTTTTATAAGTCCAATAGTTCATGACACATTTCATATATTTCTAATTTGGCGGTGTCTTTGGCATCTAAACCTCAAAATATCTATCATTACATCCGTTACTCTAGCAACGGAAAAAATTCAAATCAACCCTTTTGGCTAAAAAATAAAAACGGCTCTATGAGTTTGAAATAAAAATGCAAGCATCTTAATTTTTTAAAAAAATAGTGATTTTATGTAAAATAAAAGGGAAAAAATTACTGAGAATTTAGCGTTATAAAACAAAAATGGAAAAGGTACTACTTAGATATTCCGTCGACCAAAAATCTATCGTCAAACTATAAGATTAAATGCCAATAATGGTTGATCGTAAATATCAAATTCACTTGAATTTAAACAATCTACACGTGTTTACGTCATCAAGTGATTTTAATTTCGACGTTTTATTTGTATTTTTATTAATGTTATACTACTTTATTTGTTATTTCGTTATTTAAAATAAAGATTATGTCAATTTATATAATTTGGCGAATGGTTTGGCGATTTATATAATTTGGCGAAATTGGTCGACGGGATAACAAGTAGTACCAATGAAAATATTTAAGTATGAAAGCAATGTTTGTAACGACTTAAAAATTATTTTCATATATATAAACTCGGTTTATGGCGTCAGATGCCGTCATCCGAAGAATCTACAAGAGTCTTTTTCCATTTTTTCCGGTCATAGGTTCCTCAATGAAAGAAATTGGAATTGGAATAATATTGTGCGATTTATAAATTACTCCTCGATAAGAAGAAAAAATGGGTACATTTATAACAACCGTGCGCACATCTCGCTGATAGCATTTTTAAAATTCCCAGTAGCAGTAGTTACATTTTGCCTATGTAAATTAAAAATATTTTTTTGCTTTTAATTATGGCATTATTTCCTGTTATTGTTTATCTTTTCAGTTTTTTAAATGAAATTAGTATAAGGCATGCATTTTAAATTAAATGAGTGAAAGGTTTGTGTTTTAAATGAAAATAATAAAATAAGAATATGCTATGAAAACAATCTTTATTGATTTATTACCTGCGCCCGGCTGACATAAAAGTATCACAAAAGCCACATATTCACTTTTCTTTGAGTAGTTGCTCATGAAAATTCAAGTTAACCTTCCGTAATCGGATACTTCACATATTGGTGTATTAGCTTTAATGTTGAAGGCATCGTTTTTGTTTGAAGCGAAAACTTTTCTATGAATTCTATTACACAAAATCGCATCATCATCATCTACTAAATATTTACAACGGAAATTTGTATTTCATTCCGATTGTTTATAATACTTTCGTAGGATATACCACAATTAGTTAGGTAATAATTTTGGAAAGGTTTTAGTGTATGCATATTGTTCAAGGGTACTTAGTTATAGAGCAACAGTAAAAGTTCAAAAATTAAGTGAACCTGATTATGAAAGTTTAGCCTTTTAAAAAAAATCTACAGAACATATTTTGTTACAAGTGGCCCTGTTGCATGACTTTTAGGAATGGTGTTAGTATATACGATTTCATTATATGTTGATTAGTTACAGAGGTATTAATTCCTGTTGTCATAACGGTCTCATTACCCGACCATAAGTGCGCTGTTTATAATCAACTAAAACAATTACTTCTTAATTGCTGAATTTTGTCCAACGCTTAAGATAACATTATGTCGCAATGGCGTTCGCATCGTTTTCAGCAATGTGCAAGGTCAAGCTGAAGATCCATATTGTTTAAAATACAAATTCAAATTCACCATCCAAGGTTCATTTGGAAATATTGACCAGCGCAGCGGGCATAGCCTGCTAGTCTATTATATATATATAATCCAAACGGAAATTTCGTTCCGAACGCCTAGATTTCGAGTTCTACCGCATGGATTTTTACGGAACTTATACCGTTAGATAGGTATCGTTTCAGGGAAGGTTTTAAGCTATAACACATCATTCTACCTAGATTATTTATAGAATTATTACGGAAAATTCTTTTATATTGGACTTTGTTAATTCATATTTCCTTAAATATCTGGGCTCCTATTGGTCGTAGAGCTTAGATCTCGCGCCAAAAGTAGCTCCGAAGCACCCAAGCAAACTTTTCCCCGCGATTATTTTGCCGTCTTCCGATTTCCTCTAACTCTATTAGGGGCCCGCGTAGGCCCCTTTAAAATATTTTTCGTAGTAATTTCAGCAATTATCTTACATTATTGGTTAAGACCGCCACCCTCCCGATTCATGTATCTACGGAAAGGTTGCATGAAGGAGTTTCGTTCAGGTACGCTTTCGTTAAGAATAGAGTGCGCTCCCTGGTGGTGGAATGTGGAACTAACATAACGCGATATTGTTAAAATTAGGAAATCTAACAATGCGATCTGTTTTAAACTTTGAGATAGTTCATAACACATAATCTATTATCTATTCTATTATCTATTATCTATTCTATTATCTATTATCTATTATATATATAAAATCCAAACGGAAATTTTGTTCCGAACGCCTAGATTTCGAGTTCTACCGCATGGATTTTGACGGAACTTATACTGTTAGATAGGTATCGTTTCAGGGAAGGTTTTAAGCTATAACACATCGTTCTACGTAGATTAGTTATAGAATTATGACGAAACGTTCTGTTATTTTGGACGATAAGGTTACCATTTTATTTCTTCGCGAAGTTTTTTGTTGTTGAAAAAATTGAAACGGCCATTACACCTAGAAAAATAAAAGACAAAAAACTGTTACTAATTTTATTTGAAATATTTAAAAACGATAAAAAAATCCATTTTAATGAGTGATAATATTAAAAAACGAAAATATTTAATTTAAACATGAAAGAGAATGTTCGTAATACTTAAAAAATTATTCAGTTGAAATATTGTAATTCAAATAATATTTGGCGATTTATCTTTTGCATCAGGTTAAGAAAAATGCATCTGAAAAATTGATAAAATGATATCAAGGAAGTTCCCCATAAGCGCATGCTCAGAAATATTTGAAAAAAATTATAGAATATTCTTCTCATATGTATATATACCCATAAAAAATCGTCAGAACCTCTATTTAGCATTCCTAAAAAAATAATGAAAATTTCATTTTTTGCGATTTAGCGCTGGTTGGCGACACGATAAAATTTTGAATAATACTATGATAAATATTCTTTAAGAAAAACTTTTTCAACTCTCGATACGAAGTTAGTTTAAGTAAGTTTAACTTAAATAAATACATATTTATAACTGCAGTTTTGTCATATACATTTATATATGCAATAATGAAATTTAACGATCGTATTTATGCCGTTTACAACGAAATTTAAATGGATTAAAAGTGTTTCAAATTCAAATTAAGGTCCGATTCTGAGCATTGGCAATTTGACTTTGATATTGTTAGTGTCAGAGACAACAAGAGAGTTTTATTGCCATGCAAACAGCAACTTAATATCGAAATGTTTAATGATAGCATTCTTAATTAAAATACCCTCAAAACTTATCCAGCCGGTGACACCGTATAAAATTAAATAGCTCAATACAAATAACACGCAATTTGCATATATTATATACCCTTACAGCAAAAATAGTAAACTAATCACAGTTTAAGTTTAAATTCATTGAGCATTAGGCATTTAATTACTTATTTAACAAGGAATTTATAAATGATTTCAATCTCTTGCATTTGGCGAGAAAACGTATTGTTTCGCCAAAGAGCGTGGAGCGTTCGTCTTTTCACGCCAAATACTCGAAAAAATATTTTTTCCCAGATTTTCTACTGGGATTCTACCGCAATATTTTTACCGATCTTTTTTACATACATGAGTCATTTTATTGGCATTTCCTTTTTCAAAATATTTTGAGTATGCGTTTCAAGGAGACCTTTCTTGTGAGTAACAATTTTTATTATTATTAATATTATTATTATTATTATGTATCTCTAGCAGATGTAATTATAAAAACGACGATATTATATAAATAGCCGTTAATATTATAAAAGTGGAGTCAAATATTTAAATTCTAATGCAAACGTTTGCCCCCCCCCCCCCCCCACACACACACACACATATTATAAATAATTTAATTTCAGATATTTAAAATATTTTTCGCGTACTTTACGAACGGAAACATGCTATTTTGTTTTTCCCCAAACTTATGACTTTTATAACCTCGAACTCAGATCAACGAATATTGTCCACTCTTTTTTTTTTTTCACATATGTCTCCAATTTCCCTTTTAGAAAAGTCTACTGTTTCAAATGTTAAGTACTAAAGATTATTCTTAAGAAAATTTATGCAATTTTGCGTTATTAATACCACAAAAGAAAATATTTTACAATAAAAATTGCTTACTGAAATAAATTTTCGATTATCTTTTTAATTCGTCATCCCTTTTTCCGTTTTTTTTTTTTTTTTTTTTTTTTTTTTTTTTTTTTTTTTTTTAAGGTATTTGATATTGGATTAATCTTCCGTATTCAGGTTACCCGCTAATTAGTGTATTTACTGAACTATTTGGATGTTTCTTTTATATTTCAAAGAGTCTCTGGACAGTGATCGCGATTGCAGAAGATTACATGAAATTTGTACTTAGCGATTAGTAAATTTATGTTTTTTCATTATGAAGCAAACGGAGAACAGAAGATTTAGTATTATATATTTTTTATCTGTAGTTATTTTACTATCACTAAAAAATAAATACTTTGAAAAAAATTTAAAATTCCAATGGTGGCTGGTGGAACAATATTTGTTGATTTATCATTTTAGCCTAGATAACACATTTTAGCCTAGAAAAAAAGCACCTGAAATGCAGATAAAATTGAAAATAGAAATCATTATAAAGCAAGTTCTGACGCACAATCCTATTCGCTAAACTGAGTAAAAAATTAACGGTTTTAGGTTTATTTAGGCAGCAGACTGAAGAATAATGTAATTTTGAAAATAAAAAGTGTATTTATTTCTCCGTGTTATTGTACTCTTTAGAGAAATGAAAAAAGGCTTCGGTGCATCAACATGATTATTTCGTTATATTATAGCGTGTTAGGGTATTAAGTTTTGTATAACTGACTTTATTTGTCATTTACAAAGAGTACTTTTGGCGAAAGATCTATAATTCAGCCGACAGCAATTTGACTTTATTTAATGGAATGTAGTTTGGCGCATAATTACGTATGCTTTACGTGTGTTAACTCTGGTAAATTTGTAACCATATAGTTTGCAAACACTTCTAATGTTTGCCGTAAAACTTAGCTGTGCACCCGATTATGGAAGATTGGGAAGATTTTGATTGGATTAAAACAAGAGGTTTAGTTTTCTATCATAATCGGTTATCGAGGGTTTTTTTTTTCAGGTTAACAGTTACATAATTACAAGTGGTATACATATAAAAAGGAAATGGTAATGAAAATGACAATATTTCAATTTTGTTCAAACACTTTATTTTTAAAAATCCACTTTTATGTGATTCACATTTCTTTTAATGAAAGTTAAAGACTTTTTGCGTGCAAACAATTTATTACATTTTTTTTACCGTATTTACTCTGCTGTAATCCGAAGATAGAAAACTGCAGTAGACCTGCTAGAAGACGTATATTACAAAATATAATGCAACGTAGAGAGAAATTGTATTTAAGCTACCAGAACCACACATAGCACCAAGCTGAGAAGCCCGGAGTTCAAGAACTATCAAACGAAAGTGAATAATCCGAACATAAGTAATGTTCAGTGGTCACTCTCTGCAATCATTGTAATTATTTCTCATTTTAGTAGCGTGGTGACTAGAGAACATTTTAACATTTCTGATTATCATAACGGCCGTATTGTCTTCCCAACCTCTACTTTAAATATACTAGGGGATCGTACCCGGGCTTCCCGGGTTAAAGAATATAGGTGAAATCATTTTTTTAAATTGAAAACTAATAATTTTTTTATATTCCATAATATTTTTAGATTGACAACTTACATTAAAAAAGCATTTTTCATATGGAAAATACGAATTATACAATCAAATAATTTTTTTAAATTTATCAAAAGCGATATTTTCTTATTAGCTGCATGCTAAGAGTTATTTGCCAAGATTTTGCTACTTATGGCATCCTTTTATATTCTGATAATTTCAGAGCTTATACATGTCTGGTAAATTTGTGTTTTATTTATATTATTTTATTTATTTATTCATAGGGAATTTTTTAATGGATATTAGCCGTAAGAAAATGATGAAGTCTGTATTTTGCTTTAAGGGCAAACGGATTAATCTTTCGTAATCGAGCTCCGCGCGATATAGATAAATTAAAAAATATTTCATGCTTAAAAATTGTTTTTAAAACTATAGACAATCAGTAAACTGAGATGGACTTTGTAAAGTTATTCCATTAAAGAAAAATCCTATTTGGTGATCTAAAAATTTAAATTGTACGATTATAAATATGTTAGATTTGTTGTTTTTTCAATATTATTCTTTTATTTGTTTATAAAAGAAATATTAATTTCGTTAATTTGTCTTTTACAAATATGTTAGATCTGTGGTTTTTTTTAATATTATTCTTTTATTTGTTTATAAAGGAAGTATTAATTTCGTTATGCAAAAATAGTCAGAAACAAATGCTGAAAAATGTTTGTTGCTTTATGTGAAAAATGTTTATTATTATTATATGTATTGAAACCGGCACATGATAAGATAAACTTAAAAAAAAATCATGCTTAGAAATTATTTTAGAAAATATAATACATCAGTCAATTAAGATAAAGTTTTTAAACAAATTGCATTTGAAAGTAAATTTTTTCTCTATGCGACGAAAATTGAAAATGTAACGATGGTCAGAAGATTCAAAAATATACTTTATAAAGATACTCTAAATTTTTGTAAAATATTGCGTTTTATCAGTGTGTGGTTTCGATTACATTATTTTTAAATGTGAAGCATTTTCACCTGTGAAGAATTTCAAAGCAGCTGGGCTGTAAAAATGACGCACTTCTACAAAACATAATTCAGGTTTAAGAAATAAAATACACGTTTTTTTTTATAAAATGACGTCATTTGCATCCGCTAAAGCAATCCACTTTTACAATCCAGTTTTAAACTCGTCTATAGAAAAGTGTGCATATGACGTCATTATCACAGAATAACAGACAATATTCTTGACATAGCCCATATTTTAATTTCAACCTTTTTTTAGGTTTTATGAGAAAATGGCAACAGAAAGATATCTCCTATTTTCGACTATTTTCCGTTTACTTTCAATGACTTTCAATGAAATGAGGTACTATTGTTGCCACGATAAGAAAAATGTTATTAAAAACTACAAAAAAATTAATATCTGAAAAATAAATTGAGATACAGTTTTCAAACAAATTGCATTTAAAAGAGTATTTTTTTCCTTATACGACGGTGTAAAAATTTAAAATGTGCGATGTTTAGAAGTTTAAAAATTTGCAGTAGAAAAAATTGCAAATCCAAAATTTTATTTCAAATTTCAAAGTGTTGCCATTCGAAAAATGACGTATGCGTTACGCACAGATATGTTTGTCCGTTATAATATAGATACTGTAAAAAGAGTTTCTTCTGAATAGCCTGAATTTTGCGTAACCCATAAGATAAAGCTAAATAGCGTTCGCATAGTATTCAACAAATGCGGAAAGATTTTCACGGTGAAGGTCCATATTAATTTAAAATACAAGGTCAAATTCATAATTTTGTTTGATCAAGGATCATTTGTAAAATGGACCAGCGAAGCGGGTGTAGCCTGCTAGTATATAATATAATCCAAACGGAAATTTCGTTCCGAACGCCGAGATTTCGAGTTCTACCGCATGGATTTTTACGGAACTTATACCGTTAGATAGGTATTGTTCCAGGGAAGGTTTTAAGCTATAACACATCATTCTACCTAGATTAGTTAAGAATGATTACGGAAAATTCTGTTATTTTGGACTTTGTTACTTCATATTTCCTTAAATATCTGGGCTCCTATTGGTCGTAGAGCTTAGATCTCGCGCCAAAAGTAGCTCCGGAGCACCCAAGCAAACTTTTCCCCGCGATTATTTTGCCGTCTTCCGATTTCCTCTAACTCTATTAGGGGCCCTCGTAGAGCCCCTTTAAAATATTTTTCGTAGTAATTTCAGCAATTATCTTAAATTATTGGTTAAGACCGCCACCCTCCCGATTCATGTATCTACGGAAAGGTTCCATGAAGGAGTTTCGTTCAGATACGCTTTCGTTAAGAATAGAGTGCGCTCCCTGGTGGTGGAATGTGGAACTAACATAACGCGATATTGTTAAAATTAGGAAACAATGCGATCTGTTTTAAACTTTGAGATAGTTCATAACGCATAATCTATTATCTTATCTATCTATTCTATCTATTATCTATTATATATATATATATATCTATTGTATATATATAATCCAAACGGAAATTTCGTTCCGAACGCCGAAATTTCGAGTTCTACCGCATGGATTTTGACGGAACTTATACCGTTAGATAGGTATCGTTTCAGGGAAGGTTTTAAGCTATAACACATCATTCTACCTACATTAGTTATAGAATTATTACGGAAAATTCTTTTATATTGAACTTTGTAACTTCATATTTCCTTAAATATCTGGGCTCCTATTGGTCGTAGAGCTTAGATCTCGCGCCAAAAGTAGCTCCGAGGCACCCAAGCAAACTTTTCCCCGCGATTATTTTGCCGTCTTCCGATTTCCTCTAACTCTATTAGGGGCCCGCATAGGGCCCCTTTAACATATTTTTCGTAGTAATTTCAGCAATTATCTTAAATTATTCGTTAAGACCGCCACCCTCCCGATTCATGTATCTACGGAAAGGTTGCACGAAGGAGTTTCGTTCGGATACGCTTTCGTTAAGAATAGAGTGCGCTCCCTGGTGGTGGAATGTGGAACTAACATAACGCGATATTGTTGAAATTGGGAAATCTAACAATGCGATCTGTTTTAAACTTTGAGATAGTTCATAACACATAATCTATTATCTATTCTATTATATATATATATATATATAAAATCTATTATCTATTTTATATCTATTATATATATAAAATCCAAACGGAAATTTCGTTCCGAACGCCTAGATTTCGAGTTCTACTGCATGGATTTTTACGAACTTATACCGTTAGATAGGTATTGTTTCAGGGAAGGTTTTAAGCTATAACACATTATTCTACCTATATTAGTTTTAGAATTATGACGGAAAATTCTGTTATTTTGGGCGAAAAGGTTACCATTTTATTTCTTGGCGAAAGTCATCGTTGATAAAAAAAAAAAAAAAATTGAAACGGCTATTAAACCTCGAAAAATAAAAGAAAAACTGTTACTAATTTTATTTAAATGAAAAAAAAAAAGAAAAAAAAAAGAAAATCCGTTTCAATGAGTGATAATATTAAAAAACGGAAACATTTAATCAAAACCTGAAAGAAATATTTGTAATGCTTAAAAATTAATTTAATAAGAAATATTACACTTGATACGCAATATTTGGCTCTTTATCGCTTGCGTTAGATATGGACACGAATCAGAAAATTTGATTAGATGAAATTTTAACGACATTTTCTTTCTGTTCTGCTCTTTTCTTTTTTTTTTATATCTAATTGTCCCATCACGTGACTTAAAGAAGAAACAAGCAGATGTAATTGTGAGTCACATGTGTAATTACTATTTGTTTCTTTACAATTTTTTATTTTTCTTTTGTCGCCAAACGATGTGTTTTTAAGCCAAAAATGCATAAGCGTGACATTAGCTTGAGGATGTTCTCACAAATGGTGTTTTTTTAAGTGAAAGAGATCATTTTTTGGGTACATTTTCATATTCAATTGTAACTTATATAGATATCAGTTAATATTTTAAAAATGGAATCGAATGCTTAAATTTCAGTGTGAATCTCTGTCACACATACATATTGTAAAATAATTTCATACTTTTTAAAATGTTTTTCGCCGTAATTCCGAAAACATGTGATATTTATAAACTCGAACTCAGATCAACGAATATTACCCATTTTATGTAAGCAAATATTATCTACTCTTTATTTCATTTTTTCTCAAGTCAAATCGCCAATTTCATTTATAGGAAAATTCACAGATTCGAAATCTAGGAAATAAAGATAATTTTTAAGGAAATTTATATTTTAATACGTTATTACTATCGAAAAATTCAACATTTTGAAAAAAAAAATACAAGTCTTTTGTAATTCGTCATTTCTTCTTCGTCTTTCTTCGTACTTTCTCCTCTGTTATGTAATATTTCAAATGATATTGGACTAATTTTCGGTCATCGATTCACCGCAAAATGGAATATCTAATATAGTATATAAAATAAAGTCTGGATTAGGGGACGAATTAACGCACAGCGCAAACTACTGAACCTAAAATCTTGAAAATCGTGGTAAAAATACTTCTTATGACATAGACTTCTGCTAAGAAAGGACGTTCTAAAGTGTCACCCCTAATGGTTTTTGCACGCGGAGGGGGAAAAAAATCGAATATAAAAATTATGCGTCAAATGATAGCATATTTTAATGTAGTTTTGTATGCTGAATCGAATGCTACCAAATAAATTTTTATAAGCCCAACAGTTCATGGCACATTTCATATTTTTCTAATTTGGCGGTGTCTTTGGCATCTAAACCTCAAAATATCTATCATTACATCCGTTACTCTAGCAACGGAAAAAATTCAAATCAACCCTTTTGGCTAAAAAATAAAAACGGCTCTATGAGTTTGAAATAAAAATGCAAGCATCTTAATTTTTTTTTTAAAAAATAGTGATTTTATGTAAAATAAAAGGAAAAAAATTACTGAGAATTTAGCGTTATAAAACAAAAATGGAAAATGTACTACTTAGATATTCCGTCGACCAAAAATTTATCGTCAAACTATAAGATTAAATGCCAATAATGGTTGATCGTAAATATCAAATTTACTTGAATTTAAACAAGCTACACGTGTTTACGTCATCAAGTGATTTTAATTTCGACGTTTTATTTGTATTTTTATTAATGTTATACTAATTTATTTGTTATTTCGTTATTTAAAATAAAGATTATGTCAATTTATATAATTTGGCGAATGGTTTGGCGATTTATATAATTTAGCGAAATTGGTCGACGGGATAACAAGTAGTACCAATGAAAATATTTAAGTATGAAAGCAATGTTTGTAACGACTTAAAAATTATTTTCATATATATAAACTCGGTTTATGACGTCAGATGCCGTCATCCGAAAAATCTACAAGAGTCTTTTTCCATTTTTTCCGGTCATAGGTTCCTCAATGAAAGAAATTGGAATTGGAATAATATTGTGCGATTTATAAATTGCTCCTCGATAAGAAGAAAAAATGGTTACATTTATAACAACCGTGCGCACATTTCGCTGATAGCATTTTTAAAATTCCCAGTAGCAGTAGTTACATTTTGCGTATGCAAATTAAAAATATTTTTTGTTTTGATTATGGCATTATTTCCTGTTATTGTTTATCTTTTCAGTTTTTTAAATGAAATTAGTATAAGGCATGCATTTTAAATGAAATGAGTGAAAGGTTTGTGTTTTAAATGAAAATAATAAAATAAGAATATGCTATGAAAACAATCTTTATTGATTTATTATCTGCGCCCGGCTGACATAAAAATATCACAAAAGCCACATATTCACTTTTCTTTGAGTAGTTGCTCATGAGAATTTAAGTTAACCTTCCGTATTCGGATACTTAACATATTGGTGTATTAGCTTTAATGTTGAAAGCATCGTTTATGTTTGAAGCGAAAACTTTACTATTACACAAAATCGCATCATCATCATCTACTATATATTTACAACGGAAATTTGTATTTCATTCCGATTGTTTATAATACCATCGTAGGATATACCACAATTAGTTAGGTAATAATTTTGGAAAGGTTTTAGTGTATACATATTGTTCAAGGGTACTTAGTTACAGAGCAACAGTAAAATTTCAAAAATTAAGTGAACCTGATTATGAAAGTTTAGCCTTTTTAAAAAAATCTACAGACCATATTTTGTTACAAGTGGCCCTGTTGCATGACTTTTATGAATGGTGTTAGTATATACGATTTCATTATATGTTGATTAGTTACAGAGGTATTAATTCCTGTTGTTATAACGGTCTCATTACCCGACCATAAGTGCGCTGTTTATAATCAACTAAAACAATTACTTCTTAATTGCTAAATTTTGTCCAACGCTTAAGATAACATTATATCGCAATGGCGTTCGCATCGTTTTTAGTGATGAGCAAGGTCAAGCTGAAGATCCATATTGTTTAAAATACAAGTTCAAATTCACCATTTAGTTTAATCCAAAGTCCATTTGGAAATATTGACCAGCGCAGCGGGCATAGCCTGCTAGTTATATATATAAAATACATAATATGATGTTAAAAACATACTCTAGCAATAATGGGACAGAAACTCCAAATTTAGAGACATAATATATATATATATGTGTGTGTGTGTGTGTAATTAAAATGAAATCACATCGCTGAAACTAAAAAAAAATATAATACAAAAATCAAACCATTAATAAATATATAAAGGATGTTTCAAAATTTTGACCTCGGAATTTGTTTCTTATATGTTGATCAGAGACACATATACACTGGTGGACAAATGTTAAGGACGAGTCACAAAATGCCGATTTTCATTCACGCGAATACTCAAAAGGAAGTAATATAATTCGAATAATTACTATCCCTGCAGAACAGCTAGTCCATATAACATCTCATTCAGGTCACACATGGTCACAAGAGTCACAGTCACTACAGCGAAACAAAAAAAGGAAATTTCATACGTCTCTTTTATGAGTCTCAAATTACTACAATATGTGACTCCACTGACAGGTCACCGTGACTGCTGCTTTGAGGCATACTCAGTAGTAGGGGAAGAAGCCGAAGGGGGGGGGAGGGGGGGGGGGGCGGTGGGGGGGGACTCAATTTCAAAGTCATTGTGAACGTTGCATTATGATAAATCAACAAATAATGTCACATTAAAGTCACTTGGTGACTTTCTATCACATGACTTTGTCAAATGGTGACAGAGATCCTACTATGAAGTTACCACTGTGAAAAGTCACCATGTGACTTTACTGTGACATTATTTAGTGATTTATCATAATGCAACGTTCACAATGACTTTAAAATTGAGTTTCCAGATGAGAGTCACACGAGAGTCTCAATGAAATGATATTGCAATGTCACCTGGTGACTCGCCACAAAGCAGCAGTCACAGTGACCTGTAAGTGGAGTCACATATAGTAGTCATTTGAGACTCATAAATGAGACGTATGGAATTTCCTATTTTTTGTTTCGCCGTAGTGACTGTGACACATGTGACCATGTGTGACCTGAATGATATATTATATAAACTAGCTGTTCTGCAAGGATAGTATATATTCGAATTATATTACTTCTTTTGAGTATTCGCGTGAATGAAAATTGCCATTTTGTGACTCATCCTTAACATTTGTCCACCAGTGCATTATAAATTAAAAAGTTACCGAAAATTGGCAGAGAATTTTATGAAATCGATTAAAATTTTGATGGGATTAAATATGAAGAAATACAAAATTTACAATTGTATACTGTTCCAATACAAAAAACTTGAGTAAAGTATATCCTATACACTAATAAGATCACCTATAAAATTTCAGCATTTTATAATAAAAAGTCACAGAGATATGAAGACTTTGAATAAGAAGATATTTATATACATTACATAAATTCTTATTTAAAACACTTTTCGATCATTTGATATGATTTCATAAAGAGAGAAAATCATGTCCGATGATCGCGTTTCAGGAGACGTACATAAATTACGTTAGACTGTCCGGCTGTGTGAATTACGTATACATAAGCGATGATACTCACCAATGGGAGAACACAAACCACTTTCTCATGGAATGATACATTTGTTTCTTTAATGTGAAACAAATATTTCCATAATCAGATATGTAACCTGTTTCACTTTTCATTGACGTTGCGAATTTCAAGTTTTATTCTGAAATTCGTCATGCAAAAATTTAAGGAAATTTTCAGGAAGCATAGTTTTGTAAATTTGTAACTAAAACTAAAGAAAAGAGCCATATTTTTTTGCTCATGATGAATTTCTGCATCGCATCATCTGCACTCAATCAGCAAACATTTAAATCTTAATTGCTGATTAAATCCTCACCAATATTGTTTAAAGAAATCTCTTCAACTATTTTATGAATAAATGCTGAAAATCTGTTCATGGACCTATTACTATAAGGTACACATTTTACTTATTGGGAAATTTATTTCTACGGGGACCGTAGAAAAAATTATTTTCTATATTTCTTAAAATTTAATCTCCTGAAAATTTTAATCGAGTTCATAAAATTCTGTACATTTTTAACGTAAAATTCTAATTTATAATATATGCCTATGATCAATATTTAAGGAATATAAGCCGAGGTCAAGCTTTTTGTCAATCCCTGTATATATATATATATATATATATATATATATATATATGATATTTGTCATGCCGTAACTGTTGTATTTACGAACCAATTTGGATATGATTTAGTATGTGAATGTTACATACCATATCTGGACAGAGGTCGTTGGCTAGCTCCATTTTCCCTCTTATTACAAAATGACGAACATCGAAAAAAATAAATAAATATTTAGATTTAAAAAGAGGTACAAGGATTTAGAAACTAATAACGATCATTTTCTTAAGCATTTGAATTTAACATAAGGATTCTGTAGCATACTTCGTTACTTCATTATCTTAAAAAAAAATCTTTAATTTCTTTGGCGGCTGAAATTTTGAAACAACCTGATTTTTGTCACTCGATAGCACGCCTATTAATAAACCAATTTGAACGTGACTAAGTATGTGTACAGGATATACCAATGTATCGAACGAGTTCGTTAGCCATTTTCATCTATTATCTTGTTTCAAAATGGCGGCCATTTAAATGTTTTTAAAAAGTTTAAAATGTAAAATGAGGTAAAAAAAGCGTTTTTTTCTTACGTATTTAGCATTGATACAAGGAATCTGGTTAATCTAAAGTTTGTCTTCATCTTAAAAAAATTCTGTTGTGGCTGATATTTTACAACAACCTGATTTTTGTTATGCAATAGCTCGCATATTAATTAACCGATTTGGATGTGACTACGCGTATGTACATGACATACAATGGTTTGGATCGTATTCTTTAGTCAGTTTTA
Organism: Maratus speciosus; assembly: GCA_963932465.1. Taxonomy (NCBI): domain Eukaryota; kingdom Metazoa; phylum Arthropoda; class Arachnida; order Araneae; family Salticidae; genus Maratus; species Maratus speciosus. Next base: position 114,278,544 of record OZ010800.1, read on the forward strand.
TACGCCTTAAAATTTCAAAATAGTGACTATTTAAGAAAAATTAAATTTAGAATTCAAATATAATTAGAAAAAAAATTAAACTGAAAAGGCTTTTTCTTTTAACTGTTTGACTCTTATACAAGGATTCCACAGCATTTTCGTTATCTTAAAATATGGCATCAAGCAGTGTGAAATTCTAGGTGGTCTGACATTTTAAAACAATCTAGTATTTGTCATGCGAGAGCGCTGGCATATACGGATTACATGTGACTGATCATGGTTAAAGGCGTTACCAAGGTCTCGATCGAGTTCATTGTTTCGTTCCATCCACCAAGTTGTTTTAAAATGGCGGACACTTCAAAATATCGCCAACTTTAGCTATCAAACTTGTAACCCTCTAAATAAATTCAACTTGGATATAAGCTACGGTGGGGTAACTGGACCCACATGATAACTGGGCCATAGGTAATTTCATAAAAAACCGTTGATGTTTTTAAAATTTTTGCTTTTGTCAACATTCCACCCCCATCTCTACTTTGACAATTCTATCATAACTCTGTCTTTGCTGTGATTGGTTGCGGAAAACATAGATTTCTTTTTTTATAAACAACGTCGATTTGGTTGAAATTCCTCCCCTTTTTATTAAAATATAAGAAGTACTTTTATTAAACAATCTTTTTTTTTAACGATTAGACTTATAAATACATTAATATTATTAGGTGTCTATACATATTTACTTCATGTTTGAAATGTAAGCACGTTGTTCCAGTTACCTCATAAATCTTTCAATAATGAGGTAACTGGGACATATATCAGGGGTAACTGGATCATATGGGATCCAGTTACCCCAACAAATATAAATATTTTTTCTGAGTTCCTCTTACTACGGGAAATTAATTTCTCCATTGCCATTTTGCTTGCAATAAAGGAAATTATATAATACCATATTAAAGTTACAAAATAAAGCTTACATAAAGAATGTTGGCGGGTATGAAATCAAATTTCTTAAGTGAGACAGCCAAACCTCGAACTTTTACGATACAGATGAAGTTGTGTACATAAGACAAAGTTAAATTATTATAATATTATCAAAACAACAAAAAAAAGATCTGTTCGATTTAAAAACATGGTTAAATTTTAGACACATTTATTGGACTTATCGAACTTTTATTGAAGTAAATAAAAAAGAGAATGGTATACTTATGTACTTACGTTTTCGCTTGTTTACAGATTTGTAAAATTTAATTTTTCCAAAAATACCTATGTAACTTTACAATTACCTATACTAAAGTACATAAGTGTTGACTTAATTCTTATGTTTTTTGTATAAATAGATGTAATAATTTATGTAATAATTTATATATATATATATATATATATATATTATATGTATATATATATATATATATATGTGTGTGTGTTTGTGTATGTATATGTATATATATATTAAAATGTTATTTTGAAAATTTCTGTCTGATATAGGGAACATAACTGAACACATTTAGAGAGGTTCCGACTCTAATTCAAATGAACATTAGCTATTGGAAGCTGAATTGCCAGAATCTCCAGAGTCACCTTGTAAAATCAGGGCCCAGTTACCCCAAAATAGCCCACAACTTGACGAAATTCTCACTCATATTCAGTATTGACGAAACTGAAATAGAATCTTCTGTAATAGGGATCCGCCAATTTTAGCTTCGTGTGTTTGAGTAAAATAAGCTAGATATTTAAAAACAGGGAATATGAAAGACCTTTTCATCTCGGAGCAGGACGGAAAGACTTTTTTATTTCGTGTTGGGTCCTTTAACATAAATGTATGTACATATAAATATACAAATATATATGTTACATTATTAGATCTAATTCCGCGATTTCCTTAACTTATTCTAAATTACTACTTTATATTCACTAAATCCTTATCCTTAATTAATCTCTATCGTTAACTCTGTTAAATTCCCTTTAATTTAATGTCTCACTTGTCTTAATCGCTTAAATGTTACACTTTTAGTATTCTTAAATTAAATGTTCCATTCCCGCGCATTTCTGATGTTATCCTTTTTTCCTCCAAATTCATCCGCTAGTTCTGTTCGCACTCTTTATATGACGTGACATTCTTAATTATTCATTGGTTGAGAGCGCGACCTACGTCATATTTGTATCCATACATTAAAGGAACAAAAAGTTGATACTCGCTGTGTTTCAGCAGATTTGAGTCGTATTTCCAGTTTTCATCTATCCCCTGGTCACCGTCCTGTTATTCGATTATCTGGAACTTTGTTGAAACCTAATTACTACTACAGAGCGATGGCTAATTATCTTGGTGGAAACTGCACTTTCTGAAAGATGTTCTAATAAAGTGCTTAGTTGATTATGAGTTGTTTTCAATTTCTTCTGGGGAAACTTCACGGAACGATGCATTCCACTGTTTTCACTCGACAACTGCATTTCAACAATTCGTTCTACTAATATAACAGATTTCATTTATCTGTTCTGACCACTTTTTTTACGCCATTATCGCTGGATGAGATCCTCAGCTATTATCGTGACAGCCTGTACTGCAATTTCAAAGATAAAGCCAATCCAAAGTTGCTAGAATGCAACATATATATATATATTTCGTATGTCCAGACTGTTTGAAATATTAATCATTTATAAATCTATCTGTAACAAGGCCCCTTTTTTTAATTTCGCAAAAACATATGGATATTTAATCTAGAAAAGATGAGCCGAAGCCTCACCAAAACATACTGCTTTTTATCCTTATAATCAAAAATTTCTAGTATTTTGTTTTCTTAAAAATATATGTATTCTTCTAAACTTTTTAAAAATTTTGAAGATGGCATAAATTTTGACTCTGTAAATGGTCTAAAAGAATTGTGCATAAATACGGACGTATAGTTACATTTTACACATAAAAAAGATTAACTGATGGAGGCACGAAGTGACCTGCTATAGCGATTATGACTGGAAATTTCCCGTGAAGAAAGATACAGTTATTAAAATGAATACGAATAAATTTCTGGGTTTTACGATATTTTAAAAAGTTAATTAAAAAAAATTCAGTTTAAAAAAATCTGATAATAATAGAAGTAGAACATTTTCGTGTAAAGTAATGAAAGGTTTTTTTTTTTTTTTTTTTTTTTTTTTTTTTTTAAATTATTAAAAAAAATACATCTATATAAAATTCGCTCGTAATACATTGTTTTGAGTTCAATTTTTGATTATTATAATGTATTCATACAAATATCAAGTGTTTTCAAAAAGATACATTTTCAACTCTCTATGAAATACTGAATAGAATATCTGTGACATTATATTTCAATTTTATTACAGCATTCCCCACAATATGTATAAATCGCTTGAAAATATAATGTCATATAAAAACGATGGGTAGCATATAAATTTTTTTGGTTACTTCATGATTTTCACTACGTATTTTTCCAACATCGCAACAAAGAATGTCATCCGTTAAAATAAATGCAACGGAAGGATTTCGACATTTTGTTCAAATCCCTAAAGCCAGCTATTTTTTTATATCTATTTTTTGAAATATGGGAAAATAAAGTCACATTTTGAATCTATTTTACGACCCCACCTTTAACTTTTGTTCTGGGACAGTACCAATAAACATACTCTGTTTCTAATATTAGTATTATTATATTAGTATTATTAGTATTATAATATTAGTATTATAATATTAGTATTATAATATTAGTATTATAATACAAGTATTTTCTTATTTAATGTACATTTTAAATAATTTACTTCTTTTTTATTTCGATATTTAAATTGTATTAAATAAAGTTGAATAAAACATTTAAATAAACTAGTTTTTAACCAGAAATTCATTTTTTAAGATATGAATGTTACACCTGATTTTTGATACATTTAAATATATATTTTAATGAATCCGTTATTTAAATAAAAATACAGAGGCTACAGAGGATAAATAAATTTTAAAAATGATGTTTTTTATGTGAAAGAAACAGCAATTTTTAATGTGTCATGAAAACCTTGTGAAAAATTAGAACAGCAAAAAATAAGTACACTGTAAAAAAAAGACATTTTTACAGTACAAAGTACTGTTCATCTCGCGCACAAACTTGATCACAGTGAATGTACTGTATCTTTCTTTGGTTTCCTGACTATATTAACATGGAAAATACAGTAGTTGCGTAAAATTAACACTACAATGTGCTGGCAATATGGACGCCAGCAGTTTGTGCTGTAAAAAAAATACATCCAAATCGCCAGCACATTGGGCTGTTATTTTTACGCAACATCTGTATTTTCCATGTTAATATAGTCAGGAAACCAAGGAAAGATACGGCACATTCATTGTGATCGAGTTTGTTCTTTCAAATTTACAGAAGGTTTTTTTAAAGTGTATATAGGTATAATTTAATATCTATGAACTACACACGACAACTTGAATTTTTTAATTTGCTTACATTGAGTGAAAATTTGTCAAAGCAAGGAATCGAACCCGACTAATTGGCATAGCGCATCAGTGCTTTACCAACTGAACTAATCGGATACCCCCCACCCTTAAACATTGGCAAGTCCACATCTACAGAACAATATGGAATACCTTCATGAGCTAGAACACTGTGGCAAAATTGAGCCGAAATTAACACAACATCAATGAAATGATTTATGTAGCTATGAAATATGCCCGAAATATTATTGTTTTAAATGCATGGATATTTACTTTTCTAAAAATATTGGTGGTAGATCATTGGTGCGCTATTCCACTGACCCCGTTTCGAGTACTGGTTAAGACACTTGGTTTTACGTCTTGTTGGCAAAGTAATAATTAGTGACATTGAAAAGTCAATATTTCAGTTGAATATCATATAGATACAAAATTATATTTATATATCATTTCACAAACGCTGGGTTTATTTCGCCACCTGTTTTCCGCAGGGTTGTGGCGCTTGATGATATTTCATCTTGTGCTGCAGATACAGCATGCAAACAAATAAGAGTGAAATGTGCAAGGCCTACCAGCGAGTAGGTCAGTTGGAAGAGCATTGCTGAACAATGTCCATGACCTGGGTTTGAGTCCTGGCTTGGAAGCCTTTTAGCTGTGTTAGTTTTACTGCTTGTTAGCAAACAAAAACTTCATAAAGTTAAAAATGAGCAATTTCCATAATATTTGGATAGTGTTATTTAATTAATATATATATTCATTTATTCAGCTCCATATACATATACAACAAGAGTTCTTGGTTGGCGGTCAGATGCTTGCAAGGCAAATAAAGCATTCCAGACAAAGTAAAGAAATAGTTCGTGTTGTCAATATTAGATATTAGAGTTATCATTTACTATTATCCTAATTTACGATTATCTAATTAAGATATACTTATCAAATTAATAAATGATTAAGTAATCATGTAAGTGATAGCAATAAACAGTATTTTTGACCATGGATGCGAACTAAAATTTTCGTCACTGTATCCTTCCGCTCTGACCGTTTGAAATCATGCCGGAAAATGCCCCACCAGTGGCTGAGAGGTTCTGCTCTCGAAGCTGGTAGACGGGAGGTGCTGGGTTCGAACCCAATCGCGCCCGTCGGCCTAACCGTTTCGGAGTTTTCGTGGTTTTCTTCGAAACCGTGGATTCCCATACGTAAAAACGGGTTAGGTTCCCTTAGAAAGACCCCCACGAAGGGCACTCCCCCAGGGCCTATATCCCACGTGTAGATAATTGGCCGTCATAAATACAAACCAACCAAACCATGCCGGAAAATAGGAAGACAGGTCTCATGTTTTATATGGAGCTCGGTGTATTCATATGAATCTATCATAGTGCATCTTGAAAATTTCAGTTATTTTATTATTGTTGTTATATAGATAATTACTGAAAAATATCCGGTATTGTATATCACTGAAAATAAAACTCTTTCCATTTACTTTTATTAAGTTTTCTTACTATGCGATATGAGTACGTAATAGGCAAAAAAATCATGACGGTTGCAAAACCTTAATCATATTTTAGTATTCCGCTAAAACTGTTGTATTAAAATTAGCTTAGATATTGATTTTCTAATTATACATTTCATTTTTATATTTATAACTTTACAATATTTTAAAATAAAAAAATTTGTGTTATTTTATGTATAAAAGTATATTGATATATTCTTAATGATATAATGCTACGAATACTCCATCAAAAAATATTTATGTATATCTAAGTTTACATTATAATACGTTAGCCGTTAGTTTGAAAATACATTAATTTTAATTTACATTTACAATAATTATATTTAATTCTGTGGTAAAAATGTTTGAATCATATATCTATAAAGGATATATATATATATATATATATATATATATATATATATATATATATATCGGGCGTCCCAAAAATGACTGATGGATTTTAAAATTCAATAACTTGCAAACGGTAACAGATATTAAAAAAATTCTTGCAGGCGTGTTATGTGTGATGTCAGGAGTTTTTTTTTTGCAGTGATTCTTGATTTTAGTTCGACTTTCAATCAATAGATGGCGCTGAGAGCAATAGGTGTTCAGTCCAACCCGATTTTTAGTACTTCGGGATCCATCCAATGCATTTTAATCTCCTTTCTTCCGTATGAAAGAAGAGAGAGACTGAAAAATCCAGCCTGGATTAAGCGGTTATTGCTTGCAGCGCCATCTATCGATGCTATTTGTAACTAAGACTGAGAGTCACAGCATAAAAACTTCTGACATTTTACATAATACTCCTGCAACAATTTTTTTAATATCTGTCACCGTTTGCAAGTTATTGAATTTTAAAATCCATCAGTCATTTTTTGGGACACCCGGTATGTACGAGCATATACTAAATTTAAATTGTTACTATACTAGGATTTAGTATATTATGTTTTGAAAAAAAATTTCTACTGCATCAAATTTTATCTATGCTAACATATAAAACTGGAATTTTAGTTATTTTCAGAAAGGAATCTAGTTACATGTATATTCAAAATTTTCAACAACTTACTGTCAAAATAATAGACGAATTTCGTGTATTAGTGAATGCCATTTAAATTTGTATTTTTAACTCAATTAATATAATTGAGATACATTAAAATTTAGTTAACCACAAACTTCGAATGTTTTATAGCACATTTTTAATGATTTTAAGTGGAAGAGAAACATATCAATATTTAGCATTAAAAAAAAAAGTTACAGTTCTCGATAAAGCAACCAGACGGGTAATATGAAATAGTGTTACATGGAATAAAAAAATTGCAAGGAAAGCAACGATTTAAAAGAATGACCAAACACATTTAATTAGAAATCCTTAGTAAATCGTCTACTAATCATCACCTTCTTTGAAAAATTGTTTTAATTTTTAGACTCTACTTGAAACTGTTGTCTCGCACATTGGAAAAGTGTTCAAAAAAGTGCATAGAATCTGAATGTATTTGGCACCTCTGATTATGCATAAAAAGTGCAAAAGAGACATTGGCAATACCATCATTCGAAATTTTCGGAAGCACCGGTATTTATTAGTAGGGAGGAATTATGTCTGTTTTTCTTTTATCCGATGGTGACAGAACTCACTACCGGGAGTTTATTAACCGAAAGTCCTACATAACTTGCCATTGGTGCCGAAATTGGAAGTTATTTTAAATGCGGGTCATGAATATAATGGAGTTGATTCTGCTGTGTGTTGATATTTTTATAATGATAAATTGACCGATGCTGTTATAAATCCTCATTGTTCCAAATAATAAGGTTAATGCATTATTATGGTTTTCTATGGTTAATGAATAATTAGAATACGTCTTGATTAGTATAACTTATTACCGAAATTTCCATTACTTATTGAATGTTTTGAATATGGTTATAAATCCTCATTGTTCCAAATAATAAGGTTAATGCATTATTATGGTTTTCTATGGTTAATGAATAATTAGAATACGTCTTGATTAGTATAACTTATTACCGAAATTTCCATTACTTATTGAATGTTTTGAATATGGTCTGAATTGCTTTTTGCATAGAGATAAATGACTTTGAAGTGCATTTGGGATGGAATTTATCAATTTCAGGTGATGGTTCGGATTTTAAGACCTTAGTATTTATAAGTGGGAAATCAATTATACATTTAATTTCATAGTTATGAAGATATTTCTTAAATGAAAAACGGCTCCTTGGATTTTCAAATTTAACCTACTAAATTTTCTTTTTGACGTATTTTGAAAAACACAATAAATTTATTATTTTGACTAATTTAAACTAATTAAAAACAGCACACAACATCTACAAATTTTACTTTGGGAGCTGTTGAGGGCTTTTTCCCATAAATTCTTCACGGAAATTTATTTTAAGTTCAGCTTTTTATAGTTTCATGTGTTAAAATTTTATCTTCCACAGGTAGACTAAGGCATAGTAAAGGCATGGACGAAAGACTTTACTTGAATTTTCTGTTGAATTTAGTTTGAAGTAGCCCGAAGTGAGCACATAACACCCCCCCCCCCCTTCCACTCATGTATTTTGAAATTTAACAAAGTAATCTTTTTTTAAGGTTTAAAAAAAGTAAATTTATTATTTTCGTGTAACTTAAAAAAAAATTAAAGACTAAAAGAAAGTACAGCTATGAATTTTCCTTCTGGGGGTGTGGGAGAAGGGATTTTCCCCTTAAATCCAACACGGAATATAATTGTTATGTTTTTTTTTAGATTTTATGTGTTAAAAATTTATCTCAAACGTGTTCAAGAGGCAGTGCTTAATTCAGATGGCGGTGGTCGGGCTCCCCCCCCCCCAGTACTTGGAATTTAATAAACAGAATTTTATTGTTCTTCGATCTTGTAAGACGTGTGTTAAATTGTAATATTCAAATAAGTTTAAATAATTTAAAAGTATATGAAAAGCAGTTAAAAATTGTGGAAGGGGGGGTTACTCTTGTAAATACGCTACGGAAAATTTATTTTTATTTCTGTTTCTTTTGCTGTTTATGTGTTAAAAAGTAAGCTTCAACAGGTAGTTCAAGTCAGTGTTGCATTCAGGTGGCGGTGAAGACTCCCCTCTCGCTGCGGATTTTGAATTTTAATAAACTATATTTATTTTTATCCGCTTTTTAAAGACATGCTGCACTTTGTTTCTTTTCGAGTAACTTAAAATATTTAAATGGTTGGGAAATGAGGAACGCAATTTTTTTTCTTTTAAGTAGGATTGGGGCGGGGCTTCTCTCACACGAATCCTTGAAAGTTACCCGTCCCCCTCCATAGAAGTAAATTTTAAAAATGATGTTATTTTTAACAGCTATTTACTGCAAAATCACCATAACGGACACTCCTGAATAGCAGACACCTCTATTTAGCTGACAGTTCTATTTTTCTATCCTCAACATCTATATGTTTGAACTTCTGGGATGTATAGAACATGTTTGCTTTCCCATTTCTCGGTGAAGGTTTAGTCGGGAGGACAATTAGGGGCTAATAATAAATTTAATAATAAAATAATATTTGCGATCACCTATGCAACGGAAAATGCTGGGAATATTTTGTCACTGTGTTAAATAACTATTTGGGTCCTGTTCAACTTGTGAGTGCATTTGTGTAAGCATAGCACTCATATTCGTGAAGATGTCATTGTGTATGTGAAAAATTCAAACGTTTTTTGTTTATAGCATACCGAGTTTTCAATCGAATATTACACAACTTTCCGAAAACCTGACAAAGAACTGTAGCAACAGCATACTGCAATTAAAACATGAATATATTGACTATTTGATGAGGTATGGGCATTTGTATGAAATAAAGTTTAACTGCGCATGCATGGAAGATCCTAAAATTTTTATAATATAATTTGGTAGTCAGCTATTTAGGGCAACGTATATAAAAAGTCCAGTCAAATATCGCGAAAATTCACAAAGATAGGGACGATATAGTGAGTTGCTTCCTAAAAATAGCTTTATTATAAGGGATTTTACACAACTTTTCAATCAGCTCACTAAATCTTTTTAAGTTTTCACAACATTTGACTGGACTTTTTATAGAAGTTGCCACAAAATACTGGCTACCAAATTATGAAATAAAAATTTCGAAATCTCCCACGCATGCGCAGTTAAAAATTATCTCATAAAAATGCCCATATCTCATCAAATATTCAATATGTTCATGTTTTAATTGCAGTTTACTATTGCTACTATTCTTTGGCAATTTTCGGAAAGTTGTGTTAAATTTGGTTGAAAACTCTGTATGCTATAAGCAGAAAACTTTTGAATTTTTCACAGACACAATAACATCTTCACGAATATGAGTGCTATGCTTACACAAATGCACACAAACATTGAACAAGACCCAATAGTCATTTAACACAGTGACAAACCATTTCCAGCATTTTCTGTTACATAGGTGATCGCAAATATTATTTTATTATTTAATTTATTATTAGCCCCCTAATGTCCCTCCAGACTAAATCTTCACCATAAAATATTAAATCAAACATGTTCTTGTCATTCTTGAAGTTCAAGAACAATTCGCCAATAATTTTTGTAGATATTCGACAAAACGTGTGCAAAGCATCCAGTCCTTGTACCTTAACTTTTGGAGGCCAGTGTATAAAATTAATCATTCACCAAATGTTTTGTTATTCAAAATTCTGGGAACACAATTGATCAACTTTAAGGTACCTTACGACAATTTAAGCATAAAATTCATGAAAATAAATTATTATTCTGACTAAAATCTGGATTTTGTAGCATTTCGATATTTAAAATAGTTTTCTTGAGAAAACAACGAAAAACCCAGGGAATTAATAAACCAACCAACTTTTCAATTATAAAAAAAAATTGGGATTTAATTATTCAATATTAAAAAATATTACAGCGAATAAAATGTCTAATTAGGAGTTATGAATGATAACAATTGCAATTTTAGTTTATGAGTTATATTTTTTATTTCAAAAACTATAATTTTAAATATTTTTCACAAAAACTCCGAAAAATCTTTTAAAATGCAGATGAAACACAACGAGTTGCCTAATAGATCGTCTGTAGTGTATTTAATTCTCCCTTAAAATTCTGTGATTGAATTTTTGTGGCAATCGAACCACAGAACATGAATTTGTCTTGACAGAAGTATAAGCGTTTTATATACAGGGTGGTTATAATTAAACTACCTCTATAAACAGCATCCTACAGCGCAAACGGTTGAACGAAATGCGACGAAATTTGGTATATGGACTATACACGAGATGCTCACAGAATTCCGAAAAAAAAATCGTTCCAAAATGTCCACCAGAGGGCGCTTTTTCCAGAAGAATCATTAAATTAAATACAGTGAACACCCAAAACAGAATCCACAATTGTCAATAAATTATAATATTGTTTCTGGATTCTGTTTTGGCCGTTTATTGTGTTAAATTTAATGTTTTTTTCCGGTAAAGGTGCCCTCTGGTGGACATTTTGGAACTAAAATATTTTTTCGGAATTCCGCGAGGGCATCTCTTGTATAGTCTACATACCAAATTTTGTTGCATTCCGTTCACACATTTGCTCTGTAGGATGCTGCTTATAGGGGAATTTTAATTATAACCACCCTGTACATTTCATTTATGTAAGACGCAAATATGAAACTTTTAAAATTTTGTAGCAAGATAGTCGCAGTTACTACTGGTTATTTATCAGAAGTCAAAGATTTTGTTTCAGCAAAAACAAATTCCACATTTTGATTAGAGATTAGATCTTTTTGATTAGATCTTTTTCAAAAAAAAAAAAAAAAACTATTGATTCTATGCAAGAGTTCTGTTGTACAATTTCTGAAAAATACGTAAAACCGCATCCTAAACAAAATAAGGCAGTTATATGAGGAGGTTTAAACGGTGTGTATCTACTTATAATAAAATCTGAGTGCAGGGGACCGTCGGAACCATGCCGGTGCGAACCACTCAGGTCTGCGAAACGACCGTAGCTAAACGCCATGTTAGGCTTAATGAAAAACATATTCTAGCATATGACGGCTAAATGATATTTTTTTCTATTTGAAATCATGGCTGTTCAGCATATTTTCACATAAATATGTGTATGATATCTATTAATATGTATTAATATCTAAATTAAAATTAAGCTATTATAAACATGGAAATCGGACGTAAACAAACGATACTGCTGCCATTCAGGTTCAAATTTCAGCAAATCTACAAACAAACAAACGACTCTTTGAACGCTTCATTAAAAAAAAAATAATAAATTAAAAAATTAAAAAAAAAAATAAAAAAATAAATACACGTTAAACCCGATGTTGGTCTTAAAATATTTGTAATAGTTTATTAAAACCTTTAAATATTTTAACTTTGGTTAAAACCTTCAAAAACTGTTAAGTTCTAAACAGTTAAATTCTAAATTTAAAGGCCAAATCATCATCAACAAAAACAAGTTCTAATTTAAAAATAACGGATAACAATCGCCATCTAGGGAGAAAAGATAGAACTTTCGCTCTAAAAAGATGTGTTCAAACACATTGCATTACATGTATTTTTAATTTATTCAGAATGATTATTCTTTTGTACAATTTCATATTTACTGTGACATTTGTTTTCTGTCTTATATGACAAAGTAAAAATTATTCGAATTTGAATATCTAAAACTTTCAAATCCATTTACAATAAAGAATTATTTCAATGGCACTTCAGCATTATTTAAAGGGAAATTAACCCTTTATGTACCGAATTATTAATTCATGAAAATTTCATCTTCTAAAGCATTTTTCGTGAATTTTTGAACCAAACTTAAAGGATTTACATAATCATTAAATAAATTTTAGAAGGATTCATTAAATTTGAATTTATAAGGGTTTTATATACTGTTTTATATATAAATATATATTTTTATTTGTATTTTGTAGGAATTAGGAATTAGGAAATCTACAAATATAATGTTCTTACAATAGAAATATTGAAATAATTCTCATTTCAAAAATCCCCCCCCCCTCACTCCAACTCCAAGAAAGCTGAAAAGATGCAAAGGCCAAAGAAATCATCCTTTAAGAAATATTTTTGTTTTGTGTAACCCATAAAGCTTTTTGAACATCATAAAGTAATGCATCTATTACTCATTCTAAATTGTATTTCTACTAATCGATGCATTAAATTAATTTTATAACAAGTTATTTTAATTGTACTTATAAGTATCGTCAGTAGATAAAGGGTTAAAGAGACAATTTTTTCTGTACCGAAGGCTGCGAGCAGCGCCTGTGTAGGCCGTGTTAATTCCCAATAAATTAGGAGCTTTTGTTTCTTTCTAATTCTTTTGCCGTGAACTTTCTGTTGTAATCGTATTTTTTTTTTTTTTTTTTTTTTTTTTTTTACAATGCATTTCATCAGATTTGAAGACATTGCAAATAAAATGAATATTTCTTATCGGTGCAGCAAATTTTAATTATTTTGCAGATAAAATTAGGAATTTTAACAGAGTTTGTAGCGAAAAAATAAAGTCCCACTAAACAACAAATTTTTAATGTAGAGGGAACCTAAACAAGCATTTTCGTCATAGAATGTGTAGCTAGAAATGGAGCGTTTAAGCGCTGGTGACTAAATTGTAGTTTACACAATTCCTTTGTTCTAATCATAAAAAAATCAAAGGATAATACTTTTAGATTAACAAAATGCATGAGGCATCTTTTTTTTTCTTTTTAAGTCAGAAAAATATTTTTTTAACTATCGTTTTGGCAGATATATCATTTACTTTCCGTCATTTTTCGTCATAGAATATGTAGCTGGAAATGGTGCGTTTAAGCGCTGGTGACTAAATTGTAGTTTACATATTTGATTGCTCTAATCATAAAAAATCAAAGAATAATGCTTTTTGATTAACAAAGTGCATCAGGCATCTTTTTTTAAGTCAGAAAAATATTTTTTTAACTATTGTTTTGAAAATTTATTATTCACTTTCCGTCATTTGTGACGGGGATAATATACTGGTGTGTATATATTTTCTGTTGTAGATAAGTAGGATTTGTAAAGTGCAAAAGAGTTGAAAATTAAGTATAAAATAGATGTAATTATTACTTTTCGTACACATATAATGGTATGAAATTAGTATAATAAAGTGAATAACTGTTTATGGAGGTACTGTATATTAAATCATTTTTACATTTCGGAGTGACCTGAATCTGTTTTAGCATTTTTTTGGATGATTTCACATAGATGTGAGGGATACTTGTATATTAAATTTTCCTCGCGGTTTTAGGTGATTTTAGCTGTGTCAAAATATAATCTAAGGTTTTATTTTTATTATTATTACATTGCTATTTATTGGAAATTACAGTACTCTGTAATTTTTTCGGAAAGTTGAGTGGATTCACTAAAGATTTGTTAAAAGTAACTGTATTTAAATATACTTTGTAATGTGTATCTCTATTAATTTCACTAACAAATACTTAATATGCCTACAAACTAACCATTTTAAAAATAAATACAAAATGTTTTCTTTTATATTAAATTTCTAATTGTGTTAATGGTTCGGTTATATCACAATTATTTAATTGTATCACGGCAGACGCGATATAACAAGAGGTCGGCGCATTGTTTAACAAGTGTATTCAGTTTCGAGTGCAAATTGAATTCTTTGACAAAATCTGAAAGTAGCTAGCTAGAAACTAGTTTAGAAAAGTAGTTTTAGTAGCTCATTTTTATAAAAAGTAGATATAGTTGTAGTGAACTAAATTTTCGACAAAGAAGTTGTAGTTATGTAAATTAAAAAGTAATTTTCCGACCACTGATTAACATGTAGTTTGAGTAAGAGAGGTCGAAAGACTTGAATTGTGGTAATAAATTTCGCAAAAAAATATTCTGTAACTGCTTGATTTGTGTTTTTTGTGCTTTTTTTCTGTGAATACATACGGTGACAAAAATTGTTAAACATGTTTCCTTTTTATTTAGTGAAAACCAATTTTAACGCAATCCAACCTAGTTGAAATGTTTCATGGTTTCGGTTTGTTCGCCGTTTGTCGGATCGCCATGTAATATTTATATATTAAGGCTCCATGTAGAATATCCACTATTGAAATGTCAGTATATAGCGTATATTGTTCGTTTCCAGAGAAACACAATATTCATTTTAACTTATACTGAGGGGAAATATAGTTTGGGGTACTTTTGGAAATGATTAAATGATCATTTTTGCAATCCACTAGCATTTATAACTCGACATTTTGTTAAAAAAAATATTAAGATATAATAGTTTCAAAAACATTTTCATGAGTAACAAAATGGTATTCATTTTCCTGTTATCCGTTTTTCAACAGGTTTAAATTGTCATTCCAATTTTCATGATGCAATTAAATAAATATACTCTCAAAAACCATTATGTATGGTGCCTTTAAATGTTGATTCTATATCTTTTTTTCAAAACAAAATATAAATATTTAAAATTCAATTTTTTTTCTTGAATTCGTTTATTGCAATCAACCGGAAGTTCTTTATATCTGAACATCCGAATATTGGCATTTCACATATCCAGAGAATTTTTTATTTAACTCATCTAATTTTCGCATAATTTGCTATAAGTTTCAAATCATACAATTCCTTTGTGCTTAGCAGACCCCAGTGACCTTTGCCAGGAGAGTCATTCACACAATTCTAATTTAGTAGGTCAAATATGTCCTTAAAAATGTAAAATGAATTACATTCGAGTATCGATTACAAAAACAGAGTGCGACGAGCCACGCTTGAGTGTACGATGCAAAAGGCAGTGGTCCCCAACTCTAGGTTTGTTTGGAAATATTTTCTTTTAAAAATAAAATATACAGATTCGAGATTGTACGCTACTAAAAGTACTAGAACCTCAAACTCTAAATCCTACCGGAGAAAAATGCCTGAATTTAATTCGAATTTGACGTATATTTAAGTTTATTATTCCTGGTACGGGCTACACCGGATAGTTTAGGTACCATCTTAATAACAAAATTAATCTCTAAATATCTTTATATACATAAAAAATAATACTATTTATTAATGTGTTATAAAACGGAGAGAGAATATCAAAATTATTTTTGTTCTGGTAACATTAACAAGGAAAAAGACTAACATAATTTAAGTATCAAATTCTTTACAAATATTGATTTAATAAAGACGAGTGTAGTAATTAAGATGTAATTTCCAAGTATCTACTTTATTTTTAGAACAAACTTCTAAAGAAAATATACATTTAAAGATAATTAATATGTTTTTATGAAGGAATTAATTTTAATTTATTAATGCCGGTTCACTTTCTAATTAAACCAGTCAGTCCTCTGGAACTTATAGTGGAAATATTTCCGTTTAAATACATAACATCTTATTATATAAAAATAATTACATCTTTGATTTTTTTTTCTTTTTGTTAGTTATATTTGAGATAACAAATAAATATATTTGACTATATGTATATATATATATTAATTTACGTCCATTTGTTTAAAAATGATAATTGTATTACAAGTTTGTACATAAGTTATATTTTTGTTGCATTTGATAACGTCATCAGATAATTTAATTGTGTCAAATGTGGATTAAGGGACTTATACGTTTATACACAAGATATTAATTACCAGCACAAAAACGAAATCAAGTCAATTTGCAACTTATGTACATAAAGTTTTCTGAGGAAATAACAAACTTAAATTTCTCAACTAGTTTAAGTGTCTATGTACCTTTACTGCATCAGGACTGCCACGAGCGACTATTTTTCTATTCTATTCCCACTACTATTTAAAAAAAAACAGATTTTCCAGTATATTCCTCTTGCAAAGGTTCTCGAACAGTATGCCAATAAATTTAGTTTTGAGAAAGTTGCGTAAGGTAGAATTATAAAATAGTCGCGTGTGACAGCCCTGCTGTATGCATTTAAAAAGACATGTGTTAACACTTTCCAACTTGATTGAAAAGTAAATAAATAAATAGAATGCTAAATTCATCTTTAAAAAGTTAAACTTAAAATCTACGCTATGACCAAAATACTTAAAAGATGATTAAATATTTAAATAGATGTTTAGTCACTTTAATTTTTCTTAGTGCTTTCAGCTATAAATATAGCCTTCGTCCTTCGTCAGACAATACAAAAAATACCTCCTCCAGTGAAACTGAAAGATCTAGTTAGTGCCAAGATAGACCCGATAACAAAAAATGAAGTTTCTGGAGTATATGTAATTCCACTAAAAGCAGAAAATATTTATCTCTAATTCATAGGAATGATTTCTCGAAAATTTTTTGAAGTACCACATTTCAGCAACAGCCCTGTCAAGACCTAACCAGAAGCAGAATAAACAGATTAATTTCGAAAATGCTAAAGTTATATGCCCCTTAAAAAATATCATGAATTAATTATCCGTGAATCAATAGAAAACATCACTAAAGATAATACCGTTTATAATGTCGTTTATCTTACAACATATCCAGTATTTGGTTTAGTTTGCTTAAAGATTAATAAGAGAGGTGATATTTCACTTTCTTCTATATTCATATTTTATTTTCCTCCACCCTCTTACCTTAATTTAGATGGAATCGCCAAATGTTTTCCGGATCTAAAAATTGACTTTCACTTTCACTGCTTTCCACATAAACTACGTGAAAATTAAAAAAATAAGACGTTAATAACAGTGTATTTTTTTAATTCTCTGACGAAAGCTATGTTTATAGCTGAAAGTACTGTGAAGATTTCAA
The DNA here is from genome assembly GCA_963932465.1 of Maratus speciosus. Classification (NCBI taxonomy): domain Eukaryota; kingdom Metazoa; phylum Arthropoda; class Arachnida; order Araneae; family Salticidae; genus Maratus; species Maratus speciosus. Next base: position 114,296,165 of record OZ010800.1, read on the forward strand.
TCAATTTAACATCTATTTAAATATTTTTGTCATGTTTTAAGAATTTCGCACGTACTGTAATTTTTATAATTGAAAATTTTAAGACTTCATTTCCATTACTTCGTTTCGCCTGGTCGTCTGCCCGAGATCTATCACTCAGAAGTGTACGCCGCTTTCACTGTAATATTTATATGTTGTTGACGGTTACTATAGCGCGATCACTATTGAAAATGAAATGTGTAGCATTTATATTTCGATTACAGAGGCTGTCAAATGTTAACTATTGCATTACGGCCAATAAAAAAAACAGTTTGAAATGCATTATAATGATATTACATCGTATGAAACTCTTGCGCATTTATAAAGTGCACTAAAACATGTAGTTTGTTGAATGTGGGGAGCAAAGTATTTATTAATCATTAACAGGGGCAAAAAAAAAGAAGTATGTTACACAATGGTTTTTAGGGTCTTGTACTTTTTTAACCCGACAAAAATCAGCAAACCATTTAAAGTTTTATTTTTTTTTATCACCAACATCTTTTTATGTAAAAACATGAAATTTCCATTATTAATTGAATTGGTCATTTTGAAAAGGTGTCAACTCTTATGGGATAGTATAAAGTCGACTCCATTTCAGAAGGACTGAATCAATTAATGATATAGCGTATTTTAATATACTACCATTAGAAACTGCACAATCTTTTTCAGAATTTGTTCTTTTTAAAATTAAAACAAGTAAGAATTAAATTTAAAAAAAAATCAGAAAACACCTACTGCGTAAAAAGCGAACTAATTAATTATTTCTCATCAATGTGAAACTATTTTTTTTATATTACTTACCTATTTTTTATTTACTTGAATTGGTGACTTTTAAGTTGTGTTTAACTGTTAGTTCCTATCTATAAACACTGTTTTGATGAGGCCTATAGATGTCTATGAATGTTAGTGTTGACGTAGAGCTAGTGATCCTACCTACACAACTTCCAGGTAGTGTAATATTTAAATTGAGCTTCTGACTGTAAAATAGTCAATGACAAAACGTCTTCATTTTGAAAGACCTATCCAATTATATGCCACTCAATATCACGCGTAAAAAAATTTTTTCGTCTCTACAACCATTTTGAATTTCACGGCCGCCATTTTGAATTTATAATAACAAAACCTATCCAATAACCATCGGACGGTTATGACGAATCGATAGAGACCTCATTCATTAAATCCATCCATCCGTTGGGATGTTTCGAGGGGGTATAAAGAAATGCACATACCTAGATACGCGTGACACTCATAACTCTTCTTGGCAGTCGGGTAAAAAGATGTTACAAGTTTAAAATATACAATTAATTTAAAACTTCTTAGTACTTTCAATCCTTCCAGGCTCATCATCAGAGAATATCTTAATAATTATTAGCAATTATTACAAGCTATTATTCTTTATAACTGTTTAGCATACGAATATAAAAAACAATCGGTACAAGGTTCTAATGATTGCATTTGAAAACTTTCCAACGATATCGCTGCCGTCCTGAAATTTGGTACATGTATTATTGGAAGATAGAATCAATATTCTAACTGTATCTACTGGACAGACCATTTTTGTATTTCTCACTTATTACACGCAATATTCTGTTTTAGGGATTTGAAATGTATTTTTCGCGATAACTTTGAACATTATGTAATATTTTCTGAACAATCGATTTGCAATAATGAATGCGCATTTATCCCCAATTGTGAACAAATACAAATGGCTGCTGTTTCTCATACTTTATTTCTCCCTGTGATGTCACAATTTGAGCTACTGATATAGGTTTTATCTATATAATACACTCCAACATAGATTAAAATTGTCTATGAATTACCTTTTCTGCGAGTCTGTCTGTCTATCTAACCATCTATCCATACCATGACTCTCTTAAATATAATCGGATTGCTGTGTATTTTATATATTCTATGTACTGTAAAAAAAAAAAAAAACCACTGTAGATTTGCCAGAACAAACTCGATCACAGTGAATGTGCTGTATCTTTCTTTGGTTTCCTGACTATATTAACATGGAAAATACAGTAATTGCGTAAAATTAACAGTACAGTGTGCTGGCAATTTGGACGGCAGCAGTTTGTGCTGTTAATTTTACGCAACTACTGTATTTTCCGTGTTAATATAGTTAGGAAACCAAAGAAATATGCAGCACATTCACTGTGATCGAATTTGTGCGCAAGATGAACAGTACTTTGTACTGTAAAAAATGTCGTTTTTTTTACAGTGTGTTTACATTAGAAAGTTTATAATTTATTATTAAGAGTATGAGAACGTTTATAGCTCTTTTAATGGGATCTACATATGATTCTGTTACATTCGTATTTATTGGGAAATATTGATTACAATATTTTTAATGATGATACAATAATTCTAATATAATGAAATTGAATTGCATCATTGAGCAAAACTAAATCAAGTTTTTCAAGGCTATAAAGCAAATAAAATCTATAGTTCAGGGACTCCAAAACATCCATCACAATACCATCTATGAGGAAAATCTTTTACGAAAAAATTTAATGAGGCTGTGATACTTCAATGAATTAAAAAAAATAATTATTTATGTACACTGCTACATATTTCTTTTCTATCCTTCATGAAATCCATAACATTTGCTGTTCTTTAAGTAAAACGCGCAAAATAATTCTATATTCAGAATATGATTACCGAAACCGCATTTTCTGATGTATTAAGCACTTTTAAACTTATTTAATACTTAATATAACAATTGGGGTATTTACAGTCAAGTATTTGAATGTGAAAATGCTGTTATTAAATAAGTGGAAACGCATTTATCATTTTAAACTAACAAGGAGAGGGCCAACCTTGTTAATTACAGATTTTGATTATTTTAATATATGTTGCAGGGTAGAGACCCTTTAGTGTTAGGTTCAATGGATTTTATCCAACGCTCCTTAGTTCTTGAGAGACCGGGGGGGGGGGGTCTAATATTAATACACAACTTAAATACTTACTTTGCGACTAAAATGATAGGTTAGTCGTAGCTCAGTTGGTATGGTGTTTGCCGGCTGCTCCGCGGGCCCGGTTTCGATACCTGATTGCGCTACGCTTGTTTTTCTAATTTTTTGTTTTAAAAATATACTTGTAACTATAATTTAATAATTTCAATTAAAAATTTTAATATGATGCATTAATTATAATGTTAACAAACTTAAATTTATAATTTGTTATTTGTAAACTATTATTTCTCATCCTTTAAAGAGGTTTAAAAAGAAATTGGATCTATTATTAAATGATAAAAATTCCTAAAATCGTGACAAAATCTGTTGTAGCGCCATCTCGTTGTGATAAAATAAAAGAATATTCAAATAAAATAAAAATAAAAGTAGAAAGAAGATAATGGGAAAAGCTAAATAATTGAAAGCGCAAGCGTATTTATTACAAATTTCAAAATATTTAATATGCAAAAAATCGGTTTTAATTTAATTATGATGCTAATTTTTAATATAATTATGCTTGTTACTTGAAAAACAGAATAATAGTATTATCGCATTGACTTCCTTTGTTCAAGCAATGCGTAAATGATGTTTCTATTAAATTACAAACTGACACAATTGCTCAATATCACTGCATCGATAAAGAATATATGAAATACATTTTAAAAGTGATTTTTAAAAAAAATAACAGTTTTATGATGTTCTATTACAACTATTTAGTTAAAAGTAAAAAATTAAATAGGTTAATATTATAATTGATATACAATATTAAAAATTTTAATTGACAATGAGATTATTAAGTTATACTTACAAGTATACTTATAAAACAAAAAATGTGAAAAACAAATGTAGCGCATTCAGGTATCGAACCCGGGCCCGCGGATCAGCCGGAAAACGCCATACCGACTGAGCTACGACTAACCTACCATTGTGGCTGCAAAGTAAGTATTTAAGTTCTGTACTAATATTAGACCCCCAATTTCTCATGAACTAAGGAGCGTTGGATAAAATCCGCTGAACCTGACACTAAGGGGTCTCTACCCAACACCATATATTAAAATAATCAAAACCTGTGATTAACAAGTTTGGCCCTCTCCTTGTAAGCCTTACGGAATTATTTCTTATAATGATTTAGTGAATTTAGGGTTACTAATTATGATAAAATAATACTAGAATTAGTAAACGTAAAACACAGCATGTCAAAAATCTAAACTATAATAATTTGAATTAAATTAATAATTTCTTCCTACATCGCTTTAAGTGAATATTTCGTAAACTACATTAAACCGAGCCAAACAAGTAAACTACACTAAAATATTTTTTAAGTGTTAAAATGGTTTTTGTACATTATTACGTAAACTTACATGAATTGCAAAAAATACATTGTAACGATTTAATATTTTCATGCATAAAATGTGTGGATGCCCTGTATAAACTTTTGATAAAATACAACACAAAAATATAACATAAATTTTATATTAAATAAATAATGTGAACGTTAAAAAGTTCCACAATCTTACTTTAAAGGCGGCTAATGTAATGAATTAAATTTAAAAAATAAAAAAAAAAACGACTGCGCAAAAAGAGAACTAATTAATTATTTCTCATCAATGCGAAACTATTTTTTATATTACTTACCTATTTTTTTATTATTATTTACTTGTATTGATGACTTTTAAGTTGTGTTTAATTGTTATTTCCTCTCTATAAACACTGTTTTGACGAGGCATATATAGATGTCTATGATGGTTAGAGTTACAGTAAAGCTAGAGATCCTACCTACACAACTTACATGTGGTGTAATATTTAAACGTAGCATCTGACTGTAAAATATTCAATATAACATCGTCTTCATTTTGAAAGATCTATTCAATGATATGCCACTCAATAATGGTGCGTATTTTTTTTTCTTTTCTGCGGAAATTTTGTATTTCACTTCCGCCATTTTGAATTTATAAAAACAAAATGTAGCCTATTACCATCGGACGGTTAAGACGAATCGATAGAGAACTCATTCATTAAAATCCATCCAGTCGTTGGAATGTTTCGAGGTAAAAAAATAAACCACATAAGCGTGAAACACATGTAACCCTTCTTGGCAGTCGGGTAATAACTCTTTTTTTTCACTCCGTCAGGCATTGCGCGGATGATATCTTGAGAACATATACATGGATTGTTATGATATTTGATATATATAATAAGCACATATCCATTTTTAAGGGGTCTTGTACCTTTTAAACGCGTTGAAAATGAACGAAAAACTTCAAAGTTTGAATTAGTCTATCTTCAAAGCCTTTTTATGTATAAACATGAAATTTTTGGGTATTGATTAAACAGATTATGCTTTGTAATATGCTACCATTAGAAATTTATTAACCCTTTACAGAATTTGTGTATTGTTGAAATAAAAATAGCTCTTTTTTTACCCCATAAGTCATTGCGCGCATGATATCTTGAGAAAGTATGTATGGAATCGTATGAAATTCGGTGAAGATACTAATCATATATGTGTGTTTAAAATGATCTACTCTTAGGCTAAAATTATTTCATTAACTATATAAAAAAATATTTTCGTAAAAAAAAAATAAAAATTTTGTATTTTTAATGAATAAAAATAGTCATGACTAAAAATATTACCATTGTAAATACTTAAAAGTAGATCATTTAAAACACACATATTTGTTTATTATATTTACCAAATTTCATGACAAACCATACATACTTTCTCAAGATATCATGCGCGCAATGACTTATGGGGTAAAAAAAAGAGCTATTTTGATTTCAACAATACACAAATTCTGTAAAGGGTTAATAATTTTCTGTTGGTAGTATATTACAAAGCACAATCTGTTTAATCAATATCCAAAATTTCATGTTTATACATAAAAAGGTTTTGAAGATAGACTAATTCAAACTTTGAAGTTTTTCGTTAATTTTCGACGCGTTTAAAAGGTACAAGACCCCTTAAATTGATGAACTCTTAGGTTCAAATTCTTTCATTAACCTTGTAAAAAAATGTTTTTGTAAAGAAAAAAAATTACATTTTTTAATGAATAAAAATAGGGATTACTAAAAATCTTATGACTGTAAATAATGAAAATACAGATAATTTAGGAAAGACTTATGTGTTTATAACCTATATCGAATTTCATATCAATACATATATATGTTCTCAAGATATTATGTTCTCTATGACTGACGGAGTAAATAAAAGAGATATTTTAATTTCGAAAGCGCGCAAATTCCGTAAAAGACTAGTCATTTTCTAATGTTATTATATTAAAAAAGACAATCTGTAATAGCAAAAAATTCATGTTTATACATAAAACGGTTTTGAAGATACACTAATTCAAACTTTGAATTTTTTTCGTGATGTTTGTCGCGTCTAAAACGTTAAAGACTGTATAGTGTTTCAGTATTGCTAAACTATGTATTACATATACCGTCCGTACCATCTCAAACTATGCAATATGAAAAGAGTGTTGTCAGTGGGCTACTTAGTTTAAATTCAAATTTCTTGATTGGCACCACTTTTCTGAAATGGTAAAATTCCCTTTCTTTTCGCCTTAATTGTTATGTCATTAAATAAGGCAAATTTTTCTATTTCAAAAAACTGGTATACATCAAGAAATTTGACTTTAAACTAAGCAGCCTACTGACAACACTCTTTTAATATTGCATAGTTTGACATGGTACCGAAGATATTCGTGACATTGATACGTAATTCAGAGTTTTCTAGAAAAGATAATCGCTGTCGAATAATATGTGCATAGCATTTATCGTCCATTCAGAGAGACACTCAAAAGATCTGGGATAAAGTACTGTATGTTGTACATTATCGATATTTGCTGGAAGTACGTCTTCATATATAGCATGCATTTTTATGTTTAACAACAACAAAAAAAAAAAAAAATGGACACTACGTGGTGTTTATAAATGCTATAGACCATATATAGGGCTACGGAAAGATTCCAATAGAATTACTGAGTATGAGAGTGAATTGCCTAAATGTAATTTTTAATTCAGGTATGCATTTTGAACATGCAATATCCGTAGTATACTAAGATAGGATTTTTAAAATGTTAATAAAATCATATACAGGGCCATGTAAAGAAAACATAGCCCCCTGTGGATGACAATTTCTGTAAATGTAATTTCATTAGTTTAAAGCGCGTTTGAAAATGTATTAAATTTTAATTTAATATGTGGCATGTGGAAAAAAACTGCTGGTAATATACAGAGCTGTGCAATAGAAGTCTGGTGTGTTTCCGTCTATTAGTAGAAATTACTGAATTTTAGTATTCAACGTAGTGTGCATTTTATTATTTAACTAATTTTTTCCATACTATTTACGATATATAAGAATCTATAAAAGTAGTACAGGGCTGTACAATGGAATAGGACATTTTTCAGCTATGAACGATAATTTCTGAAATCTGGTTTTCAAATACTTTATACGTTTTCTAAAATGTTTGTCTGAGTATCTTTTTTACCTTTATTAAACGGCGAAATTTTGTTAAAAAAAATATGTAAGTGTTTCGTAATCTAAGATTTACCCATGATTTTTCGTTCTTGCTTAGAAAGAATATAAAATGTGTTAAATGGCTTTAAACTTTTTTTTTTTATATTTAGTTGTATTGTGTACTTTGAATTTCTTATTTCCTGATGAAATATGAAGATTACTGCATTCCGATGTCATGAACAGTAATATGTAAAAGCTAAAAACAAAGGACAGAATAAATAAAATTTTATAATTTTAAACTAAATTAATGATTTAATCAGTCGAAAAAGTCTTTGATTTTCTGGATGCATACACGATAACAATACCGAAGGAAAGGTAAAGATTCTGTCGTTTGTAGTACTTTATTTTCTGCTTTTAAGAATATCCGGAAATATTAATAGGGAAGGAAGAAACTCACAGGAAATTAAATACAGAATTCGTCAGAAGAGAAAAAATGTAAAAGTATTAAATTATGTTTGGTGGAGTAAGGAGATCTCTAGGAAATGAAAGTATAATATAAACAACTCTATTGTTAAGAGCATATTGTTAAATGGAACAGAAGGATGGGGAATTATGGAGACAGAAACAAATAAATTAGCAGCAGTAGATACGGATGCCTTAAGTAGATCATGCAGGATATATGAATAGAAAGAATAAGAATGAAAGATTCAAGGAAACGATGAAAATAAAAGGAACCCTATTAGATAATATTAAAAGGCAATTAATCAGGAATGACCATATTAAAAGAACGAATGTGGAAAGACTACCCAAAACCACATTTAATTATAAAACAAATAAAAAAAGGAAACAGGGAAAGCCGTGAAAAAACTGGATGGACGACATTATAAAGGCAATGAGGGATAGAGGTCTGGAGGAGGAATGGGCCCATGACTGGAAAAAATGGAAAAATATGTACTATTGTAGATACTTTGCATGGCGACATCTCATATCATAAATCGAGTTTATATATAAATATAAGAATAGCCTTTTTCTTATTTATCGTTCCAAATGCCTTTCATTCAAATATATATGTGTAAATACTCATTTAGTATTTTTTTAAGTTCGGAGTAAGTTTGGAAATGTAGATTGTTTAAAAATAAGATTTAAAAAAAAGTCCTTTGAAATGAGACGAAAGAGCAATTGTATAAAAAAAAAAAAAAAAAAAAAAAAAAAAAAAAAAGTTCGAAATTGCCCGTCAAACGTAGCAAATGAGGTACATTCGTACTATGACTAGTTTTATAAATATTTTTTGCACCGCATATTGTACTGAATGTATATTTTAGTACTCTTCATAAGTGCATATCAATTTCATTCTGTTCGAAAGGCTGTAACATCATTAAAATGCACTTGAAATAATTTTTTCCCATTACCCGTAATGTTACGGAAAATTTTTGACTGTCCCTGTAATTAAACTATACATCCGATTTTCATAAAATTTAAAATGACCCGAAAAAATTTTGCAAATATTATATATTTAAAATTTCAGATCATTCGGAAGGCTGTAACATCATTAAAATGCACTTGCGACAATTTTTTCCCATCGCTCGCAATGCAACGGAAAACTTTTGACTGTCCCTGTAATTAAACTATACATCCGATTTTCATAAAATTTGAAATGACTCGACGAAATTTTGCAATATTTATATATTTAAAATTCCAGACCATTCGGTTGAGTAGTTTTTGCTCTGTTATATGCGGACAGACAGACCGACGGACTGAACGACGACTATAGGTGCTACGTATTTATATAACTATGAACGCACCTAAAAAGAAAGAAAGACCAAACTATTTTCTTTCGATGCAATCTTACATTTAAACATATGAATTTATTTTTCGTCCCCAACCAATATTTCATTATATCTTCCATCTGTATTATTTTATTTCCACAAAATTTTGTATTTTGAGTGAATGCAATATGAAACATTCTTTCATTATAAAGAATTAATAATAATTTATTGTTCCGTTCTTTCACTTATTCCATACGTTACTGTATGTCACTGTTATACATGTCGATACGATTAATTAATCAAAATCCTTCCCTTTGTTTCTGTATTTTTTTCGATATGCGTTTTATTCTCAAAGTGAATTAATGTGTATTGTTAAAATAGGAAATCTCTCACATAGACAGAAAAAAAATTTATTACACTTTGTCACAGAGTTTAAGAAAATATTTTACATTTTTTTATATCATACATCACAGCTCAAAAATCTCAATAATTCACAAATTTGAATAATCTGTAAAAAGTTCTGACACAACACTTTATGGAGAGATACATTAAAAATATTCATTTTTTATCCTCAAATAGTTTCTATTGTAGCATATATACTTTTTGGTATAAAAGGATTTCAAATTCTCACAATACTTTGTATTTGAAAATCATTTTTATAAAACATTGGCCACAAAGCTCACGCATTATTTTATTTTTATTTTACCCTGCAGAAGGCTTAATTAAATTAAAAATATTCATCTTGTTGAAATTAGTATGGGTATTCAACACCGTACCTGTAAAAATAAAAATCCATTAAGCAATCAATTGAATGAACATAAAAAGGAAAAATATTCTATATTTGTTAAACATCAATCTAAAACTAGGTAATTCATTGATAACATTTTAAAAAATCATCATATGTATAATGCTACTTACCACCCAATTGTACAAAATGTGAGTTTAAAATAGCAATACATGACATGGCACTAGATATAGTAATTCAAGCGCTTGTTATGAAAAAAAAAATCATGAATTATGGAAGTATGTTCTGCTGTTTTAAATTCTGAAAAAATACACTCGTCTTCAAAATTGACTCTTCAAGAGAATAGTGGACTTTCATTTGAGCAAAATCTAAAATTATGTTTCTGCCCATTTTTAATCTGTTGTTTGTTTTGAACCATTTGCGAAAACGGCATGAAGATTTGATTATTTTTTACAAAATTACAAGCGTTTGAAATTTGTACACAAACAAATTTTTAGCGCATTCATACACTTTAAATCTGTTTTTCCCAAAACTGATTTTTCAACATTTAATTTTTTTTTAAATACTCGCAAGCGTCTTAATTTTTTATGGAAATTTATGATATTGTTACAGATTAATTCTGATATTTCTTACATAGAAACTGTGTATGCATTTTAAAATTCGACTTCTTTAATATAATTAAATTTTATTTTTAACTTATTAAAAGGAAAAATTTTCATGAAATCGATATTCAGAAATAATTTCTAAAAATTTGTCTATTCAAGGAATTAAAAAATCAATAGATATATTTGTTTGTAATAGAGTTTCAAGTGATAAAATATAAAATCGAGGAAATAACTCAAAAATTAAAACGCGTGGAACGTTTTAAAATTTTGTTTTAATTATTGTTTTTTAATCCTAAACTTATAATAAGATCTAAAATTCTAAAGTCTATATAATTATTGTGAAATGTATATTTGCACAAATTTTCATAAATCTATGACGAAAATTAAATAAAAAAAAAATAATAGCCACCGTCCCATACGCAAATGTAAAAGAAAATCCTTTATGCAATGTTCTAAAACCTTTTTAATTATTATCTTACTTAATATTAAATAATGGTGTTCGGATGTAGACCATATAACGAAACTATAATAAAATCGTCGGTAAAATTTATATATCTAAACTAAATTTATTTATTTATTTATTTTCAATAATTTAAACAGCTATCGAATACAAGGTGGTATACGGGGACTTACTGTGTTACAGAATATAGATGAAACTCATTTATTTAATTGTTAACTATATTAGATTTTTTACATCTACCCTATATATATATAAAATCCTAATGAAACGAATTTATGAAACGGTTACATTAAACGACTGAAATTTAAAGAATTTATGAAACGATTCTATGAAACGACTGATTAAACAACTGATAACGTTTCGCGGCTATTTCTCCTAAAATATGGAATACTTTGTGATGAAATTAACCCAAAAATCCGTATTGATCAGCAGATCTCAAAACTGGTATTAGAATTTTTAAATTCGAATTAGTTTTCGAAATATTAATATTTTTCTAATTTTAAATAGTTTTTTTAATGATGGCAACTAAAATTTTAATCATAACATATATATATATATATTTTCATATTTTAGAAAATGTTATTATTTTAAACTAATTTGGCGACCAGGTTGGCTTCCCTTAAATGTATGCTAAAAACACTGTTTTTTTTTTTTCATTATCATTTTATTTAATATAAAACTTTTATTTAAAACGGAAAAATTCAAAATCAATGGTTTTCACTTTTTTTTTTTTTTTTTTTTAACGAAGCGAACAGAAAAATATTAATTGCAGATGTCATATACGCACCGGGATACCTAAATAACGCAAGAAGGACGTTATTTTGCCTGACATGGTAACCCGGCTATTGTTGCTTATTTATTAATAAATGTTTATTTACCTTTATTTTCTTTTTATTAAAAAAATCTTATAAATTGTTTTGTTCTATAGTTATTAATTATTTCATTATTTATTGTTATTTCATTTTAAAAATAATAGAAAAGAATTTAAAAATACATATATAACTGGTATTCAAAAACGAGGTTTTCGCCAAATTGTCGTAAAAAAAATCACGCTAAACCAGATTAAATATTGCAACAAATCCTGAGATTTAATTTCAAATTCAAAGCAATGTTTTAAGGGTACAACTTAGTTCTCTTGTCGACCAATTTCGCCAGATTATGTAAATCGCCAAAGCACTCACCAAATTATAAAAATTGACGTATTTTTTTTATTTTAAATAACGAAAGAACAAATAAAGGCACAGATGTCATACACGCCTCATATTGGCTCGATTTTTTTCTGACGCCAATGCCGTATACGCAACGGGTATTTAACTGGCGCCAAAGTATCGTTATTTTGCTTGATATTGTAATCCGGATGTTGTTTATGCTGTTGATGTTTTCGCCAAAATGCCGTCAGAAAAAATATGGGACGTATATGACACCAGTGCCCAAATACATTAGCATAGCATTAATAAAAACAAAAATAAAACGTCGAAATAAAAATCACTTGATGGCGTAAGCACGTTCCTTACAGTCAAGTGAATGTGACATTTACGATCAACCAGTATTGGCATTTAATCTTATATAGTCTGGCGAGAGACTTTTGGTCTATGGGATAACCAAGCAGTACCTTCTTAATTTACCACTCGAAAAATAAAAAAAAAGCTAACTGGCGAGTTAAAAAAAAGTATTGGCGAGATTTGCACACTGCTAACATAAAAGTACCAAGAATTCTTTGCGATCATGGCATCTTTTATGTAGTTTTATTCGAAAAAATAACCTTGATTCTTTAATCAAAATGGAAACCTTTCTTATAAAAAGCGAAGGGTTGTAATTGTTTATGGCAGTTACATGACTTGGACTATTATAATATAAGTGAAATGATGGTGAAAGAATAATATTTGGCAACTTATCGCCTGCGGCTTGCTAACATTAAAGTACCAAAATGGCCGCCTGCAATATAAAAAGCGAAGGGATCCGCCGGGAACTGTTGATAATAGTTACACGATTTAGGCTATTATTATAGAGATTGTTTTCAATTCTAAAAACAGCGCAAAGAATAATATTTCCTAACGATTAAAAATTTATTTCCATGTGACTATTAAAAACAGAAAAAAAAAAAAAAAAACTTTAAAATTACTATTAAATGAGTAAGTGTTAAAAGCAGGAAAATATTGAAAATTATGTCTTGATAATTGTATTTACACGTGAATATTAAATGAGAAAGGAAACTTTAAAATAATAAATACATTATTATGCGTTTAACCCTTTCAGGGGCAAGGTACATCTATTCGTAAAATGATGAAATCAGTGAATGGCACCAGAATTTCCTAGCAAATTTCGAAATAGGAAAATGCTTTTGCTCACTTACTTAATAAAAGGAAAATTTTCATTCCAATATTCTAGTGCCAATTTTGCATTTAAGAATTAAAATTAAGTGATCCAAAAATGAACCACTGCTCTTGAGGGGGTTAGAGCGGGTAGATTGTAGTAGTTGTAGTAAATTGTATTATGTCAATCGCATTATAACTCTATTAAAATGTACCGGGAGGCAAAGACTCTGTTTACTTAATTCATTTTATTTTAGCTTCCTTTCAAATGTTTAACTGATCTTCTTTACTCGAACACAAAAACAACCATTGGAAGTCTTAACAGCAATTGATTCGGCCTTAAATTTTCGCAATCAAAGGTGTAAATGAATGTCAACCCGTTTAAAGGGAGATCGCTATAGGGTTTTTCATTATAATTCAATCTTCTCTAATCTTTTTTAAAACCGATCAAATTAGCGTGCTCTTAGATTTTGAGGTGTCTGAATGGGGATTGGCAAGCGTAGCTTTCAGGGGGCAGAGCCCCCTAGTTTAATTTATATATTTTTTTAGAATACGCGTTAATAATATCAAAAATCTTATTTATATGAAAAATAGTAATTAGTTAAATAAACTTTTGAATATTTTTTAAAGCGATAGTTTTGTACTGGCCTCGCCACAGAAGTTAACATCCAAAGAAATCACCAACAATTGACATTTCAAATCAGCATTTTTTTTATTCTAATCATTTTAGTTGTTTACGTACATAGTTTTATCTTATGACTTAAATTTCCATTTTATTTATTTTTCATATTTTATTTATTCATTGATGAATGTTTTAATTTCGCTATGTCATATAACCTGGAAACATATGCTCAGCTACTTATATTAATATAAAGTACAGACAAAATAATCATATCTGATCTTCGACAAACCGAAAACATAGGCTGTTGAAACATGTTGCGTGAAAATTATTTTAAAAACAATAAATCTGAGCAAATAGCGATAGTTTTTCAAACCAATTGCGATACAGTTTTGAAACAAACTTATTTTGAAATTACATTTTTTTTTCATATTCGTTGGTATTAAAATTGAAAATGTGCGATAAAAAAAAAAAAAAATGCAGTAAATTTGAATTTAATAGTTTGCTGTTAGCACTGTCAAAAATACATGAGCGTTACGCACGGATTTGGTTGTACATTATAATATAGATTTTAAAATATTTTAGCGATTAGCATATAAATGCAAGTAACCATTGTGAACGTTTAATAATTATTTCACCAATAATGTATTTTTAATAAAAACGTAGGTAACATCTATGTTTCTAAATGAAATTTATATTTTTTTTTGTTTTTTTTTCTCAACAACATCAACCTTTATCGAATACAAGGGCATATACCAGGTGTTTCTTTCACAGACAAAAGTCAAATAATTATGCAATATCTCAATAATTATTGGAATTAACTTCATCTATACATTGTGCACAAGCGGAATTGTGTAAATTTATTTATGGCGAGTGATAAGTCTTGGGAAGAATTAAATAAAATTTTGCCGACAATTTTGGTTATACGATCTATATTTATGCTCTGTGTTACCATGATAAATCACTTTCGTACGCATTATTTTGTATATATTTAAAGTAAGATGTCAAATCTTAAGCATATTTAAAGGCAAAATATGATTAGCGATTGCCCTAAATCTAATGGATTTAGACGCGATTTTGCTAATGTCTATTGTTGTAAATATATCGAACAATACCTATTAAGTTAAAGAAAATTCTTAAATTTATGTCAACACGTTTTGTCAGATACACAAGTGCATATGTCTATCCATTCATGTTAAAATTATTGTATTTCAAATGATCACCATGTATTTTAAATAATTAAATGGAATGTCGCACTTAAAATACAAAGAATAATTAAAATAAAAAGAAAATTTAAAATACAAAGAATAATTAAAATAAAAATAAAATTTAAAATACAAAGAATAATTAAAATAAAAATAAAATTTAAAACACAAAGAATAATGCAAGAAAATTTATACATATACATGCACACTTATATATACATACAGGGTGGTTCAGAACTATAGGTAAAAAATGTAAAGGTAGGTTGAGGGGACCGAAATAAGCAAATAGAAATGTGGGTGCGGAAACACAACGTTGAGGCTGTAGAGGGCGCTTTTGAGTTAAGCATATGAAAGCGCTTCGATGACTTAAATCGTCATTCTCTGTTCGGATTTTGAGCAACGCGAGTCTTTACACTAATGTGGAGCTTACCGACATGCATTTCATGCATGTGCTGCACTAGGAAATGGAGCGGTTGATCAAAGGATGTAAATGGAAAGATTCCAGCGTAGGAATCTCCTGGATCTCCAAACATTTGAGCGTCTTCATCGAGAATTGTGCATGAGTGTATCATTTTAAGCAGAAATATATCGCAGAATACATGCAGTGGAAGAAGCAGTATTACGCACTGTGGATGATAGTCCTTCCGCAAGCTCGAGATCTGTTGGACGTGCGTTGGGCGTGAGCCATTTCCTTGCGCAGCCTCATACATGAAATGCATGTCAGCAAGCTCCGCATTCATGTAATGATGCATAGTGCCCGAAATCTGTGCGGGGAATGACGATTCAAGTTAGTGAAGCGCTTTCATATGCCTAACTCAACAGTGCCCTCTCCGGGTTCAAAGCTACATTTCCGTACCCACATTCCTATACGAAATCTGCTTATTTAGGTCCCTTCTTCCTACAATTTACATTTGTAATAATAATTATTTTTAAAATAATTGCTGGGACTCGTTAATCTTTTCCGTGGCAAATAATTGTGTTTCTGCAATGTTGAATTTACACCAAATATTCTCCGAAAAATTTTATTATCACTCGAAATAATGTAATGCAAATTTACAATTTTTAAATATGTGAAATTTTATTTAACAATTCTACTGCTATTTTTTATTAAAATTAAATGGGATATGATATAATTTATCGTCGTTCAAGGAGTTAAAAAAATTATATTTTATCGTTAACTAAGTTTGAAAAAATAATATAATAATAAAATTATAATAATTAGTATAATAATTTATAATAACATAATAGTGCAGTCTATATTACCTACTTAGTATAGTTTCGTAATAATTCGACAATTTGCAAGAATGTTAGGCTGAAAAGAACAGAAAGAAAAACAGATAGACAGACAAAAATACAATTTTCGTATCCTGATGGAATTGAAATATAATCACTACTACAACAAATTTTCACACAGAAAAAAAAAATATGACAATAGAAGCATTTTCCCAATAGTTATGTTTAGAACTATTTAAAAATTATATACAGAAGAGATTTATCACCTCATGTGTTGGTAGTGGATTAAAAAAAATGGAAGGGAACGCTGATCGCAATCTTTGCAGATGCATACGATGTTTCCGATTATTGTAACTATTGTAATGCATTTTTTTTTTACGTCCGATCACTTAAACGAACTATTATTTATTTTTGTGGATTTGTTTTGAAACTTAAATTTTTAAACCCTTTTTCATTTAAGACACGACCCCAATAAATCGTACACGATTGTCTTTTTCGACATCGATTGCCAACAAACTACGACAAAATCGTCATCGAATTAGTAGGTGGAAATACGCGTACTATCTATGAATCATTTTGTTTACGTCGATGTCCGATATTAACAATCGTGTACGATTTATAGGTACCGTGTTCGGTAAATGGAAAAGCGCTCTTACCATAAAAGTTTTGTGGTATGCTGTATTCTTCCGTAAAGGGTTGTCGAATTTTATATGAAAATAATTATATTAAGGCTGTTCGTCACTCAGTTTCCAAATTCCCATCGGTAATGTTAAGTTTATAGGCATTTGATGAATTATTTCATTTAAAATGTCTCCTCCGAATATTAATATATTTTTTTTTATTTCTGTTTCCTGCGAGCTCTTCTTAAAGGTCTCTTTTTTCTTAGTTGCCAAAATAATTCTAAAATCTGTGCTTAATTAAATATTTTATGTGCTAAAAGCTTACGAACTGGGAGTAAGAATTTAACGCTTCATATAAAATTAAGCATAGATTTTAGAAATATTTTGATAACTAAGAAAAAAGGAGACATCTTTTACGAAGAGTATACAGAAAAAAGTAGTTAACAATATTAATTTTCTGAGGGGATATTTTCAATATAAGAATGCATCAAATTCCCATAGACTTAACACTGCCGAGGGGAAATGGGAAACTGAATAACGAGCAGCCGAGAATTTCCGTTTTTCAATGAACTCTTTTGACTTGGGTTAAATTGACACAATTTTGGTGAAGCTATAATGATGAAAATTATGCACAATTACGGCCCAATTTTGGCGATTGCCTCACTCATCCTACATTGTAAAAAAAAAAAAAGGAATTTGTACTGGCAATCAAGACACCAGTACTATTTCCGTATTTTAATGGAAAACTTTCCGTTTCTCTGGAATTTACGGGGGGGGGGGGGATTTTCTTTAAAATACGGAAATAGTACTGGCGTCTCTATTGCCAGTACTTCTTTTTCTTTTCTTTTTTTACAGTGCAACATTTTTTTTATTATTATTACAGTTCATAACTAAAAAATACATAAAAAATAATTTAAGTTCAATGACCTTTTTTCTTACACTGATAGTTCTTGCGCACGTTGCCAACCTTGCAAACAATCAGCTGTTGCTGTTACTGTGTGGGGATTGGAGGACGGTGGTGTTAATAAAGGCTGAGCTTCCCTAACGCTGACACCTCGTTCTGTCTGAGGTGTTCGATTGTTCAAATGGAAGTGTCCATCGACCGATTCATGGCTATTTGTGGAAGAAATAGTTTGTTGGTAGTGATGCTTTGCTTTGCTGGGCTGAACAAGATCTAGTGTCTGGCTACCGTCATATTCCGCTTGAGAACAGTACTGATTAAGCATCATAGAAGTTGATAGGTCTTTAACTAAGAATGGTTTTTCACCAGACTGATGTCCTTCTTCATCGTCGCTCTTCTTTTCCTAAAGTTAATAAAGAAAAAAATTTATCGGAAAAGGAATAATTCAGTAAAAACATAATTTAATGTATTTATGTAAATTTAAAATTTTTATTTAATGTATATTTAATATTGTATAAATCATGTAGAAATGAACGAACTCCTCTTACATTTTTTTTTTCCAAGAAGACGTTATATCGACACAAGTATGTGTTGATTTTTTTAAGTATATTTTTGTAAGATGTTGTTTATTTTCGTGTTTTGCAATACTGTATGTTTTTCGCATATTTATTACACTAATTAGAATAAAGAATTGCAAATTTGGTTTTTGATTTATTCCCTATAAAATATTTTAATACCGTTATTTATTTTACAACTTATATTTTCGCTATAAAGTATAAGCTTCTTATACAGACAATGGTTCATTTGGACAATTATAACGATTTTATGTCAAAAAAGTGAAAGATTTTACAACTTCTAATCGATTCGAGATATTTTTAGAAATAATTATGTTTATAATACTTCTCAAACAAAATGAGACGATAGGTCTTTGCAGTTTGTTATAAAAGATAATTTATTTTAAAAATACTTTTAATATGATGAACATATATACTATGTTTTATACACTATAGTGCATGCTTTTCGGAAAAAATAGTATTATAACTTATCAATATATGAAAATAAAGATTATCTTACAAAGTTTAATTAAAGGATAAAACAAAAATGACTCAATGAGAAAATACATTGTTATTTAGAAAACTATATATTGTGCATAGCAATAAATATCATATAAAATGTCGATTAGATACGTTGGATCTTTAACAAATTTTAGGGAAATTGTTGTATTCAATTAACATTATATGCAGTTAAAAATACTCATAATTACATACGTTAAAATGTAATTCATATAAAATAGATTTTGTAAGACTCTTTTTAAAATGTAACTTACTTGGAAAAAATTCTTTTGTAACTTTTTTTCAAAATTGTCCTTTTCTTTTTGATAATAGATGGCTATAAATATTAAAACATTTAAAACAAGTAATGCGCACCCTACTGCTATTGTAACAACAAGTGCTGTAGAATATGCACGATGTCCTCCTGCAAAATGTGTTATGTTCTGCCTTTCAAGTTTCGATATTAATTCCGTTTCTTTTGAGTCAAACTTCAATGATATATTGCTTTCTAATTTAGTTTCATTCTGATCAATATTTGATGGAATGTCGCTCATATTCGTTTTTGAAGGAGTAATAGGAAGCCGACTGCCAATTAGTGCTGGATTCTTTCTTACTATTCCATCGTAAGTATTTGAATTATCATGATCTTTCAGCTTATGATGCTCAACAGAAACATTTGCATCGCCAGATGTATGGAGTCGAGGTATGAGATTCAGCCAGTAAGACAGTCTATGAGCATGATAATGATCTCGAACACGTGGTTTCATTGCTGAAATAGAATAAAGAAAAGCGAGGATTTATTTATACTATAAGTCTGACATAATAAAAATAACATATATTAGAAATATTATAAAGACATATTCTGTACGCTGACATTTCAAATTTATTCATTCATTTATTCTAGACATATAATCACATGTTGACAAAAAAAAAAAAAAAAAAAAAAAAAAAAAAACTTAGGGGAAGTAAGGGTAAAGAGACCACTCTAAGGTTTTAGGAATTTTTATATCTCTTTAATCAGTAATGTTCTTGAAACAAATACCAAAAATAACTATAATAACGTTAGTATCAGCTGCTTGCTTCTTGAAAGGTGCAGTTTTAAAATGTATACGTTACTTTAAAAAAAAATTATAAACTGGCGAGCATAGGTTAATGCACAAATCACATTTATTTTAGGATGTATATTAAATCGACTTAAGGCAAAGTAACGCACATTAAGAATAAGTATTACGTTTTGTAACATTTTAGTATTAAAATTGTTACAAGATTAAGTAAACGATAAAGAGTATCAATTTGACGATTGGAGGAATACTACTGCCACCAGCAGACATAGAGACAGGAAATGTCGAAGTATCCTTTTCTTTACAGACTTTAATGTTTCGACATGTCTTCTTTGATTGACAGAAAATACTTTTGAGTACATATATATATATATATATATATATTTGCTATGAACAATATACAAAAAAAAAAAAAAATGTTCAAAGCAAAGTAGCCATCCGGCGATTTTAACCAATCTCTTTGTGGTCACTTTTCCCGGTATGACGCCACAAATGTCGTGGCTTAGCATATAATCTACATGTTTTAGCGTTTATAAACACACATAATTTTAAAGGTTATTTCACGCTGATAAAACAGCATGCGAGCAAATAATTATATAATTATTTATCTATAATTTAAAAAATTGTAAAACTTGTCTAAAATCAAAAATGCGAAATAAACATTAAAATGACCTCAGAACTAGAAAAGGTCTAGCCTTTCTTTTAAAATATCAGACAATATTACTAACATCTGTGACGACTGTTTTTACAGTTTCTGCGTGGCCGGAGCACTATACAGCGGAAAAAACTCAAACAGGCCCGTGCCCCAACACACAACTTTAACCGTCCTTCCCCTATGTTAAAACATTTTACGCTCTTTCCAAGATTATAAGTTTATAATTTATTTATAATTTTAGACTGTTATAGTATATATCTTTTACATAAACAATCATAATTTAAAATTATTAAAATATGAAAAATCATTCTGCAGATTAGAGCCGATTACGAAGCTCATACGAAGACATTCCAAGAATATTTAGAACATAAAATAATTTAAAATTAATAAAATGACAAAGCAATTTCATACAAAATATAAAAGTAAAGCCCATGTATCAACAATTATCAACTTTTTTATGTAATTTACGTATCATGATATGAAATACTAATTTGTTTTATTAAATTGGATCTTAAGATAACATAGTATCAATACCAAAATTGCTAAATTATTAATTACTATATCATATTTTTAATCTTTACATTTTAATATATAATTTAAAAGCGTAGATAAATGAGCTTGCTACGCTCTGTAACTATATTAAGATTCACCAATGCTGTTATTTTTCTTTACGATTCGAAGTCGCTTAGAGCATGCAAATAAATATGTTGTCAGAATAGCTTCTTCAAAAGGAAATAAAATGTTACTTTGAGCAACTCCATTACTCCCCAAATGAGGCGCGTCTCTCTGTCTCAGTTCATTAATGCTAGAGTACCAGTAATTTATTTCATGGGAAATTTACGGAAAATTTCTTAATTTATTTTTTATAAAATGCGAATAGCTGGAAATCTTATTTAAGATCTGGTAATTTCCGTCTTTTACATACATATGCATATAAAAGCATTTTACCGGCAAAGTGCCTTTTTTTTATCTTTTGGCTGTCGACACATTTGACTTTATTTGTTACAGGAAAATGTTAAATGCATGGTCATAGCTGCAGTTCTTAAAGTTCTGAAATAAATATGAAATGTTTATTACACTTTTAAAAATTATTCGGCATTTGAATACATTGAAGAGCTTCCTAGTAAAAATAGTTATTGACTCATTTTGACACGACCATTAAAATCGCAATGAATCAGACCTGAACATTTATTTACTTTCATAAAAATGGAATTTATCTCTCTTCCATTAGTTATTTCTAACATACAGAGTGTCCCAAAACATTGAGCTTGACTTGTATCCCTTAAAAATTGATCATAGGCATTATGAATTATAAAGTTACGTTTAAAATGATACAGAAATTTATGCAATCGATTAAAATTTTCAGAGGTTTAAATTTGAAGAAATACTAAATTAAAATTTTTATACGTTCCCAGTACAAATAAAATGCCTAATAAGTGCCCATACACTAATAAATTTATGTACGCAAATATATGGAAATACTGTGACTAAACCACTTCTCGCCAAGATATAAATGCTGAATCACTTTTCACAAAGGCTTAAATCACTTTTCGTTGTCAGGATATGAGTTCGCAAAAGGGAAAATCATGTCGGCTGAAGAGGTTTCAGGGATCGTACGCAAATTACGAAAGGAAACAATGATTGACAATGAATTGAAAACATGTACATTTTAATTTATGAGTAATCCCTCACCAACTTCGTTTAAACACGTCTCTCTGGCGTTTTATGATAAAATACTGAAACTTTGGATCTGGTCCTACTGGTATATGGGGTATATTTTATTTATTGTGAATCTATTGTACAGGGGCCGTATAAAAATTTAAATTTTGTAATTCTTCGAATTTAATCTCCTCAATTAAAAAAAAAAATAAAATAAAAAATAAAATAAAAAAAATAAAAAAAATTAGTACCTTTTTTAACGTAATTTTGTAATTTATAATATATGTATATGAACAATATTTAAGGAATATAAGACGAGGTTAATGTTTTTGGAAAGTCCTGTATATATTTAAAAATATGGATCTCTAGGCCGGTTCTTTACTCGGAGATCTCTTTGAAATACCAGCAAATGTATTTACAATTATGTTAAAGCCGAAAGGTGCTCCTCAGTTTTTGATTTACAATTGTGGCACGCTCCTGTTTATGTATTCAATGGAAGAAAAAGAATTTAGGCGTACATTGATATTTACAGCTAAAAAATATTGAATATAGAAAACTCCTTTCGGTTTCATTATTACAGTGATTCCTCGTATAATAACATCTATTGGAAAACTTAATTCATTTCACTATCATTTCACTAAAAACGTCATTTTCTAAAATAAAACTATGACTTTAGAAATAATGATCATTATCATAATGCAAATTTTACACAATGTATTTTTAGTTTAAGTTATTGATTTGAAAATTTCTTCCAGATATATCTTTTTTCATTCATTTTCATATGAAAATCACATTCCGAATAGCGCTGAAGAGTTACGTTTGAAAACAGACATGAATAAAACGCAAAAAATTTCACCACGACTTATTTGTTTGAGTTTATGACTGAACATGTTTATAACTGCGTCAAAATGACGTACATTTTCGCTAACCGTTCCCTCTGCCAGTACAAGGAATAGGGTTTTTCATTAGTAATTTAAGACATGGTATAGTTAAAAACCTATGAAACTCATGATTGTGAAGAAATTAAAACCCCTCATACATTTCATGAATTAAAATGCTCGATCGATAAAACTTAGGGTTTTTAACCCGGGAAAACTCGTTGCATGAGATTTTCTCTCACCGTCGTACTTTTCTTAAGACCTTTATTTAAACCATTTTTCATTTTAATTAAAATTTTAAAATGTTATTTCAATTATTTTACCTATTTGTGAGTAAAAGTACTAAGCCAAGCAAAAAAAAATTATATTAAGCGAATGTAAAGAAAAAGAAAAGCAACTGGGCACCGTGAGAGAAATTCTCACTAGCGAGTTCTCCCGGGTTAAACTAAGTAAATCTAAAAAATATATAAATGATTATTAGAATAATAAAAATGAAAAAAAGACAAAATATTGTGCGTTGAAAAAGTGTCATCTTTAGAATGTAGGACCCTGTAGCGCCTTTTATCCAAGCATCGATATGATAATCTGTCTAATTTTAAGGGAACCAAGGTAGTAGTTTTTATATCTTTGTGTCTGTTTAAACATTAAAATATTTTATACAAACTTTCAATTTTTATTTTTTATTCATATCAATTTTAATTCTCATACGTACCTGTTATCTTAGAGACTTCTGTGTAATATGAGATAAATAGCTAAATATATTTCCATTAAGAAATGCATTCTGAAATTTGGAACTATAACAACTAAAATAAAGATTCAACAAGTATTTTTCAACTAGTGTAACATAGCTAATTTGTAAATCTGAAAACATACAGTTTTTGCTCATAAAACAAACGTTCCATGCATAAAAAATCCGAAGAGCTATTTTTATTTTAACATAGTATTTGATTTATTGTTTTTTCATTTGATTCATTAATTTTTCAGTTTTCTACAGATTGCTTTGAAATGTTACAGTAAATTTCATATTATAAAGATATTTGGTTTGGCATGTTTTCAAAAATAAGGATTTTAATCATGGTCAAAATGTTCTATCGATGTTCAAAAGGGGTTTAATGATAATAAATGATATTCTTCCATTTTTTTTTAATTATTAATTTTATTATTTAAAATAAATTGAAATTTCAAATCGTATTTAATCTGTAAAAATCATATGAAATTATGTTTTGATTTTTTCGAAGATTAATTTTAGAAAAATCATTAAAAAAATCAATTTTTGTGAGACAATTAAACTCCCGAAGTAATTTCAGTAATTTATACTTCTTTAACAGCTAAAACAAATTTTATATATATTTGATATGTTTCTCATGCTACACTAGACTCTGTATTGAAATTGAAATAGTGGTATTTCGTAGATCAAATATTGTTTATTTAAGTGAGATTCTTTATATAGAAGTTGAACAATACACTGTAAAAACATCTGTAAAGTTACTAAAGTTTTTCTAAGAAACTGGGATTCCTACAACTTTTAATGTAACGGCAACAACAAAATTTTTCTTGTTAACGTTACATAAAAGTTCTAGGAATCCCAGTTTCCTAGAAAAACTTTAGTAACTTTACAGATTTTTTTTTTTTTTTTTACAGTCTATACATGTTTAAGAAAAAAACGATAATAAGTGGCTCTGTGGCGCCAATTTGCGAGTTCTATTAAATATTAAATAATAATAATTTAGTTTTCTTAAAACATTAAAAGAAATAATGTTCCGTGTTCTTCAATAAGTTTTTTTTTCTTTTCTTTTCCTTTTTTTTTTTTTTTTTTTTTTTTTTTTCTTTTTTGAGAAATTGCTGCACAAAATTGTTTAAACTTACTCTTATTTTTTTACAACGGTGAAAATGTTGGAGAAGAACTTAAAAAAAAACAAAAAAAAACATGCATTATTATTTATTTTTTTTTCTTTTAAGTGAAGTACTACGAAAGGTCTAGGTTGCTAGCTCAAAAGAAAGCGATACTTCTTGGTTCAAAAGTATTCACTTTCACTTACATAAATATGCACATACGTCAGATGTTTAGCAGTTGAAAGGTGTAACATGTAAATGAAAAGTCAGTTGGAAGATTTTCAGAAATTTAATTTAATTGGGAGAGTGCAAAATAGATTGGGAGAATGCGTGTAAAGATTTTCTGTTTACCATGTGCGTCCATAAAACTTAAAAACCGTGTCTAATTACCCCTAAAAATTTGAAAAAAAGAAACATAAATATTTCCATATCCCACTTTATATCATATTTCCTATTTTCTAATTTAAAGTTATTTTTCGCAGAAATACTATTTTATGTATTTTGAATATATATCAGGAAGAGCTTGATAAATATCTTATGGAAGTTTTATTTTTTTAAGCTGTATATCCAGTCAAGTTACATGAGGTTTCATAGATATGAATTTATCTTTACAGCGTAAATTATTCTGGTTTTATAAGAATAGCAGGAAACGAGTAGTAATTCGAATTTCCAGACATATTGGCAGCACTATTTATAAATAACTGGTATTGAGTTACACAACATTTATATTAAACTAGTGTAAATGCCCGTCCTACACTACTACACGCGCTAGAAAACTGGGATTCCTAGAACTTTTTATGTAACAGCAACAACAAAAATTCCTGTAACACACACTGTTACAAGAATGTTTGTTGTTGCCGTTACATAAAAAGCTCAAGGAATCCCAGTTTCTTAGAAAAACTTTAGTAACTTTACAGTTTTTTTTTTTTTTTTTTTTTTTTTTTTTTTTTTTTTTTTTTTTTTTTTTTGCAGTGTAGAGCGGTATGTAAAAATTGTGTTTTTCACTTAAAATTTAAAAAAAAAAAAAAAGAGGAAAATAATTGTCAATATGGAAGCGCTTAGATGAGCAAATTTCGGCTAGTTTATGTTCTAATAAACACATTATTAGCATTATCAATACTTTTGGGTAGACCAGCCTTTCTGGCTAATATAACATAAGAAAATTAAGAATTCTTAGAACAAAAGTTTAAGAAACATGCAATAAAACTCCATAATTAACCAAGTCAGCTGCAACTATTAAAAATGTTTTATGATTTATTTGGTATTAAACCTTGGTGTTGTATTTTTTGTAAAACGAAAAAAAAAAAAAAAAAGAAAAAGATTTAGTAAACCTTTTAACGGCTGAATAAGCATGTGCACAACTTTTTGAGTTTAACTTACTGAACATATAAATATTAAAATTACGCACAGAAACTGAGAATCAGCAGTAAGAACATTGAATTTTCTTCAAAAAATGCTATTGCATCTAACAGCGGTGTATAAGACATCCACCAAGTAAGAGTTTAGATGAGCAAGTTTGTTTTTTTATGTTCTAATAAGCACACTATTAGCATTTAGGATACTTCTGCGTAAAACGGGTTTTCCGGCTAATATAACATCACAGCCAAAAGTAAAACTTTTCAATAAATCAAAAATTTTAAAAATATGCAATGTAACTGCATAATTAAAAAATTCTGCTGCAACTACTAAACATTTTTGGCGATTTTTTTGGTATTAAATCTTGGCAAGTGATACTTTTCGTAAAATGAAAAATAAAGAAGATTTATCAAAACATTCAACATTTGAATTAGAATGTGCACAACTTCCCAAGTTTAAGTTATTGAACACATATAACGAATAAAAGTATGCACAGAAACTGGAATCAACAGTAAGGAAATCCTTGAATTTTCTCCAGTATGTTATTGCACATAAAACCAATGCAGAATAAATCCATCAAGCAAGTGTCTAGATGAGCAAAGTTCGGTTTTTTTATGTTCTGTCAGACACATCATTATCATTAACAATACTTCTGGGTAAAATAGGCTTACCCTCTAATATATCATAACAAATATAAGACTTCCTAATAAAACAAATATGCAATTGGACTGCATAATTTAAACAGTCTGCTGCAACTATTAAAAGATTTTGGTGCGTTTTTTGGTATAATAAATCTTGACAAGTGACTAATACCAAAGTATTTTTTGTAAAATTACAAAAAAGTGATAGTTTCATCGCACAAAGGGCGACATTTTCAAAATTTTGAAAATGTCGCCGTTTGTGCGATGAAACGATAGTCAATCTTAATAAAGATATTTTATCACATTTTATAGCATTATTTAGCTTAACATGGAAATGTAAAGTTTTCCCGTGATCCTTTAAAGAAAACCATACATTTTTTTTCACGATCCTTCATCGTTAATCGTGTTTTTTCTGCGACTATTTGAAAATTTTTGCGTTTTTCTTTTGCAATCCTTAACACAATTTGTGTTTTTCCCGCGATCCTTTGAAGAAATTTTCTTTATTTGGCACAGTTGGTACTCGCGTTTTTCTTATATTTCTTCCGTTATACCTCACACCCATAAAAATGTCAAGAAATTTTAATGCATATTTGCATAGATCCACGGGATAATAAAATTCAGTGCCAAAAAAGTGCAATTCCGCGTAAAAGTAACATGTCAGTAAGACGGATTTTTCAGGTTCAAGTCAGGTTCTCTTTATTATATAGTTCTGCATTAATAGAATGAAAAAAAGAAAAAGAAAAAAATAATGGAAACAAAATATTCTGCAAACAGGAATCTTGTAAATGCATGAATTTTCTCTATGATCACTGTAGATTATAAATGTATGTAGATAAATTTCTAAATCGCTCTTGTGAAGGAAAGAAAATCGAAAATTTCACAAATCGGTTACAGGACTTCAGTTGGTCATGCCAAAAAAAAGAAAAAAATATATCGCAAAATTTGTCAATCTATCGCTTAAAAAACACAAAATTCATCAATCAGTCGCAGAGGAAAAAGAAAAATCGACAGTTGGTTGTGAGGGAAAAATGAAATTTGTAACATAAAAAAAAAACACAAAAATTGCACAATCGGTAGAGGAAAAAGAAAAGTACTGCAAAATTCATCAATTGTGGGGGAAAAGTTGCAATATTCTTCCTCCATTCTTCAGAAAAAATCGTGAAGATTGCTATTTGATCATCGGAAAAACTTTAAAATATTTTAATCGGTTGCTTTAATATATTGTGAAGTTCATATCTAAACTTCGGAGATTCCTAACAGTCGTTAGGAAACATCGCAAAATCTGTCGATTGGTCGTTCTGGTTGATTAGGAAATCTTGTCATTTCAATTTGTTACTCACTAGCAAAATTCACAATATTTTTCTACCATCATTTGAAGAAATTCAGAAAATTCTGAAAAATCGCACAAAAGGATAAAAATCCCCTTCTTGGGGGAAAAAATTGGAAAGAGTCACATGTCTGCAGAAAAATTTAATGTGTCGGAACACACACATTTTTTATTATGCAGCATTTTCCTATTTTGTAAAAAATTCATGAAAACCTGCATGGTATTGCAAATCTTTCCCTCAACTAAATTGTGCTCTCCTCACAACCCCCTCCCCCCCCCAAAAAAAAAAAAAATATCATGCCATGTTGGACAGCGTTGATAAAATAAATTAAATGTTTTCCCACCAACCGAAACACTGATAATTTTATTGCCAGTGTATGTGAATGAATTTTTAATTTTTGGAAAAAGCTTTTTAAAATAGGATTACACATATTATGTATTTTGAAATTTATTCACTCTGACTTATTGGGAATTAATCATGAACTTTTCTTTTGATTTAGTAATCTTAATGGTCTTCAGATTTTCAAGTGGAAATTGTTTAGAAATCTATTGGTATGTATCATATGATAGGGCATAGATAATGTTATTTTGGTGGTTTTTAACACAAATCGCAATCGTCTGTCAACAAACATTGAAAAAACGGTGGTAACTTATTTTCAAATATTTTTTCAGTTATGGGGATCCCACAGTAAATAATTTTATTAATTTGTAATTCTGACATTGAATTTTAAATTTACTTTAATGTAAGCATTGAAAAATCCATTTATTTGTCAACAGAAACATTGTAGTCTTTTCTCGCTATATAGATTTAAGTTTTTTTTATCCCTTTTCGCGAAAAATTAATCATCTTAAAATGAATTAAAAACTTCATTTGATTTAATTTCGTTAATAGTTAAAGTCATTTTAGTTAAAACGTTGTGATTAAACATTCATTTTACGATATCTGCTTTAAAAATTTATATTTGTCTCAGTCTTACCAAGTATTAAGTTTTTCATGCTTAATTTAACATATAATTTTTTATTAATGATTCAATCTTTAAAATTATAATTTCAATTGCATTTTCTAAAGAGTCAAGAACGTTTTTAGTTATTCGATATGTAATCAAAACAAAAGTTCTCAGAAAATTATTTATGTTGCCTTTTTCAGAAGAAGGAGTTATTCAGTAGAGAAATTTTAAAGTATGAAGCTATAAGGTACACTCTCAAAATAATTACTGCTGGATATTAAAATATTTCTATCGTAATCGATATGTAAACAAAACAAAAGTACAGAAAATTTATTTCCGTTGCTCTTCTCAGAATAAGGTATTCAGCTGAGACATTTTCGACTATGAAGCCATAAGGTACTGTAAAAATACTTACTAATGCTGGATATTAAAACATCAACAGATATTTCAAGAGAAAATGAACGGTTCGTAATATCTACATAACGATAGGGTTAAAGTTTTCACTGGTTAGGTTAAATATGCGGAAAATACAAAGAACACATTAAATCTAAGTAAATCAAAAGAAAAGTTAAAAATGGAATCACAACAAATCAGATTTAAAAAACAAACAATAAATTAACAAAATACCTAATAATGTGTAATCCAAAGAAATTATAAATAGAAGACAGCAAATACATATTGCTGAGATCAATGAATACGCGTGACGATATCTGTATATAGACAGGAATATCAGGGAACTCCCATTAGAGGTCAGTTTTAGCACATGCGCTGTTTATCCGGAATGGGAAACTTCGTGGCCCAAAGATGATCTCCGTAGTTGATTTGCGCCATAGCTCAATGGTTTATTTTTCAATGAAATGAATCAAGTGAATGACTCGCTAGCTCTTGTTTACATTTTACGCTAATTTTGTTTTTAACTCGGTTTCTAAAATTGTTTTTCAACTGCGCAAATCATTGAACGGTCATCAGTTTTGAATCTTTTAAAGAAAATTATGTTGAACAGAAGATATTTCATGTAGAAAAGATTTGGATTTAAGCAGATAAGTTTTCTCTTACACATCTGAAACCAAAATTAAGCCTAACGTGGCTCCATATTATCAGAGATTAGCAAAATTGATGGGTTCGCTCCGGACGCGTTAAAGTGCATTTTATAATATAGAGATTTATACAACATTTTGTAATTAATTACTGATTACAGGAATATGCAGTATTGAGTGCAGCAATATATGATTTTTTGTCTTTTCTCGGTTTTAACATGTTTGCATCGAATTTTGAATAAATTTCAGTTGAATGTTTATTTCTGTAAAAATGTATTTGCAATTTAAACTAAAATATACTGCTGTGAAGTAGAATTATTAGTTTCCGTTTCTAAATAATTTTCTACAATATACAGGGTGAGAACAAATGATGGAACGATTTTTAAGCATCATATTTTCCAAACTACAGCACATATTACAATAAGTGATACATGAATTTTACTGAGACATATTCGAAGTTTGTTTTCAATTACAAATGTTAGATGTGTGACCCTCTTGTTACACGGCATACGTCCAACATGTAATCCAGTTCGTTCCAAACATTTTGCACCATCACTCTGTCAATGGTTCTGAATGTTGCACTAATGCGTTCTTTAAGTTCCTGCAGTGTTTTTGGCTACATAAACAAGGTTGACATATCGAACATTTGTAACAGAAAACAACTTGGTATATTTCTTTTTTAAATATTCATGTATCACATACAAAACAAAATAGGTTTGATGTCCAACGTACACTTTATTCACAAATTAAAAGATGATATAAAATAAACAAATAAATAAAATAAATCTCAACGTTTCGGTTAAATCTTTAAAAGCATCATCAGGAGTATTTTTTTCTAAAATATAAATTGGCAGGTAACAATGCATATGCTACATGCATTCTTAATTATTCATGTATCACTTATTCTAATATGTGCGGTAGATTCGAGAATATGATTTTTTTAAAATCTGGTCCATCATTTGTATTCACCCTGTATATTACAAAAAAAAATCATTTTTGAACGTAATAATTGAAATATTTTGTGGAGATTCATGTGCATTTTCGACCGAAATATTTTTTTCATCTTTCTCGTTCACTTTGTCGGTCATATGAGTGTTAACTGTACCCCATACTACGATTAATGGTTTCTTAAATATAGCTCCAGGTCTTTTGTTTCACACATTTTTCAACCAGTCCATGATTTTTCTTTCATCCACCCAAACATTTTTTAGGCCTGATTGTAACTCCAGTCTTAAGTTTCAAGTTAGATGGAATTTTTCCCTCTTAAATGTAATGATTGAGGCAATTGAGAACTATCTGCTAAGAAAGGTAAAACAACGGTGAAGCGCGGTTTTTGGTGATTTTCTAGTGGCTTAGAACTTTTCTCCCCAAATCTGATCCGCGTATAAGCTTACTCTCCCTTTTCAAAAGTCAATTCTACGTCAGAATGCTTCGGATTATACGCGAGTAAATACGGTATTTTTTTAATAGTGTGGAAATAATTATTTTTTTTTTCCTTTTCATCTTGATTTAAACTTTTAAAAAATTCCTCGAAAAGCTTCACATCACGTTATGTGATTTCATTTGAAACTAGAACATTCCTGATTATAAATTCCCGATTATAAGTACACTTTAAAAAAAATCTGGAAAATTGTTTTTCTAGGAAACTGGGATTCCTAGAACTTTTGTGTAAGAGCAACAACAAAAACTGATGCAACAGACACGCTTTTGCTCGGAAAATCAACAAATCTTTAAGGTTACTAAGAATTTTTTTTAGGAAACTGGGATGCATAGAAATTTTCATGTAACTGCAACCAAGGTTACAGATAAAATTTTAGTAATATTACTGTAATTTTGGCGGATTCATTTGTAAAGTTACAGTAGCTCTACAGTCTGTAGCTCTACAAAAACTAGTTTTGTAGATTTGCAGCTTTTTTTGTACAGTTACAGATGAAAGTTTAGTAATCACATAACTTTTCATTGGTAGAACTACAGATTTTTTTTACAGTGTAGAATACCATATGATCCATAAATTACATCCATAGAAGATATCCGCCATTATATTGCCAATATCTTTCAACCTTTCATAATCTGATAATATTTTTTAAACAGTGCACATTATTAAGTTTTTAGAGACTGAGAATACTGAATGGGGATAGGCGGGCATACCTTGCAGGGTCCTGAGACCCCTACACTGTAAAAGAAAAAAAAAAAATCTGTAAAGTTACTAAAGTTTTTCTAGGAAACTGGGATTCCTAGAACTTT
Organism: Maratus speciosus; assembly: GCA_963932465.1. NCBI lineage: Eukaryota > Metazoa > Arthropoda > Arachnida > Araneae > Salticidae > Maratus > Maratus speciosus. The sequence goes on from OZ010800.1 coordinate 114,328,755, forward strand.
TTATGTAACAACAACAACAAAAATTCTTGTAACAAACGCTGTTACAAGAATTTTTGTTGTTGCCGTTACATAAAAAGTACACTGATTACCTCCATAAATTATTTATTTATATATTTTTTTCGTTCAATGAAGAACTAAATTTTTGTGCTTACTTTGGTGGAAACATATATTGGTCTGTCAATGTCATTTCAACTGAAGATATAAATATATATTTAAATGTAGCTGATCTCTCAAACATTATTTTTTTTTTGAATAAAAATGTCTAAAAAGTTTTTCTAAAAGTGTAACTTTATGCAGTTTTATCCTGTTAAAAACAGTTGATGACAGCCAAATGCTTTGTGATTTATAATAATAATCTATATAATATTTCGCGATTTATCACCTGAGTCTGGCTAACATTGTTCTAAAAGTATATTAGAAATAAGCATTGTAACATAAGTACTAAATTGGCCGTCTGGCATATAAAAAGTGAAGCGGGTAGCCCGAAACTGTTGATGACAGTCACATGACTTATGCTTTTATTATATTGATTCACTCTAATTTAATGTACTAAAATTTCTTTTTGAGTTGAGAAGTAGTTGTAGTTCATATTTTATTTTTTTTCTAATTTCTAGATATTTGTTCTAAAATTAGTGAAGAAATGAAAAAAAAATGAGTCATTCTTAAATTTTAGGAATTAACAATCTAATTGGATTTTTCAGTCTCTTTATCGTACGCTCTAAATTTAATTAATTACAAAAATCAACAATTACCTGTTAACGAAAAAAATATATCATATCATCTATAAAAATAAAAATAAAAACATTTTTTTTTTTTTTTTTTTTTTTTTTTTTTTTTTTTTTTTTTTTATGGAAACGCTATGTACCACTATTGTGCAAACTTCCACACATACATATTTAAAGTCTAAATCGGTTTTAGTTCACCTGTTCAGAAGAGTAATCGGAGAAATCTGGCTAACTGCACTAATCCCGTACATCATACATATCCTGTTAAACAAACCATTCTAACAATAAAAACATTCATAAAACACAATCCCTATTTGCGAAAACTTCTACTAAGCGAACATTTTTTCAGTATTTTTTCAACTGTAGGATTTTAATTATTAATAATGGTAATATACTTTATTATTATTATTATTATTCTTACATTTGATTACAGTTGTTAGACACAACTGTAATATGTGTCTAAATGATTTCGAAGAAATTTAATTTCTCCGGTATTTTGTATGCAGTCGAATGATCTTAAATCTATACTGTCACAATGAATCGGTAGTGGAAAATTAAATAATTTTGTTTCGATTATAGTAATAGTGTTACATGAATAAATGAAAATGCATATTTATGAACTCATTTTATTTTGCGAAAAGGGTTTCGATTCACTGAATTTAATACATTTTCTCTAGAAAGGACTGAAATACTTCAGAGCGCGGAAACTACATGAAAGTTAAAAAGACGCGAGCATTGCAAGTTCATTGTAGCGCTAAATCAAAACTGGTTTTATCTTGGCACTAGTATTATCTCCCTTGTTTGAGTTACATCTAGAATTACTAATGACAGGTTGGAAGTTTTAAGTTACGTTTCAATTCAAACTTAAAGTAACTATGTACACATTAAATTATCAGCCACGTTTAGGTAATCAAACTGAAACGTATCTTATATTGTGATTTTAAACGTAAATGCATCCAGATAGTAGGCATGGTTATTGAATATATTCAGAGTCGAATACCTTTCTGCATGTGCGATACATTTTTTACAATAACTTATAACTTACTGTTGTTTTCTGACGACATTACTTGATATACTATTATTTTAACACAATCAAACTCATTGGTAAAATTATCATACGAAATGGACATTTCCAACTGAGCGAAAAAATACCCAAGACGGGAATCGATTCCAAATCTCTGGATTGTATTACAGATGCCCTATCGTTAAGCCAGTGGCGCAGCCAGAATTCGGTTCTAGGGGGGGTTTTGAGTTTTTCAATAAAGGTGTTCGCCGGTTATTTGAATCACCGGTTAATATAATCTGTTTTTTTAATGAATCAAATCATAATGCTTTTTACCCGTAGTTATACATTGGTATAGCGTTTCATTTAAACAGCTTTTACAATATTAGAGTTAGAAAACATAAAATGCACCAATGAAATAACGCCAAACTAGGTTAGATTTATAAAAAGTGCTTAAAAATGATGAGGCAAACTTTAAGAGTTGGAAGTATATAGTCCAGCAAATGATTTTAGCATTGAAAATAACAGAATTCCAATCCATTTGTTCAACAAAAATACACAGGATTTCATTCCAAGACAATCTCCAATTCTTGTTTTTAACTTTAATAATAATGAAGCCATTTTAACAAAATTTTCAATATACTTACCGTGCTTTTGTCAAATGTAACAACATCACGAAAATATGTGGAATTTATAATCATTTACGTCCAATTAGTGCTCAGTTAGGTAATCCATATTTTGGAATGTAGTTGATATTAAACACGCTATTTTATTGTTTTTTTTTTATTGTGCACTTCCAGTACTTTACATGACATCGAATTTGCCATTAAGTAACGTAAATCAGTTGAAAATTTTTTTAAAACATCGTTATTATTGTTAAAGTTCTCTAAAAATATCCGTGTTCAAACTGAAGTCGTATCTGTACTAATATTATAAAGAAGTAACCTTTTTTTTTTTTTTAGGTGTTACTTTTGGAACTACCGAACGGATTTAAAAAGATAATCGGTCGTGTGCGAGCTTAATTCGCATACAAAGGGTTCATACAAAATATCAGAAATGTTCAAAGATAATATTTACTTGCGTACATATAACAATACCACATGCCATAATTTAATTCTACTGGAATGAAAACCGATGAATATTTCTCCCTCTAAAACAAAGACTTTGTACAAAGTTTAAACTTGACAGAGAACCAACCACGCTTTGGAAAGAGGTCGCGGAGATTCTCACGAAAAATCACTTGTCAATCATATTTCATGTAATAGTGGACAATTTTAAATGAATAAAAAAAAGTACCCTTAATAGCATGAAACTTTTCTATTCATTTTTAAAAATAAAAGCATATGCAGACATAATTATTGATGTAATTGCTAATCGAAAAGTTTTTTTTTTTCATTATAAATGAATTATTTATTGAATTATAAGCAATTTTTGTCTCAAAATTACTGACTTTTAATGTCTTGGAATTATTATATGAATTATCTTTTTAATATTTGCGTTCAATAATTGAATTCAATTGGAATAAAAAGTGCTTGTCACTATGTTTCACCTTACCTAAAACAAAGATCTTATACAAAGTTTAAACTTGGCATTGTGTCAAGAGCGCTTCGAAAGGAGGTCACAAAGTAGTAACACTGTTTTGATCCGTACCGTTGTTTTCTACATGGGTTTTTAATTAATATCGCGGCAAATTACAGACACATTTTTTCGAAAATCATTATCGACAATTCTTGGAAGATTCTACGTCGATTAGGTACACCGAGTGCCCTCAACTCCCCCGCTGATCAGCAGAAAAATAAGACGCACGAATGATCTTACAATAATTCCGATTTTACTTTTTAAGCGTGGGGTGGAACCTTAATCATAATGGCAAAATGATGATGACTATCTCCGTTTCAATATAGGCTATGTTTTACATCGGTAAAACAACGGCTAGAAACATGGAATTTGGCATGGTTGTTAATTTAGATACTTAAATGCATGCCCTGAACAGTTTTTTAAAAATTCGAAATTTAAAAGGGTGCAAGAGCAAAAAAAACTTTCTAAAATTGCGATTTGTGTGATACATTTTGTATAGAACGTTAGAATCTGGCATGGTGATAACTTTTGGGATGTATAAATGCTCAAGAACGGTTCCTAAAAAAATTCAATTTAAAAAGGATTAAATGAGTGGAAAACGGTCTGAAAACGATCTAAATTATGATTTATTAGGAATTGTTAGAGCTAGATACATTAAGTTTGGCATAGCTGTTACTATAGAAACGTAAATGATCACCAAGAACAGTTTTTCAAAAATTCGAAATTAAAAGGATGCAAGAGCAAAAAACGTTCTAAAACTGCGGTTTGTGCGATATAGTTGGTATAAAAGCTTGGGTTTTGGCATGGGGGTTACTTTTAAGTATAATGAGAATGAGAATAATAAAAAATAATCAGAATGCAATAAATTATATCAAAACTCAATAATCAATAAACTCAATAATATATTCAAGTTACCGTTTTCTATAATAGCGAGTGACTATAAAGCTAAAACTGCAGATTTTTAATAGTGTGCTTATTAATTTAAATCAATGCTTGATTAGCATAAAATTGTGTATAATTATATTTTATACAGTCTAAGAAAATGTTTTACATTTAACCCCTCTCTTTTCAAAATCCATACTCACAGACATATTACCTATAACTCAATGAAATTACAATCAATGCTTCTTTCCTACATGACACGGGTGGCAATGCTTTTCCGAGAGCAAGCACCATTACTCGTTGCTATATTACTAACTAATGGAGTACATTCTTTAAATTTGTATGCAGATCTCCTATGTAACAAATGGTTCGAAAGACACGCTGATTGCGATAATTTGTTTAATCGCGATCAAAAACAGCTTTTTACAACTTTATAGTACTACTTTTTTAATTCTTATTTTACAAAGATTTTTACCTCGGTACGTAAAAAGCTTGGTCTTAAATATAATTGGGAGCAAAAAGCGTAAAACATAGCGTTTGAAATTGAGAGAGATCTGCAAAGTGTATGTTTCATGTTTTTTTCTGAAATTCGATAGTCTATTATTGTTTCGAACATGGAACAAAGACCGAAGTGCAATTAAGAAATGGCCCATTGTATAATACTTAAACTCAAAGCGTCTGTGTGGCAGGAAATGACCATTCTTTTAGCATAAGACGTCTCGAAAAAGTGACTAAGTCCAAATAACCCATTTTCACAAAAACAATGCATGTAATATGCGCTTCTACAGTTTTAAGTAGAATTTTCGTCGTTTAATTGAATCACTTTGTTGAATAGAGCTTGATTTATCAAAGCGGTGGATTTCGAAAAACGCCAAAACGTTTAAATATTAATTTTGGTTTTGATTCATATAAGAGGCAATTATAGCAAATTTTCTTAGCTCTGGGGGGTGTTTTAACCCCCAAACCCCTCCCGTGGCTGCGCCACTGCGTTAAGCTACAAGGCGGACAACCGGCGAGTATATTTCGCTAAGAGTCCTGCCGGTTTTCAGCCTAGGTAGATCAAACGGTAGAGCATTGTCAATGTAAGCCAAGGATCTGGGTTAGATTCCCCGGCTTGGGCATTTTTTCGCTCAAATGGAAATATTAAATTCTTATGATTTCCTTATGTCGCGCCGGAAAATTGATGACATAACTGCTAGTCCTATAGCAGTTTCTAACAGATACATTACATTTATCGCTATTCAACTTCATTCATTTGTATAAAACTAGAAATAATTGAGTATGTTAAGTCATTTGCTCTTACAGACAGTATTTTGGGGTTAAAATCACTTGAAGCTGAAAACTACGTTATGGTAAATACAGAAATCTATTAATTCGTTAATAAAATATTTTTTTACCGCTGAACAATGCGTTTATCTTCACATTCTCCGACTCATCGTTAGGCGTAAATCCACATAATTCATAGGCATTATCATTGTAAGGAATTGGAATTTTATTGGGTTTTTCATTTTCAATAAATATTTTATAGCTCTAATTAAAAACCATTTCTATCTCATAATAACATTTATCTACCTCTCTTAATTGAATTTGGTTTAAAATGCCAACTTAATTAAATTTCGAGTAGCAGCAACACAGTTTGCGTTTTCAATGTAATTCATTTTCTCAGTTATAACTAAGTATATTAAAAAGAAAACCTGATAGTAATAAAATAATGTTCAACGTTAATTAATTATAGTTTTACGTAAACATAACTGAAACATAGAATGCAGTATCCTGTTTTCCGAAAAATTAAAAAAAAATCTTCCAGAAAAAGATGTAGAATCTGGCGCTTCGAAAGGAATATATGTATGCGGCATTTGTAGGAAAGTAGTTATAAGACAGTCATCTCTTATAATTGAAGATATGAAAAATTTATCTAAGAACGAAAAAAACAATTCAATGCCATATATTTTTACAAATCATTTCTGACTATGATATGCTTTCATGAATATAATCGGTTTCGATAATTCTTCAGAATTTCTGCATTGTTGGGCAACGATAAAAAGAAATGTCTTAACTGATTTGGTTGTTTATTACAATATGCCTTTAATGTAGAAATACTAAATCCATTGATCGTAGAAAATCAAGTATCATACTTATTAAGTTCTAGTTTTATTAGAAAGCATACGAAATAATTTGACTGCAGAGTTAAAACTCAGTAGCGTTTGCTGCATAGTCACTTCACCGCTTTTATAGAAAACGATTACTTGGCCATAATATGGAACATTCTCATTGGTCAATATAGAGATATTCTATAAAAGCATTGTAGTGAATATTCAGCTAAAGTTGGAGATTTTTAACAGTGTAGAATTCTTTTCATTTTCTTGTAAGGACAAAGTGTGTTTCAGAAACTGTTGTCGTAGTTGGTGTTTTCAAGTGATTATAAGGGGACGAGAGACCTTAAATGTCTTTTTTTTTTTGTAAATTTCACTTTAAACCCTAAAGGGTACATTATATACATTATGACATGCATTTATCACAAAAAAAATTATTTTTGAGAAAAAAAATGGAATTTTACTTAGAAATCTTGGAAATACCCTGCACGTTCGATATCAATGACAATCCCCAATATTTTTTCTAAAAGTTTGGTCTATATATATAAATAAAACTGTGAATCGAATTTATATATATTTGAATATAAAAGTATAAAAAAAATTCAAAATGTTTTTAAATGTTTTCGAAAAAAATTCAAAATTTTTAAATTTTTTAAATTTAATTTTTTTTTTTTTTTACCTTTATAATCAAATATATAAAATTCGATGCACAGTTTTATTTATATACATAAACCAAACTTTTATAAAAAAAATACTGGGGGATTTTCATTGATATGGAATGCGCAGGGGGCACTTCGAATATTTCTATAACGACGCATAAAATTCCATTTTTTTCTCAAAAATAATTTTATTTTTATTTTTTTATTTATTTATTTTTTTTTTTTTTTGATAAATGCATGTCATAATGCATATAATGTACTCTTGAATAATATTAAAAGTGAAATTTACAAAAAATAAAAAAAATATTTTCTAAGGTTTTTAAGGACATTCGTCCCCTTAATAACGTACCACTCGAATAAGCTCTTCGAGAGACGGTAATCTGGTATATTTAAGATGTAAATTACTTATTGAAAAAGGAAAAGTCTATTCGATTCCAAATTACTGCAAATGTTTTGCCTACCAAATCGTGGTTTAACGTTTAAAATTACGATAAAAGATTCATTTCCGTTTGAGCTAGATTTTACTGCTAAACACATCTAAGAACTGAAAATATCTTTTAAAACTTAATTATTTTTACTTGTAACTATTTCATTAGATAATATTGTTTTTTGTATAGTTTTTTCATTATGTGGTGGAATAGTTAAAACTAGTTTTGATCAGTTAAAACTAGTCTTGGATATATTTTGAATAGTCAGAGCGCAGTCAAAACTAGTGTAAACTAGGCAAATCTTTTTTTTTTTTTTTTTTTTTTTTTTTTTTTTTTAACGTGCCATATAGTATATAGATAGAGATACAGGTAATTTTTTTATATATATCGGCTGGGAAATAGACATTTTTCTCTTGAAAATTTAACACCTTGAAATAATTAGAAAATGGTAATTTATAAAATAATAACTATGAATAAAATATTCAAATAAATCTTACCTATACTGAGATATTTCTGATGAACTGGTTCATAAGGTGGCCACACAATTTTTTCATAACGACCGCGTAGATTTTCATTTTGCTGCTCTTCCGTCGAAATTAAGTTTGGATTTCTAAAATTACAAAAAAAAAAAAAAAAGAAAAAAAAAAAAAAAAAAAAAAAAAAGTAACTGTTTAATCATTCTTATACAAAGAATTGTTTCGCAATTCTGATAAACATTCGATATACACATATATATATATATATTATTTTTCACTGTTTTACTCAGACGTTTTTACTCGTATAAATACAGCAATTCGATTTCTGGCGAATGTTGAAATTATCAAAGATAAATTTTAATTGAAAATTGTGCACTATGCATGTATGTTATAAAGATACAAAAGTACAACTATATTTCTGTGATCTCAATTAAATTAGATTCACATTATTCATTAAGGAAAAGCAAGTATACGAAAGAATGTCTATTGATTATTTTCGATACACACGCGCTAAATCAGTATTATTGTATATTAAAAAAAAAATAAAAAAAATAAATAATAATAATAATGTCATTATTTTTTCAAAAATATATAATGATTTCCAATATTAAATAATGATATCCAAACCTATTTTTAGTTCAAATGCACTTTCAAACAAAATTTATTTTCTTCATTCCTAGAATGCGAATTTTTTAAATCTGCATCTTATTTTTAACGTGTTATTTATATTAATTCATATTTTGAAAATTTAGCATAACAGATGTACGCAGAATTTTGCACTCTTGAATGAATACTTAGATAAATGTGATTTTAGCATGATTAGTATAAAAATTTAGGCAACAGTTTAAGTTTAAAAAAACTTATCATTTAAAACGAATAACTATTTTGCAAGGAATTCAGCCTACAGCAGATATTTCTAACTAAAAAATATACCATAAACATTTTACATGAATAAAAAATGAAGATTATAATTTGTATTCCTGTTACAAAAAGGTCCTTACACATTTATAAAATAAAATTATGTTTGTGTCTGAAAAGAATTGTTCTATTATGATGTTAATTACACTAATATAGAACATAAATAATTTTATTCTCAAGAAAGGATAACTTAAAGTATTTGTGGCTTCTCCTGCAACACTATATGATTATTAATGTTTAGGACAATATTTTAAATAATATGTTTTAAAAAATTACAACGTATTTCGATATACTACATATATATATATAATGTTCATATTTTTAAAATATATTTATATTTAAAAACCCATTAAAGGGAATTTTTAATTACCAGCTGCTAGAAAATTAAAATTCTAAACATGAATATTTAAAACCATATCTATATTGTAGAGCCATATGCAATATAATGTAGGGAAATTCTAGATAAATATGTATATGATATAGAGAATCATATTTAATAGTACTAAAATTTTCATTGAACGTTAAATTCATTTAAAAAGATTTTATAAGAAATATAATAAACATATTATAATAAACCTACAGAAACCTTAACATATAGATATTTTTTTAAAGAATTTTTACATTTACGTGTTTCCGGTGGTTTTTTAATTGTGCTTATTATCGTTGACCGATTATGGCTATATGTGGTCAGCACAGCATACTTTGAGTGACCCCTCTCCTAATAAGTGCTATAAATATGTTCCGAAAACCAAACCCCTCCCCCCTCCATCTCTCTAGCTCTCTGTCTGTCTCTCTCTCTCTCTCTCTTTTTTTTTTTTTTTTTTTTTTTTTTTTTTTTTTGTACACAGACTTGTGCAATCTTAAAACTATTTCTACGATTGAGTGAAATTTTAATTTTAAAACAAATTGGATTTAAAATTTACAGACACAAATTAACATTGAAAAATAATACAATACCGAATACAGGTGAAATACTTCGAGAAACAATTTTCTTAGAAAATAACAAAGTGAAGGAATAAACTCGGGAAAAGCTCCTTGCACTAATCTTCTTTCGAAATGATTAAAAACTTTAAAAAGAAGGAATAAAAAAAACCTGATAGAGTCACACATTGAAATAATAAATATGAAACGAGAACTAAAGAAAAATAAAGTTTCAGAGGAAATAAAAATATGCAGTAATTAAATAAATAAATAAATAAATAAACTTTAAAACTCATAATTTCAACATTGTAAAAATAAAGTAAAATTGAAAATGGAATTAAAGTACCAAAAATAAATATTTCATGTTTTTAATACATATTGCACGACATTTTTAATTCAAAATGTTTATTTAAATTTTTAGCAATTTACTTTATCCATTATTTTATTATATTTAGCTGAAATACTTCTTTTTTATCTAAGATATCGTAATATTTAGATTTTCCATTTTTGGATGGCCCATTATTTAGCTGTAAATAAATAAATAAATATATAAATAAAGTTACTCCATAAAATTAGTAGCAGCATGATCCTTTTAATTTTATGGAGTAATTTAACTGATATAAAGGTGTAATTTAGACGGATCTAACTGCTGTACATTAGAGTAACGCAGCACCAGTTATATCAACTAAATTACTCAAAAAAAAAAAAAAAAAAAAAATTGACGCAGCAAGGCTGACACCTATTTAATTGCGCAAAGTTACATAAACCTTTTTACAGTGTGGTGCACTTGAAAATTACTAAGCTCGCTATTGGAGCACACAGTACATTTTAATTTTTAAGTGATGTAAATTAACATATTAAGGATAATAATGTTTATTGAATGTGAAGCATGAAGTTTCGGACAATAATGAGAAAATATTGTTTTAGCAGAATTTTCAGAACGTTTTATTTAATAAATATATATTTATAAAAAAAATTGCCATTAAGTGGGTCATTAGTGGTACGTTATACTTACATATTTTAAATTTTACTATCAAATCCACCAACAAGATATCCGTTTTTTTATTGTAATAAAAATGTTAATTGCAGTATAATACCACTAATCCGGAAAGCTTGGTTTCTAGCGTTTTGCGGATTAGAGAAATTTTCAGGTGCAATTAATCTTTGCTTATGCTCATTTTATTCATGTTTTCGGCAAATTATAGTGTTAGAGCATAAAATAAAGAAATCATACACTTAAAGTTATGAATTAAATAAGAATTACTTAATAAAATAATTTATCAGGTTTTTTTTATAATTTTTAAATACATTCTCAATAGTTTTGTATTAAAATACTTTGTTTATGTTTCGTTAGTTTATATTGAAGTCGTTAATAAATACCTGCACTGAGTTGCTAAACTAAATAATCTTGTTTTTAGAAATTTAAATATGCTTTATCAGATATTGCAAATACGTGTATAGCTATGAAATATAATTTATATATATATTCATTATTTATTAGCATTGATTAAGGAATTCACTAATTTGTTTTGGTATAAACTGTTTTATTTTCATTTCAAAAATTTTAAATGTTTCTGTGGGAGAAGATTAAATATATTCTATAGGTAATGAATTTAATAATATAAACCATTTGTTAAGAGTGAAAATTTTTATTTAATTTTTTTGTTACGTTTAAATGGTTAAATAAACATTTTTTTTTTGTATACTGTAATTTTAAATTGTAAAAGATAAGTTCAATTAGGTGTTTGATACATTTGTGTCAAATATAAGATTAAAGCAGGGAAAAAAGTTTTAAAAAAATGTAACCATTGGAAAAAAATAAAAAAATATATCATTCACCCATTGCGGATCAGAGTCATTTGTGATCTACAGGTTTCTTAATTAGCAGTACTCTACTGCATCAATAATATATTGCGAAGTATACTTTATATTGAAGTAAAAAGTGTGTCATAAAGGTTAAATTTAATTTATAAATAATTCTGAAATCAATATAAGTGATTATGCAGGCTTTTTTTAATCACTTTGATAGTCAATTTATCAAAAATATTGATATCGAAATTTTTCTACAGCTCAAATAGTTTGTTTTGAACACAATATATAAGATTCATAATATAGTTCTTTTATCTTAAAGCATAACAATAATAGCTAAGAGGCAGCGATATTTTTTTTCTTAATCATTTAACACAATCTGATGTACAGATATGTAAATGACCCCATTTAATCAATCATGAAAATCAAACATCTCGACTGGTATATCTCATGGTAATATTTTTGATTTTTTTCGTACCGGGACCTCCCAGATTATATCTATATTCTTAAAAAAGAAAAATATAGAACAAATATATAAAAAAATATAGAAAACTAATTAAAAATACTCCGTGCTTAACAAGATATACTGATTACGCGCCCTGCCGGACAATAACTATAGTGTTAAAAAAAGAAAACAATAATATAAAATATAACAAATTAATTAAGAATATTCCATGCTTAACAAGGTGCACGGTTTACGCGGTCGCCCGGACAATAACTTATAATCTTAAAACAGAAAAGAAATAGTATAAAAATATAACAACGAATTAAGATTACTCCATCAATAACAAGGTATAACTGATTTGTTTTTGATTGATAAGATTAAAACATAAATAAACACAAACTTAACATTCTGGACCCTATGTAAGCCAATTAACTCATTCAAGACAATCGCGAAATCTTATAAATGTTATTCCATTTACATACAAATGAATCTCCAGAGATTATACTCAGAGAAACCAATTTAATTGACAGGATTATAAACACAACATTCTGGACAGATTTAAATTTCGCAAATGAATTATTTCGAAGTACAGCTGTATCTTAGTTATTTAATTGCATCATTTTTCCTCAAAATAATTTAAATAAACGAATTAGATTCACAAATAGTTTCAGAAAATATTTTTTAATTAAATTAATTAATTATTTAAGAAATTTCCTTTGCGCCAATTACATGAGCATAAATGCCTGTAAATTTGTAATTTTGTTTTAAATTACTCTAAGGATTTATTGTTTAAATTAAGTAGTTATACAGTATGCCCACTAAAGTACCTTGTCAACCCTCTTAAATTCGGAACGGCTGCTTCTATATTCATAAAAGTGGTGTCTAGGTATAGTAAAGTAGCATGCGCTACTGAATAAAACGCCCTACGGTGCCAAATGGTGGAGAACTGCGGAGTTAGCGTTGCTATCTCGAAAACGGGAAGAGATAAGGTGGAAAAGTGACTTACAAAGGTGTAGAGCATCATCGATTTAGTACGAAATTGCACTATTTGGGCATTAATGTGAAGAATAGAACAGTTAGAACGCGCATTTGTTTTTACGTGACTTCCAACACTGTGAAGCTGTCACAAAACAATCTTAGAAAGAAAAAAACAATTAGCTATAACAATGTACCTTTATTTGAGATGTTCAAACTTCTCACCGACAGCTGAAATGCACATTTGGATCTTTGTTTTAATTTCAGGTTGCACACGTTGGAACATAGACGGTGACACGTTGTCGTAGAGGTCACATATACCTGCTGTTCCAGGTATCCTCACAGAAAATTCTTTTCTCATTTCTTTCAATTTTTGTGACGTCACACATTCGGAAATCGCGAACAAACAAATGCCAGTTTAAAGTGTTCCGTTTTTAGCATTCATGTTCATAAGATGTCTTTTTGTAGTAAATCGAAAATGCCCTACAATTTTGTATTTCACTTTTTTTACTTATATCTTTCCGCTTTCGACACAGCAATTCTCGCTCTGCAGTTTCTCACTAAGTGACGCCGTAGGCGGTTTCATTCAATAGCGCATGTCTACTTTACTATACATAGACACAACTTTTATGAATATAGCAGCAGCCGCTCCATAGTTAAGAGAGTGGCAAGGGACTTTAGTGCGTAATTTATGGGATTACTGAATTTATGGGATATTTTCGATTTTAAATGAGTCTACAGTATATGTACAAAATTCAAAATGTAAACCTTCTTTAAGATTCTGGCTTTTTATATGCAACGGGCCGAAAAAAAAAAAAAGAAAAAGAAAAAAAAACAACCGTTCGCGATGTACGAGTATACTTTCTGTTGGAGTGAATAACAATGAAAATAGTAGAACATGTGAAATTTACAGAAATCATAAAATTTGAAAATATTGTTAGAAAATTAAGAATGAATGAAAGACATATCTTGCACATATATTTAAGTTGGATCGTGACGCATTTAAGAATAGACCTTAGTTATCACTTAAGTGCATAGTGTAACTTATGAGTGATATGATATTTTTTTGCCATTTGGCGATTTCTATTTGTTTTTGGTGAATTATTATGTGTTGCTTACACGTGATAACATGCATTTAATGTCTTGACGTCTGTTTTTGCTCTAATTTGTTATCACGTGGAAGTTTTGATTATACTGCTCGAAATGTTCTTGACTGGTGTTTTTTTCTCTATTTTGATAAAGTAGCAATTGTAAATTCTGCAAACAATTAAAATCATTATAAAAATCATTATATCGTTGAATAGTTGTTATTGTGCAAAGTAAACACTTTAAATTAAGGATATATATATGTATTTTTGAGCTATTTTTGTTATGTAACTCAGGAGGGACATTATGGAATTATGTCAAACAGAAACGCAATTTCTTTTCGCCACTTTCTAGTGGAAAAATAAAAAAACGGACTGAAATCTATTTTTTTTTAACCAAATAATATAGGGTAACTCTAGGTTAGATGGCCGTAGAGGAGAGATGGCCAGTCTAAATATTTCCAAAACTTGATCATAGATTGCAACATAAACTTTTTTCGTATGAAATAGTTCAACAAGTTTATTTATTGCGATGTGGAGTTGTGTTTTCCGATTATAAATAAAAGTCTAAATTTAATGTTTATTTAATTTGGTGGTTGAATATAAATAAATAAATATATATATATATAGTTACATAGGAATCTGAATGTTTTGCAGTACGTACGTTATATATATATATATATTATTATATGGACTTTTAAGGCACGTATCTAATCTAGGCCTAAGCCTAAAACAAAGTCGTACAATGGCTATTGATGCTTTAAAATGGGCGATCATCAGTCCTTCAATTTCAGAAGAGATAGCCACATGAAATCGAGGAGAGATGGCCACCATTAATCAATATTTAGAAATTATACAGAGTGATGATTTTAACTAAATATAATTAAATTTAAACTAAATATATAGCGTTTATGTGTATAATTATATTAATTTATATAATTATTTAAATTTTAACTGATATAAATATCTCAATAATAATAATAATAGAGGAATAGGTCCAAATACCGGCTATCACTTTTGTTTTCATTCTCGAACATACAATTTTCAAAATTAATAAAATAAAAAGTGACAGCAGGGTGCCTGGACATGTTTTACATCTGCTTAGAGAAAGAAAATCAGTTTAAAAGGCGTTTCCTGTTTATAAAAAGCAAAATTCCGAAAGTCTTGAAATTTTGAGTTTTTAAAATGGGGTCTAAATACCGGCTACCTAAGTTTTATTTTCTTACAAGTGATCACACAAATAGAGCTAATGACAGTTATTAAGCAATAAGAATATTATTTATATAAATTATATTTATTAATAACATTTCTTATGCAGAGAAAAAATACGCAATTTTTAATAAATAAGTATTTTTGTCAAATTTCTAAAATTTTTTACGACTATCTCTCACAGTCTTCTTCCCATCATGATTCTAATTTTGTTTTTTAACGTGTAAAACAAAAAAAAAAACTTGCCGATTGAAATGAGAATTATTTTATATGATAAAATAAAAAACATAATATCACTCTCTGCGTCGGTATACTCCATATCAGCCCACATCGCATTCTTAACATTGAACCCAAAATCCCCTCCCCCATTCTTTTCCACAGAGAAAGCATCCACGCAGAAGACACAGATTTATCATCTTCTTCTGTTGCATGTTTTCTTTTTCACTTTTTTAACCCTCTCGCTGCGTAATTGTTTTATCAAAATAACTTCAAAAATTGCGTATTTAACCCCTTCGCGACGAGCGTCTTTTAAGAATTTTTATCCTTTTGTCACCGGTTTTTCAAAACAAAATTTTTTGTCTAATTTAACCAGGAAAATGCTCCGATTAAGTAAGGCAAAATTTACAATAAAAACAACTTGTGGGAATAATCAAGGAGGGGAAATTAGACGGGAAAATGCATCCCAGAGGAAATCTCGGGTTGCGCAAATTTTGCTACTTTTACTTTGACCGAGGGAATCTGGGGTTGCGCAGCGAGATAGTTAAAATCAAATTTTTGCCTCTTTCGAAAGGTTTACTCCATCATTTTTTTTCTTTCTCTTCACATTTTTTATAGACAAATTTGTAGTGTCCAACAGCGCTTTTTTGGAAAGTGATCCGGTAACCAGTGTCGGTCCTGAAGAATTACGGCCATGGTTGTTTTTTCATATTGCGAAATGGGACTGGAACTATTTATGAACTATTTAAATTAATTTATTAATTATGGAAATATTTAAATTAATTTATTAATTATGGAAATATTTAAATTAATTTATTTTCCTCTCCTTTAAGTAGAGCAACCGAGAGAGGTCCAAATACCAGCTAGCCGGTATTCAGACAACTGCTAAGTTTAAGTTAAAATCTGTCTTACTCATCCATATAGTAAAAAACCAATAATGTGCGCTGGAAAATTGAGAGCTAAATATGTCTAGAAAATAAATTAATCAACAATTCAAGACAGTATACGGTCAGTATATTTTAAAAAAATGAGAAACACATATCTGAAAAACTGTTACTGTACCAGATTACGTAGATTCGACACTTTTGAAATCACTATTTGTAAATGACACAGACTTCAGCGACGTACCTTTATTAACGTTCTTCTCTCAATTAAAGTTACAGACTTTGCCTGTCACCTCTAGGCTGCGCTGCGCTTACTTCTAAGAACACCTAATAGCCGGTATTTGGGCCCTAGCCGGTATTTGGACCTTCTCCTCTAATATAACACCTAACGATTTATTTGTCTCAGAAAAAACTGAAAAATGCCGGAAACTTTTATAACAGAAACTGATAAATTTGACAAATAAAATAAATTAATATAATGAACCTACAATTAACGCGAGAAAAAAAAAACACGAGAATTCCAGTAGTTTAGAAAACAAAATACATTTAAATTATCAGATTCAACAGATTCTCAGTAAATAGAATTGGATTAGGATCACTGTGTTGGTTGTGCAAAAAAAATTAGCATCACATCGAAAAAGAATGTGTGGATACAATGCATAAGATACCTGAAGTGGTTCCATGAAACGTGTACAAATTATCAAGACTTTTGCCAAGCACGTGGTAAGATTTTACGAAAAGTGAAGTATTGAAATTATACTTCAAAATTTTGTTTATTTGAGTTTTCTTCACTCATTTTCCATCATATAACTGCATCTTTACAATTTGCTATATGTTTTTCATGATTAACTATGAAATGTGTTATTTGTTTGCTATTTAAAATAACATTTTCTTTCTTGTATTGGATGGTCATCCCTCCTCGGCTTTAAGGAGAGATGGCCATCTGCCATTTAAATTTCAATTTTGTTTAACACATTTTGTTTTCAATATTTCATTATTTTTTGCATAAAATATTATGAGTATACGTATAAGAATTTCAAATATGCATAAATATTTTTTTTTGTATTTGGATTAGAAGAATTTTTATATCAATCTTTAAGAACTATGGCCGTGTATCCATTTTCTTTCTTGTATTGGATGGCCATCCCTCCTCGGCTTTAAGGAGAGATGGCCATCTGCCATATAAATTTCAATTTTGTTTAACACATTTTGTTTTCAATATTTCATTATTTTTTGCATAAAATATTATGAGTATACGTATAAGAATTTCAAATATGCATAAATATTTCTTGTATTTGGATTAGAAGAATTTTTATATCAATCTTTAAGAACTATGGCCGTCTATCCTAGAGTTACCTTATCATTCATTTAAAGGTTAAAATCACAATCTTCTATAGCTTTTTGTTACGTGTTACCTTGCAAGATTTAAGCATATCAAGCATGAATATTCTAAAATACGTTTTTATAATAATTGTTCGAAAAAATACATTTAGTAAAAAGTTATAATTTAAAATGTATATTAACTATCAGACTAGTTTTATACGAGCACGGTAAACACTGTTAAATCGAACAATTTTCACCTAAAGAATGCTTTATCATTAAAATCATGTTTAGATTTACACACTTTTTACAAGCTTCAAAAGCAACACCAAGCCTAATACGACGAAATAATGTATTTATTTCACTAATATATTGTCATTGAAAATTAGGCTAGAATTAGGACTTTCTTCTAAAACACTGTTATCTCTCAGAGATACTATTTCTACATTACAATGTTCAGTAAAAAGGTTACTAGTTTTATAGAACGAAATTTTAATGTTCAAAGAGGACAAAACTTCCTAGAAAATGTAAAGGGATGTATTGAGTACTTTAAAAGGAGAAGGGAAAAGGGAGAGATTTTGATTTTTCAAATACCACGCATTTTGTGAGATTTGCAAGTGAGCTATGGACAGGAAGGTGCATATAAAAAACATTTTTTTTGTTTTAATTATGGACTCTGGGTCATATTATCCAAATTTTCATGCATTTTATTGCACTGTTTAAAAGGAAGAATAGGTCAAATCAGTAAAGCGAATACATAGTGAGAATACTTTAGTGGAATTGTAGCAGAGTTTATTCATGGGTAAAGAGAATGATATTTTTCATTCCTGTACGCCGCCGTCCATTCCCTTTGGAATTACTAGTTCTTCAAAAGCTTTGAGCTCAGAACTGTGATTTTGACTTAAAGAAATACCCACCTAAAGAAAAAGTCCCTCACAAGGATGAAAGCTGATATTTTATAAATAAAAAATATATTACAATTCATCAGACATACAAGTAAAAATTACATAAATACATTTAATACAATTAAAAGCAAACGTTTCGAGCTACTTTTTAGCCCCTCATCAGTGCGATAAATAACATTCAATTGACAGAAAACTATATATCATGTTGACAGTTAAAAATTACTAGCAGTTAAAATTAAATAAAGTATAAAATGCTGAACAATGCTGAGTATTCAGGAGGAAGTGCACATGATTCATTTATCATAGCACTTCCTCCAGAACACTCATCATTGTTTTGAAATTTTATACTTTATTTAATTTTAACTGCTAGTAATTTTTAACTATAAACATGATATATAGTTTTCTGTCAATTGAATGTTATTTATTGCACTGATGATGGGCTAAAAATGAGCTCGAAACGTTTACTTTTAATTGTATTAAATGTATTTATGTAATTTTTACTTGTATGTCTGATGAATTGTAATATTTTTTTTTTTTAAATCGTATATCAGGCGTTAAACAATGATTATTTATTGGGATATTTTATGTTAAATTCTCGGTATTAAGTTAATTTTATCATTCAGATAATGGAATCATTAGACAGAAGGTATTGGTTTAATTATGTGATGTTTTTAAGATTTATATTTTCATCACGGGTATTACGATTAACCGGATAATACGCTAATTTTATAAATCAGCTTGCTTTTCGTATTAACCGAATTCACTTATATATAGTTCGACTATGTCAATACGAAAGCTAGCGCAAAAAAAATGAGTCGTTATACCATAGAAAATAATACACAGCTTAGTTGCACATATATAATTAAAATAATTACTACTATTACTCGTTGTAATCATTTAAATACTAAAAACAACTTACTAATAGGAAGTTTTATGGATTTTATAATAGCTAAATTATATCAATAACCCACATATCTACATGATTTTCTTAACACGTTCACGCCGGCGCCTATATTTATGTTTTTCGCTGTGAGGTGGCGCTCGAATTCATGTTTTTCTTCATCTGGCGGCGCGGTACTTTCATTTATTCAGACACTGTATGTAATGACACGCCCCTCTCATATTTATTAAATTGAACTCGAATATAACAAGCAGAATTTATTGTGAATGTCTGAAAGTTCGTAAGGAGTAAGCAAATTACTTAGAGGCATGATTTTATTGACTGCATATGTACGAATTTAATATAAAATGCCTTAAAATCTAAAGAAATATGGACAGCATGATATAAATGCATTTTCTGTAAGGTAGAAACCACGCCCTTAGTCAATGATATGATTTAAATGAAAACGAGAATTCTCGTTTCCCGCCGTGAATGTATACGGTTTATAGTATTGAATTGTTTTTACTACTGTACTTTCGAATATTCATGTGTGACCCTCCTGTAGTGCACGCCGTCTAAGCCATAGTCGAGTGTGACCCACTTGTAGTGCACACCTTCTATTAAACAGTGGAGTGTGACCCACCGGTGATGCAGGTCGCCAGATGCGACAGTCAAGCGTGACCCACCGGTGATGCACGCCGCCCGATGAGACAGTCAAGCGTGACCCACCGATGATGCACGCCGGTGTGAACGTGTTAATGCAATAGTTTAAAATGTGTATTGGAAGCACTTGTTGTTCAGAAACCTTTACTAAAAAAATTAGAATGAAGAAAATATCCATCTGAGTCGAAAAATAAACACTCACTAGTGTGAGATAGGATATTTTATGTTAAATTGGTAATATTAATTTAATTTTTCAATTGCGATAATGGGAGCGTTCGACAGAAGAAATTGGTTTATTTATGCGTGTGTTTTTAAGATTTATATTATCTTAAATCAAAATTTAATTATCTTAAATTATATTATCGTATTTCAAAAAATTGTTAATGTGAGGTTTTTATGACTTTTTTGGCTTCTCGTTAGACTACATGCAGTAGGGCTTGGTTAAAACGAAAGATAGCGAAATAAAAATGAATCGTAATATCCTTGAAAATAATCAACAGCTTTCAAACACACACATAATTAAACTAATTAATATTATCAATTGGACTAATTATTTAAATGCTAAAATTAAGTTCTTATTTGGAAGTTTTATAAATATTATAATAGATAAATTATTTGAATAGCCGACATATCCGCAGGCCTTTTTTCAAAAGCAATACAATTTTTTTCCTCATGTGTGAAATGTACTTTGGAATTACTAGTTCTTCAGAAGCTTTGATTTCGGAGCTGTGATTTTGAATACAGAAAATACCAATCTAAAAGAAGAACTTACAAATATGCGACAGGATATTTTATATTAAATTTACATTAAATTAGTTTTACCATTGAGGTAATGGAATCCATCCACAGAAGTAATTTGTTTAATTGTGTATGTGTCGTTGATATTTATGTTATCTTAACGGGTATTACGAATAACGGTTAATACGAGGATTTTTAACTGTTCCCTTGTTTCTCGTATTTACTGAGTTATACTATGTATAGCCGAACTCAGTAAAAATGAAAACTAGAGAGTTAAAAATGGGTCGTAGTACTCTTGAAATTAATAAACAGCTTTCAAACGCATATTTAATTAAACTAATTAATACTATTAATGCAGCGGTTACAAAGCTATGGGTCGCGACTCACCAGTGGGTAGCGGCGAGTGTATCGGTGAATCGTGGAATAATCGAGGTTTGCCAAAAAATATCTTTTATTTCATCTATTTAAAAAAATATATATAACAAATATAACATTTTACAACTGCAATAATCATAAACTTTATTAGCTTAAACTAAAACTTCGTGAAAAAACAGTGTTTTCTTAAAAAGTTAGTCGGTATTATGTTATGACATCGTAGTAATATATATAGCAGCAGTCGAGCATTCGTTAGAGCCACACTTGATCCCCGCTCTCCAGCTTGTGCATTATAAATCCGTTTGAAGAATAACATTTGAAAAGCCCAAAGCTCTCAAAACACGAATAAGTCTCCTTAATTCAACTTATTGTGAGATCCCTCTTTGAAAACAGTTTTCAAGGAAAAATACTTAATTTCCTTCTGGATGAATAGACGAGCACAATATCAAAAAATATCTAAATCAGGTTTGATGTCCTTGATGGTGTTTAACACGACATACTTGTGTGAACGTGTTTTTTCTACTTTCTGTTTTCCAAAAATAAGTTCAGAAACAAACTGCAGAACTTGAGAATAAAATTAACCAGTTTTATTCGTAAGAAAATTTGCCCTTTTCTTAGGATAGGATAGTAGATAGCATAAAGAAACCATACAAGAATTTCCATACAGATATTAGATACATCCTCATATTAGATGAGTCACGTAACACTAAGTGGTGGGAACAGCTGTAGTGATGGTCTAATTATGTAAAGTCTAATGTTAACTTATTAGGAACATTCATAAATTTTACAATAGAAAATTATATGAAAAACCGACACATCTGCACGATTTTTCAAAAACAGTGCAATAGTTCACCTATGCGTGGAATGTAAGATTATGTTTAAAATTTAGCAGTAATAAGCCAACCACTCAGAAACTAAAAAATAATAAGTTTTCTCTTTTAAGAATTTCGTAAATAGTATTTGAAATCTAAAATTACTTCATAGATCCATTGTAGCTAATTCGCAAACTTAAAGTGCATAGCAAATAATATACTTCGCTAAAATGCTTCTAACTATCATTATACCACGATGATTCTAAAATATATTTATCTATGATAAAATTTTATATACATACATTTCAAAAATACAGTATCTCACAGTTTTAAAAGGAAAACACTACAGATTAAGAAACTTGATTCTCATTCATAAATAAAAACTAAATTCCCTTAAACATATTTGAATGAAATTGGCTGTCTGAAAAAGTAAATGTTTTCTGCTTATTTAGTGTAGCAATCTTACAAATCGATTAATAATATAATGAAATAAAATATGATAAGCAGATAATGATAAAATTAAAACCAGCTACCAAAGAAACTTCTAAAATTTATAATTTTTTTCTGTTTTTATTAGCGATAATTTGGGTTGGGTTGGATTGATTTTTGACGGCCAATTATCTACACGAGGGATATAGGCCCGGGTAGAAGTGCCCTCCGCGGGGGTCTTTCTAAGGGAACCTAATCCGTATATACGCATGGAAATCCACGGCCCGAAGAAAACCACGAAAACTCCGAACGATTAGGCCGACGGGCGCGATTGGGTTTGAACCCAGCACCTCCCATCTACCAGCTTCGAGAGCAGAACCTCTCGGCCACTGGTGGGGCAGCGATAATTTGGAAAATCGACTCATGTTTCACCAAATTTATATTGGTGTAATTAATGTTAATTTTAAATATGTTTTCAAAAGTCTAACAAGTATTTTTATTAATTAATAAAATCCTATTTTCATTCAGTAATTTTGTAAACTTCACTCTGATTTTTATTGAAACTCTCCATTCTTTTACTTTCACTTCCAATTTTCTTTTTTTCCATATCTTGTGCATTTTTGATTAATTTTAAATAATTTGTTTTGCTAAAACTCAGAAATCATTCAATCTTTAAAACTTGAATAAAGTCTTAATTTAATCTCATATAGTTCCATGATTTTTTTTAAATTGTCAGTAAAAATTTGAAGGTAGAAGTATGAAACCAAAATTATTTCCAAAACAACTACACATGTCATAAACTCATATCTTAAGAAAAATATTAGGTTTAGAAAAAAACACAACATTATCTATTTTTACAAAATGAAATCGTCCTTTTTTACATATTGGATTACTAGTACAAATCTTATTTCATTAAAATTCATTTTGCTTATTTTTGACTTTTTGTCAGGGGCTCTTACAAGAAAGTCTGTCAAAGTGTGACATGTGTTATTGCACACCGCTTTAAAGGTAAAAAAAATACAAAATATTCAAGACAAATATATGCTGTATAATATTGGTATTTGAAGACAATAGTCTACAGTTTCATGTTTGCGCAGACATTTTGTTAAATTTAAAATTAAACACCTAAAGAAAACTAAAAACATATAGTATTATGCTAATACAGGTATCTTAGCAACACGAGATATATAGATAAATGTCCCCAAATTTAAAGGTGAACTTGGAACTCTATGAGAATTTAAACCTATAACAGGATTTCATGTAATCATCTCTTGCCTTGCAGTTATGCACCTCTAAAGCAGTGTCACAGGTATTAGAGTGAAGTTATCTACAAATAAATCTAGTTTATTCGCTTGAAATGATTAACATCTAATCTCAAATTTATTCAGACAAATTACTTTCCAATTGTTCGGGTACACTATTATAAAATGACTGATATTGAAATCTGAAACATGCAAGATGTAGTAATAGAAGGAAAAAATTATAATTATCCACAAAGGTTTCTTTTTATTTTAATTGTACGTATGAACATTTATATTTGAGCATGTCAAGCACTCGCATATGGTATAAAATTACTTCAAAGGACACAAGTTCTAATTTTTAACAGACGTATTTAACATTTTACTACATCGAATCATATTAACTACAGCTAAGAATATCAGAATTACATTAGTTAAAAACATCATCAGAGAATTTTTCATCAATTTAGGAATTTTCATGTTACTGTCATGTCTTGTATTTTAAACACAATAATTCGAATGTCTGATTGAAACAAGACATTTGGATCTTTTGGGAATTAGCAATCAGAATAAATAACTTCAAGTTAAAAAAAAAAAAAAAAAAAAACTAATCATTTAATGTAATACATCAGTAGCCCAATTACCTATAATTACGTAACATGTATTGGATTTTGAGTGCCTTTCCAGAAATGATTTGATCTGATTGCATGTGTATTTCGACTTTTTATTGTAACAAAACTTCCTGAAAACTTAATGATAGTTCATGCATATTTCAGTAATCTGCTTGTTTCCGATTATTGGTATAAAAATTATTATTATATCACAAATTCCCCGATCCGCATGTTTTTATGAAATATGTAATGACATGTTTATGAGAAACTAATTAAAAAAAAAAAGCAAACAGGGAAAATAATATTGTAGATATTTCAACAAAATAAAAATTAAATGTAATGAAATATTTATGTTCTATAGCATGTTTATGAGAAGCTAACTAAAATCGTTGTAATTTTTTTTTAAAGCAAACAGGGAAAATAATATTTTTACATACCTAATTGCATGGAAGTTATTCGTTCTACTTTGATTTTTGGAGAAACAATTAAGTCCGATAATAAAACGATAGCAAAGACTTTTTGTCCGCTTTTTCACTTACGTATTATCACTACAAAATGCTTGCGGCGTTTTTTAGGGATAATATTTAAAAAAAAGTGTCCAAAAATATGTCCGTCTGACATTAGCCTTATTTATTCTGCAATCGAGCCATAAAAACTGAAATAGAGCAGACGATTTTTAAGTTTCGAAGGAGATGTTTTTCGGTTTATTTATTTTTGTATACAACAGATTCGGAAATTAAATTTCAGTAATTTTATGAGATTGTCTCGAATTAAAATTTCCTATTTGAGAATATTTTATTGTATTTCACCTTTTATTTTTATCAGTTTTAAAAAAGTTAAAATGAATGGTGAAGTTTCTTTTATGTAAATTATAATAGTAATATTATCCATAATTAGATTTTATTAGATAAAGCATTGCTTAAATTTTCAAAATGTGTACAAATAATTTTAATGGTAATAATGCCCCCCCCCCTCTTTTTTTAAAGTAAAGTTTGTATCACAGGTAATACATACAAAACATCATCTTAAAAAATACACCATAATTATCGAGAAGAAAAAGGTTTTTCTTTCTCAATCTGTAATTCTTTTCATATTAATTTTCTTGTAAAATATCTTGTAAAATAATTTTTCTTGTAAAATATTTTTTTCAAAGATATATTTTGAAAACAAAAAAATGAAAATATGAATAATTAATTATGTCATAGGCTTTGCATAAATTTTGTACATTTATTTTATATTCGGAAAATGTCAAATTTATTTTGGAAGAAGTAGAATTTTTTAAAAAATTGTTTGTTAAAATAGTGGAACACTAAGAAGAAGAAAAATTACTTGAATGTAAATTATAAAGCAAGAAATGTATATATAACTAAACTTTGAAGACGCTTTCTGTGTGCTCATTAAAAGCTTCAGACTTACCTGTAATAGAAAATTTTCAGATTGAAACCGCAGAAATGTTTCGAAATTTTTTTAAGAAAATTCTAGTACAACAGAAGATCATTTACAAAAATTTTTATAAATGATCAGGTCGAGGTATGTTTATAAAACTTTTTTTAATTAGATGAAATTCGTATAATTAGGAAACCTTTTTGTGTCACTGATGAATTAATTACATTTTATGTTATATGAAAATAAAAAGTTTGTTCAGAGGCACAGAGTCAACTTGGACCACGGTTAAAAAATTTTAAATCAGACAGAAAAATATTTTTTGCAGTAAATCACATGTTTTGAATAATTTTTGTAATTTTTTAAAGTTTTCTAAGAAGTTCACATCTCAGTCAATGTGACATTACTGAGTGGAGACATTTTGGTCACAGATGTGATGTGACAACAGTGACGTCACAATGACTTCACTGTGACTATGAGGGTTATTTATTGATTTATTGAAATATATATATCTCAAAAAATGTTTGATCGTTTTGAATATACAGTATTTTAAATTTTTTAAATATTTTTTCAGGCAGCCAAATTTTAATATTTTTTGTTCATGCATGCTAACAAATATTGAATTTAGGTTTCTATTTTTTTCTTTCTGGGGATCACGACCTCTGAAATTTAATACACCTCAAAAATTATTCTTATTTTTTTTTTGTTTGTATTATTATGTATAAATTATATTAATTGCTTATGAAATAGACATTGCGCGTCATGCAGTCATGAATAATTTTGTTTACCTTTACTATGAACAATAGCTTCCAGTGCTGCTAAATTTTAATACATTAAATAATTATATTTTAAGTCTGTTTAATGTGCATGTAATAAAATTTAAAAAGGTGAGCTGCATTGCTTCTAGGGGTGATCGTACTCCATATTAAAGGTACTTTTCCTATACCAAACTGACACATTTATTTTGCTTATTTTATAATTGTATTAATTTTTAAACACCACAATCGTCTGGTAATTTTTAATGTTACTTTATACCTTTTATGTGTTGTACATTGTATCTCAATTTTATTAAAATCCACTTGTAAAATTTTGAGTAATCGCAACTTTTGTTGTTTTTCCATAATTTTTGAAAACCAGTATATTTAGAATCCTCATGATGGGCATCGATTAAAATGGAGCATTATGATTTTTTGGCACTATGATAGCGAATTTTGAAGCAGTGACATATATAGGTAGAAGAATTTTTTGTAATTGGCAGATCCTACTAGTTTTATATTATTTATTGAAAAAATACATATTATTTATATTTGTACCGATGAGAACTCTTTTTGAGTATGTATTTGAAGCTTAATTGCTATTAATTTGAAAGCATAATCTGTAATATACATAATTTTCACGAAATTCGTATGTTACACTGAATGTTGTTTAATACATTCTAAAGTTGACAAAAAAAAATTAATCGTCTTCCTAACACACACATTAATTCCGTATATAACTTAAACAAATTATAATTTGATTTACCAATTAATATGTTAAATTAAATTGAGCATGACTAGCATAACAAGTAATATTTCTAATTTTATATCTATACTAAATTAAAAATAAAACTTCTTCCAAATTTGGTCGGACGGTTAGAAATTTCTCCGTCTTAAAAATACAAATTTTTTCGTACAAATACAGGGAAGACACAAATTCCAAAATACTGGTACTTTTTTTGTTTCGTAATAATTTATAAGTTAAAATGTATGGGTTGCAACAAATGCACGTTGCTAAATGTCAAACTACAGATATTGCATGTAAGAACAATAAAAACGTATGTAGTTTGAAAATATTAAAAATAAATACGGATTAGTTACCATAGCAATATACAGTGTCTCCATAAATTATTATCAGTATTTCCATACCTCATAATATTTATTTAAGACTATGACGAAAATATTGTTACCAATTTTTCGACAGTACAACAAAAACTTTTTCTGACAATGCAAACAAAGTGAAGCCATACACTGAGGGAAAAAAAAAATACCGCCTTCATCTAGAATGAATGGATAGTTCTTTTCTGAATACTAGAAATAGAAATATAGATTTCCGAGCTATGCGAATCGTGTAAACAACTAAGATGAATAGACAAAATGATCTAGAATGTCTAGTCTCTTGTTTTAGTCTAGCCTCTTGTTTAGTCTAGGTGATTAAAAGATAATGAATTGCGTTAATAGCGAAAAATTATCGCTTGATTTCTGGAATGGTTTCATAAACTAGAAGTATTGTTACTAAAGCTAACCTATTTCGCGTCTATTTGCAGAGAGTTTTAAATAAGTTTGACCACGAGAATAGAGGAAAACGCTCTTGAATTCTAGTAGGAGGCTCTAGAACATTCTAGCAAAGGGAACTTTAATTTATAAGGATGACATGGAACTATTTTTTCTAGAGCCACAATTTAGATTCTAGATCCCACAACCATATTTTTTTTCTCAGTGTAATATGCGACAAACGTACCATTGTAGAACCGAATGGCAAGGGAAAGCCATTTGCGTATTATTGTCACCAGTAGACAGCGTCAAATAACACTTTTATAAGTTTAATGACATTTTAAAATTTGTTAATATTTGATTATCAACTTTTTGAGTTGCAACTTTACGCACGAGTGTCACTCGGGATGCCATTATCGGTAAAGCGAACTAAGAACGAGAGGCTCTTCGGGTCAAATTTTTACTTCCTAAATTATAAAAGTACCTATCATATGCGTTCGGGGACTTTTCAGATATTATCTTCGAACGTTTTAATTTGATAAAAATATAGGTCGCAGCATTAAACAGAAACACGGATATGAAAATATCTAAAATCAGAGCTTAATTTGAACATATTTTGAACCTCGTGATGTTGTTCTTGGAGCAAATACGTGCTTTGAAATGTACCTTACAAAAGCAAATATTACTAAATAATGTTTATATATTTTCAGTAATTATACAAAATTTGGGTAAGTTTTTATTCAAGTCTATGTAAATTTTTTAATAAAAAAATATATTTTCTTATGCGGAACTTTTTAAAAATATAAAGCATGCTTTTTTCAATAATGTCTCATTAAGTACTAATTTTCAGTATATTTAAATGGTTCATTCATTGTGAATAAGACTATTTTAAAGTTTATAATAAAAAATATTAAAATACATATCTTCTAGTGATTTCTTAAAAAACTCATGAAAAGTACCAAATAATCTCAGCCCAAAGGCAAGTCATATGCTGTTGAAATGTATCAGTGTCAAATGGTAAGAAAATCCCGACAATAAATTATGTACTCCTAAAATTTATTTACCTAAGAATAATGCCATATCAAAAATAATAACACAAAAAACGTTTTACCCATATTTTGCAAAATTTGTCCACTGCATCATGATAACTTCAGACAGTGTTTGCTCCGATTTTGAATAATTAGAAGCAAAATGTGCAAGACTGTTAACCAATGGTGCTCCAAATAAATAAGGCAGTTCTTCACCATTTATGCAGCCAAGCCTTGACGAATAATCTCCATATTCCGTCTGGTATCCGAACACATAGAAATAAGATTTCTTGTCATTAGAATACTGCGATTGTGGATATGGATAATTGTACTCCCTTGGTATTCCTCCACTATGAAATGAACCTGCGCGGATAATCGGTGCAACAACCATTGCATCACCTAGGGCATCTAAGGTACCGTCAAAAATATCTTGTGTATGCAAGAATGGTCTTGACCAGTCCATGTATTCGTTTACAATTGTCAAGAAAATCTGAAATTGAAGTAAACATTTATGTACTAAAACTTTGTTAGAAATTCATGAAAAAACATTAGTTTTAAGAATAGGGTTAAATTTGTATGTGTATTGAAATAGTAATACTATCAACACTGTTTTTAAAGGAACTTTTTCAATATTAAAGAATCCCATTTCAACATTGAGCTAGATTTATCGAAAGTTTCTTACAAATTATCTTCGCAACTCCGGTAATGCCATATTAAACCCTAAACTGAAGGAAAATGACAAACATTAAAAATAAAAAAGTGGATACAAAATTTCAATTGCAAAATAACTGATCGCCTTACCTGGGTGATATCCTTTAACCCTTATAAGAAATTATTTAAAGTCGGAATGTTTCCATAATTTTACACAAGCATTCTATGACTTGGCAACCTTCTACCACACACCAAACTTCGGCTACGTTAAGTTTAATAAAGAAAATTACTAAAGACGACACTATTTTTAAGTTGAAAATATATTTATAAGTGTATAATTATTTCATCTTGGTCGATCTTATCAATGCCCATAGATTACTATAAAGTTAAAACGCGTAAAAGTCAACTTTTGCATTTATCGCCATGCGTACTATCTGTATTAAAGCCAAAAAACTAAAATTTGTTTCAAAAATAATGAAGTCGATTTGTTTCTGTTTTTTTCTTCATTAGTGAACACGTTTACGAAAACCTGATGCATTGTAGCTTATTCAAACTCCCTTTTTGACAATACGACTTATTTAGAAGTGACACTTATTTTAAGATATATAATTAGAAGAATATTTAGAGATTAAAAATCTGATACTTAATTAGTTGTGACATATATCATGAAGATTTTTTATGACGGTGTACACATAAAGGAACTCCTTAGATCATTTATCATACCAATCTCTTCCAGATATATTATCATAAGTTCAGTGTTTGGACAAAACCAGTTTCTTACTAATAATGGTGATTTTGTTGAATTAGAAAATACAGAAATCTTCCTAGCAATGTTTTATGTGACTTGGAACTCACTTGGAATTATGAAAGTTATAATTAAGAACAATAATAGAATTTAAAAACTATTTTATTGAAAATTAATAATTAACAGGTTACGATAATGTGTCATAAGTCTTGATGTGATTTTTTTACGTTGAAATATCCCACCCGTAACCTGCTTGTAAAACTTTGCGATTTGAATGAGAGAAACTATTAAATAAACTAAAAGAGAACCTAAACTCTAAACAAGAAACGGTATACATTTATTATATGGAATGAGAATATAACTTTACCTATTTCCAGAATGGAAAACATCTAGTATGATAGTAAAATTCTTTACAGAAACTTACAGAAAAATGTCATTATTATTAGTAACTTTCGTGATTTAAGAATAGTTTTGATTTCAACAACTACCGTAATACACTTTATTTCATATCTTATTGTATGAACATTATTAATCAACAGATAATATACAGTGCAATAACAGAATTAAAATTATACTCTGTATATTTTTAGAAATAAACCACATAATTATTATTTCTAATTCTTATTTTACATCTAAAAAAATTCTTGAATGTCGAGTGACACATCATTGAAGACTCTTTTAAGAATATACGATATTTAATATAAGCCGATAAAACACTGTTATTAGTACCACGGTAAATTAACTTATAGCAATAAATAACGGTGCTAATAATGTTGTTTTATCTACTTGCATTCTATTGCGTCAAGTATTATCTTAATAGTCAATATATTTATGTATATATATGTATATGACAGCGACAGATAAATACTCGCTAATTTTATAGTAATTATAAAAAAGGCTACATCTATACATTTATTTATGTTATTTCTTATGGAAGTTTTTCTTTCTAAGTATGCATTTGAAGCTTAGATGATATTAATTCGAAAGTATATTTTATAATATATAAATTTTTTGAAACTCCTCTGTCACATTGCTTGCTGTATTAATACTTTCGAAAGTTGATCAATCATTCTAATTTATTATTTTTAAAGAAGTGTTTTAGATTTTTCCCGATAACAAATGCAGAAAACTTCGAAAGTAGATTTTTTTTTTTTTTAATTGACTTGATTGTATTTCTTTTTTCAAAGATACAAACAAATTATGTTTATAGCTTTATATCTTTATTAAATATGATTTTAAATTAACAGAAATGTTGCTTATTTTTTTCATTTATACTCTAATTTCAAACTAGAGCACATTTCATAACTTTTTCAAACATTTAAGTAAATAAAATTTTATTCATGCGAAAAATTCTATTTCAATAACCTAACTTTCCAAATATGCAATTTAAATGTTCCAAAAATTACAAAATATTCCCTTACAACATTTTAAGTATTCATTAGCTTTATAGAGTTTATTCGTTTAAAACGGACTGATTTCTTACCTCTTGAAGATGATATGTGAAAATATTCCTGACGAGTGTTCTCAAAACTCTGTCCCGCCTTTCACTATTAATTCCAAATTTCTCTTCCATCGCTGAAAATTGGAAGTATGATTCAACTTTTGTGCATCCAAATAAAAGATCATACTGCGTAAAAAGAGCAGCATTTTTCTCCATTATACTGGCGGGATCGGCTGGCAGCACTATACCGTCTACTGTCGGTCCAAATGTGGAAAGATACTCTGGAGCGGATACGTTTAAATTCATTATGTCTTGTAGATCTCTTTTTCTCAAACACTCCACTAAAGCAGTGTTATCTTGCGCTGGACAGTCTAAAGCTTTTGCTATTTGATGTGTGTAAGTAATGGCATCGTGTGCAATAGCCCATGGACTTAAAGCTGACCCACTCTGCATAATGGCACGATGAAAAAGGCCTGAAATTAAAATTAAAATACACATATAAAGAAACTGATATAACATATTCCATATGAATAATACAGTGTATATGCATTTATTATTGTTTTACATGGTGTAATAAATAGTTATTTTATTATTTAATGCATAAAAACACTAAAAACATTGTTATTATATAATACACATACTATTATTTTCGGTTTATGCCTGAAATAGGTATTAAAAGATTAACTTAAATAATCAGATACAAATAGTTCAAGAAAATATCTGAAATACAACTGAATATTAGTTTTAAAATATCGATCTGCCTCACGTTACTAAAATAGATTCACTATTTTTATTTTCATACCATTCAACAATCAACACTTGATCGGACAACTAGCAACTGGAGAAAAACATATCGAATGAACAAAACATTGTTATTACACTCAAAGCATTGTTATTATATAATACGATTACTATTGTTTTCTGTTTATGCATAAAATAGAGATTAAAAGATTAACTTAAATAACCAGATACAAATAGTTCAAGAAAATATCTGAAATATAACTGAAAATTAGTTTTAAAAT
Source organism: Maratus speciosus (assembly GCA_963932465.1). Classification (NCBI taxonomy): domain Eukaryota; kingdom Metazoa; phylum Arthropoda; class Arachnida; order Araneae; family Salticidae; genus Maratus; species Maratus speciosus. The sequence continues at coordinate 114,361,551 of OZ010800.1, forward strand.
ATCGATCTGTCACACGTTACTCAAATAGAGTCATTGTTATATTCACTGTTATATACGAAGTATTTAGTATTCAAGTTTGCTGAAAGACAATTGGTGATATCTTAGAAAATGAACTATTTTTCCAAATTATCCCAATTGAACTCGAAAATGTCCAAACGTAAAACTTCGTTTGATCACTTCAATTTTTTCATAATTTTATACGTAATAATTTCTTTCAAGTGCATCTTATATTTATGTCTGATGAATTGTTAACATTTTATTATAATGTTTATGAATGGAGATTCGGAATACATTAAGATAATTGTTAAAGGTATATATAAATATTATACAGACATACATACAATAAATACAATAAACCCAACTGCAGTGAAAAATTATCCAGAGCCAGGAATTGAACCCGGGACCACAGTGCATAAGACTGCTGCTCTAACCACTTAGCTACTCCGGCCGATACCTGTGTCTGCAATTTCTCACTAATAAACCATGTTGTGGAAGTCACCGCCATCTATACGACAGCCTTGGATGACCGGAAAACATTTGAATAGATTTTACTATTACACGATCTACGACAAATATAATAAAACACACATACTACAATATATATTAAAACACACAGACACACATAAATAACACCTCCATTCAACAGTTAAAGGTATATATAAATATTATACAGACATACATACAATAAATACAATAAACCCAACTCGAGTAAAAAATTAGCCAGAGCCAGGAATCGATCCTGGGACCACAGTTTACAAGACTGCTGCTCTAACCACTGGCCAATACATGGATATGCAGTTTCTCACTAACCACTGACCTCTCCAAAATGGTTTATTAGTCAGAAATTGCAGAGCCAGGTATCGGCCGGAGTATCTCAGTGGTTAGAGCAGCAGTCTTGTGTATTGTGGTCCCGGGTTCGATTCCTGGCTCTGGCTAATTTTTCACTCCAGTTGGGTTTATTGTATTTATTGTATGTATGTCTGTATAATATTTATATATACCTTTAACTGTTGAATACAGACGTTATTTATGTATGTTTTAATATATATCGTAGTAGGTGTGTTTTATTATAAGACAATTGTTGTTGTTTTGTTGAATAACACGTTTTTGTGATCCATTATATGAAATAATAATAAATCTTTATTTTCTTTTGAATTATAAAAAAATAAATAAGAATCGAAATCTTAGAATGGCTGGTTATCATTTTGTGTTTACTGTTTATAAACTTATACATATACTAGGAGGCGCTGCCACCTGCGGACTATACCCGTCAACCCCCGCTCAGGCTTCACAGACTCCAAAAATACGATAATGTGTCCTGTTTAAAAATTTTTACCACATTACGGAAGACTGAATGATATTATCATTACAGCGTGGCTATCTTATGTAATCGGGTTACCATTATTTTCCTTTTGAATGGGGTATTGCTCGATTACAATGGCCTCATCCATCGCTGTCATAATAACTGATGGCGGTTTCCAGGATTGATAAGTAAGATCAATTACAATTTCTGAAATTCAGCTTGTATAAAACGGCTAGGTTAAAAATGCCGTCATCATTCTGACTTTTATAACGACGCTATGGCCGATATCCTTTTTTTAGTTTCGAAGTTTAAAAATTCCGTCTGCTTGGGAATAGTTTTCAGAACCACGGTAATGAAAATAATTGTAGCTTGAAATTTTTAAGCTTATATTTTATGTTTTGATCGAGTTTTAGATATTTTCAAAATGATATATAGCTTATTCATAAGTTCTTTTCTTATTTTAATACATCACCATGTATATTTCACAATGTACATTGTTTATAATATTTCTTATTTAACATTCTAAAATGTATATTTATTGAATAGTAAATCGTACAAAATAAAACGAAAATATTTTGCGCATACATTTATTTTTATTTACGCTACATCAAATGATGTAATGTATAAACAAATTTGCTAGTCGCACTACTTTTTTTCGAAATGAAAATCGGTTTAAATATATCGTTTTAATATACAGGGAGTTTATAAAGTCTCGGACCCATTTTGATGTTTAATGACTCATAAAATAATAAAGATGGATTAAAATTAATAACATAAACGGTTAGATAGACTCAAAAAGTTTCATGACCCTTGTCAATGAACTTCCACGTGTGCCCCCTTCGTCGCACGGAGAATATCAAGTCGATAGTCAATTTCACGCCAGGTAGCGGCAAGCATGTCGGCATCCACAGAGGCTATTGCGGTTGTAATTCTGGCTTTTAAGTCATCAATGTTCGATACTCTCCTCCTGTAAACATTGTCCTTTACAAATCTCCAAATGAAAAAGTCCAGCGGCGTAATATCAGGTGATCTGGGTAGCCAAGGAATTGGACCTCCTCGCACAATTCATCTTTCTGGAAAATGGTCATTCAAGGAAGTACGAACGATGGTACCCCAATGAGGTGGTGCACCATCTTGCTGCAAAATGTCATTTCCTTTGTCCTAAAGTCCGCTGGATTTTTTCCTTTGGAGATTTGTAAAGGACAATGTTTACAGCAGGAGAGTGTCGAACATTGATGACATAAAAGCCGGAATTACAACCACAATAGCCTATGTGGATGCCGACATGTTTGCCGCTACCTGGCGTGAAATTGACTATCGACTTGATATTCTCCGTGCGACGAAGGGGGCACACATGGAAGTTCATTGACAAGGGTCTGGAAACTTTTTGAGTCTATCTAACCATTTATGTTATTAATTTTAATCTATTTTTATTATTTTATGAGTTATTAAACATCAAAATGGGTCCGGGACTTTATAAACACCCTGTATTACATAATTATCAGTATTAAATGCATTTCTCATGTAATAAATTATTTCTATGTGTCTCGCGTGTAATAATTTTACTATTTTACAGTTTATGGACATTTTTTATAATTACGTGTATATATTTTGACGTAATTTTCCTTATTTCTTGCTTTTGAATCGTGTTAATTTAATTCTTATTTTAAAATTTCTTTCTGATTTTAATAATATTACTTTTCAGGAAAAAAAAAAACTGATTTTTATATTTTTTTCAAATTTTCCTGAAAATAATTAATCACAGTATTCTTTCACTAACCTTTGCAATAAAAGATAATTTCAATTATCTGCTTGAAATGGATGAAAAAGAAACGACATAATCCCTATAGATTTTCCCTGTTGTCCCCTTTTATCCAAAAAAAAAAAAAAAAAAAAAGAATGGAGTAATTTAGTTGTCATTACAAATTGTCACTACAGAAATGTAATTTAAATCTGAAAACATTAATATTACGAAAACTAATTCAAATTTTAAAATTATATTACCAGTTTCGACATATGTGGATCAATACAGATATTTGGTGTTAATTTACCTTCTAAAACTTACATATTTTAGAAGAAATAGCCATAAAACATAATAAGTCGTTTAATGAGTCGTTTCATAAAATAGTTTCATAAGGATTTTACATATATATATGGTAGATATTAATAGACAGAGGTGCTTTGTAACATATTAAAATCTACGGTCACATTTGAACTAGCTACTCTAGAAATATTTTTAAAAATAAACATTTTTAATTGATTGAGAAAAAATTATAAAATGCTTTTCAGTTTTTTTTCCCTTTCATCCAATAAAAAGAGGAAACTATGCAATTTTTAAAAGTGAGTGCACATATTAACTATTATTATAATTTAGTAATTTAAGATAAATCAAGATTAATGTATCATAATTCAACAAGCTATAAACTTTTGTATTTTTAATTATTCCATCATATATATTCCTCTATTTTATTTTGTCTTAAAAAATAATAAGAAAAAATTTATTTTATAAGATGCAGTCTGATAAATTCTAGGAGATATTTAAGAGAAAAAGGGTCGTTTATGATAAGTTTTTTTTTTTTTTTTTTTTTTTTTTTTTTTTTGTCTATAAGTCTGACATTTGAATGCGTGCATTAATGCTATATATTTTATTAGTTTTTGTAAAAAAAAAAATAAATAAAAGTGTATACTTAAAAAAAACCCAAAACAAATATTCTTGTTAAGGAAATTTTATAAAATTAGGTTCGATAAAAATAATTATGTAAGGATGGCAGAGAATGATTGGAGTTACGTATTAAAAAAAATAAAAGAAAGAAAGAAAGACTGAAAAATGAAAAAAAAAAGAATACACACTACAATCATTTTTTGAAAATTCATAACATAAAAAATGTTTCCCTCCAAAAACGAAATAATAAACCTTCAAACTTGTTTCTCCATTTTTAAGATTTTTTCCCGAATGTACGTCAAGAATTCCTTATTTAAATAACTCTGAATTAATTAATTTATAACTCTGTAAAAATTCCTAATTATAAAATAATCCATGCGCACTCAAAGTAGATTTACAATTAAATAATATTTTCATGTTTAAACATTAACTGAAAAAAAAAAATACATTTTATAGATTAAAATATCCTTCCTTTTACCCGTACATTCTCAATGAAAAAGGGAATTAGAAATCTGTGAATAAATTTAAACAAATGTAAATTGTCTGGTAAATAAATTTTAATAGGCAAACCAAAATTTATATAAGTACAAAACCCGTTATTAACAATTATGAATTAAATTTTTCTTCCCAATAGATTATAATTAATTAATTTTAACGTTAATATTTTTTATTATGTTTCATAAGCATTAAAAATCTTGCTGAAGTAGAAAACTACTATTTTTATTTTATGCATTAAAATATCAACTAATTATTTTTGTCTCAAAATGCAAATGAAAAAGAAATACTACAGAGAGATTTTTTTTTTAAAAGTATAGTTTTGACTATTATCGCTTTGGATAAACGTTTTGCGGCACGTATAAGAGGCATTAAATATATAACTAGGAAAGAAATAAATATACACTACATTATCTGTCTCGGCCATGAAATGATTTTGAAAAAAAAAGTTAAAGTCAAACAAATTCACTTTGTCGAACGATAATGGAAAAACGACAAATAATACTAGAGATATACTTTTGTAAAAAATTGAGTTTTTGCTATTGTTGTTTGGGTAAACGTTTATGTAGACATAAAAAAGGTTATATATATATATATATATATTTTATCGAGATACAATTATAGGTACAATGATTTTTTCCACTCACATATGAAATAAGTTTGCACAAAACAATAATGTCAAACAAATTCCTTTGGTCGAAATCCGAGACTTGCTAACGGAGGTCTCACAACACAGTTTTGTTAGTAAGATATACCTGTATCTGTTTCACACTAATCATATCCCATTCTAACTACATTTATATACTATTAATAAACGGGCCTCAACTCTATGCATCTGTGGATCTTTACCAACATTATAACAGTATATTTTATATTGCACAATAACATCCCACTACCGCGGTAAAAGGCCACAACAAATGGCACTGCCTGACTGTTTGACGTACATGTGTGACCGTCAAGTTCTCCTCCTACGTATAGCGATTTTCAACAAATTTCTAGAAGACAACGAGTTTGTTTTTACAAATCATATGTCTTTTTGAATAGGTTGAGCCATTTCACTGTTTTTTGATTCAATTTTCGATAAGAGTCCTTGTTTTGTATATGATGCAAACATTATTATGCATACCTTTGGAGTGTTTTATTCAGTTATCCAGTAAAATCACTATATTTGTTTGCCCATGCACTTCACTTAGTATTTTTCATACAATTAATATCAAAGTATGAAACATTGACTCGTTTTATTAAGTTTCAGCGGTTACATTAGCATGTAGAATTTGTATACTTAGTGAATTCCACAATCAGTGTATAATCATATAAAGCAATTAATTGTTAGCTGTATAAATAACATTTGGTTTTATTCAAGTATGATATTAGTATTCAGTATTATTTTAAATATCTTTCATTCGTAAAAGAGTTTATTTGTTTGCTTATATATGAATTACATACATATTTTGCTTTATTATATTAACTGTTGTTTAACATTGAAAACAATAGACTTGCATATTTTGTCGTATCGTTAGGTATGTTAATGTATGCAGTAGATTTCAGTCTTCCATCCAAGATTGCAATCATCCTTCTATATATATAAAAAAAATGTAACGATTTGGAAATGGACCAATGAAAATCTTTGTTAGTACCGCGAAACGCATCTGATTGGTCAGAGCTTTCTGAGGCTATAAGAACAGTTACCAAGGGTGGGGACGGCTCTGTGGTCAAACGTCACCAAGTTTGTCGCCAACTTGGCGATATATCGCCAAATTTGGCAACCAAATTTAGTCGCCAAAATTTACGACAACTTGGCTCTATTTCCTGTATTTCGCCAAATTTCCATAGACTCCCATTGATATCCAATAGGGTTTACTTGCTTGCAGAAAATCAACAAATTGAGACATTTCATTGCCACAAAAGCAAATATTCGCTTATGAATAGAGCTTAATTGAACTATTATCATTATTTTTAAACACAAACACTATTTACAATTTTCGTAACACTATATATATAATTTTATATTTAATAATTCTTATAATTATGAAACTCTGTAAGCTTTAATGATTATGTGCTTGGAGTTAAGGAAATAAAATTGACAGGAGTTGGGGAGGAGCGCGTTTCTGCCAAGTGGAATCTAGAAATTGAATGCACAGAAAATAAGTGATCGCGAAGTGATCCAGAATAGAAACGCGAAACAATTACGTCTGGGGTTGGCTAGAAAATAGGGCCATACCATTAGGTCCCGATACCAAATGAAATTGCGAAGCTATTACGCGGGGGGGGGGGGGGATGGTGAGCGTAGCGAGCAGATGGGCAGAGCCTCCCTAGTGTCTAAAATTAAAGATGTGTTCCCATTCCTTTCGAAAAATAATCCAAAAATGAAAAATATAAAGTACTACAGAGAAACTTATTTAAAAAATAGTAGTTTCTTCCTGCGGAGCATGAAACAATTTTGCATAAAGAATTCATCTACATATTTCTATTCAGTTAAAAATTAAAGATGTTTATTTACGGCTAAAAGCCGACCTGTGCGGCACTAAACGTAAAAATTGCATGGCTGTTATTTATGCATAATTTTAAAGACGTTAACACTAGAAAAAGCACTACACTGATTTATATTTTATGGCAAAGGACAGGCAATTAATAATAGTAAAACTGGTTATAAAGAAATTGTCCTGAAATAAAAATAAAAGAAGCCATATTAAAGTCTGTGATTTTTAGAAATGGCATAAGACAAAAATGGTTTCTAAAACGAAAAATGGCGTTTTTTAAAGCTAGAAACTGAAGGCTGATTATCGTATATACTTAATACTTTAGAACTGAGAAGTGTTAAAAGGTTAATTGTTAATTTCCCACAGTATTAAAAACCCGAAAAAAAGCTACATTTGCTGTAAGTTTATATAGCAAAATATAACACAGAAAAATGAGTAAGTTATTATTATTGTTATTACTAGAAAAACGTCTGTAATCAGGCTAATTTTTCTGCAAAAATGATTGTGATCATATTAAAGTTTACAGCAAAAGAAGGTCGTATTATGTGCTAAAACTTAGAGCAATATTTCTCAAACATGATTCATTTTTGCGCTTTGTATTATAATATAGTTTGCGAATAAGAAACTCCAAAAAGTTCCTTTAAGTCTGACTTAATCTAATGAATATTAAATCCAATACTTTCAAGCGATATATTTGCTTTCTATTAGCTCTTACATACCCAGTAAATTAGGAGAATAATTGGTCTTCAAGTGATACATTATTGTCATCACTTGAAAATGGCAGTACTGATTTCTGATATTTCCATCAAAATACTTGAGAGAAGGGTAGACTTCTTAGTCTCAGACAGTCTTACTCTAGGTCGTCTTAGATATATTAAATAATGCTTACACTGTGTAGAAAGAAAGTGTTTTAAATCTATTATAAATTGCCCTAATGAAAAAAAAAAAAAAAAGAAAAAAAAAGAAAAGAAAAACAGTCATCTGATTAATCCGTCCGCACATGCGCAGGGGTTGATTTCACCCAGATCACGAATTTTCTTCAAAAAATGGATAGTTTCTTAAGACACTTCTGAGCTGCCTTTCACTTTTCAAGGTCAAGTTATTGAAGGGATTGGATTGGTGAACGAATGTCGTTTCTTTTTTCACTAGGAAGGGAGAAAGATACCTATTGGGTTCGTACAATCCTGCGCATGCACGAACGTTTCCTTTCGATATGTTCATTTCTTTCGAGATAGCACACACTTAAAAGAATAATGAAAGAGTAACATATAATTTCTACTTGTATATATTGATAAAAGGGTATTAAATGCAATTTTGTGAAATAATGCATGGTTTAATGTGTAAAATATATTGTTTGCTTATTTTTTTTTTAATTTTAAGAGAATCTGTTATAAAATCTGTAAATAAATATAAATCAGATTATTTTTTCCCCAAAAAAGAAGTAGAATTGATACATACTACAATATACAACTGTAGATTTTTTTGAGGACGTATTTTATCAAAAATATAATGGGAGGAAAATAGGGTGAGATTTATACCATGGAATGATCTAATGTTACAAAAACTGGTGCGTGTGCATACGGGTTACCCCGTTTAAGATTATACTATATTTTCCTAGCAGTAAATCCGTTCTTCGCATTTGGGGATGATCGAAATACCCATTTTCCCTAAATATAGAGATGAGCAAAGCATAGGACACATGTATAAGTACGCCGGCACTTTCATTCATAGTAATAAAACATATTAAAATGATTGTTTAAAGAAGATGCGTTTTTCAATTTTCTTTAAAGCGTAAAAAAAAATAAATAAATAAAGTACCAACAAAAGGTAACAAAGTTTTATTTTAAATTTTCACGGATATACCAAGCAGTGAAACTATTAAATTGGTTAAATGGCAAAAATCCGTTACTTAAACTGAGTCATTTAAAAATAAAAAGCAAAAAGAAGTTCATTTTCTCATATGAATTTGAAATACTTTATTTACGAATGTGCAGAAATAGTTTTTATTCTCTTAAGTTTCAGAATTCTTATAATAATGTTTATTATTATTATTATGATTATTATTTCGCACATTTTATAAAAATCTAAAGCTATAATACAGAACACATTTCTAAACATCACCTAAATTTCACCTGTGAACATGCTTTAAACGTAATTATTTCTAAAATTTAAACATGTAGAATTGCTAAATTACATGAACAAATGACTTTCTATGTGTAGCATTTTTTTCCCTTTCTAACAAGTATGTTACGCCAAAGCCCCAATTTTTGCTAGTTCCCGAACTGGTGGGCTATTTTGCAAATTCACCGAAAATCCTGCCCAAGTCTAATGAACAATAAGTATATTTACGGCTTTGGCCTGCCAATTTCCGAAGTTGCCGGGAATCACAGGGTAATATCCGAAATACCGATCCAAGGCTATCCGGTTAGTACCACTTATGTACATGTGTTAGGAGGGAAAATTCCAAGCTTTGGAAATAATTTTCTCGCATCTTTGACTTGGATTCATTGAGATGATTGCATTCTTCTTATTTATATAGTAATTTAACCTTTTATCTACTGACTGTGCTTATAAGTACCATTAAAATAACTTCTTATAAAATTCATCGAATACATCGATTAGCTATAATACAGTTTTGAATGCGTTATATATACATTAATTTATATTGTTCTAAAAGCATTATTGGTTACACACAAACATATTTTTTAAGGATTATTTCATTTGCCTTTGCACCTTTTCAGCTTTCTTAGCGTTGGTGTGTCTGTGGGGGGGGGGGAGACTTTTTCAATTCGGAAGTATTTCTTTATTTCTATTGTAAGAACATTATATTTGTACATTTCCTAATTCTACAAATAATTAAGAAAAACGATTTAAAATAAAAGATTTGAGTGGCATTGCATAAAATATTGCACAAAATTCCTATAAATTCAAATTTAATTAATCCTTCTAAATCCTTCAATCCTTCTATAAATCCTTCTGAAATTTATTAAATGATTATGTAAATGTTCTAATGCAGTTTAAGCAATTCACGAAAAATGCTTTAGAAGGTAAAATTTTCATGAATTCGTAATTCACTACATAAAGGGTGAAATGAACATTGTATACGACTATCTATAATTTCTCTCTAAAAAAAGTAACAAAAACTTTTGCTGCCGTAATTGTCGGACCAAAGCTCCGGCTTCCCTGCAAAAATTACACTTATTGTTAACAATTAATTGTTAATAGCTTGTTAATAGCGTCCAAAATATTTGTCATATGGACACAAAAAATTAAATAGACGTTGGTAGTGCCAAAATCTCGGTGCGTATTGAAAATCACAAATATCCGTCAACCCTAACGGCGTGAAATGTCTGCTCAAAATTTTCCCATAGAGATAACATTTCAGGTTTAAATTTATTTGAAAGATAAGGCTATTTTTTTTTTTAGACATCTACCCTGATCTTTTTTTCTGAACCAATTTTAATAATTTTTTTTTTTTTTTTTTTTTTTTTTTTTTTTTTTTTTTTTTTTTTTTTTTTTTTTTTTAATGAAAGCTGTTTTTTTGTAGATTTGCGGCACTAGCTATTTTTTTTTAAATATTCCTATTTTTATATTTAAATTTAATATTAAAAAAAATTCTATGATGTTTTTTTTTTTTTTCAAAATGGTAGTAATTGGATTACTTCCATTGTTGTAAAGAAAAGAAAATTAATAAAGTATGTTTATCTTTATTGATGCCAATTTCTAATAAAATTCAAAATTAACTTTGTAAAAAAGGGGGAACAGAAAATGACGTCACGCTTTAAAAAAACACTAATTTTTTCCTCAAAAAAATATTACAATTCAAAACTTTTTCACTCCACTGAGTTTGAGACGCTATGTTTAATGCTTCAATGAGGCAAAGTGACGTCATTTTTAAATGAAAACCATCATTTTCCCTGATAAAACGAAATATTTTACTACGAACGCCTCTAAAAGATATAAATTTCTGGAATTTTACTCGCCGATACGGAGATTAGAATCACAAGTCAAGAGTGCGAGTGTTCACATGCAAAGTCGTAGTAAACAAACTTTATTTCTGATTTGGAAATCTATGTATTAATTACTTATTGCGTACTGCGATATTTTTGAAATTGTGAATGTAAATTTGAGAGACGCGTATGTAAATTTTGAGACGATGAAAATGACGTTAAGTTTAGATTTCACGCGAAACATAATTCTATGATTGGCTCATGATGAAATAATTTTTGCTGATTTTCAATCGGTAATTTCAAACATAAGAGCCTCAATGGGTAATTTCATCATAACTACATATCTTGGTTAAGTATACTAATACATTTTAATTTAATACTTTGAACAGTCGAAGTTTATGGAATTAGTATTTTGGCAACTTTAAATTAAAAATAATATTTGTTGAGAGTAAGTATTAACTAATGTATGAGTTCCTTTTTAAACAATTTCTTTCGTCAGAATACGACTGGTTTCTTCTCGTTATTAAACAAAACATTAGCTCCATTGCTGTAAATTATGCATTTTAACCTCATCCGAATAGTTATTGGCGTCGTCAATATTTGTGACCTGAGATATAGATTGACTTTTAAAAGTTTTAATTTCTACGTCCGTAAAGACCACTTTTTCTTTTTTTTTTTTCAGTGCGAACCATTTATTCTCCATAACCTGCCAAATCGATGCAATTCACTTTGAATTTTAAATTAAGATAAATGAAAAGAAATCGAATACGGGGAATACGATTTTAGGTCTTAGCCACATGGTAACGGATTTCGTATTAGCCGCAAGGCTACGGGTGATAAATCAAAGAAATCGAGAAAAATATAACAGGGTTTTGTACGTATCAGGGTATTTTCCAGGAGAGTTTCCAGTCCTTTTTTTTAGAAAAAGAAATCTAGGCTAAACTGGTGAAATTTCGTATTCTTAGGAGAGATTTTCTGTAAAAAAATAGAGGTGCAGAAGAATTTCCTGGTCGCGAAATTCCAGGGTTCGTACGAACCCGGATATAACGTGATGTATGTATTACTTATATGTATGTATTCTTATGTATGTATGTTTATATTCAGACGTATGCATATTTGTGTTGGGAAATTTCCACAATCGGGTTTGTAGCCAATATCATAATTTAGCGAGCGTTGTTTGATGCGCATATGTAACCATTTGGTGGCGGTCCCAATTACATAAGTTTACTCATTTTTTTTTTTTTTATTCACTGTAAGTGAATGTGCTGCAACTGAAATGCACATGGACATACTCCGTAACCTTCAAATCGGTGCAATTCATTTTGAATTTTAAATTAAGAAAAATGAAAAGAAATCGAATACGGAGAATAAGATTTCGTTTATTAGCCACATGGTAACGATTTCAATATTAGCCGCATGGCTACGGATAATAATAAAAAAAATCGAGAGAAATACAATTTCATGTATGTATTACTTATATGTATGTATTCCTATGTATGATTGCATTAAAACATATATATGTTTGTATTGGGATATTTCCTTAATCGGTTTTTTCGGTTTTTAGACGATTTCATAATTTAGTGAGCGTTGTTTAATGTGCAAATTTAACTATTTGGTGGCGGTCCCAATTTCAGAAGATTAATTTTTCTTTTTAATTCACCGTAAGTGAATGTGCTGCAACTGAAATGCAACTGAATATTTTCCGTAACCTACCATATCTATGCGATTCACTTTGAATTTTAAATTAAGAGAAAAAAAAAAGAAATCGAATACGGAGAATATGATTTTGGATGTTATTTGCGTGATAACAGATTCAGTATTAACTGCATGGCAACGAATGATGATAAAAGAAGTCGAGAAAAATATAATGTTATGTATGTATTACTTATATGTATGTATTCTTATATATGTTTTTATTCAGAGGTATGTATATTTGTATTAGGAAATTTCCGTAATCTGGTTAGTAGAAAATTTCATAATTTATTGAGCGCTCTTTTATGCGCAAATATAACCATTTGGTAGTGGTCCCAATTACAGAAGGTTACTCATTTTTTTTTTTTTTTAATTCACCGTAAGTGAATATGTTGCAACTGGAATGTGGGTGAACATTCTGAAGATGTCATGTTGTCATGTCACATTCTGTAAATGCTTAAGTGAATGAGATAAGCATTTTGGGCTAGATGTACATTTGAAAACAGAAATATGTAGATAACAAAATAAAAAAGTCCTAAAAGCGTAAAGAAAAGGTAGCTTACTTATTTCTTGATTTTAAGATTTTAGCTAATTTTACGGGAAAACACTAAGCTAAAATGCGAAGAATCCGATTAAAGAAGAATCATCACTGCTGAATTTCAGTGGAAATTTCGCCAAATTTGGCAGCTACAACCAAATTCGCTACATTTATATCAACATATTTTTGGTCGCCAAATTTGGCGAAATTTTTCGAAATGTCTCCAAGCTTGGCGAAAATTTTGACTTTAATGTATATGACTATATAGTTATATGCTTATAATTAGAAAATGGATACAACAATGAAAGATAATTCGTGACAAATCAACTTCACTAAAAGTCATAAATCATTCCGTGATTTTTTTTTAACCTGTTGCCTAGATGTAGTGTACATTTTAAGAAATGTACATATTTTTATATGTGTAACCTTATACACAAAAGTTTCGAAAGTACCGGTTAAAAGAAAGCAATTGAGTTGAAAAGAGTTATTCAGCGTAATTCTATGCGGAAAATGTCACATAAAAATAACCCAACTGTCTACGAGTAATTGCACGAATAATGATATAACAATAACTCAGATGAACAAAAGTATCAATTTTGATAGAGGAGTATAGCAGATTACCCAAGTGTTCGTGTTACGTATGTGTTATAAACCTTTCCCTGATACCATATTAAATAAGTCTGGGCTATGCCAGACATGCAAGTCTTTGAAGGGGCTTTGAAGTTTTCTGCCGTTAGCTCGATGGATCCAGTTCCAATTTTTGATTGTCCCAAAGAACGGAGCTACATAAACAAATCAAAATCACTCAACACATCCCCAGTGGTAATTCTTTCTCTTTACCGTAGACTATCTTATTCAATGAATTCTCTTTACTTTTAACATTTCTGAATTATTTTAAAGAACAACAAATCACGCTGCATGAAAATTTTGATAATTCTGACATCAGATTTACAGATGAGCAGCAGAAAATACTTTAGTTATGCACAGAACAGCTTTCGTCATTGCAAACAAAAGTTACAATTTTCCCTAAGTCAACTTTTATTATTGGGAAATCAAGGGCTGGAAAAAGTATGACAACCAGAGAAATTAGTAAAACAATCATACAGCAGTTAGGATCAGAAGCTGTCATTCTTTTGGCACTAACATGTACTGCTGCGCTTAATGTCGAAGAAAAGTTAATTCACTCAGTGCTTAAAAAACCACCGTGTTTTAAATAGTGCGCTGATTTAAAAAGTCAGGCAGAAAGAAATCTACAGCTCAGCATGGATACAGTATTATTTATCTTTATTGACGAATTTTCAATTGTCGTCTTATGGCTGAACTTGAACAAAGATGTCGCAAAGGTACTTTGTTTAAATCCTTGGAGGTAGTAGGTAGTTACATCGCGTAAAAGACATACCTCTATATAAGAAACATTCTATAAAAGATATTTTGGCTCTTTGCAGACAAAAATGCTTAGAGCTTTTGAAAATTGATTCACATTAACAAACAAACTCATTGAGACAAAATGACGATCAGAAAAGACCTCAATAATTAAAAGTAAGATGCAGTGAAGATGACCACGTGTTTGGACTTCAGGCTGGACTTTTTCAACAGTTGGATACAGAGTTATGTACACACCAATATCTGGATGGAGCGGGGATTGATAAGCGGTGTACTGAGTACAGTAAAGATACTGTCTATGACCCAAAATTTCAACCCCCAGTCTTGCCACAGGTTATAATGGTTAATTTTGTTGATTATCATGCCACAAATTAGCATTTGAGCAGTACCTGAGACAACTGATGACTGAATTAAACACTAGAAAATGAGATTCAACTGATGTTATTTCAAATTTAATTTTGTACTATTAAACAGTAATCAGGAAAATTATACTTTTTTTATAAATTTTAAAATATTATGTGTTAAGGTTTACGACTCCATGCTCCGGCATTTCGGCTTGACGGATACTAGTTAAATTTAGCATGATATTTTTGGTTTCTTGTGCTATCTACGAAAACGGGGCCTCCGTGGCCAAGTGCCACAACATCGCTAATCGCTTGAGAGCGTAGGAGGATTGCTGGGTCCGTTGCTAACTCTTTGTAGAGTTGCCGGCTATTTATCGCTGGAGTTGTAAATTTCCTTGTGCTATCTCGTCCTTGTATGTTGACGAATGTGTTATGTAAATATGTGTAATTATTTCTGTGTATAAAATTAAAGTATCATTCGAGGCGACAGCCATTGTAGGTAAGGCCCCAAAGCAATTCCCACTTCGGTGAAGTTCAAAGATCCTGTCAAAATTATTGCATACATAAACATGAAATCTTAAAATTATGCAAATAAACATACCATAAATGCATTGAAGCAGATAGTTTCTAAATGTATATTTAACATTTGGATCAGTAGAGGTAACTCAGTTAAATACTTTGTTATATTCAAAAACTATTTATAGCAATTTAACCAAGTTTGCAATGATATACTTTATTAGACTGTGATGTGTAGTGTCTAATTATTTATTCAATTTTTATAAATTTTTAGATATCTTTCCAGATTTTTTTTCTTTTTTTTTTAACATTTCATTATGTAAATAGTGTTTTAATTTAATGTTTTACACAGCCATTTTTCTCTAATTTTGTCAGGTTTTAAAACGCCGAAAAGAATAAAATCCATACACTTTTCAATTAAACATTATGCGTGAATTTTAAAGATGAAGAAAACTTTAAAATAATTAAATTGTAAAGTGTGATAATCATTTAAAGCTGAAAATGGCGTCATTTTTCAAACCATATACTTAAAACGATTCGCTTATAGTATCTAAAAGAACACTTTTCTTCTAGTCGTTAAAAAATCTCATGAGACAGCGTAATTTTTTACTTACCCATTTATTCCTTAAATAGGTATTCAGCTGTAGTTGCAGCAGTCAGTGGATGCGGCTTTGGAAACATGAAATCCCACAGCCAAATAGAAGTGAATGGCAAACCGATTACAGAATTTCGTCACTAATCATGATAATATAATTCAATTTTACCGAATAATATAATCATATGAAAACAGAGCAAATTTCTTAGTTTTTATAGACTGTGGGTGCGAACAAAAAATGGGGAGTGGAAAGAAGCGCTTTAGTTTAAAAAAAATTTCTTACGTTTCATATAAGATAATATGCCTTTTCAATATTAATATTTGTGATTACTTTTGATTCTTTTTAGATCCAGTATTATTTTTCTACCTTTCTTAAAATTTCAAAGCTTCACATATTTAAAGAAAACAAGATTAAGATCATTGTGCATAAATGTGACGACATATAAATGAGACAATGTTCTTGTACTGAAAATCTTAACCCAAGAAACGTATATAAAATGCTATGTTATAAGACATCCGAACTTCTGGAACTAAACGTGAACCAGTTTTCTGTGCTCAAAATATTTTCTTTAAAAAATATCCACAGCAATACACATCGTATCATTATAAAGCGACCCAGATATCAGGTCATGTTTCAGGAAAAGTAGTGCGATACGAGCGCACTATAAAACAGTTGTATAAGTTTTCCCTGGTCTGACAAAACAAAGATCATTGCCAAAAATGGGCATCATTAACTGCAAGAATTATAAACACTCAAAGTATATATGAAGGTAGAAAAACGTATAGTTAATTTATTTTTCAAAGTATATATATATATATATATTCAAGTTTTTTATTTATTAGATTTTATCGCATTATATCTTTAAACATTAAATATGAAAAACGTGTTGTTTTATTAAGGCAAAACTGAGCACATTTCAAAAGAATAATAATAAAAAATCTAATTTTTTTTTTTTTTTTTTTTTTGCTAAAGTATGCATGAATAATTGTGACTTCATTTGTTTTTTATGCATTTCCATTGTTATTTTGTTGTTTTGCTGTAATTTAATAGAACAGCAGTAATAAAACCAAGAAAACTATGTTGCGAAATCTCTCTTTACAGGGTTGGTAAGATTGTGCACATGGGTAAGAGAGATTGCGCACATAGGCAGAAGAGATTGTTATTAATAATAACTACAATTAAATTGTTAAAAATAATAATTAAACTTAATCGACATTGTTGGAAGGTTTTTGTGGTGTAAATATTATTGGATTAGGAGTGTTTATTTCAACCAAATGTTTAATTAATAAATAAACGGTCAAGTGCGAGTATTACTCGCGCACAGGGGGTTCCGTAGAATAAATATATGAATTAGTAATTATATTATTAAACAAACCGTTCTAAAAGAATATTATGAATTTATAAAAAATTATACAACGCAGTGTTGGGTATCCGTGTATGTACTAGAAAAGTGTAAATGAATATTCCATGAAAGTTCAAAGTTATATGGAACCAAAATAATATCAAATATAGCTATTCTGTATAACTCATTCGTCTCACTCCTCTATCTGTCTGTCTGTCACAGAGTCCGTTCTCAGAAACTATATATCTTGGAGATTTGAAATTTTAAATTCTTACAGTTGAAGACCTCACATAAAATGAAAAATAATAAAATTTTGTAAAAGTCTTATATTTACCCCCCCCCCCCCCCACTCTGGGTAAATATACTCTAACTTATATATTTTAAGCTTTTTCTTCTAACTGAGCTCCTAATTAAGTTGAAGACTTGAAATTTTGGATACATATAGATGAACACCTCACATCAAACGACAAAGCATAAAATTTAGATAAAGTTTTATATTTACCCCTCTGAGCTCTAAGTTGTGTATTTTAACCAATTTTTCTAATTCATTCCCTAATTAAGTTGGAGATGTGAAATTTTGGATACTTGTAAAATACTTGCAATCACTCAAAAAATCATAATTTTTTTTTTAAAGTGTTATATTATTTACCCCTCCGGCTAAAATCTTCTGTATTTTTAGCATTTTTTCTAACCTCCACACTTTTTACACGGGGTGCACTTTTCTAACTTTTTCCGACACTATTTTGACCACTCTTTCATATTATGCACAATAGACTTACATATTTTGGTTCCAAATTTTAACGGCAGGGGGCGCCTACCTATATAGAGTGCTATATGCCCGATCTCATCGACTAATACTTAGTGTGTTCACAAAGTTTCAAGACTGGTCAGAGAATACAAAAATTACAATATATTACTATAAATATCAATACACTGCTACCAGCGTTTTTTCCATTGTTCATAGGCTCCCTGGAAGTCTTTGTACACAAGGCTGTTAAGAGACCTCGTTGACGCTGGAATCGTTGATCGCTGGAAACGTGACGAACAGCTTCCCCTTATTGATATGGAGGACCAAAAAAAAAGGCACTGCGAACGAGATCGGGGATGTAGGGAGGGGAGGTGATTGTGGCAGTGTTACCATGTTAAATTTAGCCAAAACTTTGGCGGTTACGAGCGTCGTGTGAGAGGGTCAGGTCAGTTTTGCGCTGGAATGCACCACCATTTGAAGGATCGAGTCCGGCGCGTCCGCCCAGACATCGGAAACGATTCGATTGTCGACCATGACAATGAGCTCTCTCACACGCCGCTCGCCGCACAGAAGTTTTGGCTACGTTTAACGTGGCAATACTGTCGCAAGCCCACCTCCCCCCACAGCTTCGACCTTGCTCCCAGCGATTTTTACTGTTCCCGTGGATCAAGAAAGACCTGAAAGAGAAGCTATTCGACACGATTCCAGCGATCCAGGCAGCTTCGACGAGGTCCCTCAACAGCCTTCCGCACAAAGACTTCTAGGCAGTCTATGAACAATAAAAATCAGTGTGTTGATGCCCAAGGGTGATGTTTCAAAGAGTTTTAGTTCGCTGTACAGAAATGTTTAATAATTTTTTTTATTCAATGACAAATCTTGAAATTTTGTGAACACACCCAGTATATCTACGGATACTTTGTAAAAAGGTGTTTCGTTCGGATAGATGTTTGTTTAGAATAGCGTTCTCCCACTGGTTGCGAAATGTGGAAGTAACAGATTTTGCAAAAGGATAAGTGCTTTGAAAGGAATATTAAACGAAACCCTCTGTGCGGTTTGAGATCGCAATTAGACATTTGTTTAATTTTATTTGAACAACAAAGAATATAAATTATTTTAATTATTATTTAGTATATAAAAAAATTAATATCTGATTGTAACTATTTTAACTATTACTTCTTATTATTTAAAGTGTTATATATTAATTTTTTTTTCATTTTAATCGCTTTAAATGAAGCAACATTTTTAGAATGTTGTTTTTTTTTCTCTTATGTAACACATTTTATTTTAGTATAGTAATGTAGTACAGTAATACTAAATAACTTTTTTATAAAATTCATGATTATAAAGAAAATGTATAAGAAAATTATATATGTGAATTATATTTTTCAATAGTATAAGTTGCAAAAAATTTATTTTAAATATTAGTAATAATAATTGAGTGAAATTATTTTGTGTATTATTTTTTGTTAATATTATATAGTCATATAGTGTTTTAGTTATTCCTTTTTATTACAACTTTTCATTACAAAGTAAATGAAGTTTATTTTAAAAATTCATTTTTTAAGAATGCATTTTGTTTTAGTATGGCAAATTAAATAAACTTTTGTAAAATCCATATTTACATAGAAATGTAATGTACGAAACAATATATCTCAAATACGAATGGGAATTTTATATTAATGCAGAATGGTCTGTAAAAAATTTAGCATGTTTTTATTTCTGAATAAAGAAAGGATACAGTATTTATTTTAATTATTAATGTATTAATATTTAAGATTTTATATTTATTAATATTAATAACTAAAAAAATCTTTTAAAATGATTTAAGGTAGAAATACAAGTTTTTAAGCTTTTAAAATTTTACCTATTTGTAAACAGAGCAAAATAAGTATAAAAAAGGAAACACGTAATATTTTTTTTTAATTAAAGTGACTATAATACTTTAAATAATTAAAAATACGTTTTCTTATCGTATTATACTTTGTGAGTTTATAATTTTTACTATGTGTGGCATTCATCCACTTTTGATAATGATTCAGAAACACCAAAGCACTAAAAATAAATAAATAAATAAATAAAAACACTTATGCGTTAAGCATAGATTATGAAACACTTTCCAAAATTCCTAAATGCTTTGACAAAACTTCGTTATTTAGGGATTTAAGGCAAATAAGATAGCTAAGTAAACATTTTACAAAAGGCACAAAACATTTGAAAAACTGATTTCAGCAGTTACCGTCCTTAGCAAAATACGTATTCCAGTTCTTTTGAACTGCCTTGTATTTGATATGTAAGTTGATATATATACTTACAGATTGTAAGTTGGTTGTAATTTGATATATATAAAGAGAAAATTTAGTTCAGCAAGAAAACGCATAAAATTTGAAATTTCTCTTTCAGCAATTTATACTAATAAATGGAAACATACTTGAGTACTTTAGTACAACCCTTATTACACGCCACTTTTTAGCTAAAATTTAATTCAAACTAAAACACACTTAAAAATACTGAAATCACCTTTCCTGAAATTATCATTTATAGACGCCATGTATCCAATTCTTTTGTGTGGCCCTGTAAATGAATAATAAATATTCTTCACACCGCATATTCTGCAGAATGCATATTTTAGTGTACTCCATTAATGCATATCAATTTTATTATGTTTGAAAGCGTGTAACACCATTAACAATCATCTTAAACGATTTTTTCCCATAGGCCGTAATGTAACGAAAAAATTTTGACTGTCCCTGTAAATGAACTAAACATGATAAAAACTTCATTTGAAATAAGGAACGTACTATGGTAAACGTCAATAACATCCAAAAATTCCAATGCAATCCGAGTAAATTTACGGGAGTGCATACTTGAGCGGACAGGCACGACAGACAAACCGAAGTCATAGACACTTTTCAACTTTGTTCGGAAGTGTTAAAAAGAGGAAGAGGAGAAGGGGGTTAGGGGAATAATTTTTGTGAAACTCTGTCCTATTCTATTCTTTCATCAGGTTGATGCAAAAACTAGATTAAAATACTTATTCAGAAACGCAAAAACTCCTTTTCCAGTGAAAATTTTTAATTCCAGATGATTATAAGGGTACTTTAGTGCATATTTCTCATTTTGATTGCTAAATGTTTCCTGAACATATTTATAATCATCGGGTGTTAAAATATTATTTACCTAAAAAATATATTTTTTTTTTCACAAAATAGTAACAGCATTTAAATGCAAAAGAAAGGATTACAAACATATTTTACTGAAAATTAGTATATATTAATAAACAAGCCTTTAAAAGCACACTTTTTATTTATTTTGCTTCAATATATATTTTTTTCAATATTTCTTTTTACAAAATAGTAACAGCATTTAAATGCAAAAGAAATGATTGAAAACACATCTTACTGAAAATTAGTATATATTAATAAACAAGCCTTTAAAAGCACACTTTTTATTTATTTTGCTTCAATAAATATTTTTTTCAATATTTTTTTTACAAAATAGTAACAGCATTTAAATGCAAAAGAAATGATTAAAAGATTAAAAACACATTTTACTGAAATTAGTATATATTAATATACAAGCCTTTAAAAGCACACTTTTTATTTATTTTGCTTCAATAAATATATACATTTTTTTTTATTTTGAAATAAAAATTTCGTGAGTTTTTTTTTTTCTTTACTAAGAAAATTTATAGAAAATACATTGTGAAATTGTAAATTTAACTCAGTTTTTAGGCATTGTTGACAAACGAATACTGGATGTTTAAAACTTAACCTAATAGTGTGTAACATTCCAGGAAAGTGCAGTGAATGCTTACTCCTACTGATGTGTAACCTTACACAAAATTATTGCGTACGTTTACAGACAAATATGGTGAAAACATACACCTAATAATGGGTAACGTTCTAGGAAATTTAAGTGAAAGCTTAATCATACTTATGTGTACGTACAATTACTGTGAAACCTTGCAGGTAATTGTGGTGTAACCTTACACAGAAATTTGATATGTTTTACAATATTATGGTGTAACCTTACGTAAGAGCTGTGTAACGTTACACCAGTTCTATCAGTTAAATACCACCGTAAGATTGGAAGCAGTAATGCTGCCGCCATTTTTAAGGAGTAACGTTACACCAAATGTTTTACAGTGTGTATTTAACTGCATGTTACTTGAAAGAGGTACTTAACGTAGCGATTTCTACAAAAACTTTATTCACATGCCGATACACGTTTTTTTTTCTATTCTTGTAGGACATATCTTTTTTTCACAACCATTACAAGCACTTTTTCAGACACGCATTTCGTGCCAAAACCATTTAAAGACAGTTGCGACCGTACGTTTTGCATTTTCCTTTATTAAAATTATATATATATACACTGTTGTGCAAAAAGGGGATCAAAAGGGTGTCAAAAGGGAATAATATAATTCGAGTAATTATTATCTCTAGAACACAGCCAGTCCATATAACATCTCAATTATGTCACACATGGTCCAAGTGTCACAGTCACTACGGTGAAGCAAAAAAATAGGAAATTCCGTACATCTCATTATGACTCTCAAATGATCACTATATGTGACTCCATTGAGACGTCAATGTAACTGCTGCTTTGTGACGAGTCAACAGGTGACTTTGCAGTGTAGTTAAATTGTGACTCTCATGTGACTGTCATTTTTAGACTCAATTTCAAAGTCATCATGAACGTTGCATTATGAGAAATCACCAAATAATATCACATTGTAGTCACATGGAGACTTTTCCCAAAAGAGCACAATGGTGACTTCACAGTAGTTTCCCTGTCACCTGAAAGTCATCATGTGACTTTAATGTGACATTATTTGGTAACTTATCACAATGCAGCGTTCACGATGACTTTGAAATTGAGTCTACAGATGACAGCCACATGAGAGTCACAATGTGTAGTACATTGTGACTCTCATGTGACTACATTGTAAAGTCACATGGCGACTCGTCACAAAGCAGCAGTCACAGCAGGGAGACGTTGGAAATATCTGGTATTTCATGGGGATGCGCTGCGCAATTTTTCACAAACAGTATGACATGCCTATTTTGCTTCCGCATCTCGATATCAAAATCACACTGTAAAAAAAAAAAAAATCTGTATTTCTACAGATGTAAAGTTACATGCTTACTAAACTTTCATATGTAACTGTACAAAAAAATCTGCAAATCTACAAAACTAGTTTTTGTAAAGCTACAGAAATCTGTAACTGTACAAATGAATCTGCCAAAATTACAGTAATCTTACTAAAATTTTATCTGTAACCTGGGTTCCAGTTACATGAAAAGTTCTAGGCATCCCAGTTTCCTAAAAAATTTCTAGTAACCTTACAGATTTTTTGATTTTCGGCGCAAAAGTACGTCTGTTACAGGAATTTTTGTTGTTGTCGTTACATAAAAAGTTTTAGGAATCCCAGTTTCCTTGAAAAACTTTAGTAACTTTACAGATTTTTTTTTACAGTGCAGAAGCATATTTAATGAACTGGGGACCTGTCATCAGAGCCTTAAGTTGATGTGCATAGTCTCAGGGCAGTCGTTTGATGATCTTGAAACAGCGAGGTTTGGCCGATTTTCCAATCACCAGAGGCTTGCGTTTGTCGCTCCCATCGGCGTTGGAACAAACAAGCACAGTCATATGTTCTTTACAGACCTTCTCTCCATGGCACTGCTCATATTTTAACATTAAGGATTTATCAGGAATCGCTTAAAAAAAGCCAAATTCGTCGGCGTTATAAATATCACAACTGGCATGGTTTTTGATAAGCCTTGAAAGACTGTTGTTTTTCCAAAAATCTGCATTTTCTACGTTCACGGCAGCGGATTCTCCTCAAATCTTCTTGTACACAATGCCATGGTGGGTTCGAAATCAGTCTAACCACCCATTAGGTGGAGTAAAATATTCAATTATTTGCTTTTGTGCTACTTCTGCATCTTTTTCTTTAACTATCGATCCGCTGATAGGTATGTTACAGTGTCTTGACTCAAGAAACTGCTCGTACATAACTTTTTCTAAATCTTCATATTTTACTGTTTTCACTCTCTTTTACTTTCAGCTACCAATCTCAGCATTTTTCTCAATATCTTTTCCGTTTGAAGAAGAGTCTAAAGAGACAACGGCGCGATATTCATAGATAACGCAAAATCTTAGGTGATTTTTTGTCATATTTTTTTGTGTCTAATTTTTTCGAAAGTGCTAGCGTCTTTCCTTTCATACTCTTACCTTCCATGTTGCACGTAATTGGAGACGGCAACGACGTTACTTACTTATGTGTAAATGAAAAGAGCGAAAACAGTTTGTGTGAAGTAAAAGATAGGCAGGTGATGCTGAGATGGATGGCATACATTCTTTTATACTCTGATCCAATGAAAAAAAAAAAAAAACCGCCGCGCCGGCTGATTTTTTAAAAATAGTTTTTGGGCATTGGCTTTGCTTCCAATTCCACGTATCCTCTCTTTCTCTCTGTCTCTCTTTGTACGGGTAAGAAAATGAGAACTCCGGATGTAAACCAAAGCACCAAAGCGTAATATTCGTGATTTTTTTGTTCAAAAGCCCAATAAAAAGCTCGTTAAAAGCGGAAAAGAGTTAAAAGCGAAGAGATTTTTAATTGTTTTTATGAGTATCGTTCAAGAAATCGGGAAAAATGAGCGTAAAAGACGGGAAAGCGTTTTAAGCGGTGAGCGTTATATCCGAGTTTTACTGTATATCCATTTCTTTATTCGAATTGTGATATTTCCAACTGAATAAAAAATTGCCAAGATCGGGCTTTGAACTTTGAACCCGATTTTGAACCGACTTTGAACCGACAACTATCTGCCAAATAATTATTATTGACAAATCCATCAAAACTGACATCATCAAAGCTGAAACAGATCGACAGAATGATCTATGAAGGAACTTCAATGAAATTTGTATAAGTAATTATATTTTATTACACAAACACAATCATTATGATTGGTAAATATATTATAAGAATTTAAATTTACAAGTATGCTATTGCCAAATGTTGTGATTTGTGACCTCTAGATTTGATCAAGGTAACTTAGTTGGTACAGCGTAATCAGCTTGAGCCAAAGTTCTGAGTTCAAATGTTTGCTTGGACAAATTTTTATTCACCTGGAAAAATTACAGCTTCTATGATTTTTTTACCAATCACTTGATTGTGCTAAAATAACAAATATGGTCATGTTTATTTATTCATTAAATCAAAATAATAATATTATATGAGGGACCTAGCTGTTAAAAAAATTAATAATAATAAATAAAAGCAGCTTATTTTAATAAATGAAAATAAAATTTGTTGTGCGATATTCACCTCGAGGTAAATAATTAAAATATACATAAAGCACAAATAATTGTGGTGCATATATGCAATAATAAAAGGTGCATAAATAAAGATATTTAAAATATTGTAGATATTCTACGTTTTTCTAATGTATTTTGAGGTATTTTGTATATTTGTATTTTAAATATCTTTATATTTAGGTACCTGAAAGTAATTTTTGTACAGTTATTTCGTTTTATGTATATTTTAATTATAAATGCAGGTGTTGAAAAAACAAATGTTGAAGTTTTAGACGAAAACATATATATACATTCATTCACTATTCTTTTACATTTAGTTATTAACAACTATGCACATTTGAATTATCACTCAATATAATTAATTTTAAAAACATCAGTATTGTCATACACACAACAGGAGAAAAATGACACCTCGATTTGCAGTCGATTTCTGAGCAAAAGATACAACAGAGAAACTCTAAATTAATTTTGTGTACTACCTTTTTCTTTTAGAAGTTAATTTAGCATTTTTTTTCTTTTTTCAGGGTTGAAATGGAGAAAGTTTAAAAAGAAATAAGGCTACTGAAAAGATTAAATATACGATTTACTTGTTTTTGAATGTACTTGAATGACATTTGCCAGAAATGTATGTTTTTAAAATTAAAATCCAACACTTCCAAGATGTAAGAAAATATAAAATTAACTTCAATACATGCATAAAAAGTATCACTTAAAGAAGAAAATATAAAAATATATATATATATACCTTGCTGCATAAAACAATAAATATTTTTAATTATATATATTTTTCAACAAATAATGAAACCACTATATTATAATGTTCTTAATTAAATATCTTTGAAATATAAATATAAATATATGAATGTATGTGTGTGTATATATGTTACATTATTAGATCTAATTCCGCGATTTCCTTATCTTATTCTAAATTACTACTTTATATTCCCTAAATCCTTATCCTTAAATAAGCTCTATCGTTAACTCTGTTAAATTCCCTTTAATTTAATGTCTCACTTGTCTTAATCGCTTAAATATTACGCTTTTAGTATTCTTAAATTAAATGTTCCATTCCCGCGCTTTTTTCTTTCGATATTATTCTTTTAGCTTCCATTTTTACTTCCCGCGCATTTCTGATGTTATCCTTTTTTCCTCCGAATTCATCCGCTAGTTCTCTTCGCACTCTTTCTATCCCGTGATATTCTTAATCATTTATTGGTTGAGAGCGCGACCTACGTCATATTTGTATCCTTACACGTGAGGAACAAAAAGTTGATACTCGCTGTGTTTCAGCAGATTTGAGTCGTATTTCCAGTTTTCATCCATCCCCTGGTCACCGTCCTGTTATTCGATTATCTGGAACTTTGTTTAAACCTAATTATTACTACGGAGCGATGGCCAATTATCTTGGTGGAAACTACACTTTCCGAAAGATGTTCTAATAAAGTGCTTAGTTGATTATGAGTTGTTTTCAATTTCTTCTGGGGAAACTTCACGGAACGATGCATTCCACTGTTTTCACTCGACAACTGCATTTTAGCAATTGGTTCTACTAACATAACAGATTCGAATTATCTGTTCTCGCCACTTCTTTTACGCCATTATCGCTGCATGTGATCCACAGATACTATCGTGACAGCCAGTACGGCATTTTCAACGATAAAGCCAATCCAATTTTGCTAGAATGCAATATATATATATATATATATATATATATAATTATACAGTATAATAAAATATTGATATATATATATATATATATATATAACCATTATAAAATTACCATTCATCATGTTTTTCCTTTTACTAAAAATAGAATTAATAAATTGAGCATCAATACAATACAATGACATTATACGAAATAAAAGTGGAACTAATGACTGGTAATTATTTATCATGGACAATATTAAGAAATCATTAGTAAATTGCGGACGATTAAATCATAAGTACATTAAAATTTACCAAATTTGATGCAAGAACCATTTAAAGACAAAAAATACAAAAATCCATCTAAAAAATGTCGAAATAATAGAGATCAAAGAAACAACAAAGAAACAACAAAGAATCAACAAATAAAAGATCAATTGTATGGATATAGAAGGAAGCGTATATTACATTTCACTTCATCAGGGGTACATGAATTACAAATATAAGCAAAACATAGTAAATTTCTGTAATAGAATCAAGCTATAAGCTGAAAATTGAATTATGTTAAGTACCCAATCGACTATAAACCAAAAGGTATAAATTAACCACGCATTATAAATTGAAATAAATAATCAATTATCAATGTAGGATTACTGGTCAACATAATGCACAGCATGAAAATAACTTTAACAAATTAATTAAAAACTTACTTAACAAGAGTATTTTTATCACCATATTTAAATCGCAAACATATATTCCGTAAAACACATCGAAAATTCCGCCTAATTAAATGCTTACAGTTAAATGCGAATCCCTACGGTTTCAATTCATCATACTTTGCAAACAATCTCAGCACTAATAAAATTATAATAATTATAAATAATTGTAATTAGTCTAAATAATATAAATTATTTTATATGCTAACTGAAGGATCCTCGAGCAAATTATTACAAAATAGAACTAAAGAAGTTTATATCTTAAATAATTAGGTATGATAGAAGGATATATGATTGCAACATAATTATTTTAGAACTGAATTTAAATGAATATATAGTGTTGCCATCTACCGAAAATGAAATAAAGTTAAAAATTTCCATCCGATTTTACATTCTCAACTAATATGTAGAAATAATTAGTAGTGCTTCCATCTATCGGAGATTACCGAATTTAATTACATAGAAAAGTTGCTTTTTGCATATTTTTATATCCACATTAACTTATATTAAAACAACACAGCATTTATAATTATTCATCTGCGCTTCAGAATATCGATAATTATCATTTATCATCTATAATGTAATGTTTATAACTATTTTTAAAATATAATTCAGATAAAATTAAATAAATTAATAATAAAAATTATATATCAAATAAAAATGTAATAATATAACAGTATGATATTATAAATCTCTCAACAAATTTAATTATATATAGTTTTTAAATTATTTCTTTACAAATTGGGGTGGGTGGGTGGTAATATACCGAAAAAAATACAACGTTTCTACATGTTGATAAACATGTATCACATGCAGTATTGGAGTCCACTATTTATAAATTATAAAATTTTGCAGTAAAGTAATAAACTTGTTGTAAATTAACATAATGTAAATATATTTTTTAAAATAAATTATAATATTTTGAAGCAAATTAATAAAATTTATGTAAATTAAACATATATATACAGAGAGAGGGAGAAAGAGAGAGAGAGAGAGAGAGAGAGATTCATAAATATCGATATTTCGATATTTATGAATCACACAATTATATGAAATATGTTTTATGTGTAATTAAAATTTTTACTGAATCTTATCTTTAAAAAGTGAAACATTTATTTTAAAACTCATGTTTTAAAATTTGTGTATTTATATAATATGTAAAGTAATAATTTTGATTTAAACATAGGAAAAACAGAAATTCATCACAATATACTGATATAAATTCAAGTTTCAAAACTGTCAGTCAGCGCGCAGATGGAAAAAAAATCGATTAGAATAAAAAAGGGTTTAAGATTCTTGATCAACTTGTGTTTCTTTAAAGCAATTTGAAAATAACGTAGTTTTTTGTGTATTTTTTTGTGTATGTTTGTATTGCAAGACAAGAATAATAGTCTCTTCATTACTATTAATATTTTTGCCACAATTGGTATGAAACTCCTTAATGTAATTTTAATTCACTAATTCAGATTGAATTATAGCCAAGCCTCACATACATATCCGTGTAAAGAAAGCTTCCCATCTGAATTTGTAAACTCTAGAATTCTCATCGTCATTAGCGGGTTACTACCAGGAGGCTTGAAATGTCTGACAGAAATCTTTTCAAAAGCACCTTTTCAAAGCACTTGGTGAATGTAAATGTCGACAATTGACGCATTGTTTCCACATGATGAATGCTGCCCATTGTGAAATGACTCGACAGGAGAGTATTATATAGGATCATTTGATCATTTTACTGTTGACTGAATACTAATGTATCAATAAATGTAAAAGCCGTATCAGAAAGAGGGTTGTACAGGGGTGTACTTCATAGCTCCGTATTCCGTTAATACTGAATAATACATGATCGTGCTTGTGTATACCTACTGAACTTGTGACTTTATGGAGAACATAATAAAGTTTTGTATCAAAACTACTATGTAAAATGCAACTCTGAAAGAATGGATGAACAATTAAAGAATAATTAGTTTGGTAAATATATTTTAAACATATAATATATTCTAAATATATTCTATATACATAATATAATATCTTCTAAAACAAAGTGAATATTATTTCCTTCTCGATACTTTTTAGAATACTATTTATAGTATCATACGCTTTCAAAGAATCATGACTTAACGCGGGCATCTTTATTATATTTTTCAATGGGACAGAAAAGTATTGTGCCTTATATGTACGTAAAGAAAATATTTTCACCAAACAGTCATAAGAACGTTTTCTGTCAACATGTTTTCAGCCACATTACTACATGGTTCAAAATGAAATGAAAAAGACATAATCAAGTGAGTTTATTTCATATTCAGAGCATGAAGATCATAAAATCGTTATGTGCACATATTCGTTTATTTTGAAGTAAAATTACAAAACAAACATGTTATACATATAAAATACAAGGAAATATTAATATTTGAAATCAAAAGAAAAATGTGGAATAATGAAACAAACAGTAAATGCTCATATTTCAGAGGAAAATATTTTCATTAATTTAGTTTTCTAAACTTTTTTTTCAATTTTATTAAGAAACAATTCGCATTTCAATTCTCTCTGAAGATGATTAATTTTTAGAAAGTTCAGCTGCACCAAACACTTTATAAAAGAAAGAATGACATTTCTCTCACTAACTGAATTCTCAACAAATGTAAGAATGAAAATAAAATGAATTTGTTAATGAATTTAGGGCACCGTCGTCTTCTTTGTGAAATAAATTTAATTTTTTCCCTTTAATTTTAGGACTTGATAAGAAAATATTTATAATATTTTACTTTACAGAAGTAGCACTAAAAAAGAAGTGAGATCTGTTAAAATGTTAAATTTATTACGCATTTTTTAAATTTTGCATGACATTCGCGAGGAATATTCTGAAATATAATTAAAAATATGAACTTTTGTATTAAAATAAAAGAGATTTTTTTTGCTTGATTTTACAGCTTAAAGGAGGAAATTTAAAAAGGAGAAATAACAATTACTGAAATATAGAAAAAATAGTAATTTAGACTGTAATAAAATATTTCATAGAAAAATAAAATCGAATTAATATAATTCTATAAATACAACTAGACATTTCCTCAAATGAGGCTGAAGTTGCAAAGCTCAGCTAACACATTTAAGAAGTACATAGGTGACAAGTTGATTTGATTTTGCATATGACTAATTTCTTATAGAATTTCGCGCTTTATTTAATTGTAGATTTCTGCGAATAAATATTTAGTAAATAAATAGTTTTTGCAAATCAACAGAGCTATTCATATTTCGTAACTCAAAACGCATATTACTACACTTAAAATTTATACCACAATATAATAAATTCCATCGGCTTCCCATAAGCATACAGAGAAAATAATGAATATTAATTGACATTTAAAAAAAAGAATTAGGCAATGTTTTGAAACGTAAAAAAATAAGCATTTCTTTATGAAAATAAAATATAAAAAAAGTGTTTTTTACTCAAATTTCCTATATTTAATTTAGAACTCATAAGATTATGTCAGGAAGAGATTTGAGTACATTGTTGGTAAACAGCTGTAAATTGGAAGTATCTGGATCTTTTAATGTAATACTTAAAATGATTTAACGCTTTAATTAGTGAAAGTTGCGTAATACGGTAACAAAAAAATTGCTAAGTTTAGGAAACGTGATTTGTCGAATAAGTAAAAACTTTACAGAAATGATATATATCTTTCTATCTATATATCTACAGATATATACAATATCTAGACACACGGCAGTGTGTCAGCCAATTTCGTCTGACATACTAGTGTGCTATACCACACGAACCATTTTGAGCTGTTTTCGCCAAATTTCGGCACTCTACTACTGAAAATCTATTTGACCTTTGTACTTGTAATACTTAATACGTATTAAAGCTACTTTAATTAGCTAGAATCCAAAATTTTATAAATAACGCATAATTAGTTTATGAGATAATGACATTTGAAAATGTCTGAAGATCGATAATTTTATCACTGACTGACTTACTCACTCATCAAAAATATTTCATACATCTTCTGCACCTACATATTTCAAATTTGATAAGAAGTTCGTTTACACTATAAAACTAAGTAACTAATAAAAAAAATGAAAATATATTAATTACCTACTTAGAGGTGTCCGTATTTACTTATTACGTCTATTAGGCGAAATTTTAATTTGCCAAACAAAAGCATCAAATGTTAAATCCGGGTCAAACATACAGATCAAATATAGTGCTGTTCAAAAGAATTGGAATACATATTTGGCTATGGAAGGTAAATGCCGAAATCAGTTTTTTAAATGTTTTATGCGTTTCGTAAAATATTTACTTATTAGCCTTATTTCCCTAAACAACGAAGATTTATTAAAGTATTCAGGAAGTGTTGGAAAGTGTTTCATAATGTATGCTTAACGAATGATTTTCCTTTCTTGCTTAAAAATCATCTGGTAAGGTATTTAATATATATATATATATATATATATATATATATTAGGGTGGTCCTTAAAAAAATAACTTTAACAATTTCTATGGGGCACCTTCCTATTTTGTTGTATGTATAAAATAAAGACTTCCACAAAAATTTCAAAATTTTAAAACATTTTTTAGGGTTCGCTACCAAGGTTTGAATATTTAGAAAAAAATTAAAAATTGACATATTTCGTAATTTAATAATATATTATTAATACAAATCCATAGTCATTGACAAATTGAATCATGGTAGGATATTAGGTTGTAAAGACTGTCATTTATTTCAAGTTTCAACATATTTACGTGGTCTATTGTCCAAACACAGACAGGAGTATTTCATGTCTACACTCTATTTCACCTCAACTTGGCAGCATTGTGAAAGGTAGAGAACCTCACATTCCGCCTTGAAAAGTAGTTCTCCGTTATTTTTTTAATCTTAAATAGCTGAAATGCGTAGGGATTTATAAGATAGTGTTTATAAATTATAGAATTTGATTTTTTTATATTCGTAAAATGTCTACTAAATGGCCATATTCGTATCAAAAGTAGAGCACAAAACTAAAAAAAAAGAGTTTTCGGCAAGCGTTCCTTTGACTGTTCACTGGGATTGCAAAATTTTAGAATACATTTCAGGATCTATAACTGTAGACAGATTACCCATTATTATTTCAGGTAAAGGTACTGACCATTTAACTAGCTGTTCCAAAACTTCAATCAGGAACAGGTGAGGCAATAGCTTCTGCTATTAACGAAACATTGGAGTTGTGGGGATTACAAGCAAGTAAAATGTATGACTTTTGATATAACCTTTGTTAATACCCGATTATCAGGAGAAGCTTGTGCTCTTCTGGATTAGAATATGAACAAAGAAATGATTTGGCTTGCCATCATCACATCCTTCAAATTATGCTTGAGGAAGTTGTTGTTTAGTCTCTCGGAGTTCCAAGCGGATCAGACATACTGTTATTCAAATGATTTAATATTTCGTGGATGTCTATCGATTATGGCATAGTTTAGACAATTTAATGAATGAAAAAAAATAACACATGATACGTCAGAAATTACGGAATTTTCTCAAAATTATTTTAATGATTTTACAACAAAGGGACGATTACAAGGAACTGATAGTGCTCTCCATCATTTTCTTAGGAGGAGTACCCGAAAGAGGTTTTACATTAGAGCCCCAGGTGGGTTGCATTGTGTTCCATGGATCGTGAAGGCCATATACTCGCTCAAGGTTTATTTATTTAGAAATCAGTTTAAACTCTCTAAGCAGGAAGAATCTGGAGTTCGTCAATTTTGCTCGTTTGTAGTGAAAATCTACATTCACAGCTGGTATCAGGCCCAATGACTTATTGCTCCTGAAGAACTTGAAAAAAGACGAAAATATAAATGAAATAATTTCTTTTTGTGCTTTGAAGAAGTTCCTAGGACATTTTTGTACTTGACAGAAGAACTAGTTGCTTTTGAATTTTTCGATGATAATGTCTTTTTTGAAAGTGAAAGAAAAATGGTGCATGCTTTGAAAAATGAAGAAAATTATGAACCCTTGAACCGTACACGTGCTGATCCTGATGTCATTCTCCAAAATGACTTGCAATATTTTCTAACAAGAAGCACTCTCAGGGTTTTTTTTTTTAATTATGGCTTAACCTTCAGACTTTTTTGAAACAGATGTGACTAACTGGAATGAAAATGAAACCTACAAAACATGTAAGGTACTAGCGACTTCAGTCAAAGTTGTTAATGATGTAGCCGAAAGTGGGGTAGCACTCATAGAGTATCTTATAAATTCCTACGCATTTTATCTATTTAAGATTAAAAAATAACGGAGAACTACTTTTCAAGGCGGAATGTTAGGTTCTCTACCTTTCACAATGCCGCCAAGTTGAGATGAAATAGAGTATAGACATGAAATACTCTTGTCTGTGTTTGGACAATAGACCTCGTAAATATGTTTAAACTTGAAACAAATGACAGTCTTTACAACCTAATATCATACCATGATTCAATTTGGCAATGACTAGGGATTTGTATTAATAATTTATTATTAAATTACAAAATATGTCAATTTTTAATTTTTTTTCTAAATATTCAAACCTTGGTAGCGACCCTTAAAAAATGTTTTAAAAATTTGAAATTTTTGTGGAAGTCTTTATTTTATACATAGAACAAAATAGGAGGGTGCCCCATAGAAAATTTAAAAGTTAATTTTTTAGGGACCACCCTAATATATATATATATAATTTTACACATTATATGTTGGTGGTGAAAGGTGGTGAAGTGAAGATTTCAGAGGAGAGAAGAATTATATAATAAGACTAGGCTACACCCGCTACCCTGGTCCTATTTCTTCAATTTGAATCAAAGATAATATATCTGTGGTAATGTATTTCCTGATTTAGAGTAACGATGTAAACGATGTATCACTGCAGTATTATATTTACTAATGTGTTGGGACAAAATTTGAGTTATTAAGCATCAACTACTATTTTAAATGATAAATTACAGTTTGATTTAGCAGGAAAATGAAGCCGTTATGGCAACAAGAATCAAAACGTCCTTTAATAGCTCCACTACTGAAATGAAGCGCATTACAATGACTGCAGAGATTGTCATTCGCATCGAAATAATGTTCGAATGATTCATTCTCATTTGTTATCTTTTAAATTCCGAGCTTCTCGGTTTTGCGCCACGTGTGATTGTGGCAGTTTAAATGGTATATCTCTCTAAGTTCTGTTATATTTCGTAAAACGCAATTCTGCCACAGTTTTTCATATTTCCATTTTAGTAGAAAAAAATGCTGTTAAAACAGTTATAGCAGTAAATAATACTGTAGCTTCCATCATCCGTTAAAATGCAGCACACTTTTTAATACGTCACGAAAAGCGTTCTCTAAAAAAACGTTCTTTTAATTCATGAAATTCTTAAAAAAGATAATCTTTAATAATCGTTTTCACAGAATTAGGAAAATTCCCCATAATTCTATTACTAAGCATTGTAGAACAATGTATTGTCCCTCATAGCATGCATGGTCACGGTGACGCCGTTGTGATGTCACTGAAAGTCACCGTGCTCACGTCACATCTGTGACCAAAATGCCACCCCTCAGTGATGTCACATTGTGACTGAGATGTGAACTTCTTAGAAAACTTTAAAAAATTACGAAAATTCTTTAAAACATGTTATTTACTGTAAAATTATGTTTTCCTGGCAATAAAAAAAAAATTGTGAGGTCACTGTTATGTCACTGCTATGTAACGTAAAAAAAACCACCATATTGTAAGTCACACTGTGACAAAAATATGAACATCAAAAATCTTTGAAAATGAAGAGAAATATTTTAAACAGTCACAAGTTACATGGCATAAGGAATAAAATATATTAGTGTATAGCAAATGGTAAATTCTCTCACTAAAGGTGAGAGGGGGGGGGGGGGGCATAATAAATAAAGTGCACGATGCAATCATTAATAAACTAAATTTTCAGGCTATATTTTATCAATTTGAAATCTAAGATAGTGAATGTATACTTTTTCATGATTTCGATTTTATCAAGCATTTGGATAATATAATTAGAATTAGGAATATTAAATTTATAGACTTTACATATTTAGTTTGCTGGGAGGAAATTTATTTATTTATTTCTTTTTTTACCGACCAGGATTATTCGAAACACTTCTGTGGTTTCAAAATAAAAAATTTCTATTACAGTTAAATCTGCACCTTTTAATGAGCACGTAGAAAGAGTCTTCAGAGTTTAGTCATCTATGCATTTCTTGCTTTAGAATATTTTTATAATTTGTATTGAAGTCATAAATTCTACTTCTTTCAGACTTTTTAAATAAAATTAGCATTTTCCGAAAATAAAAGAAATATACAAAATTTGTGCAAAAGAAACTTTACTTTAAAAAAAAAAGGGGGGGGGGCTCGTTATTACCATTAAATTTATTTTTACACCTTTTGAAAATTTAAACAATGGTATATCTAATAAAATCTAATTATGAATATTATTATTATAATTATTTAGAAAAAATGAACTTTACAATACATTTTAACTTGTATTATTTGGTACGGATAAAAAGAAAAGGTTAAATACATAGAACATTTCTTCAAATGCAAAATTTTAATTAACCATACTTTCAGAAAATTACTGCGCATTCAAGTTTCATATCTCTTGCATGCATAAACAAATAATCTGTACCAGACCACCTGCTTGAAAATCGTCTGCCCACAAAAAAATAAACATGAGAACACGCGGGAAATAAATAGTTCACTGTTTTTAGAACATCATCTTCACCACGTCTACAACACTTTAAGATAAGGAAATGACCATTTTTGGATACACGGATATTAATAGAACGTATATGTAAGTTTTATTTAATTTAAATATTTTATTCCTGATTTGTACTTATGAGTTAAATAGTTTTATGTTATATTTGTAAGAGACTGATCTTTAACTGTTAGAAGCGATATTTTAAAATTTGATAACTGCAAAGAAAAATATCTTAATCTGCCATCGCTTGAAAAAAAAACTGCGCAGAGACTGTGCATGCCTACATTCATACCGGAATTAATATAAACATTAATTTACTCTTACTTGAGATTGAAAATGTATGGAACGACAATGAATTGGAATTATTTTATCGGCTTCTTACTATTTTTTTATTACTAACACTTATAGTTATTATTATTTTGGGGTTAAATATGATGTTCGATTATCATAAGATTACGAAACTGTTTCAGATTAGAAATTAACATTATACTGGGAAAATGTATCTTTACATATTACAGTAGTGAAACATTTGAAAGAATTTTCTTTTAGTGCTAATAATATTTTAAATTATCTTTCAAAATCCTAAATCTTCAAACCAGTGTTTTCAGATTTAACATTTGCCGAAATTATAAAATAATAGGAATTCCTTATACCATATCGAAATATTTTTGAGATATTGTTAAATCTAATAATGCATTTAATTTATCTATTGAGTTTGCTGTTGTTTAATAGTACAATTATAAATCCTAATTATTATTTTTAGTGTTTTTCAAATTGGTATATTTATTTTTTTAAATTGTATGTAAGCATTTTTTCTGTTTGTGATTTAAATCAAACATTTAATTATAGACATTCTGAATCGGTTATTAAATTTTCTTCTATTGTAAATTCATTTTCTACGTTTATGATACGCGTAATTATTGGCACTAAAAAGTAAAATATGATATTTAAGCATTGAAACAAAGTGTTTTTCATGCCTGATGGGAAGTTATAGATTAAACTGCTTTAGTATATATTTTTTTAAAGTTCATATAATACAGGATACATAATATAGGACTTTTTATGATTTTTTATGATTTTACGCACGCTTTCAAACAGAATAAAATTTAGACGCATTTATGAAGTGCACTAAAATATGCATTCTGTTGACTATGCGATGCAAATAATAGTTATTGTTCATTTACAGGGCTAAAAAAGGAATTCAAATACATAAGGATATAGGGGTGGAGGGAATTGTTTACGGCATACTTTAATTATGTTAATCTATTTCATATATAATGAAATTGATATATGTCGCTGAGGTTTACATACTATAAATTATTTCATGTATAATACGAATAATACGTACATAGCATTTACAGGGACACACAAAATATTTCAAATACTATATTGTATCCGAAGTACTGTTCATTAGAGATGATTGCTGGAAATGTATTTTTAATTATGATATGCGCTTTTATGATTCACTATATTTATGCATGGTATATGGTGTATATAAATACTATAATTCCTATAGAAGGCTACACAAAAGTGTTCGTAAGGATTACTGGGTATGGGCGCAAATTGCTTAAAGGTGGTTTTTAAATGAGTTATGTTTTTTTTTGCTGAACTGCATTTAATTTACCAATAAATGTTTGTAGAATATAGATAAAACGATATACAGGATCACGTAAAGAATTGGATACATGGCCGTCCATAAATTATAATTTCTGGAAATGTGATTTCAGCAGTTTTAAGAGTGTCTTAGTTTAAATTAAATTTTAACTAAATAGTGGCGTGTAATAAAGATTCTAGGTAAACTACAGGGTTGTACAAAAGTATTCAAGTATGTTTCCATACACTAGTATAAATTGCTAAAAAAGAATTTCAACCTGTTAGGCGTTTTCTTGCTAAACTAAATTTTCCCATTATATAGTATATATACACTTAAAAAAATGGGAAGTCAAAATTGAGTAAAAAGTACTCAATTTCAAATGCGTCACATACTCAAAATAGCTGCGATCCAAATGTACTCAAAGTTGAGAAACACATGTACTCATTTTTTATTCATTGGTTGTGATCAAATATGAATCATTATGTACTGCCCCCCTCCCCCCCAAAGAAAGAAAAACCTAAAATTTAAAGTAAAAATGTACTGACATTTATTTTCCGTTCAAAGTTCTTAACAAGAAATGTTTAATTGATTATTTATTAAGAAAAATAGCAAAATTCTTAACAAATCGAATATTTTTATGACAAGAGCATTATTTCCAAGCACTTTTAAATTATTTTTAAAATGCTGTGCATAATTTAATATTTACATTAATAAACATCATTTATGCCGCCATAAATGAAATGAACCATTACAGGGTACAAAACTATTCGTTTGTTTGGGTTTGATAACATGTGATGTTTCAAAATAGAGAAAGCATGGATTCATTTTTGATCCAAAAATATTCAATTCGATATGAGTACGTCGGTTTACTTATTTTTGAGTACTTCATTTTTCTCAGTGTATCAACCTACAGATCAAATACAGGGCTGTCCAAAAGAATTGGAAAACATATTTGCCTATGGACGGTAACTGCTGAAATCAATTTTTCAAATGTTTTATGACTTTTCTAAATTGTTTACTTAGTTATCTTATTTACGTCATTTCCCTAAATTACGATGTCTTGTTAAAGCTTCAGAAAGTGTTGGAAAGTATTTTATAATCTATGATTATATGATTAACGCATGATTTTTCTTACTTGTTTTTTTTTCTATTTTCCAGATCAGTCTTTTCCTATAAAACATACCAAATCTATTTAGCTCATATTCACAAAATACAATATACACGGGAATAAAAAATTTAAATAAATATCGCTTATCATGCCGCTCTATAAATAATAGTTGTGAGTGATATAATATACCGTGAGTCTCCATGTTCGTATTTAATAAAGCAATGACAAATCACAACAAATTAAAAAATTTACACATTCTAAATATCAAGCTTGAACTCAATATCAAGCATAGAACTTAATATCAAGCATAGAACTGAATTAAAAAATATGTTAGTTGATAAGCATTGTTTTTTAAGTGGAAAAATTTAAAATGATTTAGAAGAATAGGGCTCCAAAATAGCGATATTTTGCTAAAAAGTACGGTAAAAAGATAAGATTTTATATTTACAGCAAAAGGTTATTTCAAAATACATCGCTGTATTAATACTTAGAAATTTTTCCAGAGAGAATCCTTTGCCTTATATACAATATTTCAAATGAAAATCAAATATCAAATTAATTGCTTAAAAGGCGCAAAGGCCAACATAGTGAAAAAGATTCCAAGCCGGGACTCGAACCCGGGCCATCAGTATAGCACACTGACATTCTAAAGACGGAACGACGCCCAGTCTGTAAAATTTCTCACTATTACAGGTTGGCAAAGCTACAAACGCAGCACAAGATGGAATATTTATCGTGAGCCACCGACATGCGGTAAACACGAAACTTAAAGAAATCCAGCATCGAAACTATATTAATAATTGGAAATTTTTCCAGGGAGAAACATTCGCCTTGCATACAACATTTCAAATTAAAATTGCCTTTTAAGCAATTAATTTGAAATTTGATTTTCATTTGAAATATTGTATGCAAGGCGAATGGTTCTCTCTGGAAAATTTTCCAAGTATTAATATGATTTCAATCGATGCTGGATTTAATTAAGTTTCGTGTTCGCATCATGTTGGTGGCTCACGCTAAATATTCCATCTTGTGCTGAGTTTGTAGCCTCGCCATCATGTAATAGTGAGAAATTTTCCAGCCTGGATATCGTTCCATGTGATTTAGTCGGTAGAATGTCAGTGCGCTGTACTAATGGCCCGGGTTCGAGTCCCAGTATGGAATCTTTTTTCACTATTTGCGTCTTTTAAGCATTTAATTTGAAATTTGATTTTCATTTGAAATCACAGTGTTTATGACAAGTTCGTCACAAATGACCCATATTTCACAAATTGGTCACAGTGTGACTTCAAAGCATTGTCGCTTTCGTCACAGGTTCGTCACAAAGTTAATGCCAAAATAGTCACAAATGACACACTTTTCACAAATTTGTCACACCGTGACTTCACAGAGTGGTCACAATGTGACGTCACAAACGACCTCTAAAACGGCCATAACGACCTCGCATTCTAGTCACTATGACGTCATATCGACGTCACGTGACGTCATATCGACGGTCACAAAATCACAGTGTGACTTCACAACGACGTCGCCGTGACGTCACCATGCCTTACGGGGTATACCTAACCCCAAAAACTAACATTGTAATTTCTATCAACATAATATAATCCGTTCAGTTGAAATGCAAATGAATATGGTAAAATATGATATAATTTTCTGTAATGGAATACATTATGAAGGTTTTGCTTTCAAAACCATATATAATACGTCAATTTGCGAGATATCCAGCTACAAAATATTAGTCCGTAATGCTATGAACAGCGCTACTTGATAATCCCGTCGACCAAAAACTGTCGCAAACTGTGCGATTAAATGCCTATAATGGATGATCGTAAATGCCACATTCACGTGATACTAAACACTAAACACGTGTTTGTTACGTCATCAAGTATTTTTAATTCGACGTTTTATTTGTATTTTTATTAATGTATTACCAATTTATTTGTTCTTTCCTTATTTAAAATTACTGCAAATTTTGATTTTTTTTCTTCAATTCTTTATCTAATGTTTACATGATTTTTTTAGCTATATCACCTACATTTTTTTTTTTACTAAATAAAAAGTATTATGTTCGTTACAATTTTTCGTTATCATTAATGTATATTGTGGTTTTTAATACATTCGATTGTTACGTCATTATTAATGTAACCCCATTCTTTAGTATTTTTTTTTAATTTAAATTCATTAACTTTCCTATCTTAAAATTTTAGAATGGCAGCATTCTTCCATGTGTATAATTTAGCTAAATAGTTTGGCGATTTGTACAATTTTGCGAAATTGGTCGGCGAGATAATTCAATTGTACCTAATAAACAGATGATCTAAGCTTTCTTTTCGGAAGCATATTTTTCCCCCCAAAAATAGCAATATTTATGCAAGTGATATTAATACATAATTGCATAAATATCCGTAATAATAATCTTGAAATCCAAATTCTTTAGATGTTAGTGCTAACATAAATCTAAAAAAGTTTAAAGAAAAAAAAAGCTAAATAGGGAAGGAGGAGAAATTGTATATTTTTAGAAGAATTCCGCTTTTTGTAACGGTTGGCGCTATTGGCGAAGGAATCCAAAATGGCAACAATAGGCCGATTTGGCATCTTACCAAAATTTTCAAGATGGCGAAAAAACATGTTTTATAAATATTTATAAACATTTATTTTTAAATTGAAAATAATATATATACGTATTAGTTTTATGTATATTTACATAATATTGCATAGACTGAAAAATATCGTTTAAAAAATCTCCAGAAAATTATAAATTACAAAATATATATATTAAAAAAAATAATTATGAAAAAGTATTCAAAATTGTTGCTTATCCACCAGTAGCATTCAAGTAATAAAAAAAGCAATCCCAAATGCTGAAGATCGCAACAACCAAATCGAAAATTTCATCGCCCAAAAAAAAAAAAAAAAAAAAAAAAAACTCGCCATAAAAACATGATATGGAACTGTCCCCTATATTTATCTAACTGGTTTAGAAGTTTAAAATTTTAACCAAGGATATTGAGATATGTTGTCGCCAAGATGAAAGAAATTCCTCTTTGGAAACATTTGCTCCCGCAAAAGAGAAAATAAAAGCAAATTTTCTTAACTAAAATCATAATTATATAAATTCGAATCCGAGAATAACGGCTAAAAGCTTCTCAATTTTTTACTCTCAGCCAGACAGTTCATTACTGCATTGAGTGCACCAATGTGAAAACTGATTAACTGAAAAACTTCAAATTTCTAAATAATCACCAATTGTGAAATCGGTTTAGCTTTTTTAATAGCATTAATCCTGAAGAATTCTCTTCAAACATGAAAAATGCTTTCAATAACATAACACTGGGGAACAATTTTTAACTTAATTTCTGTTTACTTCGATTTTTCAGCTGTTTTTAAGTAAAAAAAGCGAGCTGATTTCAAAATTTCAATTAGTTTTCTTCTATCACGTCAAGTTTTTTCTCTATAGCTTGCATTAATGTGTCCACTTCACGCTGAATCGGGCGTGAGTCATAGGAAGGAAAAAGCTTCAGAATTCTTAGCATCAAGGCTGTACAAGAAATGTTTGCTTGAAAAGTGAGCTAATGTATCCTACATTCAATCAAGGGAATGTGAATTTCTTCAATACTTTCGAAATAACAGTGGATTTGTTTTTTGCCATAGCGTACATGGTTTAATGGAGGAGTTGGGAATTTCATCATATACCGAAACTGAATGGCGACTGTTCATCGATAGCTCAAAGAAGAGCTTGACATGCGTACTCCTTC
The DNA here is from genome assembly GCA_963932465.1 of Maratus speciosus. Taxonomy (NCBI): domain Eukaryota; kingdom Metazoa; phylum Arthropoda; class Arachnida; order Araneae; family Salticidae; genus Maratus; species Maratus speciosus. The sequence goes on from OZ010800.1 coordinate 114,404,450, forward strand.
ACAACGGAAATTTATTTGGAGCAGTCGCAATAAGCCATTCGGATCATTTGCGCGAAGAATGTGAGGACATAAAGAGAGCCATTTATTCAATGCACTAACACATTCACGAGTGGATCATCTGTGTTGACCTCAAAAGAGTGTGCTTCCTTCTTGTCCAGCAACATGGGTATACCAAGTATCCATGTTTTTTTGCGTATGTGGAACAGCAGAGCTTGTGAGAAGCATTGGTTCCAGTCGAATTGGCTTTCAAGATCTCACCTCAAACCTGGAAATCCAAATATTTTGCATCAGCTACTTACCGACAAAAATAACATCGTATTTCCACCTCTGCATATAAAACTGGATCTAATGAAGCAGTTCGTGACAGCTTTGTCAATTGAAGGAGACTGTTTCACGTATCTCATTTCGAAATTTCCAAACCTGTCTTTTGAAAAAATAAAGGCAAGTGTATTTGACGGCCCACAGATTCGTCAGCTAATTTGAGATGAACATTTCATCGGAGCAATGACAAAACTCCAAAAGAATGCTTTGTTGGCATTCAAAAACATTATCAAAGACTTTCTTGTAAATACACGAGTAGAAAATTACACCGAAACTGTCCCGCAACTTTTAGAGAGCTTCAAAAGGCATGGTTGCAACATGAGCATCAGACTTCATTTTCTGCATAGCCATCTTGATGACTTCCCGGAAAATCTTGGTGCAGTCAGTGATGAGCAGGGCGAGCGATTCCACCAAGATTTGTAGCTCATGGAAGAACGATATCAAGGCAGATGGGATGAACATATGATGGCTGAATATTGTTGGAGCATCAAGCGAGATTGTCCACAAATTGAACACTGCAGGAAAGGTTACAAACGAAAATATGTAAGTTTTTTGTTCTGTAAAAGGATTTTACTACTTGTATGAATACATTGTAGTGTACAGTAAGTATATACAGCAATTGTATGAATAATATATTCGGTAATGTTTTCTTTATTTTCCTTTGTATCCACATTAAGTATGATTTTGAGTGTATCCTGTAGCTTAAAAAGTTGACGTGATAGAAAAAAACTGGGGTCATTTTTGAATTTCGATGCCAATAATCAGCGAAAAACAAGTGCCAGATCTAAGTCAACAAAATGTGTGTTCCCCAGTGATAATTTATACGCCAATTGTGTGGGGTACTCAATTACGGAAGATTTTTCAAAAATCCTGTAATCACCTATCAGAAAAATGGGGTGTATATGCAGTTATACTAAAAAATAGAGAAGTAAAAAAAAAAATCACCATGAAATTTTTTTTAATAACGCATAATTGCACAAATCTCCGTAAGACTAATTCCAAGTTCCCTTAATTTCGTTTTTTTTTTTTTTTTTTTTTAATTATTATTATTATGCTTTAAATAAAATGACAAACCGTTTTTCCATGCTGTTCCTATTTTTTTGCTAAATAATATAGCCGTTTCAATTCCTCAATAATAGCCTAATATATTGTCGCCAGGATGAGAAACAATGACCAACAGTAACCTTTGCACTCGAAAAAAAAAAGAGAAACACCAAATTTTAATTAAATAATAATAATACTAATAATAGTTATATATGTAAATCATGCATACAAATGATTCCAAAAACTTATCCAATGGTGTAAATGATAAACAAAATGCATCGTGTATTTTTGAAATCAACCCTGACAAACTTAAATAAAGAAAAATAGCCGCTATTTTGTTTAAATGAAAGTTCAATAAATATTTTCTGGCACAGATGTCATATACGTCCGATATTGGCGCGATTTTTTTTTTCTGACGCCGAATACGCAACGTGTACTTAACTGGCGCCAAAGTAACGTTATTTTGCTTGATATGGTAACCCGGATGTTGTTGTTTATGCAGTTGATATTTTCGCCAAATTGGCGTCGGAAAAAAGCCGCCCCAAAATACAGTATTGACATAAAGGATAAAATAGAGTATTTTCATAAATGATAAAATACAGTATTGACATCTGAGCATATTTTCTTATCCAGGTGCCAAATATAAACTACAAAGATGATAAATCGCCAAGTATTATTTCAATGGATTGATTTTGCAAATGAATCTTCTTTTAAGACTTAAAAAACACATTTCTTTCATATTTAAATTAAATATTTTCTTTTTATACTATCAGTTCTCATTAAAACTGTATTTCTTTCTATTTTTAATAAAATCAGCAATAGTTTTTTCGGCCTGTATGTATATTTTAATTTCGAAATGATATAGACGTTTCAATTCTATAACAAAATGATAGTTTAATATACCAAGATGAAAAATCCCGGCCAGCCCGGCCTACAGGCGGAGGTAGATTTCGAAGAATACTAATTTCACCAATAAAAACTAAATCATGATTAGATATAGATCCACATTACAGTTTTATCTGGTCGCTTTTGACGAGTTTTTATTTCATTTTTATATAATAGCCGGTTTTATCAGAATCATGTTAAGGCGGTATTAAAAAAATACTTTTCCATGCTCAACAACTCGAAATTTTCTGGCACATTTTCAGAATCATTTTTTTGAAAAAATATGAAAATTGCTGACGTGATTTTTCAAGAGATTTATAAGCTACATGTGTTTTTATTTTTCTTACAATTAATTAAAACTTGATTAATAAACAATTATTTTCTCAGTAGGCAATATTTTTCGCTTCTAACACAATCGCTTCGGGAAATTCTGTTCAAAATGCCCACTTTGACATCATTTTTTGAAACATATTCTGCCTCTATCAAAAGATCGATCATTACGGTACATTATATAGTTTATGAATAAGAGAATCTACCAGTTGGATGCGTCTGAGAGCAAAAATGAATTTAAAAAAGAGTCAGAAAGTAAGCAGTTTGGACTTGAATACACCCTTAATAAGACGATTTTTTTCTTCAACAGCTATGTATTTTTAATTTGTTTTTGCTGTAAGAATTGGTCCTATCAAAAACTTGTCTATATAAATATTGAAGAGAATATTAAGAAGATATATGATAAATTCATAGAGATTTTATATCATGTGAATTGACGGAGTTATGGAAATTTTTCTTCTTCAACCCCACTTTTTGGTTTTCGTTTTTATTTTTTATTTTTTTTTAATTATTATTATTATTTTTGCGGAACGAATTGGTCCTATCAAAAACTTGCGAATATGAATGTTGTAGATAATATTAAGGAGATGTATAATAAAATTAATTGGATTTGATATCTGGAGAATTGACAAGGTTAGGATTTTTTTTTTCCAAAACCCTATTTTTGCGCTTCTTGAGCCCATTTTTAAGTTGATCAAAAATCTGTGATACATAAACTTTTGGCCATAATTTTAGAAGTAATAAAAATTTTAAACTGATTTGATATGTACAAAAATTAAGAAGTTATGGTTTTTTTTCCGGTTTTCACAAAACCCCTCCCTATTTCCATCACCTTGGTCCGATTCTGCCCATTAACGAACTTGACCGAGATTTTATGTATCAATTTGGAAGAGATTGTTGCAGAATTGTGGAAGTTATCGTGTCCAGAAGAAAGTGATATATATATATAGATAGATAGATAGGTAGATAGATAGATAGATAAACTTTTAATGGGGGGAGGGGTTGGTTTCTAGGAGTCATGAACCGTGTAGATCTACAAAAACTTTTCACAAATTCCAACATAGGAACGATCCCAATAGGTAGCATTTCATACGAAATCTACCTAAAATCATATGCCAATGGCAACCTTTTCGTCCAAAATAACAGAACTTTCCATCATAATTCTATAACTAATCTACGTAGAACAATGTGTTATAGCTAAAACCTTCCCTAAACGATATCTATCTAACAGTATAAATTCCATGCAGTAGAACTCGAGATATAAACGTTCGGAACAAAATTTCCGTTTGGATTTTATATATATAAGTAGATTATTTACAGTAACTACAAATTAGCGATTTCATTCAAAAGAAAAAGAAGAAAAATTCCAAATAATTTTAATAAATTTGTTGCTTTTCAAATTAAAAATATTTTTATATTTTACAATATTTTTTCAAAATTTAAATTTTCTATTAATTTATAATTTTATTTAATTATCAATATGATTATTGTTGTTTCAGAAAAGTTAAAAATTTCGAATCAATATATTTCGTTTCAAAAATATGCATTCAATACAGCATTATTAAAATATAGATTTTTGCCGCAAATTGACAGCCAAATACATTGCTGTAGGAAATTTAGATAAAAATTGAATGTTGCTCGGTAAATAAAATAGTTACATGTAAACACATAAAAAATATTAAGTAAAGTGTCTAGATATATTGTAACATTACAACATGTAACGATATCTAACAAACATAACTGTGAAAAAAAGGAGTCAAGTTCCGTAAAACAACAATAAACGAAAAAAAAAAAAAAAAAAAAAAAAAAAACTGCCAAGAAAAGGAGTAATATGTAAGTGGTTGCCAATTTCAAATAAAATTCACTTAAACTACTGAAATATTGTAGCATCGTTTTAATTGTTTAAAAATAAAAATTACTGATAGTATATTAATAATAAATCTGAAACTTGCCATGTTTTGATAAATGTCATGCCTACCATTTTCATGTTTTAATAAAATGACGATGTTAATATTAACAACATTGTCATTGTAACAATTTTTAATATTGTTATTATACTCAACAAATGAGTCATGTTAAAGATTAGATAAAAAAAATGCACACCCAGATACACTCTCGCTCGTCTTTGATTATCGCATTAGCGATCCCCCCCCCCCCGGAAACATCATTAAAAACAGATTAATGTCTAACAGAGAGACAGATACATATACGTCTGTCCTTGGTCATCACTGTAGAAACTCCACCCCTTTCAAGAGTTTCAATACACTCAAATTAAGGCTTCCAAGCATGAAATATCGATTTTTGATATAATAATGCTATTAATAAAAATAAATTACTCGTAAGTAAAAACTTGCCAAGTTCTAGGTTTATTATTAATATGCAACCAATAATTTTTATTTTTAAACAATTAAAACAATACTACATTATTTCAGTAGATAAGTTTGAGTGAATTTTATTTGAACTTGGCGCATGCAAAATAAATGTAAAGCATGACAATCCCGTGCGAAGGGAAAAAATCTTTAATGGAAACAACGCACACGGTATTTCCATACGTCTGCAGACGAAATATGCAAAATATTCACCGCTCTTATCGAGGTCTATGGTTCAGGGACGCAGCCTAAAGAACTGGTATATCGAGACTCAGCTACTTCAGAGAATTAAATAGTTGCTCCTGTTCGTGCTGTGCGTACTTTTGTAGACACTAATCTGATTGAACTTGTGGAATCAGCCATTTCACGTTGCGCGCATGCATGCGTCGCCACCTAAACATACACAAATACCGATTCTTATGTTGCCAATAAAGTTTTTTCATGCAATGACGTCATAAATTTTTCTTTAGCTTTTTTTTCGAAAATAATGAGCGTTTATGCGGTCTTCATGGGACACTCTGCATCGCATTCCTAATTGGGTCCATGGATTTCTTATTATGATTTTTGATATATCACTCATAACAGAATATTAATCTAATGAAATTTGATGGAATTATGCTTTGTGATCTAAAAATTGTCTTATACTATATATGGCCAATTATATCTTGTTTAAAACACTTTCAATAGTTAATTGCGTACGTATAGTAAGAGTGTTATGGAAATTTGAAATTAATCACGTTTTTAATCAAAAACAAAATTCAATTAATGTTTAAAAATTGTGTAAAATGAAATGTTACTTTATCCGCTCTACTGTTAATATTAACATGCTCAGCGTATTAAATTAATTCTTGTGTTTTACTAAATGTGTGCGATGGCATCTTTCGAAGTTGACAGACAGACGGACATGACACAGATTGCGTCCGGACGGTTTAAGAGAGATCACGAGACCAAAGCTGTAATCTCTATAAGAATAAAATCAGCCCATGTCACTTACTTAGATGTTGAGGTCGAAATATATTTGTGAAAATTTCATCTGCTCTTCAATAAAATATAAACATTTATGCTTTTTTTCATTCGTTCAAAATTAAGTAAAACTTTTATACTATAAACTTTTGTCATTAGAGCATATATTAAATTTTTGCTACGCACTATTAGGTAAGTGTTTTTTTATCAAATGTTTTTAAAATACCACCATAAAGTTTAGCGCATGTAATTTCTTTAAGTGTATAAGGGCCATTCTCTTTTGACTTTTACGTCCCTGAATAATATATATATTTTTTTAGTACATATTCTTGTGGGGTTTTTTTCATATACTGGGGAACATCACATTGCATGATTACATAAGAATATTAATGAGATAAATAAGTTTTGGACGATGTTTGGGTTCCAAATACCAGGATAACTCCTTTATCGTCCCGTGACCCTGATGCTGATTTTTAAGCTTGGAGCTGTCTGTATAAAATTGTTTCAATAAAAATAATTCGGTGTATTTTTTTTCTAAAACTGGGAAAATTGTTTTACATAAACATTTAGCAAAAAATTAACCTGTACACATTTTTACGGTTAATATTATTTTTTAAACTTAGTCCCTGGGTTTTAGATTCCTTACCATCCCTATTACTAAACTTATACAGAAAATCACTTCAGATGCAGCCACAGAATTTTTTTCAAGTTCTTTCTCATGCAGAAGTATGCTGGTAAAAGAATGCTTACATTCTTTAACAGGAAATTTACTGCAGAATTTAAATCAGCATTTAAATAGCATCGAGGCTTTATTGGTAGACTTATACCGTCCCCAAGGTTTATACCTCACTTTTCGAGGTAAATTATTATTATTTTTTAATTTAATCCAATTTAAATAACTGTTTCGAAAAATCAATGAACACTGTGACTATCACTTAGTCTCAACATGATTTGCCTAAAAATAGTGGTAATTTTCCTTACCGTTCCATCCTTACTATCCCTTTTTTTTTTCCATTACCGTCCTTTTTTCCAATACCATTCCCTTCTTTTCCTTTCGCCCCTTCTTTAACACCCCTTTAAGACAATGTTATACTAAAATTTTGTACTAAAAATACTACATTGTTATTATTTCTTATTTTAATGTCCTGTGGGTACTATGCACATTCACTATAGGTAAAAACTTAGAAGAAAATAGAAAGTTATAGTGGTAAAATTCTAAGGAAAATTAAACTCGAAAGTTTAACTTAAACCTCAGTTAAATAAAAAAATTTCGCTTCTCATTTTTTTCTTTATTTTGAATCATTAAGGCATTCGTCTATCAGATTAAAATGTTATTTTAGCAGGTTTAATTTCACCAGAATTCTATTCCCGAAAGTCAAAAGATTAATGCCCCATAAACAAGATATATTGTTTATTAAATGTAAATAAATACTTTTTTTTAAATAAATCAATTGTTTGGAAGTGTGGTTATAATAAATATATTCATCAACCATAACGGGATGCAATGAATCAAATTAAAGATAATTAAAAACTGAAAAAAAATGACGCACTACATGTTACTTATTTTTAAATAGTTTTTGAGATATAAGTATTTGAAGGATATTAATATAATGGATTGCGCAAAATTTTCATATTTTTGAAATTCAACATCTCAAAATTTTGCCTAAAGTGTAAATTTTGTTTTTTTTTCTATACCAGTTGCTCAAAGTAATACAAATAATTTCCTTAAAGTATTTCACCAAGGACCAAAAATATTACTGGTGATCATATCTTAACAGTAAGTAATATAAACCCAGTTTCATTAAAATGTGTGATGCTCGGTTACATATTGAAATTTGATATGGAACGCTCCCAGTGGGATTCGAGTCACATTTCTTATGCATACCTAAAAGAAATCTTCCGAGAAATAATTGTTGTAAATAAAATACGAGATACTGTGATACATGTCTGAAAGATTCAGTTTACTAACCAATCCCTAAGTATTCGCGCATCGGCATGTTTCACAAAATTTGAGATGTATTGTTTCCACTGTACCTATTAAAAATGACTTTCTTTACAATCGTCTCAAATACTTTCCTACCTATGCGTTACAAAATTTAATGAGATCTCCTAGCGCAGCACTTCCCACCCTTTTCTCTTCCACGTACCTTTTTTAGGGCTTTAATTTGGAAGCCCTAAAAAAGCCCTAAAGATTTCTCATAAACACGCCTCTCTTATCCATTCTACATGATTTTTTCTTAGTTAGTAATAATATCTTAACCATATAATAATTCAATACAAATTACATTTGCATTTTAAAGTTAATATTGCTTTTTTTTATAATATTATGCAAACATTAAGAAAATCAATGTAGTGTTAAAAGAAATTTTAACTATAATGCCATGATTATTCATCAAGATTTTTTTCACAAAGGCATGAAAATCAGAATATCTAACATGATTTAGACGAACTGCAATTAATATTAAAGACATAATAATAAAAAAGTGGTTAATTGACGTCGTTGGGAAGAAAGGAAAATTAGTATTGATGCAATGTGCTTATCCGTGGATGGAGCTGCTGGCATTGCATTGTCAATTAATTATTAAGTATAGCGGGCTTTTTCCCTTACTTTGAGTGTAACATATTGAATTTCCCATGAGACTATTTTGTAAATCTACAATTATCATTTTCCCTTATGTTTTTTTTTTTTTTTTTTTTTTTTTTTTTTAAGCATTTTTGTGATTTTTGCTATTACCGATATTCTCCCAGCAACTCGTCACGTACCCCCAAGGGTATGCGTACTCACGGTTGGGTACCGCTGTCTTAGCGCATTATAAAACTAAAAATAAACTATTTACATATATACTTTTTGCTAATATACAAAGTTTTTTGTTTAAAATACAAATCATGTCTGGGTGTTACAACAATGAAATAAATCTTTCAAGTAGAAAAAAAAAATAGAATAGATAAGTAAATTAAAGTTTTAAATGAAAGTGATTGATCTCCATTAAATAATTTAAATTCATTCTCTGTTTCTTCTTTTCTTTACTTATAATTTGCTTTCGGCGGTCTAATAGCGGCCTTTGTTCCATCGTCATTGAAAGTTTAAAATGTCTGTTTTCTCCTGGATGCACAGAGGATGAACGTAGTGAGTTGGTAATTAGAACACCTGGTTCTTGTTTTCTAAACATGGTTTGGTTATGCTTCAGGAATTTTTTCGAGGAGGTTATCCAGTGAAACCATACGGTTCTAGTTTTAATAATGGAAGATGTTTAGCAATTAATAAATTGCAATTTGTCTTCAACTATACAAACTAAGTTTGATGTAGATATTTCCTGTACCTTTGTTGTTGTTTTTGTTGTTGATTTTTTTTCTTTTTTTGTAGTTTCTTATTTTTACTCAGACAATTATTTTAAGTTGGTAATTTATTGTTATGAAATTAAATTTTGGATTAGATTAAAAACACCTTGTACTATGAGCATTTAAGAAAATAACTGTATGATTTAATAATTATTTGTCTCCTTAAATGTTAAAAATATCTACTAAGACAGAAAAACGCTTGATTTTAATTATTTGTCTTTGAGAAAAATGTATATAAGAATGAAAATTGGATGTAGAGTATATATTTTATCAATTTTTGACATCATTAGCTTATTTTCTTAATATATATAAATAGAGCGGCACACTGTCCTCAGATTATGTGGATAAATTTTCAAAGTAATTTAGGGAAAATTTCTAAAATCATACTGCAATCGAATTTGAAATATACTTTTAAATGCATCACGTACAGTCGTGGAAAAAATTAAACACCCAATACTAAATCTGGAACAAATTATTGTACAAAAAAATTAGCGGAACCAAACGATTGGGAATTAAAGTCCACTTTTAAAAGATTCATATAAAATTTTATTTGGGGGCCATCTACATATCAAAACGAGCTCAAACTTTGATTTTTTTCAATAGCAATATCCAAGTTTAACCCGGCAGTAGTCACATCTCGGTCTTTTTGCCACCCATATCAATAATCTATTTTTTTAAAACACGCCCTATTACGAATGCATTGGGGAAATTCCATGTAGCTTAACTTTCAAATTTCGGTTCTTCAAAGTTTAACGGTTCAATGTTACCATATTGAATTAACAAGAAGGCTCCGTTTTTTTCAGGTACATTTTTACAAGCAAAGGAGAAGTTTGTTTAAAAGTCTATGAAACAACCACTAGTATCATTTCCTTTTTACCTTTTTTCAATGTTCCAAAGCTCGTGAGAAAAATGTTTTATTTAAGTAAACTGCAAATGTATATCTTCCTTCATATGTAATATCGGAATAATAAATGAAAATTATTTTTTGTTTTCCATTTCCTGCAAGTGGGGAATTGCGGCGTTAAAGATCAAACGCGACTAATAACTTTATGGAAAAACACGCGACTACTCTCGGGTTAACACCATTAAAAATTCTGCGTCATTCAATTAAGCCTAAAATCAAATTTTCATGAATCTCGTATGATTAGTTTCCGAGAAATTAATTATTTTTAATCGAGATTATTTTAGGGAAATTCAAAATTGAAGTTCGGTACTCAATTGCTGAACTGCAACAGAATGACTTTGCCACTTCTGTTAATATATTATTTCTAGCCAATATGACCATTTAATTTTTTTCAAATTATATTTTATAGACATCATAAACGGTCAATTAAACCATCATTTTGACGTTTTTCAACCATATTTAGATAACTATTTGGACGAAAAATTTTAAATTGAGAATTCGTATAAAGCAGGACATAAGGAAAATAAATCTATAAAAAAATTGTAGGTTGCAATTCATATTTTTTTTCGAATATTAATTTCGTAATTCATAATTTTGATTATAAAAATTTTAAAAATGCAAATTCAATGTACTTATGTTTGGGTTTTTTAGTAAGAGAAACACACGAAATATTATTTCAGAAGGATGGTAATTTCAAAAGGTATTAATAAAAGTATGAAAATGTAATTTAACGTTAGAAGCTGTAATTTTTTAATGTTTATAATTCAAAAATTTAGCATAAAAATTACTTCTGGACTTATTTGGAACCGAAGATTTAAAATATATTGTATAATCTGGGTGTTATCATTGAAAAAATAAAGTTTCGTCTGCTTTTGATTTCTAGATAGCTACTAAGCAAATTTTATATGCATCAGTTAAAATTGGATTTTATTTCCAATCGTTTGGCACATATAAGTTTTTTCTATTATAATTAGTTGCAGAGTTAGAATGGGTGTTTACCTTTTCCCCTCAACTGTACATGCTTCATACACATGACTATAAAAATAAAAATAATTTAGTCATGTTAAGGGGGTCCGGGACACAAAAATCTTCAAATTTTGCAAAAGCATTTTGTTTTATAAACAAATTCTCTGTTTTTTTTTTTTTCCTTAAAATGACATTTAAATCATGTTTCTGTCTGAATTAGAACAAAAAATATTATTTTTTTCGTTTTGGTTTGTTTTCAAAATCTTACTTTCAAGCAATGGCTGTCATGGAAAAGACTTCTTGTAAAAATGCGTTTTTCTTCATGATAGGTTTTTTCACCATTTTCATATTTAAATTCTTACAACTCGAGAACCGTTAAAGATACAGGTTTCAAACTTTGGACGTATCTTTTCCAATTATTGTACTTTAATTTTGATTCAGCATATTTGAAACAAATATGTAATTTTGAAAATATGATTTTTTTAAAATTTGCATCAATTTTTTGAAATCTTTTTGTTAAATCTTTTTGAATTTTTTATAAATTAATATTTTTAAAAATTCTGAATCAAATTTAAAACTTATATATTTCTGTTTATTTAAATGAAAAAAAATGAAATTCTATAAATAATATTTCGATTTATAACGACTTTAAATTACCCCACTTTTTGAATAAATTTTAAATTTAATTTAAAAAAAAAATCTGAGAAGTTTTATCAAGTGATTTTGTTTAAAAATGATAAGGTTAACCATCACAAAAAATTTCAGAATTTTAACTCAATAAATAAAAATTATTTTAAATTGTGTCCCGGTCCCGCTTAAATATTTATATGATAAATTCCATAACAAGTATCTAAGCGGAATAACTACCTATCACTTACATACCTCTCCAAAGATTCAAAATAGCCCCACAATGTTATTAGAGAATATTATTTCGAAGCATGTGGCAAACATAAATTGCAACAATTGACGTTTTATGCTTTAAGAGAACATTTCTGACTTTTATCATGTGCCTCATCGGAAGAGTAATATGACATATCACGTTAATCTTTTATTATTAACTGACGACTTATGTATAAATTATTTCAAAAGCCAAACTTCTAACAAGGGCATGCACAAAACCGGTTAACATCGGCCCAAATATTGCACCCAGCAACAAAATTAATAATCATTCCTACACGAAGTATTTATTTAAAATATTTTTTCTATCCATGATATCGTTCACCCACAAGAAAAGTTGCACATCTCAACAAAAGTAAATTTCACAGGAGAGGCAAAAGAATATGTTCATGATTTTACTGTATCATGCAATTATAGCACTTATCTCTGCATACAAGAATGAAAACATGCATAAAAGCATAAAACCTTTAAAAATGAAGATGTAGGATGAAGTTTGGAGGGCTGGGTAATTTTACCTCCTCACACAATCCACTCCTGTTATGTGGTCACAAATGGTCATATAGCGTATTAAAGTGATTTTCCGCATAGCTACACTTATGAAACTATTTACGTAGCAAAACACACCTATAACAGAACTATTTGTGGATTAAAACTCAAAATGAATTTTTACGAGATGTGTCTGTTTTCTTGCGGGTGAGCGATATGTTTTCAAGTTAGCGTTAAATAGAGGTATTCTATATATATTTAATCCATCTTTCATCCTCGATTTGCTAATTGCAGTCACTCACACATTGATTTTCGGAACGGCCAATTTCACATGATTAACGGTGTCTTTATTTTATAATTTACATTAGATATCATACATATTTTTTTCATAATCTTCTTTAAAAAATTTTCAGAGAGTAAATTCGTATCTACTCAATTCAAAATCAAAAGGGAATTTATCGTTTATCTCCATGAAATTTTCAAAAAATAAAACTATAATTTATGAAACTATTTATTTAAATAGTTATATAACAATTTAAAATTCAAATGGAGTCATAAATTAAAAGAAAAATGTTTCAGGGAAAAAGTATAATTTGTAACAAAAAAAAAAAAAAAAAAAAAAAAAAAAAAAATCTCAACATTTAGAGGAAATTGTAATCATCTGCATTCAGTAATTTTCTTTATTCTCATCCATTTTCTTCTTATTTGTAGAAAACTATTCTTATTTAAATTTTCAAAGAATATAATTAAATTTCAGATGATCAGCAGTGCAGTACATATAACAGAAGAGAGAAAGAAGTCTCTCAACTTAACAGAATACTCTGTGAACGATAAATATATATATATAAAGAAAAGAATCTTCAAATGAATTTAGTGCACTGTGATCTTTTTTTAGAACGAAACTGCAAGTTCCCTCTTTTTCAGCAATGGTTTAGAGAAATTTGGTACGATATTCTATTTTTAAGAAGCGGTACGAGTTATGAAAATGTTAAATATATTACTGCTCTTTAAAATTTCTTACCATATATGCGAAGATTATTTTTAGTAAGAATGAAATATAAAATAAAACGATTAAACTTACTGAAATTTTACAAGAAGGTTAAAAAAGATCAGTTCACAAAGCGATTGCATAACTACGTTAATACGTGTTACATTTAAAAAATAATATTTGTTAATTTTTTATGTATTTACATTAATAATATTGTTACTTTAAATTACGAAAAATATTATTGTATTTCATTTACAAGTAAATAATTTCTAACCTAAATTACTTTTAAAAACTTTTCAGATTATACATGAAAATAACGACTTAAAAATTTAAAATATGTTAATATTATTTTGCTTTTCGTATAATAATTGGGATTGTTATGCTAGTATAATAAGTACGAAATTTAAAAGACTGTAACACATGTTTAATTATTTTATAAAAACAATATACTATTTTGCTTCTCCATGTATTTCTAAAATAATAAAATAAATAAGAAAGCTGCTATATCTGCACGCTATTTATAGATCTCTATATATTTTACGGTTAAAGCAAGAATTAAGAGTAAACCTAGGTTTAACAGGTTAAAGTGCGGATTACCCACGCCTTGCGGATAAAGACCGAAGAGTTCCCAACGCTTCAATCTTTAACCAATTAAAGCTAGGCCTAACCAATCTTAGTCGGTTAAAGCTCGACATCTTTGTATAAACATATTAAAACCTTGTAATCAGAAAATTTTTGTTTGTACCTTTGCAGAAACTGAATGAAAAAAATTGAGTAATTTAACCCTTAAATGCCGGGTGTTGCTTTTCGGCAACATACCCAATTTAGGCTCTAAAATATTATTAGAATAATATTGAAGCCATAATGCCTAATGTTGCCAAAAAAATACATTCTGAAAATATTATTAAATTGATTTTTAACATGTAGATGGCAACAATTGTACTGTTTAAGAATAAAGATAGATTTATTTTTTCACTTGTTGCTACTTGTTCTTTTTGTTTTGTTTGGAAGGTTGCGAAATACCCGATTTTGTTTTGCAGTGAGCAAGTAAAATTTACTTCTTATTATAGTTCCTAAAATCCTTGTGTGGTTAATAATACATAATTTCATAAAGGAAAATTATTTTTTCCATTAAAGTCCAGTATTGCCGATTAGTAACGAACTGTTTTTTAGCCGTAAACCATACTTAAAACAAAATATGATTTTTTTTAAGTATTTTTCCCATGATTTATTTAAAAAAATGAAAGCCGAAAAACGTTATTACAATGATTTTTGAAAAATCAGGCACTTAAGGGTTAAGAATTTGAATGCAGAAACTGAAATGAAAAGAAAAGAACAGTACTTTAAGAACAGAATTTACACGAAAGATTACACCAGAATTAAAAACATATTCTATGAATAACGTTTAAAGATTGATTTAATTTTCACATTTTATTTGTATTTTAGATAACATTATCCCTTTTTTTTCAGTATTACCACAGATACAACACTTTAACAATGCATTTTAACAAATCTTATCAAACAGAATTTATTGCTTTATATTGCATATTATTACTACGTCTTTTAATAATAATCTTATGAAATGGTTTAATATTATAAATGAATAATAACATATGGGTTAGATGTGCCAGGAATGGATACCCTTAAGGAATTTCTTTGAATGTATTCTTTAATTTATATTTATAATTATTATATTCAGTATTTTTCAATATTATATTAATCTATAAACAATACTTAATCATTATCATTGTCTCATTTCTCAATAGAGACAAAATTTAATAGTAAATAGCAGAAACATATCAAAATGCCCAAAATTCCAGAAATGGACACTCTCTGTTCCAGTAATGGACACACCACAAAATTAATAGATATAATTGTTTTTATAACTGTATTTGATATCAAAATTTAATAAAAACATACTAATGAGCCAAAATAGTTATTTTCAAATAAACTTAACAATTAGGATATCACTTAAAAAATATTTTTGAGATTTATTCGCTGTTTGAATTAATTATCGTAATTATCACAAGATAAATATTTTAATTATTTTATATAGATAGTTTATAATACTAAATGTCGATGAACTGAAGTTATCAGATTATTCAGTCAGTACGGTGTTTAGATGATAATAATTTTAATAAAAATTCCAAAAAAAAAAAAATCCTGAATTATTAGTGCACAGATTCGTATTAGTGCTTATTTCCCACTATTTTTAACAGTGAAACTTCCCGAAAGTACTTGTAGTATTTAGCCGGTTAAAGCTGGAAGCGTTGTGAACACTTCGGGCTTTAACCGACCAAGATTGGATAGACCAAGCTTTAACAAGTTAAAGAAGGATCCGTTGGGAACTCTTCGGACTTTATTCGGAAGGCCTGGGTAATCCGCACTTTAACCGGTTAAACCTAGGTTTACCCTTCATTCATCCTTTAGCCGTAACATATACACTACATAGTGTGCTAAAATTAAGCTTAGTTGCAAAAGGCATGAAACAGTTTAAAATTCACCTTGAACAATTTTTCCAAAATACCGGAAAAATACTCGAATAATTTTATACAGCCTTATATATTACCTACCGATTTTTAAGCAAGGCTACCTTTAAACTAAAATTTAATTCATGAAAAATCGCACAACTAAACTAAAAACATATACAGGTCTCTTAAGTTAATGCGACTTAGTTTTAATATAAATTAGAGTTAAATAAATATCAGTATATGCAAAGATAGATAACCTAGTGCGTAGATAATAACGTGTTATTTAACATTGCGCAATATCTGCTATATCTACACCTATAAAAAATATTGTATTTTAATACCAATACTTAAGTATTTTCCATTTAATATTATTAGCAGCGTACAAGTGACTGATCCCCAACCTTTACACATCTTGCCCGGTATCAAGCACATATGAGGTGGCGGCAGCATATCAATTAAGGAATATATTTTTATATATTCACTTCTAGGGTATAAAAATCGGAGTCATATTTATCACCAGTATCTTCATCGTCTATTACAACTTTCAGAAGTTACCATCTAAAGACGGTAACGTATTAAGTTTTATGGGTAGCTCTGTATGTGAATTTGTTTATATTCTACAAATATATGTCAATATACTGATTATATTTCAGCTGTAAAATACACAACTCTATCAAAAACACCATTAAGCCATTCACGCTAGTACATAGTATTGTTTACGAATTATTTTATGTCTGTCTGCTTATGATCTAAAATATTTACACACGCAAAGCAGTGTGGAAAATTAAGTTAAATTTAAAGCACAAACTAGATAAAACGCACTTTCAGCAGTTACAGCTCAAAGAAAGTACCGCAACATAATTAATTTGCGTGTCCGTCCCTGTGAATAATCTATAAATACCACGCACTCTATATTCCACAATAAGAATTTTGTAATACCTCAATAAAGTATATAAATTTCGCTACGATTAAAATAGTAAAATATCATGAAAATATGCTGGGAATTATTATTACCCGTAGACCTTATTTTACCCGAATTAGTTTGTTTGACTTTGTCCGTAAATCAATGATTTGTTCTTAAACATTGTAATATTATGTAGAAAATGTGTTTTAGTACACGTAATAAATTCATACAAATTTCATTTTGTTTGAAATAATGTAACATCATTAAAATTCAACGCGAATATTTTTTTTCCGTATGGACCCTAATGTAACGGAAAGCTGTTGGAAGCCCGTGGTTTTTTTTTTTTTTTTTTTTTTTTTTTTTAACGAATTACTAACGTTACACATTCTTTTTTCAATAACTGTAAACTGCAATAACATATGTGAGATAATGTGCGACCCTAATATATTTATTTTAGTAATTCAGGTCGCATACTGAGGTGACTCAAGCAACATGCTGTGCATATTGCTTGAGTTAACATTTAACCCTTTATGTACTGAATTATGAAATCATGAAAATGTTTTATTTTAAAGCATTTTACGTGAATTTTTGAAACTATATTAGAAGATCTTCATAATCAATTAATAAATTTTAGGAGGATTTTAGAAGGATTTAATACGATTAATTAACTTTGAATTTATAGGGATTTTGTGCGATATTTATAACCCCAATCAAATCTTTTATTTTAAATCTTTTTTTCTTATTTTTTTGTATTATTAGGGAATGTACAAATATAAAGTTTTTACAATAGAAATATAGAAATATTTCCTAATTGAACTCCCCCCCCCCCCCCAGAACGCCAAGATAGCTGAAAAGATACAAAGGCAAAAGAAATCATCCTTTTAAAAATATTTTTGTTTTGTGTAACCAATAATGCTTTTGGAACAATATAAATTAAAGCATCTATAATTCAATCTCAACTGTATTGCTACTAATCGATGTATTAAATGAATTTTATAACAAGTTACTTGGATGGTACTTATAAGTACCGTCAGTAGATAAAGCGTTAAGAGTAGAAACAGTTTTAAAGAAAGAAGGAAAATTTTTCAAAATTGTGTTTTCTCCTAAAACGCCTGACACGTTGCTTGACTCGCCTCACTGTGTGAGTTCCAATTAAAGACAGACAAACCAAAGTCGTAAACCTTCAAGCGTGGAAAGCTTTAAAGAGCACGGTATCTTTAAGATTGCTGAAAACGATCAAAGACATCACCATTTTTAAAGTACGGAAGATCAAATAATATTCAACTAATATTTTTCTTTTTCCTTTCCACCTGAAGTATATAATCTTAAGTACACTATGTAGAAAAATAAATGTTGCATATGCAAAAGTATATTTAATTTTAATTTCTAAAATTCATGTCTCTATTACGTGAATAAAAATCATTAAATGCTGCGCGTATGATAAATCTGGAAATTTGCATCAATAAATATATTTCTGTCAAAAATACAAACACAACACATTTATCTCTAACTTAAAAAAAAAAAAAAATATTTACGCAAAATGTATCCATTAAAATTTATTTTTAACACACAATTAAAAAAAAGAAGTATGTTTTTACATATTGCTTTAAAAGTGCAAAATACTTAAAAAGCAAAGTATATCCATTATTTTGGTTTTAGCATGTAAACGATGGAGAAATGCACATGTTGATAAATTATAAAAACTGTAGCTTATATAGTTTGAAAATAACTGTGCCATCAAACTCAAATTTTCTAATCTGAGGAAACGCATCTTAATGTCTCAATAACCAGATACCTTCCATTGTACTAGATACCCATAACTGATTATAACTTAAGAAACAATGCAGAATCTTGCATATTGTTCAGAAACGCTTAAATATTCAGAATAAATTTTAAAACATTTTTTTCTAAGATTAAAGGTCCATTTCCCCGTTAAAATCTGTTCAATATTTTCTCACAGATGATGGTAAGTATGCCGAGGTACAGCACAAAGGATACGGGTAAGAACGTAAGGCACTGGAATGGATGGCAAATATCTTCAAAAAATGAATTTTAAAAATAGCTGAATAAAAAATAGGACAGATTGTGTGGGGTATCGTTAAGTTTTAATTATCACTAGGAAATAATTGAGGTATAAACTTGTTTTTCCTAAGACCTATATAGTCATAATCGATAGTTATACATTTCTCCCAGCGTTTTTTAACAGTTTAAAGTCCATTGAAATATACTGTAGATTGGGTTGAAAACCATTGTTCCACCTCTTGAATGACATCATTTTTGGTGTCAAATCTCCGAATATGGATCATATTGTTAAATCCGAGATTCATCCATAGTTACTAGGACACACACACACACAAAAAAAAAAAAAAAAAAAAAAAAAAAAAAAAAAAAAAAAAATCTTCGTCTTCCTTTAAAAGATTCAAGATTTCCTTTCACAGGTCGTGCCTACTTTGCTTTTGAAAAGGAGTCAGGCATCTGGGAACCCAGTGTGCTGAGACCTTTGCATTTGCAATTCTTCATGAATAATTTACCACGCATAGCCGTAACTAAGATCACTCTCATGCACGATCATTTAGATGGTTAACCTTCTGTGTATAAGGATAAAGTCCTCCACGTTCTTCAATGCGACAGCATCTTCCGTGAGATATGGTCTTCCACATCTTGGAACGTCTGTGAGGGACATCTGGCCAGTTTGAAAATCCCTTTTACATATAACAATAGTGTCATATTATGGATTATCATTTCCATAGACAGCCAACATTCCATTGTGGATTTGCTGGTCACTATAACCTTTCAAATGCAGAAAATTAATCACACTACGAGCCTCTATCTTCTCCATACTGCGAGTTACTCGTATGTTTTATATATTCTCACTGGACTTAGATTTTTCATTTTGTTTTGTTCAACGGAAAAAAAGTATATAGAGAAGCCTTAGAATTAAAAAAAAAGTTTATACCTCAATTATTTTCTAGTGATAATTATAACTTGCTTATGTACTTTTAATCTCTCTAACACTTATTATTTCCAGCTTAAAAAAGCTTAAAAATGTAAATAAACATTTAAATCCAATTTAAAGGGACAATAGTTTTTTTTTCTTAAAGTATGATTTTTTTCTTGTAATGATACAGTTTGTACAAAATCTTTTTCTATTACAACTCGGTAATTAAAAAATATAATAGAGGATGCATTACTGCATCTTGTGAACCTTTTTTATTTTTAAGCCTTAGGATATTTGTAAATTAGGAATACGTATGACAAAAATATGTAGACTTCTGATAAGTGAAATATATATATATATATATATATATATAAATTAACACCTAATAAAGATTAAAATACATTTAGTGTGCAAAATCAGGTATTCTTTTATTATCCCATGAGATTTTAACGTGAAATTTTAATTATTATTTTTTTAAGTGTACCAATATAAATGCCTCCTAATTTTCATGAGGAAAAAATATGTTTGTTTACATTGCTATTTTAAATTTATCTTTAAACTCAAATAGTAAATTTTTATCTTAAAATATTTATAAAGTTCTTACTAAACTAGGAGAGAAAAATCATAATGTTGCATGCCTATTTGAACGAGATATGGCTTTAAAAATAGCATGAATTTCCAGCACCTTAGTTATCGCAAACGCCGACGTTTCAATAACCTTAAGATAAGCGAGCATTTTATGAAAGATAGCGCAATTTAATTCCGCACTGATTTTTCTACGATAATGTATGACAAATTTGATAGCTCTGTCATTCAGAATAAAGGGCTATTAGAAAACAAAACAGTTCAAATAAGAAGTACTACATCAAAGCAGAGGTTGTGTGAATTATTCAGAAATAAATCAGATTAACAACTGGATAGTTTAGTCCAAAATAGTTACAA
This sequence comes from Maratus speciosus, assembly GCA_963932465.1. Classification (NCBI taxonomy): domain Eukaryota; kingdom Metazoa; phylum Arthropoda; class Arachnida; order Araneae; family Salticidae; genus Maratus; species Maratus speciosus. The sequence continues at coordinate 114,425,197 of OZ010800.1, forward strand.
TACCTAAAAAAATCGATTGCAGCATTAGTTAAATTTTTAATAAAAATCTTAGCATTATCTCATTCAATAAATAATATGCTGATTTTTAAAGAGCAATATCAAATGTGAATATTTACAGGGTACCATTCAAGATCCCAAATCATTACCTAAAGAATACTGTTGAAATAAATTTGAGTATTAGATTGATTTCTTTTAACATGTATTTTACAACATGAAGTGTATAGTGTAGGAAGCCTTTCTACAATAAAGGGTAGGGGAAAAACTAGGAAGCTAATAAAATTTCATTGACTGGGGCAATTTCGTAAACAAAGTATTATCAATTATAGTGCGATTCATTATCGCTAAGCGTATGTGTAATGATTTGCCTAACTTGTCTGATAGATCTCCTCAGGTGAGACCAACTGGAATGTAGACTGCCATAGATTTAAAAAAAAAAAATCTAAACACGTTCCCACTCTCTTTAATCATTCAGTCTGGTTGTTCTTGAGCTTTTCAGAAGTAATGGATTCTACAAGAATTTTTGAACTAATTTCTTAAAAAAGAAATTTTCCAATATTATAAGCATTTGCTTTTAAACGGCCTGTTTAGCCCCTATTACTTGATTTTTTAATTGGTTTTTAAAATGTGTCAAAGACTTTTCCCGCACCTTGTATTCTGAAACATATATGATTACAAAATGATCGCTGTATAAGAGAATGAGTAAAAACTGTAACATATTTTCGAAAATTCTCATTTATATTGCGTCAAAAGGATATCTCACATTTTATCCGTTCTAAGCTGATGATTTAATTCCATAGTATTTTTAATTACATACAGATATTTTTTTTAATATAATTTATTTAAAATTCTTATAAAAGGAGTCACGCAATATGAAATAATATAATTACTTAACATGATGAGTTATTTCAACATTGTAGATTCTTTTCTTTTCTTTTTTTTATTTTTATTTTTTTATTTATTTTTTTTTTTTTTTGCTTCATCAAATATAAATTAATTCATAATACAAAATACAGAGAGCGCGTAATATTGGCGTGATATTGACGATGTAAACGACCTGTATAATAAACTTTACAAAATTATTAACTTCTAAACATCGCACAAATTTCTATTTTTACAAAGTCGAATAGTAAAAGTAAATTGCCTTTATCTTTGACCCGTTTTCTCTTAGAACAATATAAGTAGTTGAGCATTTGTGTCCGGTAAAATTTCCCATAACTAAATTAAACCATCATCAATGCATTCGTAAAAGAAGAATATAAATAAAACACTAATTAAAAAGAAAGAATCATTGGATTACGCAGACATAAACAGAATTTAAAATGTTTGTTTAACTAGTAAAATATTTGGAAATTACTTTACCTGTCAACCACCAGCATCAAGCAAACACGAAATTAGCGATTTAATTAATTCCATAACTTTGTTTAAAAACATAATTCGCATAATAAATCTTAGACTTAACGTTGTCAAATTTAATGATTAAAAACACTTACGATTACTCTATGTAACTTAGATCCGGAGAGGTGAAGAACAACCCCCCCCCCCCCCCATGATGGGTATTATAAATAGTCTGAAACGTTGAGTGTATTTTTAATGTGTATTTAATATAGTTTTTATATATGTTATACGCTGATGAGTATCGTAAGTTTTTTTTTAATCATAATTCATATATTTCGTATAAAAAATATGTGTGTTGTTAAGGTAATCTAAAAGGTTATTTTCTATATAAAACACCTATTAAATTTTTATTAAAATAATTATCTTCACCTAGGAAGAGCAGTAAGTTCTATATCACAGGAAGCTTGGGTTCTCCCCCATGATTACATTCAAAACTACTTATCTGTTTGGTTTTTTTTTTTGTTGTTGTTGTTGTTGTTTTTTTTTTTTTTTTTTTTTTTTTTTTTAAACATGGGAATTTAATTTCTTTTTCGAAAATCATTGAGTTATATTATATTACGTAACACATCTAAAAATTCTTGATAGTCACAAAATATTCATCATACTAATTTCTAAATAATTTATTTCCAATAATGTTATATGCATTTGGAAACGCGAATTATAATATATATTACTATATATGTATATGCATTAAAATGTGAACATCAAAGAAACATCATACAACAACACACAAAATTCAATAAAGATTTTTTTTTTCACTGATTCATGCATATTCATATATATATTTGAAATTTCAAGTATTTGAAAACTAAATTTTAATACTGTGATAAATACCTTTTGCCATTGGAGATAGCATAAGGAGGTTCACGAAAGCCGCTCCAAATCCATGACCGAATATTGTCACATTTTCACCGTCACCTCCGAATTCCCCAATATTTTCTTGAATCCAGTGTAACGCCGCAACTTGATCCATTAATCCATAATTTCCACGTGCTGATTTATCTACTGCTGGTAAGAACCCTACATATGATAGATAATATATCTTATTTTAACAAACATTTTAACAAACATGTTTTGAATGTATTTCTCAAGTATAGCTTTTCGAATAATATTTTTAAATTTAAATAGATATTTGAATAGACAGTGATTTTTAAATATTACTATTAATTTTTATGTTAGATCAGCAAAAATTTAATTAAGGAAATGTGCTTTAACCTCCGTTCAATAAAAAAATAAATAAATAAGCATATATATATATTGAAAAAAAATTATACATAATAATTATGTTGTTTTAATTAAAATGCTCCAAGAAATGAATTTGCTAAAGAATTTGATTATTTATTTATTTAAATAGATTAAATAACTCTTTTAGGAAAATGTGCATCGATCATTTAAATACGATATACAGTAGAACCTCGTTTATCCGAAGTAATTGGGACCGACCACCTTTCGGAAAATCGAGAATGCTTCAATTTCAATTTTAAAAAGAAATATATGCAATATTTCTTATTATGGTAACAAATGCTTAATAAAAATAAAGCAAAAGAAAAATAGAAACAAGAATAAATTACCTGAATTTTAATTTTGAAATTAAGTACATTTTACATATATCACAAATGTTTGAAAAAATATTTTGTTTGTCACAGTTTCGATTGCCTTTGCTTTGAAGCTCTATCACGGAGTTTTCTAATATTATTAGTTCACCAGTATCACAGTCTTTCTGCTGCTCAAGCCATGCCAAACCTTTTGCAAAACATTCAAAAGCTTTAAAATTGCTAATTTGTTCGTTTCCTTCATTCCACTCCGCAGCTTACAGGAGCTCTAAGAAAGGGGATTGAAAATATTTATACGTACTTGTATTTCGGAAAGGATCGCTTGCACACAAGGAAAATAATGGTTAAAAAAAGAAGAAAAGGGGGGGAAAAGCTTTCAAAATGGATTTTGCAAGGCTTAAAAAATGGATTTCGGTTAACTGAGTGTTTCGGTTAAAAGAGTTTCGGATAAAAGAGGTTCTACTTTACAATTATTTAAAACGGCATACAATTATTTATTCAATTATACAACTGGCACGGAATTCAAATTTACATAAGAAATCCAAATGTAATAGTTTTTTTTTTTTTTTTTTTTTTTTTTTTTTTTTTTTTTAACTTTAATAAATTAACATTTAAAAAAAAGATGCACATATTTCTGTATTAATTTGTGACCTATTGCGAATAAAAAATAAATAAAAGGAGTGGAGCATTATAAAAATGTATAGACTGTGACGTTTTATTTTATTAGAAAAATTTGCAAAGGACCTTTGTCTTTCACTGTACCAAACACACATAATATTCAATTAAGTTATATATATATTTTTTTCGCCTAAAGTATATATTCTTAACTATATTATCGAGAAGAATAAATGCTGTACGTACAAAATTAATATTTAAATTTTAAATTAAAAAATTCATCTTACTAACGATTGAATTAAAATCATTACGTGCTGCGCGCTGGATATAACTGTAAATTTTGAATATAGAAAACATTTTTTAAACATAATAGAATCACAATACATCTGCTTCTAACTTAAAATCAAAATATACACAAAAAGGTTTTTTAATTTAATTTTTGCACAAAATAAATTAAAAAAAGAAAACTAGAAAACAGGAATTCTGCTTTTTCAGAATTTAGTGTTGACCCCGATGAAAAAAAAAATACATATATGCATATATAAATAGTAGAAAACATATTTCAATTTTAAGACTTAAAGCATGCACTTTTATTTTAAGTAAAATGGCGTAATTCGCATCCGCTTAAGAATTCCACATTTACGATTCACCCTTAAACATCTTCAGTAAAGCATGCATAGCATGTCACTATCGCAGAATAACACACAAATGCAACAAAAAATGCCGTCATTAAATAAACTCTTCAAAAAAAGGCTATCTAATGATTCATAGGCATTCATTTATTTGTAACATTAATATAGACGATTTCAGCCGCAACGTCGTTAGTCATGACGTTGGTTTTTTTTTTTGGAAACTGACTTAAAAAAACAACCACAAAAAAAAAAAACAAAAAAAAACAACAACAACAAAAAAAAAAAAAAACGGTTGCTATGTTTTTTGATTGTGTGTTGCAGCTATATTTTATATCTATATCTCACATCTAAGTGTTTTAATACTTGATATATACTGGTAACATTTTCCACGATTTTTATTTAAAAAGAAATGACGCATAACAACCGTTTGTTTAGAGTCAGTTTTCAACCAAAACGTCATGGCTGAGGCCACACTAAAAGCGTCTATAGATATTTAAAATTAAATATAGTTTATAATAGCTCCATTGTTTAACAGAAATTATTCGTTTATATTTTTTCTAAATAACTCGTTTTTTAATTACATTTTCTTTCGGTTGTTATGAGAAAATGGCAACAAAAAGATATAACTACTACTTTTCAACTATTTTCCTTTTACTATCTTCATAAATGGAGTACTTGAGTTGCCAAAATTAGACAAATGGTGCTAAAAACTACAAAAAAAAAAATAAAAAAAAATAAAAAAATTTAAAAAATAAAAAATAATTGGAGATACAGTTTTCAAACATATTGCATTTAAAAGTACTTTTTTTTTCCAATTCGACGATATAAAAATTGAAAATGCGCGATGCTTAGAAATTTAAAAAATTGCTATAGAATATTTAATCGTACTGATTTGTTTTACGGATGGCTTCTGTAAGGTAACGTTATTTTTTGAAGACGGCACAAAATAAGCTGTGAGAAAGAAATAGCATACTGTACCGGGGGCTAATAAGAAATTAACATTCTTTTTTTTTCGAGTTTTTCAAGTGGGACAAATTACAATAACCAAAATATGTGATATTGTTTTGTTTTAGCGTGTACAATATAACGAAACGCACATTTGGTAAATTTTATAAAGCTGTAGCTTACATAGTTTGAAAGTAATAGTGCGCACAAACTCCAAATTTCCTAATCTGAGAAAACTCGTTTTAAAGTTTCAATATCTACGGAAGTTCAATTATACTCACAGTCTATAAATGATTATAACTCAACGAAAAATGGCGATTTTTGAATAGGGTTTTTTTGCATATTGTTCAGGAATTTTTTAATAATCTATACTAATAAAAGAAGACGTCACTCTGTCTGTATGTCTGCGTGTCTGTCTGTGTGCGATGGCTAGCAAAATTTACCTCACGTAAAAGTCAGAAAATTTAGGTGAGGTTAGTTCAAGACAAGTGCTAATGCACCTGAGGCTCAGATTTTTATCTTTATTAGCGGCGGGGCCCCTGGGCCCCTTTAAATTTTTATGCACAAAATTGTTAATAACTTGCCCCCTTATTATTCAATCTCTTCGTTTTAGGGGAGCTTTCACCATATAATTATTCTCTCCATTCAATTTTCCAGTTATGTCCCTTGACCCCAAGTGCTCGATACAGGGCCCCTTAAAGTGTTTGCGCTAATAAATTGTTAATAAATTGCTTCCATTTAATTCGATATTCATTTTTAGGATCATTTTTCCATTTAGTTATTCTCACGTTTTTGCATTCCAGTTAAAACCTTGGGGACACCTAGGGAATCGCAGGGCCCTATCCAGGGCCTCTTTGAACTTTTTGAGTGCCAAGCATTTTTCACACCGTAATTTTCTCACCTTCTGTGCGAATAATTTTATAGCTGAGCATTGGGTTCTTATTCCTGGACCCACTCACGCATACTTTTATTGGGGCCCTAGGGCAATTTTTAAAACATGTACCCAATATTTTGTGCATTTCTTTAAAATATTATTCTAACGAATAATTCATACCTTATGCTTAATTTTGACTAATTGAAGTTCTAAAGCGCTAAGTACTAAGACATTTTAACGTGTTTTCATGTTACGGCCTTCTCTTAACTATGAGTTGGCCCATTTTGGGCCACTATTTTAGCTCCCTGAAAAATGGTCCGATCCACTAGCTTTTTTTCTAACAACTCCTTAGATCCTCCAGCTACTAAATGAACGACAAAACAATTTCTCAGACTTCAGCTACCACCAATTTTGAATATTAATTGCCTTCTTGGGGCCCTTCGTGCGGATTTTTTAAAGGATCCGAATTTCTTGAAATTTTCTTTAACATAGTTCTAGAATCCTCTGATTACTTTAATTACTAAAAATATCTTTATACCCAACTACATGCCAGTTAAGTTTCTGCCCCTTTGAAATTTGTGCATCATAAACTGTTAATAAATTTTTGGCTCCTTTGTGGGCCCTCTATTATAGCCTCTTAATACAATCTTCTATTTTGTAACACTTGTTTCCATTTAATTATTATCACGTCATTCCAGTTAAGTTATACATTCCAGTTAAGACCCCGGGGCCCCTATCGTCCCGTAGGGCCCGGTTCAGGACCCTTGAACTTTTTGTACGCCATGCATATTGCACCAACTAATTTTATCAACTTCTTAGTGCATAATTTTAAAGTTTAGTCTTGAACTCTTCTTCCATTACCAACGCCCTCATATTTTTATTGGGGCCCTTGGGCCTTTTTTAAAGCATTTACTCAATTTTACGCATTTAATTAAAAAAAATTCTTACGAAAAATTAATACCCTATGCTTAATTTTGACTATCTGTAGATCTAATGCGTTAAGTACCAAGACATTTTAACATGTTTTCATGTTAGGGCCCTGCTTTTAACTCCCTGCTCCTTTGTGGGCCCTCTATTATAGCCCCTTAAAAATGGACCGATTCACAAGCGTTTTTTTTCTAACAACTTCTTAGGTTCTCCAACCAGTACATGAACGACAAAAAATTTTTAATCTTCAGCTACCACCGATTTTGAATATTAATCGCCTTCTTGGGCCCCTTGTGCAGCTTCTTTAAAAAATGTTTTGAATTGCTTGCAATTTTCTTTAACATATTTCTATAGTCTTCTGATTACTTTAAAAAATACTGAAAAGTATTTTTTTCTTACCAAACTTGCCCTTAAGTCCCTGAACCCTTGGAGCCCCTTGAAGCTTTTGCAGTATAAATTGTCTATAAATTGCCCCTCTAATCTTCATTTTTGTCTGCTTCATTTTTCTATTTAGTTATTCTCCCGTTTCTATATTCCAGTTAAAATCTTGAGGCAACCTAGGGTCCATTTGTCCCGATCCGGGGCCTCTTGAACTTTTTGTGTGCCATGTATTTTCCACCCCTTAATTTTATCAAATTCTCATTGCATAAATTTAAAATTGAGACTAGGACTCTTCGCCCTAGGCCGACACCCGCGTATTTTTATTGCGGCCCAAGGGGCCTTTTTTAAGCATTTACTCCCTTTTTAGCGTATTTCTTTAAAATATTATTCTAATGATTAATTTATACCCTATGCTTAGTTATGTCCGGTCTTTCTTTACCTGCTACCACATTTTTCGAACATTAATCCCTTTTTTAAGCATCAACTTACGTCTACTCACTACAGCCGTACATTAAAAATCGCATTGCTTCACAGGTAACTTTAGATAAGGGATTTCATTCGTTTATTAAATATCGTGTTAACGTTAACAGTAATTCATGAAATTTACAAGGAGAGGGAGCATCTTCCACTGCTTGGGTACGCATTCATTCCTCCGGTTCTAAGGGGCAAATTTCAACAGGATTTGGTTCATTCAACTTAGATTACAATTCAGCTACTCTCTTTATTATGAAATTTTATCCTTAGACTTCAGTTACTAACATTTTCTAACAGTAATGATTAATGGTGCATTATTTTTTAAGATTCTATCGGCTTGATTACTACGATGTTTCGCTCACTCAACTTGGTTTTCGATTGTCTCCAGCATGTGCGGGGCACATGCTGCAAATGCTGCCATATGTAGCGGGGGCCCAGGTTACAGGTTTGTTCGGAAAGAAGTTCGTTGGAAACACACTATATGCTGCAGAACGAAATGAGGACGCCGAAATTAGGTTCATTTAAAAGAATTTCAAAAGATATAAAATCATACAAACTTGAGTTTTGTTTAAGGTCATTATTTACAAACTCCGGGCAACGCTGGGCGGGTCTGCTACTTCAGAATAAAACAAAAACCGAAAACTGATTTTTGAAAGTTTAAAGGTAGGGTGCATCCTTAACCATTTATGTACTGAATTATGAATTCATTACAATGTTATCTTCTAAAGCATTTTTCGTGAATTCTTGAAACTACATAAGAAGATTTACATAACCATTTATTAAATTTTAGAAGGATTTTAAAAGGATTGAAGGATTTAGAAGGATTAATTAAATTTTAATTTCTAGGGATTTTATGCAATATTTATAACCCCACGCAAATCATTTATTTTAAATATGTTTCTTAGTATTTTGTAGAAATAGGATATGTACAAAAATAATGTTCTTACAATAGAAATATTGGAATTTTTCCGAATTGAAAATTTTCACACACCCCCCCCCCCACCCCCCAACGCCAAGAAAGAGGAAAAGATGCAAAGGCAAAAGAAATCATCCTTTTAAAAATATTTTTGCTTTGCGTAACCAATAATGCTTTTGGAACAAAATAAAGTAAAACATTTATAACTCATTCTAAACTATTTTACTACTAATCGATGTTTTAAATGCATTTTATTACGAGCTTTTTTAATGGTACTTATACCGCCAAAAATGACTGATGAATTTTAAAATTCAATAACTTCCAAACGGTGACAGATATTAAAAAATTCTTACAGGAAGTTTATGTATGATGTCAGGAGTTTTTGTACTGTGTTTCTTGATTTTACTTCGAATTTCAAACAATAGATAGCACTGAGAGTAATAGGAGCTCAGTCCAGACCCGATTTTTGGTACTTTGGGATCCATTCAATGCATTTTAATCTCCTTTTTTCGAATGGAAGAAGAGAGAGGTCGAAAAATCGAGCCTGGATTTATCGGTTATTGCTGGCAGCGCCATCTATCGATGTTATTTGTAACTAAAACTAAGAATCGTAGCATAAAAACTCCTGACATTTTACATAACACTCCTGCAAGAATTATTTTCATATCTCTCACCGTTTGCAAGTTATGAAATTTTACAATCGATCAGTCATTTTTGGGAAACTTGGTAAGTACCGGTAGTAGATAAAGGGTTAATTAAATTGCGTTTTTGCCATTTCGATTACGAGTATTTGATATGGCTTGTTCGGCATACTACGGTCATATTTTGTACCGGAGGCAAACCATACCCATTTTCATTACTTTCTATCAACAAATATAAAAAACTTTTTTTTTCTTTTGTATTCATTTGTTTCTAGTTTTTATGTTCCAGCAACTTAACATAAAAACAAGTGTCCATATTTTTGGCAATGTTTGCCCATTTCGAATTCCACCTTCTCCATAATCCTATAAGACCGGAAGATTTTTGGTAGAAATGGAAATTTTGGTGGTTTCCCCTCATTGAATAGCTTAGTGGATGAACATGTTATGGTACATTTTCTCAAAAATTGTTTCATTTTGTGGATAAAAACGTTACGAGGTATTATATCACAGGGTAAAACTAAAATATTAAAATTGTACTTTGTTAATATTCGGAAATTTTTATAGAGAGAAACTTTCTCCTTGCATACAATATTTCAAATGAAAATCAAATTTCAAATTAATTGCTTAAAAGGCGCAAAGGCCAACCTAGTGAAAAATTTTCCTTCTCCGGACTGGAACCCGGGCCATCAGTATATGTGATGTTATTTATGTCGGCCGATTACCTGAACGAATGATACAGGCCCGAGACAGACCCCTCTTATAGATAGTAAGATGCATTAAATGCTGTTCAATAACCAATGGTCGCCATTTTTTCTCCCGTATAAAACTAAAATTAATTAATTGAAATTTAATTAATGAATTAATATTTGAAAAACTGCATTAACATCAAGTGTCATCCACTACAAGTTTAAAAATAATTATTTGAACTTGATAGGATGAATAATATGCTTTTTATTAACGATTGAAAATTTGAACAAGACATATTTAGGGAAAGTGTGAACTAATAGTAGAAATTGAAAAAAAAAAAAAAAAAAAACATTTAAAAAAATGATCATCTTATGCCCGATGTCATCTTATGCCAAGGGAGGATCCATGAAATTCTGTGGTTGCGTGCGGGCTCGACTTTAAATTTCACAAAAATAGGAAGATGTTTTTTTTTTCTTTTTCTTTTGGATCACTTACGCAATTCTGCTGGCCTTAAATGGCTAAAGGCAGATATTAACAGTTAGATTCTCTGAATTAAAATTATTGTTACAAATGCGTAAATTATAATCGCTTCAACATAATGAAATGTATGAAAATAATAATTTTTTCTTCATATAATATTAGAAAACCCGCGAAAATTTCACTTTATACAAGTTATCTTAAAGAAAAATAACAGTCCTAAAAATATTATTTGTACGCATTCATAAAATTTCAATATCCTTACAGGGGAAGTAACGTAAAAAATTTTAAACACATTGAAATAAATGAGCGTATTTTTATATATACCTTTTTACTAAACAGATGTAATTAGAACACAGTAAGTCAATTAATAAATTTCAATTCGAAAGATTTGAGTTCAAATCTACAATAGAGTATTGAATTGAATGTCATATTAAACAAACGTTTTTTAGCTTAGAGGTGAATAAGCATCAACTCTATTAATCGTATTCTCTGGGGATGGAGCAGTATTTAAGAACATAATCTGAGAAATCGGGACTGAAAACCACCTACATTCGGTTTCTTATAATACACATTTAATTTTCATTGTAAGAAGATATACAAATCTTTTTCTTATTTAAATTTAATCAGCATTGTTTTGTTTTGTTTTTTTCGGGGGGGGGGGTGCTATTAATTCACTTCTGGTAAATGTGTTAATAAATTTAAAATCAATATTAAAAGAAAGTCAGACGCTATTTTTATCGAATATGATAAATATAGCTACCTATTTCTACGAATAACAAAGTATAGTTTCAAAAGTAGGCCTTTCATTTTTAATTAGACATACCCGAAAATATAATATATATATATATATATATATACAATAACAATAACAAGGTTTGCAGCTAATTTATGTTCGTGTTAACTTGATTGTAGTGCATCGATTTTTGAAGAAATGTACACATATTTATGACTTAAATTAAAAAAAAATATATTTTTTTTAATTACTTAAAAAAAAAAACTTAAAATAATGGATCTTTTAAGACCTTTCTTTATCTTTACAGTTTCGTGCAAGTGGAATACATGGGTTTTAAGACAGAAAAGTTTTAAATTTTTTATTTGCTCTGAATTTATTACCAGCATTAAAATAATTTCTAACAAAAAACAATCGATCCTGATTGAAAGAGAATTAAATCATAACATTGTCAGATTTTTCTTTTTTTTTATCCACTAACAAAAAAATCAACTCCCACCAGTTTTTGCTAAAAGCTTCTATAAACACATATCCCTGCTTGCTTCCATTGACATGATTCAATAAAGACAGATATTATTTTAATCTCGTCTTGTTACGTAGCAAGACAAGACTTCTCTTAAGCATAATTCTCTCCATGCAAAGTAGGTGGTGTTCGGTTTCACCACAACTGTAAATCATTGGGGTGCGAAAAAGAAATTATTTAATTTGAAGAATATTATATTTAGTAACGAAAAAAGACACCATTTAATATTTTTTTTTCAAGAATGTTGGAAAAATATATTCATCCTTTCACACTTTGGGACACCCAGGATTAGGGGTGCCATACTTTCACCTCTGGGACATCCTGGATGAGGTTTGCGATCTTTTCACCCTAGTTAAGGGTTCCATACTGACACTCCTAGAGGTGTCTTAATGACATGAGCCTTTCACCCCTAAAAGGTATCATGTGTCAACTTTAGCTTCAACAGTCTAGTGACAAAAGTTATATATAATAATATTAAGCGCATTCCCTATTGTCTAAAAAGTATTTATAACATATTTTGTTGCATTTGGTTAATACAATTTTCGACAATCAACATCGTAACATGCATTATCGAATTATTGCTACCCTGTATGTTTCAAGGTAATTTTCTTGCTTTACATTATATTCATTAGAAAATCAGTCGTCACTTTTAAGAAATTATACTACCGAAATTAACTTAATGCAAATCCATTATTTTGTTTTCATTTTTATGTAAAATATTCAAATTTATTTAATTCAGAAATGACAAGTAAGATATACATAAAAAATTCTTTGAGCTGTCCTATATTTAAACAACGCTGTGTAAATTAAAGTGCGCTCTCGCATGTGAATTGAAAGACATGTTAGTAACATCTGTCGTCTAAATTAATTTGTGGGCGCTGTTTCCAATCGAATGCAGTTAATATGACACAGTCCTCCAAATGAAATGTATCAGCGCATAAACATAATTATTTTTCACAAATTGGCGCAAAGGGAAAATGAGCCCCATGCAATAGTTATACAAGTGTACTCATAATAAGTATTAATTAAAAGAATATTGTATGTCTGTTTCGAAGATTTCTACAACGATAAGGAAACTTTTGCATCAGCCAGGTACTCGGCTTTGGCTGGGGCGTTTAATATTTTGAGCTTAATATAGTCGCACAACAACGGCGTATTCAAGATCATTGCAACTGCTGGCCGCTGTCGGTCTTGGGTGGGTGGGGCAGACCGCCTCTTCTCGAAAATGAAGGCCGCATCGCAAGAATGCGACAGATGCCGTATGTCGCGAATGTCTGCGGGATACGACAGGTCTATATTTTGTAGACAAACTGAAAATTCTTCGGGTGATTCCTGATAAAAATCTCTCTGACAGTTTCCAATATCTTTACAAATGTTGATTAAAGAGCGATAAAGTTAATGGTTGTTGATATTACTTAAGTTAATATTACTTTTACTTTAAAGAGCAGTAAAGATTTTTTGTGTATGTTTCGAATTCTTTATTTTTTCATACCAATTTTTTCATTTCTCAAATTTTTTTGCCAATTTATATGTAATAAAAATAAGTGAATGATTGTTGAAATTGCTATGTAATCCAGAAATTTCAGATTTTTGAGGGAATTCTTCTGGTGTTTAATTAGTAATCAAAATTCCATTGTTTTCAAAGAGTTTTAATAATTAAACATAATTATATGTACACAACGTAACAAATTATTGTATTATTGTTAATAAAAATATTTTTCTCTGTATTATCTGATTACACATACCTGATAATGTAAAGTATTTTTATCTTTATGTATTTATGTTTGCGTATGTTTGCGTACAAGGTTTTTTTTTCTTTTCTAAGGAAGGAAAAGTTTTCGCTTATAGCTTTGAACGTTGTATTTAAACTAAGTCATATTAAAAATCATTTAGATCTAATGGAAATTGGAAAGATAAAAAATACTTTAATTTAAATCAGATGGAGAAACTTTTCTAGATGAAAAAGAGCTATTTAATGTAATTGTGATCTATTATTTATGAAATCTCTAATTTTAAATTTTTTAAGTTATGAGTTTTTATGTTTTGTTTTTCTTAATTTGAACTTTTAAAAGCCTCGTTTATAAAATAATCAAACAATAGTCTGTTTCTATATACTTAAATTTTGCGATTATTTATTCTTTTTCCTTATTATCTAATGGTATTCGATAATCCTTAAAACAAGGATAAGCTTTTTTTCATATTATTTTCAAAATGTATTTATTTTTTTTTTTTCGATTTTTTTTTACTTTATGAAATAGTAAGAAGTATTTCTTTAAAGATCAGGTCTTTCTATAATCATTAAAAAGATAGTATTTTTATAAGGAGTTCAATAAAAAATATTTGCATGCTGTATGACAATGTACATGGCGTGCTTTACTGATTATTTATTTATCTATTTTAATATTACTTTTTACACTAAAATTAAATAATCAGTTGTCTCTCTTTATCATATGAAACACAACTTTATATAATAATTTGAGTGGTATTATTAATCCATGGTAATACAATGTTAAGTAAAACGAAATTATTATAAACGAAATGAAAAGAGCACACTCGTATTCTATTGGTGGTACTTTTAATCCTTAAAACAAGGATAAGCTTTTTTTTTCATATTATTTTCAAAATGTATTTATTTTTTTTTTCGATTTTTTTTTTACTTTATGAAATAGTAAGAAGAATTTCTTTAAAGATCAGGTCTTTCTATAATCATTAAAAAGATAGTATTTTTATAAGGAGTTCAATAAAAAATATTTGCATGCTGTATGATAATGTACATGGCGTGCTTTACTGATTATTTATTTATTTATTTTAATATTACTTTTTACGCTAAAATTAAATAATCAGTTGTCTCTCTTTATCATATGAAACACAACTTTATATAATAATTTGAGTGGTATTATTAACCCATGGTAATACTATGTTAAGTAAAACGAAATTATTATAAACGAAATGAAAAGAGCACACTCGTATTCTATTGGTGTATTCTTTAACCCGAGAGTAATCGTGTCTTTTTTAAGAACGTTGTTAGTCGCGCTCGGTCTTTTTGCCGCCGGCCCCCTGAATACGGAAAATGTAAAGTAAGAAACATTTTTCATTTAATATTAGAATATTAGATTTCAATGAAGTTATAAGTTTGTCGTTTACTTAAATTATACATTTTATTTATGAGATTTGGAATAACGGGAAAAGTAAAAATGAAATGACATTAGTGATCCTGCAGACTTTTCCACCAATTTCAACTTCGCTTGTAAAAATATATCTGAAGGAAAAACATAGATGTCTTATAACTTCACTATGATCCTATAGAAGCATTTAAAGTCAGCTATATGGAAGTTCACCATTGTTTTAGCAGGGGGATATGAGTTAAGAGATTATAATTTGTAAGCGCGGCAAAAAGGCCGATACGCGACTACTTTCGGGTTAAATTTTAAACGCAATAAACTTAATTAGACATTTTAAAATTAATATTTTAATAAACATATCTTTATCACAGCATATGAAAAGCTAAATATATGAGCAGAAATTATCATAGAAAATTTAAAATTGCATGTTATAATCAAAAATAAAAATAAACTACAAATATAAGAAAAACTTTGACTTACGCTGTCAAAATTTAATAATTAAAAATCTTACGATACTCATCAGCGTACATGTAAATAAAAACTATATTAAAAATACATTACAAATTATTCCCAATGTTTCTTGCTCTTTCTAACGAGCCATCTTCAAGGGAGAGAGTCCTTGACCTCCTCGGAGCGAAGTTTCCAACTATTCCCAACGTTTCGTGCTCTTTCTAACGAGCCATCTTCAGGGGAGAGAGTCCTTGACCTCCTCGGAGCGAAGTTTCCAACTATTCCCAACGTTTCGTGCTCTTTCTAACGAGCCATCTTCAGGGGAGAGAGTCCTTGACCTCCTCGGAGCGAAGTTTCCAAGAGTTGGAAACTTCGCTTGAGGAGGTCAAGGACTCTCTCCCCTGAAGATGGCTCGTTAGAAAGAGCACGAAACGTTGGGAATAATTTGTAATGTATTTTTAATATAGTTTTTATTTACATGTACGCTGATGAGTATCGTAAGATTTTTAATTATTAACTACAAATATTTTTTTGTAATGTAGGAAATTATGTTTCTTACGACAATTAAATTTCCCGATACGTTCTAGACTTTTCCGAGTTTCCGATACGTTTCTAGACACTAACAGAAGTAACGCTTTTCATATGTTAAGCCATAAACGTTAATATTAATTTTAATTGAATATAAATGGTAATACTACATTCAGAGGCCATGTGTCAAGATCAGAAATTCAAAATTACTATAAACTCTTGAAGCAATTAGAAATATTTTTACTGATATTTTAAGAGCTAAGTCCTGATATTAAATAAATCTTTATCTTTTATATAGCCAGAGAATGCGATCAGAATAGAGCAGTCTAATAGTTATCTACAAGATACACAAAACATTTTCTTCTAATGGATGCAGAAATGCATTAAAAAATTCTTAATAAATCCATCAGGTCAGTCATCTTTCATTCTGGTCAAAAGTGTACATTATCTTGTTTAAAAAAAGCGATTTTAACTGTCTGTTTGCATTTGTAATAGAGTGCGGATTAGAGGGAACAGACTGTACATGTAATAGGAAAAGATATTTAAACAACCCGACTTAAACCAGATAAATTGAAAGATTTTTTTTTTCTGCTAACCCTGGATTACAGACAGTTCACTGTATATATTTATTGGATTCATTTAGAATCGCTTGTTTAAAAAAATCATTTTCACAATTTTTTTGAAGTTATATATTGGATTTTGGTTTTCGGATGGTGGAAACCAAATTTTAAAAAATGCATTCTGATTATTTTTAAATTTCTTTATAGTTAAATGTTATTATATATTTTTCGCCAAATTAGCTAGTTATTGTCAAGTTGCCATCACATATGATAATTTAATTCTGTCGCCAAAGTTGGCCAACTGTTTTACATCTAACAAGAAATTTGGGCAGGGGGGGGGGTCGAGTTAAGATCCGTTTAAGACATAATAAAATGTCTCATACAAAAATGCCTAAAAATATATATTATTTTTTTCAGTCATTTAAAAAGAATGTGTATTATAACATAGCCTTAAAAAATGCCTGTTTATTATTTAATTCTAACGGCTGTTTAAAAGTGTATAGTGGATGACAACTTTTGTAAAACTACTGTCCATTTTAACAGGATATTTTTAGTAGTCTAAAAACCTGGGAAATATATATTTCTGCTTGTATTTTCCACTGTTTTATTTTTCCTTTCTTCGAATTTGGGATTTGACAGTCCATACACAGGGTGCTTTTGAATTGAGAGATTTTAGTGAAATGTAGCGTAAATTTTGAGGCACAAAAGGTAAATTTTCTTTTATTAGGTTACGTGAAATTTACATAATAGTCGAGGTGTAAGTGTGATATAAACTCATCGGATTTGGCATTTTAAATGCGAAGAAAAGGGGTTGATTGAGCAGTTCTGTTCACTTTGGTTTGAGTTGAGCTGTTTTATTTAATATAATTCAGTGTTAGTCAGTGTAATTTAACTTTTTTTAAATCCATTTAGCCACGCAACTTAGTCTTGTTACTTTCTTTTATCTTATCAAGAAGAAATTATTAGATTCATGAAATGTTTCGATTTCTAGTTTTCGACGGATTTATATGTTTCAGAAGGTCCTCATAACGATTGGATGGTTTTTAGAAAATATCACACTGTGAATCGGTCTGTGTGTGAGAAAAAATTTGTGGGCGCTCTAGTTTTTTGTTTCCATAAAATCTGGCCGTTTTACGGCGTATAATCCATGTATAAAACAATCATGTTTGGACCCAGAAATTTTATTCGATAAAATTAAACGTCTTAATTCAAGGTAAACATTTGAATTCAATTTCTAAATAAAAAAATTGGGCCCAAACATGATTGTTTGATCTACAGATTATAAGCTGAAAATTAGGGTGTCTTTTATTTATAATATGTTATATGTCTTGATAAAATATCCTATATGTTTTTTCTGATCGAAAGTAATGTGTCTTGGTCAAAATGGAATACAGGCACAAGGTATATGCACAAAAACACACAATACATATAATGAGAGATACGTGGTACAATATAAAATGGCTTACTCAATTTTCTTTCAAAATAATATAAATAGACTATTATTTAATCTAGAAGAATATAAATTACCTAAAATACCTAAGCGGAAGTTAAGTGTTACAACCACAATGTTACCATAGCTTGAAAGGATTCGTCCATCATACGGATTACCGGCATTCCATTCGTAGGATTCACCGTGGATAAACACCATGACAGGAACCTTTGATCCATCTCTTGCAACTATAATAAAAATAAATGACGTACATTTAAACTATTTCGATTATATGTGGATGACAGATAATTTCAAGCACTATGTTATAAATAGGCGAATACAACATATTGTTTTGCCAATATGGACGTCGTATTAGCTCTTTTACACTTTGAGTTAATTTCGTCTTTAACAAAAATAAAGAAACAGTATGAATACAAAAGGTAAACATATATTATTACATACATGGACACAATTAATGCAATAAACCTGAGACGAGTGAAAAATTTGCCGGTGCCAGGTCTGGAAACCGGGTTGCTGTCCTTTATATTTTATGAATATCATAAGTGGAATTTCATTTATATTATCACATATAATCACTTATTTCCTCTATGCATAAAAATAGGAATATCTTTCTAATAATTTCGGTCGAAACATGTACGAATCGAATTTTCATAAGACACTAACTTAAATATTTGAGATATACAAAATCTTTTCGCTATCTCTAGTATCTCTTTCTTTCATTAGTGTTTGATAAAATATGCATTTTTATTTTTCTGGCAGATGTCGCCACATTGCAGACATATCAAAATGTAAGAAGTTTGTAATTGAAATCTATATTCCGTGAGAAAAAAACAGTGCCCTTTATTTTTGTAGTTGTTAATAAGCTGTGTGAAAAGGTCATTGTCTTTGGTTTTAGTTTTGGTTTAAGTTTTGCGAGAATGTGCTTGTTAATTAGTTTTAGTTTAGATTCAATTGCGTTGTGGTTTTGAGCTGTGTCCGGAATTTTAGAGTGTAACATTATATATTCAATAAACTGTATTTAAAAAGAGAATGAGAATTTTAATCGAACACGAGTGATTTTTAATATAATTCCGGATCAGAAACGAGTATCTATAAGACCCGTCTTCATTACCGGATAAAAACTAGGAGGAGTCATAAATATTTATGGCAAACGTTAGTAAATTTTATAACGCTTCTAATCAACATGTAATCGTTTAAGTGCTTAAACGGCTAAGTGTGAATCACATCTGCGTGTTTTGTGCTAGTTTTTTTTTCTTTTATTCCACTCATGAATGAATTGTTTAAAGAGTCAAGAGGGGTAATTGTACCCTTTAATTTCTTTTTTTCAAATTGAGTTTGAAACAGCGTAATGCTAAATTGAAAACTAAAAAAACTAGTTTGACAAAATTAAAAGATCGATTTTCATGTTCTGAACTAGAACCAAGCGAACTAATTCTCATAAAGGAGAAACGCAAAAAACTGGTTCTAACTTTTTCCGAGTTATTTGAGTCTATTTATAAAGTAAGTAAAGAAGATGAAACTGATGATTTTATCAAGGAAAACGATGAAATTAATGAATCATTACAGAATTTAAAATCTGAACTCTGCAAAAAGCTTTCAAAAACAAAACTTCAAAATGTTAATTTGGAAAATGACTCAGAGGCTGAAAATAATATAAAATTGCCAAAGCTAACTCTTCCTATATTTACGGGAAATTTGAATGAGTGGCTTTCTTTTAAGGACATATTTAAGGTCACTGTACATGAAAACTCAAATTTAGGGGTAATGAAATCGCAATATTTAAAATCTTCATTGGGGGGGGGGGGGGGAGATACTTTTAGAAACATTCAATCAATTTCAATGGTAGATTCTAATTATGAAGCTGCATGGTCGCTTTAAGAGAACGTTATTCAAATTCAAGAGAACAAGTATATGCGCATTTAAAATGTTTTAAATATACTGCTGTTATTCAGTATGAGTCCTCACCAGCATTATTAAATTTAACAGCCATTACAAATGAATGAACTAGGTCGTTAGAGATTTTAGAACATAAAGTTGAGGGGTTTTCTACTATTATGTTAGATTATTTTTTGACTCAGAAATTAGATGCAAATACAAAAATGTTGTGGGAAAGACATCTTTAAGCAGATAATTTACCGAGTTTAATACAGATGCTAGAATGTTTGTGAGACCACGCGCGTACACTAAGTGCGTCCAAACAGGTAAATACAAAATGAAAGCCATACATGGCATAGCTTTTCAAAGGTGACTTCCATGATTGCGAGATTAAATGAGAGAAATATGCGCAAATGTGTTGTATGTAACCAGGAATGTCACAGTGTTTTTAAATGTACCAAATTCCAAATATTTAATGCACAGGACGGAGTATCTTGTTAAAAAACCTAATTTGTGTTTCAATTGTCTATCAAAATACCACTGCGTCAAAAAAATGTAATTCGACATTTTCGTGTGCAAGAAGCCATAAACACCACAATATGCTTCTTTGTTCTGATAAGCGTGAGAGGAATTCCACTGCAATGGGAAACACAAAAAGTTCTAGCTATAGAGAAGCGCGAAACTCACTGAGGCGAATGAAAGTAGAGAAACATTAAAAGCTGACGCGATACCCTTTGAGATAAATAACCAAATTCAGATTTTCGCTGGTACTGCGAATGTGAGATCGATTAATGTTTAAATAGTTCTTCTTTCCACTGCGGTGTTTTATATGAGAGAAAAAATCAGAAATAAAGTTCCGGTGCGTGCCTTATTGGACAATGGATCAATGAGCGTTTTTTTAACTTTGCAGTTAGTTGAAAGTTTAGGAATTCGCAAAGAAAAAAATAATGTTTCGGTATAGTGCTTAAGTTGATCCTCTATGGTAGTAAAAAAAATAAAACTGCAGTATTGATCAGTAATAATTTGGGACATTATATTCGGGAGTTAGATTTCCTTATCATACAAAGGATTTCGGAAATTTTACCCTCAAAATATATCAATATTTCAGAGCTAGAAATTCCAGAGTCAATTATTCTGGCAAATCCTGAATTTAATAGTCCAGAAAAAATAGATATTTTATTAGGAGCAGAGATATTTCTAGAATTGATAAGGTTGGGTCGTATGAAACTACCAAATTCTAAATTTATACTGACAAATACGGTGTTTGGTTGCATAGTGAGTGGGAGTGTTTACTGCTGTAGCGGTCAGGAACAAGTACATTGTGGGTTAGTTAATGAAACAGATTTAAATTTTGAAATGAGAAAATTTTCGGAAACAGAACAAGTAGAGGTGACCGCACTATTGAGAAATGCCGCAGAAAAAGAATGCGACACCCACTTTATAAACACTAATCAGAGAGACATATCAGGCAAATTCATAGTACAAATGCCATTGAAAAAGATTCTAGTTCATTGGAAAATCAAAACAATTTGCAGAAAATAGATTATATTCACTTTGGAATAGACTAGTTAGAAATCTGAAACTCTTAGAGTTATATTGTGCATTTTTGTCGGAGTGTACAGAGTTAGGCCATATGGAGGAAATAGAGGAGACAAATGAGTCGATACATGCGAATTACCTTCCTCACCATGGTGTCTATCGACCATATAAATGTTACACAAAACTAAGAGTTGTCTTCAATGGCTCACATGTAACTTCCTCCGGAAAATCCCTAATTCCCATACAATTAAATGGAGGTATCATTCAAGACGATTGTTCAGTATAATACTTAGATTTCGTACACACCGTCATGCCTTTATGGCAGATGTGAAAAGGATGTATAGCATGATACTTATCGATAAAAGTCAACGTGATTTACAGTGCATAGTTTGGAAAGATACTGTAAATGGTGAGGTGAAATATTACAGACTATGTACAGTTACATATGGCATAACCAGTGCCTCGTATTTAGCAATGCGATGTCTTAAAGAACTTGGTATAGACGGTGAATTCCAATTTCCGTATGCACCAGCTGTGGTGCAATCTGACTTTTATGTGTATGACATTTTGACTGGTGCAGCTGATTTAAAATCGGATAAGAGACGGGAAGCTGAACTTATTCAAGTATTAAGTACGTGCCGTATGCAGTTACATAAGTGGTTCAGTAACCATCCAGAATTAATGGAGCCAATGTGTAAATCTGAGAACTACACTTTTGAGAAAATGAGTGAAACTAAAGCCTTAGGACTTTGATGGAAAGCTTCTAACGATACTTTTAACTTTAGTGTATCGTTAAGTGATCAAACTAAGGTGACTAAGAGAAGTGTTTTGTCGAACATCGCTCGCATATTTGATCCATTAGGACTGCTACGTCCAGTGTTGACGAGATCAAATATTTTCTTGCAAAGACTTTAGCGACTAAACAGTGATTGGAATGATATTCTACCCAAAGCTGAACTTGATGATTGGTTGCAGTTCCGAGAATCGTTAACGGCCATCAACAACGTAAGTGTTATTAGATATATTTGAGCAAACGATCCAGTGCAATTTAAAATTTGTGGTTTTGCAGATGCTTCTGAAAAAGCATACGGTGAGGTCTTGTATGTTTTTTTCTT
The DNA here is from genome assembly GCA_963932465.1 of Maratus speciosus. Lineage (NCBI taxonomy): Eukaryota > Metazoa > Arthropoda > Arachnida > Araneae > Salticidae > Maratus > Maratus speciosus. The sequence continues at coordinate 114,447,609 of OZ010800.1, forward strand.
CAAATTCTTCAGGTGAGCAAACTTTTCAGTTCTCTGCAGTAAAGGTGGAGTTTCACCGATCAAAACAAATACTTTTCCAAGATTGGAATTCTCTGCTCCAGTTTGATTAGCCAAATTGATGAAGAAGTTTGCCAAAATATTAAAAGTACCTAAAGAAGCTATATACTGTTATTCGGACAGTACTACCCTCATAGCATGCATGGTCACAGTGACGTCATTGTGACGTCACTGTAAGTCACTGTGGTCACGTCACATCTGTGACCAAAATGCCACCACTCAGTGATGTCACATTGTGACTGAGATGTGAACTTCTTAGAAAACTTTAAAAAATTACAAAAATTATTAAAAACATGTTATTTACTGTAAAATATATTTTTCTGCCGGATTAACAAATTTTTTAAACCGTGGTCCAAGTTGCATCTGTGTCTCTAACAAAAACTTTTTATTTTCATATAACATAAAATGTAATTAATTCATTAGCAACACAAAACGATTTCCTAATTATGAGAATTTCATATTATTAAAAAAATGTTTTAGGTAAGCAGACCTCGACTTATCTTTTATAAAGATTTTTGTAAATGATCATCTGTTATACTAGAAGTTTCTCAAAGAGTAGTCGAAACATTTCTGTCGTTTCAAACTAAAAACTTTCTATTACAATTAAGGCTGCAACTTTTAATGAGCACGCAGAAAGCGTCTTCAAAGTTCAGTCATATATGCATTTCTTGCTTTATAATTTGCATTCAAGTCATTTTTTTTCCTCTTAGTGTTTCACTATTTTAAGTTTTTTTTTTTTTTTTTTATTATTCTACTTCTTTCAAACGTTTAAAATAGAATTGACATTTTCCGAATATAAAATTAATGTACAAAATTTAGGCAAAGCCCACGACATAATTAATTATTCATGTTTTATTTTTTGTTTTCAAAATATATCTTTAAAAATTATTTTACAAGTTTTATTCTACAGAAAATTAATATTAAGAGAATGGCAGATTGACAAAGAAAAACTCATCTCTTCTCGATAATCTTGTTGTATTTTTTAAGAAGATATTTTGTATATATTACCTGTGATACAAATTTTACTTTTAAAAAAAAGGAGGGAGTCATCATTATTACCATTAAATTAATTTGTATACATTTTGAAAATTTAAGCAATGTTTTATCTAGTAAACTCTAATTATGGATAATATTATTATTATAATTTACGTAAATGAAACTTTACAATTCAATAAAACTGATAAAAATAAAAGATGAAATACAATAAAACATTTTCAAACAGGAAATTGAATTAGAGACAATTTGACAAAATTATTACGCATTTAATTTCCTTCCGAAACTGTGGTATAGAAAAACAAATAAAACCAAAAAACATCTGCTTCGAACTTCGAAACTTACAAATCGTCTGCATCTGCACTATTTCAGTTGTTACCACTCGACCGCAGAATAACGGATAAAAGTAACAGTGAAACTTTTTAGAATAAACGCGGGACACTGGACAGTTCTGTGGACACTGTGGACACTGAAGTTCTGTGGACACTGGACAGCATAGATGTGTTGACACGGATTTAAAAACTGAAACAAGAACGTTCTCAGGATCCAAGTTAGTTCAGCTAACAAAATATAAACCCGAGAAAATTACGGTAGCTTTGACTTGTTGAAGATGATTCAAGTCATTGCTATCGTACTTATAATCGGATTTAATTGGTTCCCTAAAATCAAAGTATCACATACAACGTCAATGAAATTAGGTATGTAAAAATATTATTTTCCCTGTTTGCTTTTTTTTTATTTTATTACAACAATTTTAGTTAGTTTCTCATTAACATGCTGTAGAACATAAATATTTCATTACATTTATTTTTTATTTTGCTGAAATATCTAAAATATTATTTTTCTTGTTTGCTTTTTTTTTTTTTTTTTTTTTTTTTTTTTTTTTTTTTTTTTTAATTACGATGATTTCAGTTATCTTCTAATAAACATGTTATAGAACACAAATATTTCATTACATTTATTTTTTATTTTGTTAAAATATCTAACTTCCTTTTCAACAGCTTTGATCAGATTATTAAAATTAGTGATTTAAATTGCATTTTAATCTGGTTTATTTTCTTATTTAAATATTTGGTTAAAACCACATGGTGGCATAAATATAAAAGTATATGGACAAGTATTATCATAAATCATTAACATAATTAATAGACATTTAAAGATAATTAAATTATTTAAAATTTTTGGATGTTATTAACGTTTACCATAGGAAGACCCCTATTTGTAATGAAGTTTGTAGCATGTTATTTCATTTACAGGGACAGTCAATTGTATTCCATTACATTACGGCTTGTGGGAAAAAAATCGTTTCAAATGATTTTTAATGATTTTACACGCTTTCAAACAGAATAAAATTGATATGCATTTATGAAGCGCACTAAAATGTGCATTCCATAGAATATGCGATGCAAAGAATAGTTATTGTTCATTTACAGGGCTAAAAAAGGAATTCCAATACATAATGATATAGGGGTGGAGGGAATTGTTTGCGGCGTACTTTATTTATGTTAATCTATTTGATATGTAATGAAATTGATATACGTCGGTGAGGTTTACATACTATGAATTATTTCATGTATAATACGAAGTGTATATAGCATTTACAGGGACACACAAAATATTTCAGATACTATATTGTATCCGAAGTACTGTTCATTAGCGATGATTGCTGGAAATACATTTTTAATTATGATATACACTTTTATGATTCACTACATTTATGCATACTATATGGTGTATATATATATGCTATAATTCATATACAGGAATATACAAAAGTATTCGAAAGGGTTACTGGGTATTGCTTAAAGGAGGTTTTTAAATAAGTTATGCATTTTAACGCTGCACTGTATTTAATTTACTAAGAAATGTTTGTAGTATATAGATAAAATGATATAAAGGGTCACGCAAAGAATTGGATACGTTGCCATCTATGAATTATAATTTCTGGAAATGTAATTTCAGCAGTTTTAAGAGTGTTTTAGCTTGAATAAAATTTTAACTAAATAGTGGCGTGTAATAAAGGTTCTAGGTAAACTACAGGGTTGTACAAAATTATTTAAGTATGTTTCCATATATTAGTATAAATTGCTGAAAGTGAATTTCAACCTGTTATGCGTTTCCTTGATAAACTAAATTTTTCCATTATGTAGTATATATATATCAATCTACATATCAAATACAGGACTGTTTAAAAGAATTAGAAAACATATTTGGCTGTGGATGGTAGGGTGTCAACGATTTTAATCGGTTGATTTAAATCAGCGATTAAATCATGATTTTAATCAACCGATTTTTAAAAAAAAATCATTGATTAAAATCAAAAATTTTCTAAATGTTTAAAATGTCAAAAAAAAGTATTAAAATCTAACATGAACATAATTTGAAAGTTTCTACAGGTATTTTGACTTATTAATAAACAAAAAAAGAGCTTTAAATAATTGTTTCTAAGCTTAATTCATTAGTATTGTAAAAAAATTAAAAGCATTGTTTTTAAGTTTTTATCCAAATTAAAACAGTTTCATTTAAAAATGATATTTAAATCTAACATAATTTGCAATGTCATAATTTCCTTTAGGTAATCAATTTATGCATTATTTTATATAAAATACGCAGAGCAAGTATAATTACATTTCTACAAGTAAAATAATAAATAGTAATTAATAGCAATCTCAAGTTAAAGAAGAATGAAAGAATGACATCTGCTCAGCAGCTAAATTGTAAATGAATGCGTAAGAGAAAAAGAAATAATTGGTATAAAAATGCTAAGCACAGCAAGAGCTTCTTTGGTATAGGTTGAATAAATGTTTATTATTATTATTATTATTATTTTATTTTATTTTATTTTATTTTTTTTTGTAACTCATATATATTAAAAAATTGAACCATTGAAAGCTAATAGAGGTAATAATGCTGTTACTTAAATATTTTGAGGATTTCAGATATTAGTGGCTAACTTATATTTATTCTATATGAATGGATTTAACTCATTTTCATTTTTTTCTTTTTGGTTAGCATACACGTACATGTGTGTAAGTATAGATTTTGGTGGTTTACAGAAATTTTCCTAAATACAAATGCAAAATGAGCTGCAAATAATATTTGTTAGTTTTGTTATTTGTGCTACTAACTAATGAATTTTACTTATTTGCAGTTTTTATTAATTCTGTAATTACTTATACTGCTTCTTCTAGGCCATTTTGTTTAATGGTGCCACACCATGCCCCTTTTGAAATTGGCAAAATGCACCCTGCCTTAAAAAAAGAAAAAAAAAAGTTGAAATTTACCTGTAGTTGTAGCCAGAAATTTCTTGTAAAAAACTTCCCCATTCAACAGTATTCTAAATTCATGTGGAAAAAATCTTGCAAAAATATAGAACTTTATTTCTTTAGAAAAAACAGGATATTATTAAAATATATTTAATTGTATTTTTCAATTTGTTATTCATAAAATTATTAAAAATTAAGGACACTTTACTTATAATGCTAAAAAATATTCTTTTTTTTTTCTTACATCATTACTAAACACATTACTAATATATTTCCTCATGAAATAGTGCCCGTTTTTTGAACTAGCGTCCTGTCCCTTTTTCTTTCTAAAATGAATTATTATCATTTTAATAATTAAGGCTTAAAAATGTATAATATGTTCCTAATTAGAGAGTTGATTGTTTAATAATTAATTTGAAGTAATGTTAGCTATTTAGTATAAAATGCAGTTAATAATTTTCATAAATGTTAAGTATCTCTAGTATTTATAAAGTTTTACATAATTATTACAATATTAATGTATATAACATTATTGTATAATACTACCTAATGAAACTACTAATTTGCAGTTTTTATTTCTGTAATTACAAACTAACAATTATAATTTTATCAATTAAAGTGTAAAAACATAGATTATGTTAGCAATTAGTGGTGTAATTGTTTTGGAAACCTAAAGCTCATGATAGCTATTCAATATTTGAACGCTGGGGAAAAAATCATACATTTGAACGCTGGGGAAAAAATCATACAAATCTGATTTAAATAAAAAAAAATCTGATTTAAATAAAAAAAAAAACGATTTTTTTTATTTTTTTTTTTTTTAATTATGATTTTTTTACACCTTAGTGGATGGTAACTGCGTAAATCAGTTTTTAAATGTTTTACGCGTTTTCATGTTTACTTAGTTATCTTATTTACGTTATTTCCCCCGATGTCTTGATAAAACATTTAGGAAGAGTTGGAAAGTGTTTTATAATCTATGCCTAACGCATGATATATCTTACTTGTTGTTTCTATTTCCCAGATCAGTCTTTTCATATAAAACATACCAAATCTAATTAGCTCATATTCACAAAATACAATATATACGGGAATAAAAAATTTAAATAAATAGGGCTTATCATGTAGTTCTATAAGTAACAGTTGTATTAATGTCCGTTAGACTCCATGTTCGTATTTAAAAAAGCAATGACAAATCATAACACATTAAAAAGCTTACACATTCTTAATATTAAGCTTGAATTCAAGATCAAGCTAACTTAATAAAAAAAGATGTCAGTTAATAAGCATTGTTTTTTAAATGGAAAATTAAAAATATTTTAGAAGAATAGGACTCCAAAATAGCGATATCTTGCTAAAAAGTACGGTAAAAAGATAAAATTTTATATTTCAAACAAAACTTTACTTTAAAATTATCGTAGTTTTTATGACAAGAATCATCACAGTATTAATACTTGGACATTTTTCCAGAGAGAAACATTCGCCTTGCATACAATATTTCAAATGAAAATCAAATTTCAAATAAATTGCTTAAAAGGCGCAAAGGCCAACATAGTGAAAAATATCCACGCCGGGTCTCGATCCCGGGTCATCAGTATAGCGCACTGACATTCTACCGACTAAACCACATGGAACGATACCCAGCCTGGAAATTTTCTCCTTATTACATGTTGGCAAGGCTACAAACGCCGCACAAGATGGAATATTTATCGTGAGCCACCGTCATGGGGCAAACACGAAACTTAATTAAACCAGCATCGATTAAATCTATATTAACACTTGGAAATTTTTCCAGAGAGAAACATTCGCCTTGCATACAGTATTTCAAATGAAAATCAAATTTCAAATTAAAATTGCCTTTTAAGCTATTAATTTGAAATTTTGATTTTCATTTGAAATATTGTATGCAAGGCGAATGGTTCTCTCTGAAAACATTTCCAAGTATTAATATAGTTTCAATCGATGCTGGATTTAAGTTTCGTGCTTGCGCCATGTCGGTGGCTGACGATAAATATTGCATCTTGTGCTGCGTTTGTAGCCTTGCCAACATGTAATAGTGAGAAATTTTCCAGGCTGGGTATCGTTCCATGTGGTTTAGTCGGTAGAACGTAAGTGCGCTATACTGATGGCCCGGGTTCGAGTTCCAGCATGGAATCTTTTTCACTAGTTCGCCTTTGCGCCTTTTAAGCAATTAATTTGAAATTTGATTTTCATTTGAAATCATCACAGAGTTTATGACAAGTTCGTCACAAATGACACATATTTCACAAATTGGTCACAGTGTGACTTCAAAACATTGTCACTTTCGTCACAGGTTCGTCACAAAGTTAATGCCAAAATAGTCACAAATGACACACTTTTCACAAATTAGTCACACCGTGACTTCACAGAGTGGTCACAATGTAACGTCACAAACGACCTCTAAAACGGCCATAACGACCTCACATTCTAGTCACTGTGCCGTCACATCCACGTCACGTGACGTCACATCGACGGTCACAAAATCACAGTGTGACTTCACAACGACGTCGCCGTGACGTCACCATGCCTTACGGGTAATGTGTTGTGTTCGCTTAGATAACAACCATGTGGTTCAAAACCTTTTGTGGCATCGCACGTGTCTACTACTAAGAATTTATCTGACATTAACCATTGGGGGTCACGTGGCATCTGCTGACAATCCTGCTGATCTTGTTTCTCGAGGTGAGGACAAACTTTTTCAGGAAATCTTATGGTGGAATGGTTCCCAACTCCTAACGCAACAAACTGATCACTCTTCATATAGTTTTGAACTTGAGCAAAATTATAAGAACTTATACTTGTGCGAATGCAAAAATAATGTTTCAGAAACTTCATTATTAATTACGGACTGTGCACATTTTATTGATATTTTTGGCAATTAACGGGGTCCGGGACAGAAAAATATAAAAATTTTCCAAAAAAATTTTATCCCATTAAAAATTTATCTGTGTTTTTCTACATAAAATGACGTTTAAATCATATTTCTATCTTAATTAGAACAGGAAATATGAAATATTTCGTTTTGGTTTGTTTCTAAAATCTAGCTTTTAAGCAATGGTTGTCATGAAACTGATTTTTTATGTACGATTTTCTTTATGATGGCTTTTTTCACAATTTCCCGTATTTAAATCGTTATAAGTCAAAAACCGTTAAAGGTAAATTGTTCAATCTTGAAAGACGGATTTTTCAATTGTTTTACTTTAATTTTGATCTAGAAAATTAGAAAAAAAATATTTACTTTTGAAAATATGATTTTTTTTTTAAAGTTACACCATTTTTTTTTAATTTTTACTTTAAATATTTGCAATTAAATATATATATATATATATTAATATTTTTAAAATGCTGAGTCTAAATTATAACTTATGTATTTCTGTTGGAAAATTGGAATTCTAAAAATAATATTTTGAGTTATAACGATTTTAAATTACTCCACTTTTTTAATGAATTTTCAATTTAAAAAAGTTTTCAAAAATATATGAAAAGTGTTATCATGAGATTTTGCTTACAAATAGCATGGTTAAACGTCACAAAAAATTTCAAAATTTAACTCAATAAATAAAAAATACTTTAAATTGTGTCCCGAACCCCCTTAAGTAATAATTATGCTAAACTAATTAGAATTCTTAGCTATGATTTCAGGTTCATTCTGAATCTCAAGGAACCGAAGGCATGATTTTCAGGTAGGTTAAGATCTGCTGAGCTGAAGAGAGTTGAAGAATATTTCGTAAAATCTGTGCAATAAAAAGAATTTAGTTCTGAATTCATATTGTTAACCAAAGGTAAGGAATTACCAAAAAATAGTAGATTGATTTCATTAAACCCTTTCATAGATAAAAATTATGTAATCAGAGTTGGAGGCCGCCTGCAAAATGCCATGTTAAGTCATGTTCAAAAACATCCAATTGTACTGCCCTCTAAACATAAACATACAGAATTAATTATTGCATTTTATCACAAAAAATATCTACATATATGATACAAAATTTACTTTATTCTGCTCGTAGAAAATTTTCGCCCATAAACGGTAGGGCTATTTTCAGACAAATTGTATATAAGTTTGTTATGCTTTAGGGCCAAACCTAAAATATCAGAAGAAATTGTGAGTGAGCCTCTTAAAGATTGAGTGAATGTACACTTTGTTTTTAATTGCACAGGAAATGGCTTCTGCGGCCCATTTCCGATTTGATATAAAGGTCAACGTAAAGGTATTTTTCATAAAGTTTATGTTTGTATTTTTATTTGTATGGTCACTAAGCCAGTGCGTCTGGAAATAGTTAGTGATTTAACACCTGAGTCCTTTATTGCCACGTTAAAGAGTTTTTTTGCCAGACGAGGCAAACCTCAAAAAATATTCAGTGATAACGCTGGAAATTTTGTAGAAACTAATTTGGAGTTTAAAAGATTACATGATATGGTAAACAAACCAGACAATAACAATGTTAATTACTTGTTATCTGAAAGTATTGTATGAGATTTTATTACCCCCAGAGCTGCTAATCTTGGAGGTTTTTGGGAGTCGGGAGTCAAGTCCTTCAAGTATCACTTAAAACGTGTTGCAGAAAACTCTAAATTAACCTATTAAGAAATTATTAATAAGCCCAATTGAAGGCATCTTGAATTTTAGATCAGATATTGATGACTTGGAGATCTTTACCCTTGGACACTTTCTTATTGGCCGTCCACTTAATGCCATTGCTGAATCTGCCTTGAGGAATATTGACAATAACAGATAAAACTACCGCAGAAAACCACTGAAATGGTTCAAACCATCTGAAAAATGCGGAAAATAGTTATTTGGGTACATTGCAGCAGAGGAATAAGTGAATTATAGCAAAAAACAACCTTGAAATTGGAGATATGGTTGTGATAAAGGAAGAGGATCTTCCAGCTTGTAAATGGTTATTAGGAAAAATTGTAGACGTATTTTTTGTCAATGTCAATAATGTAAGAGTCATAAGAGTAAAAACCCCAAATGGAGTATTCAAAAGAGCAGTGTCAAAAATTGACGTATTACCTCTGGAAAATTAATTCATTTTTTCCTAAGAATTTGTGTATTATTGTAATATTGCTTTATTAATTGTTTTAAGTATTTGTATAATTTTAAATTAACTGTGATTCATTTATGTTATTTTTTAATTTTTATTCTTTGCAATGGTTGTAATTATACTGTTTTAGTTTGAATCACTCCTCAGAGGTTTTAAGAGGGACGGTATGTTTCATAAATTATGTATTTTAAATTTTTTGGCAGATTTCACCACATTGCAGACATATCTAAATGTAAGAAGTTTGTAATTGAAATCTATAAGCTTTAAGAAAAAGACAGTACCCTTTATTTTTGTAGTTATTAATAAGCTGTGTGAAAAGAACATTATCTTTGGTTTTAGTTTTGTTCAAGTTTTACGAGAATGTGCTTGTTAATATGTTTTAGTTCAGATTCAATTGTTTTGTGATTTTGAACTGTGGTCGGAATTTTAGAGTGTGATATTATATATTCAATAAACTGTATTTAAAAAGAGAATGCGAATTTTAATGGAGCACGAGACATTTTAATATAATTCTCGGCCAGAAACGGGTATCTAATTAGAAAACTATTTACGAATGCGCTTTTAGATGCATCATTGTGCAAAAAATAAAAATAATTATAATTTTTAATGTATTTGATACTATAGAAATTTTCACGTAATTTCTTTGAATGAAAAAAAAAAATCTTATTTTAAAATACTGAAGTAAACAAAAAAAAAAAAAAAAAAAACGTTTCTGGAAACATAAAATCAGACACTGATTTTTTATAGATAAGTATTTCTTTCTTTCAGAAAAATAAAAAATAAAATAAAATATATATCATTTTTAATGTATTTGATACTATAGAAATTTTCACGGAATTTCTTTGAAAGAAAAAAAATCTTATTTTAAAATATTGAAGTATACAAAAAAAATCTTTTCTGAAAACATAAAATCAGACACTGATTTTTTATAGATAAGTATTTCTTTCTTTCAGAAAAAGAAAAAAAAGAATAACTGTCGTTCTTACAGTGACGAAAGGGATTGTGGTGGTATTTTCTCTAAACGAAGCAAATTACTGCCTCGTGTCAAGTGAAAAAATGTTTTGTTTAAAAACATTTTATTTTGTTTAAATTATATGGAAAATAATAAAATATCTGTTTTTATAGTAATAATTTTAATTAATGGACATTTATCTGTAGAAAATTTCTCACGCTCTTCAGTCAATAATATTTCAAATTTTAATTGCTTAAAAGCGTACAGCCAGCAGAGTGAAAAAGTGTCCAAGCCGGGACTCGAACTCGGATCATCGGTATAGCGCACCGACGTTCTACTAACTGAGCCACTTTGAACAATACCCAGCCTTTTTCGAGTCCTGGCTTGGACACTTTTTTACTCTGATATCTATGCGCATTTTAAGCAATTAAAATTTGAAATATGCATATGATACTGAGATGTGTCAGTGTGGTTATCGTTCCAACTGGTTCAGTTGGTAGAACGCCGGTTCGCTATATCGATGACCTGGATTCGAGTCCCGGCTGGGACACGTTTTCGCTCTGTTGGCTGTACGCCTTTTAAGCAATTAAAATTTGAAGCAATAATTTTATTTTTAAAAATGTAAAATACTTTTATCTTAATGCATTGAATTATTGCATATTAAGATAAGATACAGTTACTTTTGCACTTTGTTTTAACTTTAATGCTATGTGCAATGAGATATATTATAACTTTGAAGGTACAAAATTAGAATAGCAACATATTTTTTAAAAGGTTACTTGAGCATAATCTGTTATATCAACTTTATATTCCTTTCGTTTGCTTAAATAGTCAATAAGATTTAAGTTTATATATAGTATAGTTAAGTGCTGTTAAAGCGACAAGTATAATATTATTCATATACTTTAACATTTATGTGCGGGATTCATCTCAATAGATAAAAGTAACATAAAATACTTTATATCGCACTTAAGACCTCAAATGTGCCAACGTCGATTTAGATAGTTCTTGGAAAGTAAAAGAAATAAATTTTTTCTCTTCCGTTACTCGGTAATTAAAGCAAAACTTCTTTTTTAAGCTCATTATATACATTTCATTAGTACAGAAGTATTTGTAAAAAACTAAACTGTCTGTTAAGGTCATTTATCCTGCAATATCACTTACTGTAATTCACGGCGGCTTTTACATCGCGGAAAAATAAATGTCAATCGGGAAAGTTTACTTTATACATAAAGCTAAAAAACCCACCTATTAATATCTTACTTTTAATAAGGTAAAGTTTAAAGTTTAAATAAGTTTTTTTTTTTTTTTTTTTTTTTTTTTTTTAAATCTCAAAATTATAGACTAGAAATTACGTTAATGAATCTACATTTAATGCCTACATTACAATGTCCGCTTTGGTAAAAAATTTTAGAATTAAGTTTGTTGTTTTATATAAAAGAACAATATTTGAAGATTGCAAACCTGTTTTAATTTCAATTCTACTATTATTAGAACAGGAGTTGTAGTAAATTTAATAAACAGAAAGTACTGAGTCAACTACCCGAAAGGGGAGTAAAAAGGCCAGAATAAATCTAAACAATGTTTGTACGCATGGTTTTCTTACTTTTGTTAGATGAAAACACTAATAAAACTTGTTTGATACTTCCAGCATTATTATATAAATAAGTAACAATATAGATAAGAAATCTTTAAATGCGATTTATGGAAAAGAATGTTATTTCTATGTTCGATAAACTCCATTACATAAAATGTTTTAAACATACTTCTATGAAATATTCTCATAATGCTTATCATATTAATAACATGTTTTGAACTAGAATCTCTATGTGATAATGCTATTATTTTATAAGTGTTCGAATATATATATAAAAAAATTAAATAAAAAATATGCATTTTTTGACATATTTTTTAATATTTTCTTTAAATTTTTAAGATATTTTAAAACTTCTAGCACAATGCACCGTTAAGTGTAATAGTAGTATGTAATTGAAAGGAAGTTGAAATATATTTAGTTGAATTGAGTATACGATTTATGGCTTAAGCATGAAATTTTGCTAAAAAAGTGGCCAGGCCTTCTATTTTTTTTTTAATTTTTATGAAAATATTGTCAGAGTTTTATGTTCTTTCATCACTCTGTATTACAATTGAACTAAAAATAACTTTGTTTATTCAATAGTGTACATTAAAAAAAAAAAAAGCGCTCCGAACGTAAGTACACTGGTGTGCAAAAATTAAGGAAAAGTAACAAAATGATAATTTTCAAATACGCGAACACTCAAAAGGAAATAATATAATTCGAGTAATTACTATCTCTACAACACACGTAGTCCATGTAACATTTCATTCATGTCACACATGGTCACAAGTGTCACAGTCACCACGGTAAAGCAAAAAAAAAAAAAAAAAAAAAAAAAAAAAGGAAATTTTATACATCTCATTATGAGTCTCAAATGATCACTATATGTGACTCCACTGAGACGTCACTGTTACTGCTGCTTTGTGACGAGTCACCATGTGACTTTACAATGTAGTTTCATTTTGACTCTCATGTGACTGTCATTTGTAGACTCAATTTCAAAGTCCTCGTGAACGCTGCATTGTGATAAGTTACCAAATAATGTCACATTAAAGTCACATGATGACTTTCAGGTGGCAGAGAGACTACTGTGAAGTCACCATTGTGCTCTTTTGGGAAAAGTCTCCATGTGACTATAATATGACATTATTTGGTGTCTCATCATAATGCAACTTTCTTGATGACTATGAAATTGAGTCTCAAAATGGAAGTCACATAAGAGTCACATTTTAACTACATTGTAAAGTCACCTGGCGACTCGTCACAAATCAGCAGTCACATTGACTTCTCAGTGCAGTCACATATAGTGACCTTTTGAGACTCATAATGACATGTATGGAATTTCCTATTTTTTTGCTTCACCGTAGTGACTGTGAAACTTGTGAGCATGTGTGACAGGAATGAGATGATATATGGGCTAACTGTGTTGTAGAGATAGTAATTACTCGAATTATATTATTTCCTTTTGAGTGTTCGCGTATTTGAAAATTAGCATTTTGTGACTTTTCCTTAATTTTTGATAACCAGTGTAAATACCTGAATAATAATAAAAAAAAAAAATCGAAATGAGATATTATTAACGAGGTACATTTAAATACAACTGTAATGAACCCTGCCATTTTATAATAAAACGTGAGCAGTTCCCTTTTTAACACTTCCCAACAAAGTTTAAAAGTGTTTATGACTTCGGTTTGTCTGTCCGTCTTTCCGCGCTCTAACTCTCGTAAATATAGTCGCATCGTTCTGAAATTTTTGGGTGTTAGTGACCTCTACCATAGCACAAACCCTATTTCATTTAAAGTTTGTAGCATGTTTACTTCATTTACAGGGATAGTCAAAAGTTTTCCGTTACATTACGGCCTATGGGAAAAAATCGTTTAAAATGGTTTAAAATGATGTTACATGCTTTCAAATATAATAAAATTCATATGCATTTATCAATTGCACTAAAATATACATTATTTAGAATAAGCGATACCAAGAATAGTTATTATTCATTTACAGGGCCACACAAAAGAATTCAGTTCACAACGGTATAGGGGAAATTTTTTGCGGTGTATATGAAAAGATTTCAGATACTATATTGTAACCGAATTACTGCACATTAGTAATGATTTCTCGAAATGCATTTTAAATTATTATATGCGCTTTTTTAGGGTTTCGTTCATCTGACGAAACCCTATTCGTCTCGCTCCCCTGTCTGTCTGTCCGTCTGCCACAGAGCCCGTTCTCAGAAACTATACATGTTGGAGACTTGAAATTTTGCATACTTATAGCTGAACACAACACATCATATGACAAATCATAAAATTTTGAAAAAGTCGTACATTTAACCCTTTGGGCTGCCACATGTGTATTTTAAACAATTCTTTCTAAGAGAGCACCTAATTAGGTTGGAGGCGAGGAATTTTACATACTTATAGCTGAACACCTCACATCAAATGACAAATCATAAAATTTTGAAAAAGTCGTAAATTTAACCCTTTGGGTTCCCACATGTGTAATTAAATCAATTCTTTCTAAGTGAGCCCTAATTAGGTTGGAGGTGTGAAATTTTGCATACTCATAGCTGAACAATTCACATCAAATGACAAACCATAAAAGTTTGAAAAAGTCGTACATTTAACCGTTTGGGCTCCCACATGTGAATTTTAAGCAATTCTTTCTAAGTGAGCCCCTATTTAAGTTGGAGGCGTGAAATTTTGCATACTTATAGCTGGACACCACATATCATACAACAAATCATAAAAATTTTAAAAAAAATCGTACTTTTAACACTTTGGGCACTTTAAGCAATTCTTTCTAACTGAGCCCCTTATTAAATTGGTGATTTGAAATTTTGCATACTTATAGCAGAACACTTGAGGCCAGGCGACAAATCATAAAATCTTGAAAAAGTCTTACGTTTAACCCTTTGAGCTACCACATATGTATTTTAAGCAATTCTTTCTAAGAAAGCCCCTAATTAAGTTGGAGACAAGAATTTTTGCATGCGCATAGCTCAGACCACACGCCAAATCATAAAGTTTCAAAAAGTCTAATATTATTTACTCCTCTGGGCTCTAACTTGTGTATTTTAAGCAATTTTTCTAACATCCGCCCTTTTCACCCGGCGAGCACTTTTCCAACTTTTGCCGACACCCCTTAGACCATTCTTTCATATTATGCACCATAGACATACATATTTTAGTTCCACTTTTTACCGCCAGGAGCGCCTACTTGTCTCGGGTGCTATCGGCCCAACCCCTCGACTAACATATCGACGGATAGTGTATAAAACGGAGTTTCGTTCGGATAGAGGTTTGTTTAGAATAGAGTGCACGCCTGGTTGCGAAATGTGGAACTAACAGATTTTTGAAAAGGATAAAGTGTTTTCAAAGGAATATTAAATGAAATCCTCTGTGCGATCTGTGATCACACTTACCTACTTGTTCACTATATTTATGCATACTATAAAGTGTGTATAAATGTTATAGTTCATATACAGAGCTACAGAAATTAATTCGTAAAGGTTACTGAGTATGAGCATAAATTGCTTAAAGGTGGGTTTTAAAGGAGATATGCATTTTTACACTGAACTGAATTTATTGTAGTAAGAAATATTTGTAGAATATATATAAAATGATATACAGGGCCACGCATAAAGTTGGATACATAGCCGTCTATGGGTGATAATTTCTGGAAATGTAATTTCAGAAGTTTTAAGCGCGTTTTAGTTTGAATTAAATTTCAGCTAAATAGTGGCATGTAATAAAGGTACTAGCTAAACTACAGGGCTGTACAAAAATATTCAAGTATGTTTCCATCTATTAGTATAAATTGCTAAAAGATGAATTTCAAACTGTTATGCATTTTCTTGCTAAATTAAATTTTCCCATTATATAGTATATATATCAACATACAGATCGAATACAGGGCTGTTCAAATGAATTGGAATAAATATTAGGGTATGGGCGGTAAATACTGAAATTAGATTTTTAAATGTTTACTTAGTTATCTTATTTACCTTATCTCCCTAAGTAACGAAGTTTCGTTAAATCTTTCAGGGAGTGTTGTAAAGTTTTTCATAATCTATGCTGTACGCATGATTTTTTCTTACTTGTTTCATTTAATTTTGCAGTATTTACATTCTATTTATTTGAGTCTTGTTGGTTTTAAATAATTTTCTAAGTTTGCTATGATTTTTTATGCTTAGCAGGAAGCAGTAACAAAACAAGGTGGAAGAGATTAAAAAAAAAAAAAAAAGACTTTTTTAATTTTTTTTTATGAAATGTAAGATAACGAACGATGATGTTACAGCTACACATATTAGTAAAAATCAAAAATCTTATTCAAAAACATAAAGAGAAAGAGAGTCGAATAGAATATGATGAAATATACTTTTCATGTATTGTATAATAACACATTAATTTCTGCAAAACTAAGTGATGCTTAATTATAGCTACATCATATTTGAAACCAACTGAAATCGTACATCGGAGAAGTATGAAGCTCCAATCTCGAAGCCACTTGACGTTATTTCACATGGTGATATCCGTTCTCTTTATAAGTAAATTTGAATTCAAGAACAGTAGGTCATAAAGATCATAGAAATGATTTACGTGTGAAATACAAATTAATGTTTATAACACTTTCCACCAAAGTTGAAAAGTGTCTATGCATTTGATTTGTCTGTCTGTCTGAGATTCACATGCAACTGATAAACTTTACGTAGGATCACCAAAGCATGTTTGGTGTTGTATATGAAGTATGTGGGATTAATAGTTCATTTACATGGACACGCAAAAGAATTCCATTATATTATGGTAAATGTAGGAAAATAGCTTGAACAGAATTTTAATGAGATTACTCTGTTTCAAATGTATTAAAACTGATATAAATCACTGAATTTCATCACAAGATGATTAAGGTAGAATAGAGCATTCATAGCATTTGCAGTTCATTTACATGGACACACAAAAGAAATTAGTTACATTACTGTCTTTGAGAAATAATTGCTGAAATTAAATTTTCAAATGTGTATTGCGTTTCCATATGGTTGAATTAGAGATTATATTTTAACATATTAAACGGTTCAGTTTTATAACATTTTTTCTGAATGTGTTGGAAAGTGTTTCATAATCTATGCTTGACGCATGGTTTTGCTTTCCTGTTTAATTCTTGTATCAGTAGTATTTGTATTCATTTGGAAATTAATGGTTGTTATATTTCTGCCTTTTCCATTTATTGAATGTACGTTATAAATTTCCAAACGATTATGGCAGCTTACCATGAATTCCATATCATTAACAGGCAACCTATCATTTGTATTTACTGGGGAAAGCTTCGGTGTAAAACCTGCAGCCTGCTAATGCATTGATAACCTGAATTCCCAATAGGCTTTTTTTGAGACGCTACTAGAGCTACTAGCTATCCTTAAAGATACGACTAGCTATCCTTAAAGATATATGTCAAAAACATTTTGCTGTTCTGAATTCTATAAACTATTTTAAACCAACCGAAATCGTACATCGCAGAAATATCAAGCTCTAATCTTGAAGCCACTTGAAATTTTTTTTTTCTCATGGTGTTATCTCATTTCTTGGTGACTAATTTTGAATTCAAGAAAAGAAGAATTCATAAAAATTATAGAAATGATTTTCGTGGGTAGTACAAGGGAGGTTTTGTATTATGTTTTCAATATTCTTTGCATTCATATTTTCGCTTTAACTTTTTTCTACATTTTTCCACTCTTTTTTAACAAACGGTATTTGAAACACTTCTAGGTTTGACTGCGTTTTTGATAACTATTCCGGGTTTACCATAATCTCCGATGCGCAAAAAAAGAACAAAGAACATATGTGATTTTAGACGTGGATACATATGTCATATAGAATATAAAGTTTTATACTGTATTTTCTTTACGCAATTAGTATTTTTTACAGAAAAATATCTCATGAAAATCTTAAAAGTTATCTATGTCAAATACATTTTTTTAGTTGTGAATTCTATAAACTATTTTAAACCAACTGAAATCATACATCGCAGAAACATCAATCTAATCTTGAAGCCACTTGACATTATTCCTCAATAGTTTCCCCTTCTCTTTGTGACTAATTTTGAATTCAAGAAAAGACGAATTCATAAATATTATAGAAATGATTTTCGTGGTTGGTACAACGGAGGTGAATGTGTTTGACTGTGTTTTTGATAACTATTCCAGGTTTACCATAATCTCAGATTCACAGGACAAGGCACAAAGCACATCTCTGATTTTAGACGTGGGTACATACGCCATATATTTGTATAAAGTTGTATACTATATTTTTTGGCGTAATTAGAATTTTTTACAGAAAAATATATCATGAAAATCCTTAAAAATATATATGTAAAATACGTTTTATATAGCTGAGGATTCTATAAACTACTTTCAAGTTTACGATTACTCTTATCCTATTTTCAAATCTTCCTATGTTTTCACTGGCTACGAATTATTTAATTATGGCATTCTGAATTATGGTATTGAGAAAGAGTTTCGGTCGATGCATTATTATGTACATTAAAATTATGCTAAATAAATAACTGTCAATGATTTATCCAATTTTTTTGTAATAAAATGGAGAAAATACACCAAACAAACACACGATTTCTGACCAAATGGTGTATTTGTCACGTTCAAAATGAGTTAAGGCCATTTGTAACCAAACGATGATATACCGTAAGTGACACGCCGCTAATTGTGGCAGTAATCGCGAAACCGACCGCGATCCGGCAAGGGGAAAACTTTGCACTTCCTTTACCTGTCAACTATTGAGGGGGAAGGCCGGGAAAAAAATGTAATGGAACCTCATCGTCTGCAAAGTAGATGGCTAATATAACCTAACTTACATATTTATTTAAAGAGAGGGAATCTATTTTTCTCTTCATTTCTTTCAAAATAACGCATATATGCGTTAAAAACTCTAACTTTATTTCTATATCAAAGCATTTGAAAAATGAAAATTTCGTTATTTTTTATTTATACAAACGTTCTACCTCACTCTGAAAAACTTTCACAAACGGGAAAAAATATAAATTATTATTTTATTCTTTTTCGCTAACTTTTCATTTTTTCCGCGCTCAACTGGAAAAATTGAATTCCTATCATAAAAGTATATTTTTAGGACTTAAGAACCTAAATAAATCCAGATTAAAATAATCAAATGATAATAGCTTCTATAAAATAGCTTGCTAAATTTCAAGTTAAACATCTTTGAACAAAACGCATTTTCTTATATAATGTGAAATTTTTGACACATTGCACAGTTAAAATTTAATAAAATTAATAAGAAATATTTAAATCTTAAAATAATTATTTCACTTAAAGTAACATTGGATAGCTTTTCCGTACTGCATTTTACAATTACAGATATCAAAATATTTAAAATAAATTTACGTAAAGTAAGCAGAATTAAAGAATCCACAAAAACAATTCATCCCAAAATTTAGCTATGGATGCACACACATAAGCACAAGTACTTAGAAACCTTGAGAAGATAAATGATGTATGATGATTTTTAAAAGTCATATATAAAATGTCATATTTAAACAAATAACATTCCATGTGTGATAATTTATCTATCTCCAAAGAATAGAAGAAAACCATGCGTTATATATCCTTTCGAATTGAATGAATATACATTCCAAATCATTTATTTCCCTTTCTTAATTTTTATGCTTTTATTATATCCTAATTGCTTCCCTTCTTTCACATTTCAGTTTAAAAGAACAAAATGACACAAAATCCTTGGAACACTTCCAGCTAGAAATCATTGATCCGGCACTAAAAGTTTTTTTTTTCTAACCTTTATCCGCCTTTCTTTATATATCGTTGTTTGTTATTTAAATAATGCGAATATACGTATAGTGATAGCAAAATTCATAATCGATGCAGCATTTTTTAGATGGTTTTGTTTTCGGGGAAGCAATTCCGAATTTATGTAAGATATATATGCAAGTGTTTAGTTAAAGTTTCTAAATATATTAACCAATTGTTATTTATTAAAGAACAGTTAATTTTTATTTGCAGTTTATTTAAAATAAAATATAAAAATAATTCCATAAAAATTGCAAACATTCGAAATATATTTTCATGGGAAAAGGTAAATAAAAAAAGTATCTTAACTTTTGAAAAGTCAATAAAAATATAATTATAATTTTCAGATTTTTAAGAACTACATTTATGTCACGCATTTTTTGCATAATATTTATAAAATATTTTCAAATATCAGAAAATATCTTTTACAGGAAAAAAAAGAAAAAGGATAATAAGATTTTAAAAGCTGCTCTAAAAATGTTTAAATTTTGTCAAAACTTAAAGATATGCTGGTTGAAAACTAAAATACTTCGGCCACTAACATCAAGAGAAGAAGAAAGCTAAATTCATGGAATTGATGTCAGTAAAGCGGGGATGAGCTAGACAATGAGAGGGCTTACAGATAGCAGTGAACAGTAGCGATATGATTTCTATATCAAAAAGGTGTAAGATATATGGAAGTGAAAATACAATGACAATTGCGTTTTCCATTTAGTATAAAATCAAGTCTCACATGCAAATACATCTTAGAAAACCTAAAATGTAATTTTTCCATGTATTGCTACCATGCTAAATATGCCATCAATTTTATGCAGAAGTAATATAAAGGATATGTAGATTTACTAATACAACTAACACACGCAAGCAGGATTGAGTTTTAAAAAGAAAAATAAATCAAGTTAAGTGGTCTCAGGAATCGTAAAATTGGAAAAAAAAAACGAAAAAGAAAAGGCAATTTTCACATTTAATATCTTAAAATTTATATGATCTAAAAACGCAATTTTTATTGGGATTAAAAGATATAAGTATGCCATTTCATTTCATCTACTTAAAAAATTGCGATATACAGAATTAGTATTTATATAACACTCCAAACTGTCAGATATTTCTCGTGCAGAAAACTAGTATAACAGCTTACGCGCAGGATTACAAAATAAATTTTGCAACTAGAATGATATTTTTAACTAGTTATACTTCAGATTGTAAAAATTACCCCGAATCTAAATAAATCTGTATTTGAAGCATTTTTATATTTGTAATACAGAGATGTATTTAGCTAATACAAAATTTTGAAATTTTCAACAGTATAATCACCTACAATTTTTTTTATTTCAAGAATTAAAATGAAATTTTATGTTCAGTTTATACAGACGAACATGAAACATATGTTTTGAAAATTTCATGAAAAAATATTCAGTATTTTTTGCGATATCCTGCGCGTTATATCCAAAAACGTCCTTTGGAGAAAAATTACTTCAAAGTGTGTGTATCTATGTGTGTATATGATGGATAATTTTAACGATAGAAATGACTGTATCAGACTGTTTTGTTCTATTTCATGTTTAAATATGTTTGTATGATAGTTTTGTTCTTTTTTAAACTAATTTATAAAAATAAAAATCATTGTAAAATTGAAGCTTTTGAGGGGCACAAATTTTAGTACTAGGGTTAGAATTCTCAAAGAAAACTTATATAAGGCTTTCCTTTCTATTGACAGAAAAAATCGTTTAATAAGATGTGATAAAGAAACTTTTACTTACAGTTAGCAAAACCATTCTTCTTTCGATTCCATAGCTCTTGTTTTAAATACACGTCATTCAAAACGATTATTAAAGAAAAATTAGAAAATTAGTACAAGTTTTCAATCACGTTCGTCTTAGTATTAGATATTTTCGATTAAAATTTAAAGGAGAATTTTTTCTACAACTAGTGAAATCATTCAACGACACGTGACTAAAAAAAAAAAGTTTGATTTTTCTTATTGTTACAAAAATTACTTCATATTTCATCTTTACTGTTTCAAGTTTTCATTAAACATGTATATCATGCGATCAATGCACAAAACATCTTAATAGTTCCTAAAGTTAAAAATTCTTCGTTTTTAAGTAAAAATAATATAAGCTTTTAAAAAAATGTCAAATATATCGACTGAGATTAAAATTTATTTTTTTTTCTGACAGTTCCTTTTACATTTTAAGAACTTATTTCTCTCCAGAGATTAAAAATTCATGCAGAATATGTTATTTTGCAGAATATGTCATATGTCATTTGGAGTTTTGCTTACTACTTTTATGGAGTGAGACATAAATGTTTCCAATGGAAAAAGTAACGTGAAATCGAAAGTTTCTTTTTTTAATGCATAAAATAAATAAAGTAAAAAAAAATCTTTTCACATATGTATGCGTGATTTTAAATAACACAAATAAGCGTGCTTAAACAAAAAGGGAAAGACTGGAATAAATTTTCGAACTGGTGACAAAAATGACATCTTACACTGGTACTTTTTTATTGTTAAATATCGCATATATTGTTCATCACAACGACATCCATTTATCTATCGACGTCCAACACATCCAACTATGAATGAGGAAGGTTCCATACTAGATGATTTTACAAAAGGATTTTGACATAGTATACTCCTAAATCGTTAAAACACATTGTTTGATTAAAAAATGCATTTAATTAAAAATTAAGGCAAAAACGTATCAGTATATATTCTCATAGATTGTAGTTTCAAATCATCGTAGATGTCTAGCAATTATTATAATATTACGTTTACTGCAGATATGGGGCATTCTCACAGTCTTTTGACTCTTAAGTCCCTGAATATATTTTTTTTATTTTTTTTATTTTGGTACATATCCTTGTGTTTTTTTTTTTTTTTTTTTTTTTTTCATAAACTGGGGAGCATCCCATTGCATGACTTCATAACAATATCAACGATATAAATAAGTTTTGGAAGATGTTGGGGTTCAAAATATCCAGGAAACTCCTATACCGCCCCGTGTCCCTGATGCTGATTTTTACGTTTGGAGCAGTCTGTATAAAATTGTTTCAATAAAAGGAATTCGATGTAATTTTTTTTCCGAAACTGGGACTATTGTTTTATATATATATGTAGCAAAAAATTAACCTGCACACATTTTTTACGGTTGTTATTATTTTTTAACTCTATCCCTGTGTTTTAGATTCCGTTTTATTTATAGATTTACCTCTTCTAAAATTATACAGAAAACCACTTCGGATGCAGCCACATTACTTTTTTTTTAAGTTTTTTTTCATGCAGAAGTATGCTAGAGAAAGAATGTATGATGTACATGGCTTTGACAGGAAATTTACTTCAGAATTTAAGTCAGCATTTAAATATCAATTTCAAGCATCATGACTTTATTGGTAGTTTTATCGTCCCCAAGGTTTATTCCTGCACTTTTCGAGGTAAATTATTATTTATTATTATTATTTTATCCAACGCAAATAACTGTTTCTAAAAATCAATGAACATTGTGGCTATCACTTAGTCTTAACATGATTTGGCTAAAAAATAGGTGAGAATTTTCCTTACCGTCACAATCTTACCATTCCTTTTATCCCTTACCGTCTTTTATTTGCTATACCTTTCCCTTTTCTTTTACCTTGACGTCGCTTCTTTAAGTTGACCGGGAAATCAAAATTCAAACAAAAAATCGATTTTTACTTTTTCATATAATTAAATAGTTTACATTTTTATCTTTGCAACGCATGCTTACATATAAAAAAAATAACTGTTGGAATTATTCATTCTGTCTAAGAGTACTTCACAGCTTAATGGTCATTTAAATATTTAATTGACTTTTCTTAAAACTTAATTTTTTCCTGCTTATGTTCCTTTTTTTCAATGTCAAACTTAATAACTAAGATTTGTTTTAATACGTATATTATGTTATACTGTATACTTTAACGCATGGATTTAATTTTTTTTTTTTTTTGAGAATTATTTATTTTAGGCAGTGAAATATTACCAAAATTACTAATTTAAAAATACTTTCAATAAATAATTAATAATTAATTTTGAGTTTCACATAGAAAGAAAATGGTCTGTTAAAACTACTCTAAAAAATCTAGGCCTCTATCTTTCACCATTTCTCAGGAAAAGGTACATAAAGTTGATGAGTTTAAGATGGCGGAGATAGTGCTTTCTCGGTCCCCTCAACAGCCTTTTTAGACAATGTTATGCCACAATTTTGTACTAAAAATGATACATTGTTATTATTTCTTCTTTGAATGTCCTGTGGGTACTATGCAAATTTATTATAAGTAAAAATTTAGAAGAAAATAAAAAGTTTTAGTGATAAAATTGTATGAAAATAACTCGAAAGTTTAATTTAAACCTGTGTTAAACAAAAAAAAAAAAAAAAAAAAAAAAAAAAATTCTCTGATTAACATTTTTTCTTTATTTTGAATCATTAAGGAATTTGTCTATCAGATTAAATTGTTATTTTAGCAAGTTTAATATAACCATATTCTTACTTCTGAAAGTCGAAAGGTTAAGAGAATGCCCCGTATATATAATTTTTATTTTAGCTAACTTATTGCTTTTCGCTATGATTCTAAAAAACATATAGATGATAATATGATGGTGCTTGTATTTTTTACCCGACTGCCAAGAAGGGTTATGTGTTTCACGCGTATCTGGGTATGTAGATTTCTTTATACCCTCGGAACATCCCAACGCCTGAATAGATTTTAATGAATGAGGTCTCTATCGATTCGTCTTAATCGTCCAATGGTTATAGGCTGGGTTTTGTTCTCATAAATTGAAAATGGCGGTCGTAACATACAAAATGGAAGTAGAGACGAAAAAAAAAATACCCACTTTATTGAGTGTCATATCATTGGATAGGTCTTTCAAAATGAAGACGATGATTTTTTTTTTTTTTTTTTTTTTTTTTTTTTTTTTTTTTAATATATATATATATATATATATAATATTTAAAACGAGCATCACAGATCACGCTTTTCATCGAATTTTAGTAATACTCTTAAAATGTTGAGAAAGAAAAAATCTTAATTATGTTAAACATTTGCAAATATCCTAACAAATCTATGCTAAAATACTTGAGTAACTTAACCTGGAAGCTGTTTCTTGTTGTTTAAGTTAACTGACCAGCTTCAAAAATCATGTTGTATTTAACTATATTTCATACAGTTACTTTGAGGACAGATTACAAAAGTTAGTATAAAGTTTTATTAACTTTTAATAGTAGCCGTTACATAAAAAAAATATGTTAGGCCTAAGTAAAATGATTATAACCTATACCATAACGCAACCATTTAAAAAATATATAAGAATTTTTAAATTCTATATTTTGTAATGATTGTTTTAGATTAATTATTATATTACTTGCAAATATCTCAAAATATATTTCGTACGGGAAAAAAAAAATATATATATAATAAATTGAAGAAAGAGCTACTAATAATGGAATCGCAAATATCTATTTTTATCAGTTTGTGTTCTGTTATTTAGATACTGTACAAACTATTTTCAGACTATAAAAGATATAAGGGATAGAAATAACTTCATAAGAATATTTTAATGTATTTTATATTTATAAATTATTTTTCATTAGAGTTTTTAAGTTAAATTATAAATTAATAATAAATAGAAAATAGCTTCAGAAAAATATTCTAATAACCATTATACTTATATATTATATTAGATTTCTTATCACACATTTAAAACTACATTTTAAAACAGTAATATTTACAATTTTAAAAATTATGTATTAAAATTTACATACATTTAATTTTTTCTTTTAGCCAAAACAACACATGAAAATGGAGTATTTCTTATCTTAATTAAAACCTCGTGTTTTAGATTTAATTATTTCTGGTTTTAGCCCATAGCTATTTTTTTAGGATTAATACAAAACCGACCGAATATTAACAAATGTTAAAACTACATGCTTTTAACATACAAGTACTCAAAAAAAAATAAAGAAATATTTTGAAAAGAAAAGAAAATTTATATCCTCTCTTCCAGTTACATTTATTATGTAAAAAATTATTTGAACGAGACCTTAAATGTTCGTGCAACATAGCATTTGTCAAACTGAATTGAATTTTCATTGTTCATTTTCAAAATCTCGTTTTAATTTTTTTAGGTACTCTTAATACTTTGAAAATTGAAAATAAACGCGAGATTGAAAGACTTTTTATTTTAATATTGTGTGTAATTTTAAAATAAAAAAGTATTTTTGAAAAATCATAGAATTTCTTTAATTGTGACATTAATTGAGATGCTAGTGAATACAACAAAGATAATGCAACTAAATTAAAAATTTAAAAATAGTGACGCAGCAAAAATCTTAATAATTCCGTTGGTATTGCATTCAAAAGTATCAAAATTTTAGAAATGTTACTTTTAGTGCAAAAGTTTACTTCGTAATTTTAGCTATGCAACACTTATTTTTTAAGATTAAAAATTTATATAAATGTTTTAAATAAATGAATTTTGGAGAATAAAATGTTTTACAACATTTACCATAATTTGTAAAATTAAAAATGCAAATTGAATAATAAATGATTCGACGTGATGCATTATATGATTTTTTGAAAAAGTGTTTTTTTTTTTTTTTTTTTTTTTTTTTTTTTTCAAAAATTTAAAATAATGTATTTTTCTCCTCAGAATAATCAGTGTCGCTATAGTGGTAGATATATTTTTTAAAACAAATGCACAATGTATTTATACGAGGATGTTGAAAATGAAGAATAACTTTTAAATAACTAAGAAATTACTCGCTAAAAGCATTTAATGATGAAAATTAAGTCATATTTAAAAGCATATATTTAATGCGTCATATTTATGTCATATTAGAGATTTTCTTATAGCATCTAAAAGAAAACTCATTCAAACTTATTCAAATTATTACAAAAGTCCGGAAAGAATATCCATAGTCTTGTGTCCTGATTAAAAAAAAAAAAAAGACAAAACATGTGCATTTTTTAAAAATTGGCCTGTGTAAAAACAGGACTGTGTATGTGTAAACTATGAAAATCTTAGCAAATGTTTATTATTATCTCCATGTGCTTTGAAATAAGTGTGTTTGTGAAAAAAATTGTATTTTGAAATTTTTCAACAAATCTAACTTAATATTATTTTTTAGGTATATTATAGATTTTATTTATACTCGTTTATTAATTGTTTCTCGTAATTAATTGTTTTAAAGCACTTTAAAAATATAAAGTTTTCATCCCTTTTTTCCTGGCGGAACTTGCCATTAAAGGTAATTTGTGAAATAAAACATCATCTAACCAACTATGTAATTTTTTTCTAGTTAGTAAATGCAATATCTTGTTGCAATGTATTTTATTCTACTGTTACTGGAAACTTTTAAAATTTTTATTTCGTCTTACTATATTAAATTCCCTTATACTACAAAGAAAGAAATTTATATTGAGTTTAACATATTTATTGGTTTTTAGATATTTAATTGCATTTCAACAGTATTAGAATAAAATTACAAAAACAAAAACAGTCAATCTTTTATTAACACATTTGGAACGATACATTCCAGACAAGTTTCAAACATAGTATTTGAAACTGCTTTTCTGCCTGAAACATATATTCGCCGAAAACCTAATGTATTGTAATGTAACGAAAAACATGTGTCTATATTTATGTACTATTTTATATGTACAATAATAATTTCGTATAATTTTTTCATCCACATTAAACTGTGTTGCAATCAAATGCGTATTTGTGTGATAAATCATATACTTAGTACAGGTCATTTCCCTCGTAACTGGCGTACACTTGATTGACAAATTTTGTTTTCAAAATTGAGCAGAAAATTTACTAATAAACTTAGAACACATTTTTACAATTTAAAATGTTTCTTACTAAGGACTTAATACCCAAATACTCCAGGTTATTTTAATCTCTCTTTTAGTTACAAAAAATGCAATTCAAAGTTCTGTAACAGATGTAACATAGAATAGACAAAAAAAAAAAAAAAAAAAAAAAAAAAAAAAAAAAAAAAAAAAAAAAAAAATCTGCCTTCATTGAAGTGAAAGTTCACAGAAAAAATTATCAAAACTACATTACATTAAAACACAACATTAAACATTACAAAATTATCAAAACATTAAACAAAGTGATTTAATGTTCTGAACAAAACTAAGTAATGACAAATTATAACAGTAACTTGTTTAATTAATGTCTGAACAGGAAAAAATGACATTTATACATGTATCTGACATAACTTTTATTGTATAACTGAGTTAATATTATGAATTTACAAAGACAATAATGGTACTTAACTTAGTTGACAAACAGTAATTTACAAAGCCTTTTTATTAGTATTTTGTTATAAAACATAAATTTATAATACTTTCCAATCATACCCTTAAATTAAACATATTATAAATTTTATTTCTCCCACAAAATGAGAATTTTCTGTGGAATTGCCCTATATAGAAAATTCAATTTAACTTGTAATATTGATAATTATTAAAGTGAAACACGTATTTATTTAGTATATGATATCCTCGTTTTGTCTTGCTAAATTAATTCTAATGTTTCAAAATTAAAAAATCCCTGCCGGCCCAGCCTACAGGCAGAGGTAGATTTCGAAGTCAAATATACTAATTTCACAAACAAAAACTAAATCATGATTAGAGATAAATCCACTTTAACAATTTTATCTGACCGCTTTTGACGAGTTTTTATTTCATTTTTATATAATAGCTGGTTTTATAAGAATCATGTTAGGGCGGTATTAAAAAAAAATACTTTTCCATGCTCAACAACTCGACATTTTCTGGCATAATTCCAGATTCATTTTTAATATAAAAAAAAATATGAAACTTGCTGACGTGATTTTTGAAGAGATTTATAAGCGACCTGTGTTTTTATTTTTTGTTCAATTAATTAAAACTTGATATATAAACAATTATTTTCTCAGAAGAAGAATATTTTTCGTTTCTAACACAATCGCTTCGGGAAATTCCGTTCAAAATGTCCACTTTGACATCATTTTTTGAAATATATTCTGCCTCTATCCAAAAATCGATCATTACAGTACATTATATAGTTTCTGAATAAGCGAATCTACCAATTAAATGCGTTTGAAAGCAAAAATGAATTTAAAAATGAGTCAGAAAATAAGCAGTTTGGATTTGAGTGACAATGATTTTTCCAACACAATCCACTTCGGTAGATTCGGTTCAAAGTGCCCTTTTTAACAGCATTTAAAAAATATATATATTCTGCCTCTATCAAACAATCGACCATTACGGTAGTTTATATAGTTTCTGAGTAAGAAAACGTACCAATTGGAAGCCTTTGAGAGCAAAAATGAATTGTAAAATGAGTTAGAAAATAAGCAGTTTGGATTTGAATACACCCTTACTAAGATGATTTTTTTTCGTCAACCGCTATGTATTTTTAATTTGTTTTGCTGTAAGAATTGGTCCTATCCAAAACTTGTCTATATAGATGTTGTAGACAAAATTAAGAAGGTATATGATAAATTCATGGGAATTTTATATCTTTTGAATTGACGGAGTTAGGGATTTTTTTCTTCTTCAAACCCCCTTTTTGTTTTAGTTTTTAATTTTTTTTTGCGGTACGAATTGTTCCTATCAAAAACTTGTGAATATAAAAGTTGTAGATAATGTTAAGGAGATTTATAATAAAATTAATTGGATTTGATATCTTGAGAATTAACGAAGTTATGATTTTGTTTCTCCCCCAAACCCTATTTTTGCGACCCTTGAGCCCATTTTTAACTTTATCAAAAATCTGTGATACATAAATTTTTGACCCTATTTTTAGAAGTAATAAAAACTTTAAACTGATTTGATATGTACAAAAATTAAGAAGTTATGGGGGGTTTTCTGTTTTCACAAAACCCCTCCCTATTTCCATCCCCTTGGTCCGATTTTGCCCATTAACGAACTTGACCGAGATTTTATGGCCATTGATTTTATGTATCAGTTTGGAAGAGATTGGTGCAGAATTACGAAAGTTATCGTGTCCAGAAGAAAGTGATATATATATATATAGATAGATAGATAGATAGATAGATAGATAGATATAAAGTTTTTTACTGAGGGTGGTTTTGGGTTCTAGGGGTCATGATCGGTGTAGATCTGCAAACATTTTTCAGAAATTCCAACATAGGAACGATCCCAATAGGTAGTATTTCATACGAAATCTACCTAAAAACAGGCATTGTCAGCTTTTCCTTTGTTGTACATAGCATGACATTAATAAATGATTAGAGTTAATAATTAATTAAAAAAAATAATTTGATGTTTAATATTTTTTTTAATTACCTTATTGCAATATTTTTTCTAAAGTATAAAATATATGTGACATTAATAGATTTTTCGCACATTTATATTGCATACAAATGAAAGAAGAATTAAGGAACTACAGAAAACAAATTCAATCTAACAAGAAACGTGTGGTATACATTTATTTCAAAAGCTACAGTCTTCGGTAAGATAAATGATCTATAATAGGTTTTAAAAAGTCATACATAATGCATTAAACCAATAAAGTCGCATGTGCCATAATTTATGTATTTGGAATGAATAGTGGAAATCTTAAGCATCATGTATTTTTACAAATTGAATAAGTTCAATTTTTGAATCCTTTATTTATCATTCTTAATTTTTTCTTACTTTAATAACCTAATTGCTTCCTTTCCTTCACAATACATTTAAAATGAATAAAACGACACAAGGCACTTGGAACTTTTCCAGCAAGAAATCATTGATCTCGTTTTCAAAGTTTTGAAATATTTTTTTTCGGGCATTAACCTTTTCCGGCCTCCCTTTAAATGTATCATTGTTTCTTTTTTAAATATTGCGGATATTATTAGAGTGATATAAAACGTTTTATAAATACTGTATTTTTTTTCATGCACGTATTTTTACACAAAATGAAAAAAAGTAATGACTTAATGAAAAAATCATTTTGTATATTCGTGTTCGAAATATGGAATATTTAAATCCAAAAATTTTAAAAACTGTCTTAATATTAGTATAACCTTACGAATTTTTGTAAGTTTCGTTACATTTAAATAAACATTATTAAATATAAAAAAATAATATATTATAATTTCATAAAAATAACAGAGAATATATCTTTTTAGAGGATAATAATGAAGACAAAATGCTAAGCTATGCAGTTTCTTTTATTCAATAAAAGATAGAATAAATATAGTCGTGAAAACTGTTTCTGTTAGAATGCTTCAATATAATTTATGATGAACTTAATTTTTATTTTAGTTTTTTTATGTGAAAAAAAAAATTAAAAATTGATAAAAAAAAATTATTGTAAAGCAATTTTATTCCATTAATTTTTGTCATGAAAGTGTTTATATGTAGAGTTTAAACGATGTTTGTTTTCCCTTATAACAGAAAAAGTTCAACAACATATGGTAAAGAAATTTTTTAATGAGAAAAAAAAATAGCGTCAATATTTTTTGTTTCAGTTACATATATATTTTTTACGATCAATAAGGAACTGACTGAATCGTAGTAAAATTTAAAATCGCATTATTTTACAGTATAAATTATCCAAACTTTAAAGATATTCTAATTAATTACCAGAAATAGCTTTTACTTTCTTTCTGATAGTATGTTTTAAATTTTTCAGAACTGATTACCATCTATAAATGAAAAATCACATACATGTGAAAACGTGTTTTTAATTTCATTTTTTAATCTTTATTTTTATCCATGGAGTCAGACTTAAATTGTCGGAGAGGAATACACTGTAAAAAATTTTATTACTAAAAAGCTCAGACATAAACAAAGTGATATTAAAGTATATAACATACATTCTATAATTACTACATGCAGATATATACAGAAGTATAAGTTAAGACAACGTAAAACGTACTTAAATTAGCTGGTCAAGCCCCTTGACTACATACATAAATTAATTCTACATATGAAAAGTTACAGAAATTTGTATGATTACTGAAATTTTAAATGTACACTGCACAAAAGAAGATGTAAATCTAAAAAACCAGTTTTTGTATTGCTACAGATATCTGCAGCTTTACAAAATAATCTACTAAAATTACAGTAATCTTACTAAAATTTTATCTGTAAAGCGGGTTGCCGTTACATAAAATATTCTAGGCATCCCAGTTTCATAAAAAAATCTTAGTAACTTTACAGATTTTTTTTATTTACGCTGCAAAAAGTGTATCTGTTACATGAATATTTGTTATTGTCGTTACATAAAAAGTTCTAGGAATCCCAGTTTCCTAGAAAAAATTTAGTACATTTAAAGATTGTTTTTTACCGTGTACACACGAAATGAAAATCTTTCCTTTATTAGTACCTAGAGCTTTAAAACAAAATTTTCATTTAAAAAAAAAGTCCTAACATTTATATAAGTGTAATTGTGATTGATTCTATATAAAATAAATGTGATAAATTATGTATTTTTTGAGACAGCCACTATCTTAGTGATTTCACAGTTATTAGATTCTTATTATTCTTACGGGTATTACACATTTTTATTATATTTCCAATTATTTACACTCTGTAATTAGATTTCATTGTCATTATAAATATAAATATATCTAAAATGCTATTATAAGGTTTAAAAAGAAACATTCTAATAAGTTCTAAGAGAGATTTAAATCTTAAATCTAATTCTGTTTTGAAAAATACTGATACAATTTGCAGCAAAGTGTTATTCGACCATTTTTGAGTTACATAACCACAATTTTATTTGATTCTGATTTGATTTGATTTGTAATTTTATTTGTTTATGCTAATAACATGGACAAAAATATTGTCTTTATTACTTCCTAATATGGTCAAGTAACCGCTATTATAAAAAACGGTCCTTACTGCTTGCTACAGATTTTAACAGTTTACTATATATTTTGCGTAAAGTATTTTATAATAACTGGTATTAATCTAATATAGGTACTTTTTATAAAGATTAATTTCAGGAAATCCATTAAAAACATTAAAACCAGTCAGTTAGTTGACGCTATTTATTTACTTAGCACTTATTTCTAAAGCGAGAATTTGGAGATACATGTTTAAATAATTTCAAAATGTCATATATTAAAAATTCAGTTAAACAAACACAATTCCATGCGTAATATTTTATTAGTTCGGAAAAATTATGCAATATATATCTTTTGAAATAGAACGAAAGTAATTTCGAAATAATTTGTGGGGTATTTCTTATTTTTCTAACTTAATGACATTGCTGAACCTCTTTTGCATTTCTGTTTAAGGTTAACAATAAGCTTCACAGTACTTTTAATTTCATAATTTTTCACCTTTATTTCAAGTATGACTGTATCCTTCGTACTTCTTTTACTTACCTTTTAGAAATGATTATTTTGTGTCAAATTAATATATTCAAAGATTTATGTTAATAGAAAAAAAAATTGTTTATGACTCTGGAAATTTCCATAATTTAAAAAAAAAAAATAGTAAAATTAATACAATTGTTAAAAATAACTTTACAACCACAAGAACCGATTTCATTAATGGAAATAAATGAGACATAAAACATATACTTAATGTTTTGTGACGACATAAAAAAAATAATTTTAAGAAAAGAATATATATTTAAACTCTGTATGTATTAAATATTTTAATTCTAAAAATATCACATTCAGGAATAAATTCTAAACACAACAAATGAAATTTACGTCATATATCTGACAAAATGTTTTGTCAACTTTGATATCTAATTATTTTATATTAATGAACACTCAGAAGAGAAATTAAAATGTTCTTTTGTCTCTTTGAAATTGCGCGCTGCAATTGAGGACCTGATGTTATGTAATAACAATGAGAATTCCAGAATTTTGTTGCAATTTATTTATTTACTTAATTCTAATAACCGTCGCTGCGAGCGGCCCCACTTCGTCCGTGGCTCTTCATTCTTCTACTCTAGTCTGACTCTTTTGCGGAAGCAAGATTCATAGGTCCCCAGCCATGTCCCGAGTTAAAAGACATTCTAGCGAAAGCAACGTTGGAAAAAAAAAATCAAAAATTGAACCCGGACAATTTTAAAAGGGAAATTACTCAAATTGATAAAGCTACCGAAAGCCTCCTGGTACTTCGAGCCTATCTCTAACTAGCATATGTTTGAATGTTAATAGGTGATAAAAAACTGTCCTAGAAAATGATATTAGCATTTAATTATTAAATATTAGAAATTATTTTCACCAATTAAGCTATTAAATATAAAAATTTTAAAAATTAAAGGCTACTATCTTTGTACAGGGTGCATCTCGGAAAGGGTCAATTTGTTATGGGGTGATAGAATGCAGCTATACGAGAAAATTTCGTCGCACTAAAAAAAAATAAAAATAAAAAAAAATAAAAAAATTCTACAGTTGTAAAGTTACATGCTTACTAAACTTTCATCTGTAACTGTGCGAAAAAAGCTGATTATCTACAAAACTAATTTTTGTAAAGCTACAGAAATCTGTAACTTTATAAATGAATGTGCTAAAATTGCAGTAATCCGAGAAAATTTCGTCACACACTGTAAAAAAAAAAATAAATAAATAAATAAATAAAAAAATAAATTAAAAAAAATAAAATAAATACATAAATAAAAAAAAATCTGTATTTCTACAGTTGTAAAGTTACATGCTTACTAAACTTTCATCTGTAACTGTACGAAAAAAGCTGCTAATCTACAAAACTAATTTTTGTAACGCTACAGATATCTGTAACTTTATAAATGAATGTGCTAAAATTGCAGTAATCTTACTACAAATTTATCTGTAACCCTGGTTGCAGTTACATGAAAAATTCTAGGCATCCCAGTTTCCCCAAAAATGTTTAGTAACCTTACAGTTTTTTTGATTTTCGGGACAAAAGTGTGTCTGTTACATGATTTTTTATTGTTGCCGTTACATAAAAAGTTCTAGGAATCACAGTTTCCTAGAAAAACTTTAGTAACTTTACAGATTTTTTTTTTTTTTTTTTTTTTTTTTTTTACAGTGTAGAATGTATCCAAACGCGCAAGCAGTGAGAAGTTTAAAGGTAGTTTCACTAACGCAATTAAAGAATTAACACAAGAATGAGAAGAGATACTCCAGAAAACATTTTATTAATAGGAATGTAATTTATGTACATGCTCAAAGAAGTTGCTCAAAAGATCTTCCGACAGATGTAATGCACGCTTCACACCAGAAGGATAGGGACTGATACACATTTGCGATGACACCAGTTATTTCCCGAATAACGCCGGAAACATCGGGAATCCTGTCGGATATACCCATACCAGTTCCAATAGGCCAACGTAGATTAGGCTTTTCATATGACCCCACAGGAAAACAATCCAAACAGGAGAGATCCGGCGATCTTTTTGGCCAAGCTATGGGATCAGTTCGACCAATCCATCGCCATGTGTCAATGGAAAACTACCTTTTAACTTCCCAACGCTTGCGTTCCGACATTACATTCTATGACGAAATCTTCTTGTATAGCTGCGTTCTATCACACCGTAAAGTTTTTCCCACTTTTTCAGATACACCCTGTGTCTTCAGTATAAAAGTAATATTTTAGTATATTAATTTTACCATGTGAAATAAAATCGCGTAACGCTTTCATCCGTAAAATAAAACAATTGTTCATAACATGTTCTTCCACTAAACTCTTTAATTGTAATGCAATTTGTTAAAAAAATAAATGGTTCTAATTATCCACCCAATAAAAAATTTATTTGTTGAGATGTAAATGGATCATGGAAAACATTAAATAGACTGTAATGAATGATTTCTGAAGAGTAGGTTGAAATGAAACTAATTTGAAGATTAATATAATATGATAAATCTAATACTATGATACATGTTATAAATTTAAAAACGCTTGCAATTAAAGATAACATAAAACAATATCATTGTGACGTCCTATTTATGAAATCGTTCACCTCTCTTTCAAAACATTATTTTTAACATTTTTTTTTTCTTCTCTTTAATGCTATAGTTGATTTTTTTTTTTTTTTTTAAGGTTCCGAATTTTTGACTAGTGATAACAAATTACACAACATATGCGACATTTTAAAGAAAAAAATAACAAAAATAAAAATGAAAAAATGCAATTTAACAAATTACAACGACCATTTGAAAATGATTTTTTCAAAAACTAAAATTTAAGACATAAAAAATAGCACGGAGTTGATCATACATTACGTACGTCATGAATTAAACATAAATGGTGTTATTACACGAGGGGTCAATGTCGCTTCAAATTCCAGGCGTCTCCATGTTATCGTATGGCTGCAGGGGAGTCGCTTGGGGAGCGAGCAACTTTTTTCTGTCGGAGCGTCTTTGACGCCCGAAACGAAGCGAGTCGCCAGTAACAGCCAATCAAATGCTTGGAAATATGATAATAGAAAAGCCTTTTACGGAACAGCCAATGAAATTCTTGGAAAAGACGGGTCGCTAGACGCCTGGGATTTCAAACGTCTTTGACTCCTCGTGTAATAACACCATAATAGTGTTATTACACGTAAAAATTGCAAGCGACAGAAATCGCCTGCGACTCGTACAAATTATGGTGTTATTACACGAGGGGTCAAAGTCGCTTGAAATTCCAGGCGTCTCCGTGCTATTCCTATGGCTCCAGGGGAGTCGCTTCGAAAGCCGGCAACTTTTTTCTGTCGGAGCGTCTTTGACGCCTGGCACAAAGCGAGTCGTCAGAAACAGCCAATCAAATGCTTGGAAATCGGACGATGGAAAAGCCTTTTCCCGAACAGCCAATGAAATGTTTGAAAACCGAAAAAAGTAGCTTTGAAAAGCGGAAAATCAGAGGAGTCGCAGGCGATTTTTGTCGCTTGGAATTTTTACGTGTAATAACACTATTATCCACCTAAAATTACGTATTATTCAAGTATTTCATTGGCTGTTCGTGAAAAGGCTTTTCCATCGTCAGATTCCAAGAAATCTGACGGCCAATTTTAAATGAAATTTATTTCTTAAACTTTTAAACATCCCACAATATTACTTTTTATATCGTCGTATAGTGAAAAAAAATGTACTTTTAAATGTAATTTGTTTGAAAGCTGTATCTCAATTTGTTTCTGAGTTATTAATTTTTTATAGTTTTTATTACTTTTTGTCATAGTGGCAACACTCTGTTGTCCATCTCTGTTGAAAGTAAAGGGAAATACAGATTACTGTATAGACCAATCAGAAAACGAATAAAATGATGATTAAACCAATAAAAACCTTCAGATATGCTTTTGATTTCCTACTCTGACGAGGACAATAACCATTTTTCCAAATGGTTAATAAATTTATTTTTTGAATTTTGCAAATATAATTAAGAAAAACATTTTTGGAAATAGTATTATATAATGCGTATAATTATGTAATATAAAAATTCAAATAGTTGAGGCAAGACGCCATGTATATTAGATTAATGCTTATGTGTTACTATAATTTTACTGCGTAATTACTTCATAAATGCTCTGTTTGATAAAAATTAAAACATTTTTTATTACATTTTAAAATATCACAAATTTAACTTTTTTTGGAAGAATTAAAGAAAAGTGCTTGTAACATTTTGCAAAGTGGCTATAAATGGAAATTTATATTTCAAGGTTTTTTTTTCGAAAATATGTATTCAATAATACATTTTTGCATTATTTATAGATAAATTTATTTCGAAATATAAGAGAATATTTACTGCATATTGAATAATAAATGAACAATTATGCAAATTTTGAAAAGCTGAAAAAAAAAAACAATTTTGAATATTACAATTATTTTTAACTAATATTAAAACAATATTTTTCTACGTACAATAACAAATAAAATAAAACGAAAGAAATATTTTTCTTTCGCAATATTTAAAAAAAAATCGTGTTTAAAAAATATGGCTTTAAATTTGTTTCTTTAAGTTAAAATAATAAAATTTATCAGAAATTTAAAACAAAACTATATCGTAATGCAAAATTGTCATTTTTGCCTTGAGTTTAGAATATTGAGGTTACAGTTTAAAGAAGATTTTTTCTTCAATAGCAAAAGTTTTTTAGTAACATTTGAAAAAAAACAAAAATTATAATATTATACTTTAGTTTTTTTTATTATTACTAGGGGGCTCGGCCCCCTACGAGCTACGCTCGCCAACCCCCGTCCAGACACCGCAGACTCTAAATGCACGTTAATTTGATCGGCTTTAAAAAGACTTCGAAAGATTGAGTTATATTTTAAAAAACAGTGGTTTACCTCCCTATAAACGAAATTCTATTCATTTCCCTTTGATTGGAAAATTTTAACGCCAAATCCGCTGCGGTACTACTTGATTATCCCGTCGACCAATTTCGCCAAATTATATAAATCGCCAAACCACTCGCCAAATTATACAAATTGACATAATTTTTATTTTAAATAACGAAAGAACAAATAAATTAGTACAACATTAATAAAAATACAAATAAAACGTCGAAATAAAAATAACTTGATGACGTAGACACGTGTAACAAAATTTCAAAATAAGCTAATATAAAAGGAATTAATTAAACAGAGTCTTTGTCTCCTGGTATTTTTTAACAAAGCGAAGAGAAAGTTCTTTTAAATGAGACATATTAAATTAATCGTTTTTAATCTGACATAATTTTGACCAAACTATTCTTTCTCTTTTTAATATTCACGTGAAAATGCTTGTGTTAGAAATGAAATATTATTTGCGCTTTCCTAACAAAAATAGTTGAAAAGTATCCTCCCAAAATATCAAATAAATGTCTAGTGCAATTTCTAAATTTAAACCGTTTTGCAATATTATTTTGTGTTCATTTTATGTAATAACTGTAATGTGACGTAAATATGACGTAATTTCTCCTATTTAAGACTTCTAACGCATGTTAATAAATTTATTATTTTACAAATCCATTTCTCTCTTAAAATTCACGTGTAATTATATTTTTTATGACGTAATTTTTAATAAGTTCCTGCTTTTTGTACATAATTATTTAATTCTAATTCCAAATGTTTTTTTTTCTGTTTATAATAGTCACGTGTAAATAAATTTTTAATTTATTACACCTATAAATATTTTTTTTTGAAGCAAACATTACTGTTTCCGCTTTTTATATAGTTGGCAACAGTTTAAATTAATATCACTTTCTAAAATCTGTAAAAAATATCTCTAGAAATGCTGAAAATTTGAATTTAAAATAGAAATAAAACCTCAAAAAATTAGCCAAATTAAAAAAAGGAATACAATCTGCACTCCGGCAAATTCTAACGCATAAAATGATGTAAAAATGATTACACTGTCATGTATAGTTTTTGCTGCTATAAAACTTTTTTAGTGGAACGATTTTGTCCAACTTTAGCATTAAATATCTCTTAAAATAATTCTTCGATTTGAAAACTGTCTGCATCAGCGTGTTTATCAAACATTTCTGTATAAAACCACCGATTTTCATATTTTTGTATGCATTATTTTTCTTAATATTAACGAAGAAAGACCTCCGGTCACAAAAAATTCAAAACCGGCGGCGGCGGCGGCGGCGGCGGCGGTGGCGGTGACAGCGGTAGTTACTTTTTTTTAGAATAGAGAGATTATAACTACATTTCCATTATTTGCAGTTTTAAATAGTTGTCTATTTCTTACGATCATTACAGAAACGTCTAAATAATTACGAAAATTAAAATTACTGTCTTTTAAAATAAAAATAACAGAAACATTAAATAAATATTGCATATGTCGAAAATAATTAAAATTTATATTCTTTCTTCCTTTTGTCAGTTCCTTTATTATTTAAAATTTCATTTCCTCCCAAAGATTAAATATTCATACAGCACATGTCATCTTTAGTTGTTTTTTCAATGTTCTTTTTTTTATCAAGTTTAATTTATGGAGGAAGACGCAAATCTCCAAGAAGAGAGAAAACGCGAATAGGAAAGTCTTTCTTTATTATTGCATATAGTGTTAAACGCAAAAAAAAAAAAAAAAAAAAAAAAAAAAAAATCTTTTTTATAAAAAAAGCACATAATCAATGTATTGTAATTTTGATTCATCAGAGAGTATATATATATAAAAAAAAAAAAAAAAAAAAAAAAAAAAAAAAAACTGGAAATAGATTTTGCATTAGTGAGACAGTGGATAACTGGCATAGGCATTTTACAGCAGTAATTTCTGAATTACTAAAAAAATTGAAAAAGTGTTTTAGTAATTTATATTCTCAAATTTTTTCCACAGTAATTTGTTTCGTCATTCTTTGTGACACAAATATATTTAGTGATATTTTATTATTTAAAAAGACACTGAAGTAATAGCTTTAATTTATTTTTAAGCTTTAAAGAAATGAGATAGCATTTATCTTCTAAAGCACATGTCATTTATGAAATAAATGAAACATATTGAGATACACGAATTACAAATGTGTATTAAAAGCTTGTAAAGTTCCTAATAATAATCGTCGCATTTTAAAATAATTTAAATTGTTCGCATTTCTGATTTCTAAATCTAAATGAAAGTTATATAAATCATACTTTTGTTAACAAAGTAACCTACTATTATTTTACATACAGTTTTAAAAGTGTTTAGCGTACATTGTGATAAATATTTGTTGAAACGATTAATGCATTTGCAAAGTAACAAATATCTGAAGTTATGTAAAATAAAATAAGTATTTTTTAATTACGCGGCGATAGCCATTCTTTTGTTAAACAAACGACATCAAATTTGGACAAGGCCCAAAATTTGAGTCATATATTTCACTCAGTTTACGTTTATACATACTCATTGCATTTTGAGAAAGTAACCAATTCTTGTATTTGATAAAATTAAGTGAAAAATTATCTTTTTAAAGTTACAAATGCTTTAAAAAATGTCAAAAAGAAATAAAATTATATTTTATCTTCAAAAGTTCCTTATTATTTATAGAATAAATTAAACATATTGAGATGCAAGAATTACACAACTTTAATAAACTCTTTAAAAGTTCTTAATAATAATCCTCACATTTCAATATAATTTAAATCCCCCAAATTTATGATTTGTAAATCTAACGGAAAGTAATCTAAATCATGCTCTTTTTAACGTAGTAGCTTACCCTTATTTCACACTCTGTTTTAAAAGGATGTAGTGTACATTATTATTAATGCATTTGTAATGAAACAACTGTCTGGGGCAATGTAAAAAATACTTATTTTTTTAATTACGTGGGCATACCCATTCCTTCGTTAAACGAATAGAGATAACAAATTTGGAAAAGACCAAAATCTGAGTAATATATATCACAATGTTTACGATTATAAACACTCATTGCATTTTGAGAAAGTGACCAAATAGTGGAGTTGATAAAATATAGACAAAAATTATCCTTTTGGAGTTACGAAAGCTTTAATAATATCAAGTTATACAATTTAGTAATTATACTTATTCCAAACTGAATTTTACACAGAAACATTTTATTACAAAAGAGATTCGATTTTCCATTGACTTAAGATGATGGAAAATTTTCATAACAGTATAGAATGCGTTCAGTTTATTATAGTGCTGTTTTTAGAAATTTCTATCTGCATAACTATAATTATGGAATAACTATAGTTCTGAAAATTATATTGATAAGAAACATTATGATCACTATGCCAGGGGAAAGGCTGATACGAGATAGATTTCATAATCTCAGCTAAACGAACCTGCTCCGTAAAAGAAAACAGACGGTGTAGTTAACGCGATAAAACTTGTTATTCTTATCTTGAATTGACACTGTAAACATGAATATTTAGTTAATTACTTAGCAAATCCTTCTAAAAGTCCCAACCAACATATCGTTTTCATTCACCAATCATCTGCTGTTTTATATCCTATATACTTATTATTTTACATTGTATTGATTGTTCTTTTACACTTCCAATTAATTCATGCGTGTTATAGTAGGTAGATGTTACAATTTGTTTAATTTTAAATATAAAATGTATTTTTCCAATAAATTTATAAAAACATACTATCAACAAATTAATGTATATATTCTATAAAAATATTCTCGATACAAATAACAATTTAAATCACAAATTGACATAGAACCAGTCATGCCTGGGAATAATTGGGAATAATAATTCCTCTGTAGTGCCATTTCAAAAGTCTCTGAGATATGAGGGGCTTACAATACTAGTAGATCAAGTCCCTTTTGAAACTAGTATGTTGTGGCTATCCCAAAACTTTCTTCTATCAAAATCACGTCTATTAAATCATTTAAACATTACAAGAAATTACATCAATATAGCACCAATTCATATCAAATTATATTTGATTTTGAAGTTTCATGGGAATTCGTGCATTAGTTCTTGAGATAGAACTATAGCGGAAATTCTGAAAAATGTAGCATAGCAGCGCCACCTGTTCAGAGATTTACACCAAAACATAAACAGTACTAACTGATATCAAGGTATACATGAATCTGAAATTTGATGAAAATCCGTGCATTAGTTCTTGAGATGGGCTATTGCGGAAATCACAAAAAATGCAACATAGCAACGCCACCTGTTGAGTGATTATCATCAAAATGAATAAAAGTCAATTCATTTCAAGGACTAACTGAATTTCAAGTTTGATGAAAATCCGTACATTAGTTCTAGTGATTGAGCGATTGTGGAAATCTTTAAAAAATGCTGCAGAGCAGCGCCACCTGTAGAGCGATTTACACCAAAAACGAAACAGCATTAATTGATATCGAGGTATACCTGAATCTGAAGTTTGTTGAAAATCTAAGCTTTAGTTCTTGCGATAGAGCTATTGCGAAAATAACAAAAATGCAGCATAGCAGCGCCACCTGTTGAGCAATTTACATATAAGTTTACAAAAAGTCATGTCAAGGACTAACTGAATCTGAAGTTTGATGAAAATCCGTGCATTAGTTCTGGAGATTGAGCTATTGTGGAAATCGTGAAAAAAATCTGTATAGCAGCGCCACGTGATGAGCAATTTACACCAAAAACTAATCAGCATCAACTTATATCAGGGACTCACTGAATATCAATTTTTATTAAATTCCGTGCAGTAGTTCTTGAGATAGAGCGCCCACAATATTTGTGTCACATACATGCAGACAGACAGACAGACATTTTGTAAAACATGTTTTTTGGGAATCTCTGAACTTTAAAACGTGTAAATCCGTAAAAATCTGGAATTCGAAAATTTTCATGAATCCAATACTTTCTTCTTGTAAAGATAGAAGAAAGCAAAAAAAGAAAAAAAAAATGATAGTTCATTTAGAAAGTGCATAAAATCTGTTTTATCGAAACTCACAATAAACCAAGTCTGTAAACAGATGACATATGAGAGAAAGTATGTAAAAACATACTTGATTCAACGTGGGGGTGTATAAAACTGATTTTTATACACCTTCTATATAGTATATCTAATTTGTTTTCAAAAAGGACTTGGTCTACTCTGGTTGTGATCCCCTCATATATAAAATTGTATTTTTGAAAAATGGGAAAAAAAAACTTATTTTATCAAAAAGAGTAATTACATGAGTTCCTAAAATGCAATAACAAGAAGAATGCCATGAATCCAGAAATGTAAAATACTTCTCACGTCAATACATTTTCTTGAAATCTCAAGTACCACAATATTGTTAATATTACGCAGCAAATATTCATTTAATTGTTTTCAATGTGCCTTTTCAAACAATTAGCTTTTCAATAAATTATATTTAGGGAAAAAATTCAAATGAATAAATTCAACAAAATATTTTGTTTTGTGAAAACGCTAAATTTTATGAAACATGGAGAGTAATATAAAACATATATGTATTACCTGTAATTTTACTCCGCTTATAGTAAAAACAATGTTATCTTTAAACTCACAATTCTTTCTCCCTTTAAAATAGCAGCACATTATAAAATTTTTGTAAGAATATAGAATTTTTTTGCTGGAAAGGGAAGGAAATGTTTTAGTGAACTTTGTTCATATTCTAAAAATTATGTCTCAAAAGTGAAATTGCCAAGTACTTCCAAAGAACGCTGCAGTTACGCTAAACACCAACAATATGCGCTTATTTCTCAAAGCATCTGACAACAGATTACAAATTCTAAGTATAACCTCCTCAGACCCCGTGTATCCTATAGGATACACATCTTTACAATTTTTTTTCACGTATAAAAATAATATTTAAAAAAGAGAAATTTGTGTGCATGGAACCTAACAGACGGCAGCACTAAAGCAAAATAGCAATTTCATTCTTAGAGAACTTATTTGGCGGGATATGTCTAATTTAAAAATGGCTTGCAGCAAAAATGTTAGCAGTTTACGTCGGAAAAAAGGTAAACATTGTTATTTAAAAAATAATCAATCTTGTAACCTTTATATATGAAATAAATTAAAAATAGATGAATGAAGTTTATTCTAGTACAAAATATTTTTAAATAATGTGTAATTTTAATAGTATGAACTAGCTTTATAATTGATGTATCCTATAGGATACATGGGGATTGACTCTAACACGTAATGTTAATTTTTTATGTTGTCTAAAACATACATTGGGATTAAATAACAGTAAAATTGGCATGAATACTTACTATAATGAACATAAATTAAGGTTATTAAATAACAGGTATGTTTTTAATCAGTGTTGAATTCAGATATTTTTCTCCGGGAGGGATTTCTGCTGCTCCGGGGGGGAGGGGGCAGAGAGACATTGTAAAGTTCCGGGAGGTAAATTGCGCTGCACCAATGAATTTTATGTCCATTAAAAAGCATAAATTCTCAAACCTTCCGGGGAGGACATTTCAGTGTCCCCCCCCCCCCTGAATTCAACTCCGTTGAATTAAAAAAAAAATTCGTCTGATGGATGGATCTTTGCAGCTCCAGGGCGATATTTTAGAGATCCGGTATGGAAATTGCAGTTTCGTCCATTAAAAAGCATACAATCTCAAACCTTCCTGGGGGAACATTTAAATGTTCCAGGGAAGATCCCCCCCCCACCCCGACCACTACCTGAATTCATCACTAATTTTTAATATTTTTACATGTGTAGTAATACGGTGAAACATTATTTTAAAAAATGCAGGGCTTTCTGAAGCTGAAATTCTTGAATTGTTAGAAGATTCAGATTTTGGATTGTCATCAGACAGTGAGGTGGATGAAGAGATAGCTGAGTTTGTAA
Source organism: Maratus speciosus (assembly GCA_963932465.1). Classification (NCBI taxonomy): domain Eukaryota; kingdom Metazoa; phylum Arthropoda; class Arachnida; order Araneae; family Salticidae; genus Maratus; species Maratus speciosus. Next base: position 114,492,479 of record OZ010800.1, read on the forward strand.
GTGATGAACTGAATAGTCAGTCAGAAGATGAAGATGAAGAAACAGGCGGAAATAATGGTAATGACTCATCAAGAAGAGTGTTTTGGAAACACAAAGAAGATTTTGATCCTCTACCTCCAGCTCCAGAATTTGAACCCGAAGCTGTAAATTACACATGCAAACTTCCTAAAGAGTATTTTGAAAGATATTTAGACGATAGTATATTTTCAGAAATTGCTGATCTGACTAATCGGACATACTTTTTGAAGAAAGGTAAGCAACTAAACACTTCCTTGCACGAAATTAAGATTTTTTTTCGGTGTATCAATTGTAATGTCCTATCTAAAGTTTCCACGAATTCGTATGTACTGGGCAAGGCATACTAGAGTTGATTTAATTGCATCCAAAATGAATCGTGATCGTTATTTTTTAATTCGCCAGAATCCGAAAGTTGTCGAAGACGATTTAGTGACAGATACAGATCGAGAGAAGGATAAATTTTGGAAAATACGTCCTGTAATTAATTCTGTTCGAAGGGGGTCTTTAACAAACCCACGTTCAAGAATGGTTGCATGTGATGAACAAATGATACCTTTTTGGGGGCATACTACTATGAGGCAATACGTTCGTGGGAAACCAAATCCATGTGGATTAAAAAATTTTGCTGCAACTTCCCCTGATGGTTTACCCCTAGATTTTTTTTCTTTACGAAGGAAAAGGTGGTACAATCACAGCTAACGGAAGTGAAGATAATCTAGATATTGGAGAGAAAGTGATAGTACTCTTGTCGGAAAATCTTCCTGAAGGATCGCATATATTTGCAGACTGTTATTTCATGTCAGTTCCTTTACTTGACATATTACATATTAAAGGTTTACAAGGTACAGGTATGTTAAGGAAATCAAATATTCCGAAAGTTGCAGAATTTTCTTCTGATGCTTCGTTAAGAAAAACTGGAAGGGGTTCTGTGGATCAACTAGTAAGAAACGATGGTCAAATTGCATTGGTAAAGTGGTTTGATAATAAACCAATAATTATTGCTTCGTCAGTCTTAGGTAAAGAACCAACAGATATTTGTAAACGTTGGTGTAAAAAGGATAAATGGTTCATAGATGTGAATAGACCAAATATAGTAGAATACAATACAAACATGGAAGGAGTTGACCTTCTTGATAGGACAATTAGTTTCTATAAAATATCTGCAAAGACAAGAAAGTGGACTGTAAGAACAATATTTCATTTTGTAGATTTTTCATTGGCTGCTGGGTGGATAGAGTATCGACGAGCAGCACGGTATTTGCATACTGATAACAAAAATACTTTAGATTATTTGGAATTTCGAAAACGAGTCACTGAAACGTTAATTCACAGTAAGAATGACCAGATTGATTCAGTAATGAATAATGAAATTTCAGAATCTGATACTGAGTTTATGTCTCCATTGAAAAAGAAAAGAAGGAATCCCTGCCCTGAACCATCTCCTGAATTAAGAAAAATGTCTGCATCTCACCTTCCTGAAATTCCACAGCAAACAAGTACATCACGTTGCAGATATCCTGGCTGTAACTCTACAACAGCTAGAACACGATGTACTGTTTGCAATATGTTTCTTTGTCTCACGAAGGAAAGGAACTGCTTCATGAAATATCATCAATTGAAAAGATGACGTTTTTATAACAAATTCTTACATTAATTATAAAAAAATGTAAACAAAAGTAAAAAAGAAAACGTAAATAATTTTTCTATATGTTAATATATGATTTGCATAGTCCATTAGTAATAAAAAGTTATAAATGCATACTTATTCCTTATTTTTCATTGTTTTTTGTCATGCAAACAATGCATAGCAAACAGTCAGAAAATGTACTCATTCAGTCCCCATGTATCCTATAGGATACATCAAATTTAAGGTATAAAAAATAAATTTTAATTTTTTTCGCTTTTAATTTTTTCTTAGTTAGCAGTCTGTTAATATAAATTCATAACTAAAGTAGAAAAAATTATAAAAATAAAAGCTGGGGTCTGAGGAGGTTAAAACATTCATTCATATGTTAAATCATTTGTAAATACACATTTTATCTGTATTGTAATATGTACTTAAAGCGCAAAATTTTAAGCGTTTCTTTTTTATTATTATTAAATATAATATTTCAAGCCATTATCTTTTGTAGCTACTTATATAGTCTAAGTAATAAATTTCGTTTTGCTAAAAAACATTTTCGCAACATTTCCATTTGAATAACATGCGACAGCAAAAGAAAATTGCATTTTTAGCAAAGAGTTTGACAGTATAAAAATTGTGTAAAACTTTTCTACCTGACGCAAATGTTATTTGATATTTTGAAACGAGAAAAAATGCAATTTACGGCACGTGAATTGTTTAAAAGAAATGTTTTCTATTAAATTCCCTGTTTTATCATTTTTGATTGAAATAACTGTATAATGTAACATTTTTTTCTTGTACAACTTTTTCACTTCTAAAAAATATTTTTTGTCGTTTACAATGTGTAATTAACTTTGCCAAATATCACAAACCTTTCCAGAGTTTTAGTTCATTAAGTATTCTTTTGTTAGGGTTAGTGATACATAATCAATTTACTTTTAATTCGTTCCAGAGAAAAATAATAATTTAATTTACATTAAAGATGGACAATATTTTAGAAATTTATGTGATTTATTTATTTATTAAAGAGAAATATTATTTAATATTAACCGATATAAAAGGCGTGCAATCCCTTTTTTATGATAAAAGTTAAAACTACATTGCTCAAAACAATTAAAGGATATTGCAGTTTTAGGTGGATTTTGTATCTGGTAAACTGTTTAGCTGCTTGATACATGGTCGATAGACATAGTAGGTTATATGAGAATAAATTACACATGTTTGGCAGAAAAAATGCATTTTATTGCGCATTTGTGTACTAAAGGAAAAAAACACAATTTGTGCATATGAGAAAAAAATAATAAGAAAAGGTGTTTTCTTCAAAGAAAATCATTTTCAGTAGGGGGTATGGTTTCCACGGGCGGCCAGCAACGTTGAACACCTTTGAGGCATGGACTCAATAAGGCTATTAATGAGGAGTTGCGGTATTCTGCCCCACTCTTCCAGAAGAGCTCTTTCCAGTTCTTGGAGAGTTTGTGGGGGTTGTTGGCGGCCAGAAACTCGTCTTCCTAGAGCGTCCCAAACGTGCTCGATTGGATTCATGTCTGGAGAACACGCTGGCCATTCCATTCGAACGATTCCTTCCTCGAAAAGGAAATCCTCCACCAGGTTTGCACGATGTGGCCTGCAGTTATCGTCCATTAAAATGAAGTTATCTCCGATTGCTGCAGCGTAAGGGACTACAATAGGTCTCAGGATCTCATCCCTATATCGGCGACCAGCCAGAGCTCCATCTCGAATGATGTAGAGGTCAGTGCGCCCGTCAATGGAGATGCCACCATACACCAACACTCCTCCATCGCCAAATCTGATACTTTCGTGCACGAACGCAGGATTATTCCTACTGCCACGGTCCCTCCAGATGAAAATACGCCTATTATCCGGATGCACAGAAAAACGGGACTCGTCAGAAAACAGAATATTGCTCCATTCATTTCTCCTCCAGTTGACATGCTCGGTTGCCCACTCCCTGCGGTCGCGACGATGCCTTGATGTTAATCTAACACATACCATCGGTCGGCGAGCATACAGACCTACATGATGGAGCCGGTTTCGGACAGTCTGAGTTGAAATCGTGGTGCCTGTAGCCGAGCGAAGGTGCTGTTGGAGACGAGTAGCGTTCATGGTTCGGTGTCTCCGAGCTGTTAACGCTAAATTCCGATCTTCATTGGGCGTTGTTGCCCGTCTACGACCTTGCCCTGGTCTTCGGCCTGCACATCCACTCTCCAAAAAACGGTTCCAGATCCTGGAAATGACACTTTGTGACACTCCAATGGCTTGCGCTACTTCGGCTTGAGTTTGGCCCCCTTCTAACCTACCAACAATTCTCAAAGCTTCTGAATCTGTCAAATGACTTCGCTGAGACATCGTACTCATCGAAACCAAGCAATCACTGAATGCCGATCATCCTTGTCTTCATTCTCTGTTATCCAGTTGAAAGTCAAATTTCATTCGCTGCCGCTGAAGCGACGTTTTTGACGTCAAACTCAAAATTTGCATACTCCACAGTTTGAAAACCAGAAAAATTTGCATTTGTGATTCTCTTCTTCTATTTTCGGCAAAAAAAATTTCGTTTATATCTTTATTTTATATAAAACTTCAAATATCCTTTAATTGTTTTGAGCAGTGTATAACAACATGTTATCGCTCTACTAAAATAAAGTGTATATTTTGGTTTTATTTGCGTTGGATTTTTGGTAACTTAATGTAAGGATGAGGAACTTTTTATATTATTAAAAATTTTAATGTTAAACCCTTAAATGTAAAATATATCTTTCAAATTATTTCTTTCTTTTATTTAGTAAGCCTTTTTTCATTTTAAATTCTTTTTAATAACTTTAATAATTTTAATTATTCAATTATTTTAATACTTCTTAATAAACTTAATGAGATGTTATAGAAAAGAAATAACATTTATATTAAGAATTATTTACAAACATGTATTTCAACAAATTAAAAAAAAAAATATGTTTGCAATAAGATACTTGCGGTTTAAGTTATGATATGGAATTGGATTTAATAAGAACTAAAGTTTTAACCTACGATGATATATATTTTTTTTATTTTTTCTACTCTAGATTGATAAATTTTTTTCAAAGATTCTTCTATCCAAAGATTGTGAAATTATCAATAATATTTGAAAAATTACGGGATTAAAATATTAAAGACAACTTTTAGTATAAATAAATAAATGTTATATATATAAAATTCATGAAATGTTGCGGAATTTTTAAATATTAAAATTTAATGAAAATCACATTATTTTTATTTGTAAATGATAACTAAAATCGCACCTTTTCAGACTAGCTTTTCCCAGACACCGTGTTGATCGATATCAACATTTTGTATTCAATGAAATCTTATATCTTAAATCCTTCTATATATAAAAAAAAGTTTTGATTTGGAAATGGACCAATGAACATCTGCGTAGATATTCCGGGTAGAACTCATCCAATTTAAATGCTTAAGTCAAGGCCTCCTTATCGAAATAACAGGCCTCGCAATCGCTAAGTTTACTTTGTCCGCTGTACACGTGGTTAGAAACCACATGGTTTCCCGTGACGCCATCTAACGTGAGAAACAGAAATATTTTTTAATTTGTTTTCCATTTGTCTTTTACCATTTTCTTTACGATGTGCTTTGTAGTTTGCAAATGATAGTTGTTAATCTTAAAATTTTCATATGTTCTAGACATTTTATTTAAAAAATGAACTTATTTTACTGTTAAACAAAAAATGTTTACTGCTGTATTCCGTTATGTAAATAAATGATGACAATAATAATAATAATAATCAGAAAAGAAAATTATTTTACCATGAATTTCTCAGTGATATTAGTTATTGAAATAAATGGATAGCATCTAGATCCGGAAAATGTAAAATATTTCATTTTCTCTTTTATATTTTCAAATATGTGATTTATTTTATTTCTGCTATTTCTTTTCTTTTCACAATTAATTTCACCTTACAGTATTAATTTAACATCGCTCCTTCAATTTGTTTCAATGCACAGTCTCATTTATTTATTTATTGGCCTATCATTTGTTTTATTTTTGAAGGTATGGGGGATCATTTCAGTTTAACATACTTTAGATGAAAGCTTCACTGTTTTTTTCATATTCCGTTTGGGTACAGATGTCATATTCGCCCCATATTGGCGCGATTTTTTTCGGTTGCCAATTTGGCGAAAACATCAGCAGCATAAACAACATAATCCGGGTTACCACATCAAGCAAAATAACGACACTTTAGCGCAAGTTAAGTACCCTTTGCCTATATGATTTGGCGTCAGAAAAAAATCGCGCCAATATGGGGCGAATATGACATCTGTTCCAAAGTTTGTATGTATTAATCTATGGAAAGTTTCATAATTGGCTCCACAGCCAATTGGCATATCTTGGCAGGCATAGTTTGGTGCGTAATTAATTTCCTTGTTTTAACTCACATATGTTATGTAAGTTTTACTAAAATGTATCAAAGTATTTTAGGAAAGTTAAAACACGCACAGATACACACAAAAAAAAAAAAAAAACAGACTGAAGTCATAAACACTTAAAAAATTGGAAAAATAAAGTTTAATAATCACTTAAATTTATACATGTCCCTCAACTTTCCGCAAATACCGTATTCTTGTCATGCTACGATTTTGGTGTTTGTAAATCTTAATTTGAGTATTCTTCCTTAATCAGACCTAGAGCCAATTGGCGTAAGTGTAGTTTGGCGCAAAATTAATTTTATTTTAAAACCGTATACTTGATACCACATTATTCCAGCATCGCGTTTTTGCAGTCAACTTTGACTGTGGAAAAGATTACAGAACATTAGCTAATACTACATTATATAATAATAAATCGGTATTTTTCAAGTATAGGGGCCTTGGCGAGAGAAGAAAATTTGGCAACGTAATTTCTGGAAGCATATTCACTGTTTCACATAAAGAAACAATATTTGTACAATTTACTTAATATAAAGAAGGCATTTATCTATTTTATATACAAATATAAACAAATCGTACATAAAAAACAATAATAATATCTAGAAACTAAATTTATACATGTAAATTCGGCACAGATGTCATATTGGCGCGATTTTTTTCTGGCGCCAATGTCATATACGCACCGGATACTTAACTGGCACCAAAGTGTCGTTATTTTGCTTGATATGGTTATCCGGATATAGATGATATGGTAACGAGGTTTTCGCAAAATTGGCATCGGAAAAAAATCGCGCCAATATTATTATATAATTAGTATATGACGTCTGTGCCGTAAATTCTTATAAAACAAGCTGACAGTTCATAAGTTTTGTTTTCATAACTGTTTATATCAATCCGCAACAAATCGCTCTTTCCGAAGCCCAAATTGTGCCAAGATTTAAAAACAAATAACCCGCAAAGTCCTATATACTGAAAATGGTACTTGTTAGTTATCCCGTCGACCAAATTACTGTCGCCAAATTGTAAGATTAAATGCCAATAATGGTTTGCCATAAATTAGTTAATTTTAAGATTAAATGCCAATAATGGCCAATAAAACCAATATTTCGACGTTTTATTTGTATTTTTATTAATGTTACACTAATTTATTTGTTTTTTCGTTATTTAAAATAAAAAAATTGTCAATTTGTAGAACTTGGCGAGTAGTTTGGCGATTTATATAATTTGGCGAAATTGGTCGACGGGATAACTAACAAGTACCCTGCAAAAATATCAATAAATCTTATATTTAAATCTTCATTTTTGATATGTTTCATTTTTTAAAGCCAGAACATAATTGTGCGAAATATTTTTTTACGCCTTCATTTTACTGGAATTCGAAAAATATTTTATACAATTTTGCCAATAACACAACATTTTCAATTTTTTACTATGCATTTGTTTATGGAGTATTACCAGGAGTATACACTAGGTGGCGTAACTTACGGGACAAAGTCAGCTAATATGTTGGCAATTATCGGGGACATTTTCACTCATAGACTTTCTCCAGATTGTCAAGTCTGTTTTATGATAAGGGCTTTTATGATAAGTTTTATGATATAATAGTAAAGTCTTGGCTTAAGCATGACCATAGCCTACTATGATATATAACGGCCCGCGCATTTCGCCGAAAAAGTGAAGTCGGATCCAACTTCAAACCCTGAACCAAAACTTCACAACGTGCTCTTTGTTTACATTTATACCCTGCCCAAATAGAAGCTTGTTTCTCATAGTCGAGGTTTCAGAATCATTTTCATGTAATAAATTAAATATTTATATTCTTCAATTTCCTTCGATTTAAAAGGCTATTTTACACAAATTGTAGCATTTTAGTGTTACACATACTTTTAAGATTAGCTAAATTATTTATTGTTTACCTTGATCGTTTGGTCCATTCATGAAAAATGCCGGTTCTGTTATTCTTTTTTGAATGTCCTGTATTTATATAAAAATAGCTTGGTATCATATACACGTTTTAAAATTAAAATTTGATTTTTATCAAACTACAGTTCTCATAACTGACTTGAAGCAGCTATTTTTTATTAATTTACTGTTACCGGTAAAATGTTTGTTTTTAATATCGCCCGAACCAAGAAGAAGAAGAAAAAAAAAGCCGATCTTCCTTAAACATTAAATATTCTTATTTTTAATCAGAGAAAGAAATGGTGATCACGGATTTAAATATCGTTGCAATATTCTATGTTATCCAAGCAATTTTGATTAAATCATGTAAGGGTATTTGTTATTTAATAAATTACATTTATTAATTATTACAAGGAATTTTATGAGTATTTTAATATATTAAAAAAAATTCCACCAGTTTTATTGTTTCAGCAGTGAAAATAGTAAATAAGTGGTACTTAGTTATCCCATCGACCAAAAATCTATCGCCAAACTATAAGATTAAATGCCAATAATGCTTGATCGTAACTGTCACATTCACTTGACTGTAAGCAAGTTACACGTGTTTATGTCATCAAGTGATTTTTATTTCGACGTTTTATTTGTATATTTATTAATGTTATACTAATTTATTTGTTCTTTCGTTATTTAAAATAAAAATTATGTCAATTTGCATAATTTGGCGAGTGTTTTGGCGATTTATATAATTTGGCGAAATTGGCCGACGGGATAACTAAGTGGTACAAAATAAATTTGTGACATTGATGTTTTAGTCTAAGCATGTGTTTTTTTAGTTATATATTTTTATGTGTGTTGGTTTAACAGTTTTAAAGAGAAACACATTATATTAGTCACTTAAATAAATAGAACTTTACATTTACATTGATATGGACAGTTTATAATAACCCTTAACAGCTGTATTCGAATTAGCTGTCATTTCTAAGCTTGATTGGAATGTCAGCAGAATTGTAAACGTAACCATGGCGACATGACGTAATTTTGGTGTTTGTTTACATATCTACCCTTCCCAGGTTGTTTCAGTTACGGTCAGAGTCAAATTTCAATTTTGGGCAGGGTATCAAAGTCCTCTGGCGAGCGACTTCATACATTAAACGCAAATCATTCTGCCTGTAGTAGTATCCAAGCATGCCTTGAGCATGGCCTTTCTTCGTTAATATTAAAAAAAAACTGTCGTATACAAAAATATGGAAATCGGTGGTATTTTAAAGAAATATTTAATAAACACGCTGATGCAGACAATTTTCAAATCGAAGAATTACTTTCAGAGATATCTAATGCTAAAGTTGGACAAAATCGTTCCATTAAAAAAGTTTTATTGGAGCAAAAACTATACATGAGAATTTAATCGTTTTTAGATCATTTTATAGGTTATAAGTTCCCGGTGTGCAGATTGCATTTATTTTTTTGACTATTTTTTGAGGTTTTATTTCTATTTTAAATTCAAATTTTCAGTATTTCGAGAGATATTTTTTACAAATTTAAAAAATGTTATTAATTTAAACTGTTGCCAACTTTATAAACAGCGCAAACAACAATGTTTACTTCAAATTAAAAATTTATTTACACGGGACTATTGTAAACAGAAAAAAAATTACAATTAGAATTAAATGATTACATGTTAAAAGCAGGAAAATTGCGTCATAAGAACCATATTTACACTGGAATTTTAAAAGAGAAACAAAATCTTAAAATAAAAAAATCATTACTATGCGTTAAAACCTGTAAATGGAGGAAATTACGTCATATTTAAAATGGCCAAAAAATATGGCAAAACAATTTAAATTAAAAAATATATTTGCGCGAGATATTTTGAGATAATCTTTTCAACTATTAATTTGAATTCGAAAACATCGCAAATAATATTTCCTTCTAACAACAAAAGTTTTTTCACGTGAATATTAATAAGAAAAATAAAACTTTGGTGTAAATTACGTCAGATTTAAAACGATACATTTAAAATGAATTATTTAAAAGAACTATCTTATAGCGCTGTTAAAAAATACCGGGAGACAATGATGCTGTTTACTTAATTCATTTTACATTAGCTTATTTTCGAATGTTTAACTAATTTTTTTAATTAAATACGAAAACAGCCATTGTATCTTTTAACAGCAGCAGATATGGTCTTAAAAATCCCCAATCCAAGAAAAACGAATGGAAACCCGTTTACAGAGAGATTGCTACTGTTTTTTTTTTTTTTTAATTTTAATTCAATATTTTTAAAGCCGATCAAATTAGCGTTCTTTTTGGATTTTGGTGTCCCTGAACGGGGGTTGGCGAGCGTAGCTCGTAGGGGGCAGAGCCCCCTAGTATATTAAAAAAAAACATTTTTATTATACATTTTATATAATTTAATATCAAGCATAATTTCATTATAAAAATTGACAAAAATCAATTAAAGCCGACAAATTGCCACGTGTAAAGATAGAAATAAAAATACTTTATGTTTTTCAAATGTAATCTTTATTTTATTTTTTAGACTTTTTAGAGAAAGAAAATAAAATAAAATGTATTTCACATTATGATTGAATTTCTTCACAACTTTATAGCCTCCAAACAAATTGACTTTTGCCACAAACTGTGATGTTTGAAAATATTTTGTTTAAAAATTGTACGTGAAAAGAAAAAAAAAAAATCTGGCAAAAGGTTAATTTAGATAAAACTAACATTTCCCGAAATATATATATATATATAAAACATTTTATTAGACAAACTCCTAGAAATAAGTGATACTTAGGTAATTTTATTACTTTTTAAATTTAAAGGAATTGTATTAGAAAGGTATGAATGCTCTTTATCATTTTTTGAAACTGTCGTATTTTCTGCATTCAAAGTTTTACATGGCTTTCTGTGTTAACAAACATCTCAATTTAAATATATGAGACAAGTATCTCTTACTGAAATATTCATTGCAGTATACATTTTATTCTTTGTATACACTTTTTTTAGTTTCATCTTCATAAAAAAATAATGCATAAGTTTTGCTCACTTCATTCATCTTTAAATAGCTGGTACCGTTTAAAAAATGTATCGCATTTAAACCTGAAAAAATGGATATTTATACGTGAGATAGAGTTTGCATTATTTGAAACGTTTTAAAGAATTTAGATTTCAGGTTTATTTTCACTCTATTATAAAATCATTCAAATAAGTTGATTTATTGGTTTTTCATTGTGAATCTGTGACATTAATGCCACTGACAAATTGTCTGTCTTCTGCATAGTAGTATATTGTAAGCTAGTGAAAATAAAACAGTATGAATTGTACAAAATTTTTCTAATGTAATCTTTCTTCCAAGAAAGTTAGGAAAAATCATTTTGACAGTATGCCTTTACATTAGCAATTCTGATACATAAATTATTATGATGAAAATGCGCATTCAATTTTGAATGTAAGCATATTATGATATATTATGATATATTTTGATATATTTTTACCTATTCATAAGAAATTCCATTTGAAGCTGCATATTAATATTCTCACAGTGTTACTTAAAAATTGAAAAATGGATTAATATATCGGAAAGAATTACACTGCTACTATTTTTATTAATTTAACTATTCAATTATTCCCTTACCGAACTCTTTTATTGTCCAAAATTTCGGATATGTCCTTTAATATGCTTAAAAAATTTATAAAGTGCAAAACATCATTTTTATTTTCCAAAGTTCATTCATATTATGTTTATTCACTGTTGTGGAACATCATTTGCATTGATACATAATGGTTTTATATCAATCAGCATTTGAATTATTATCCAGCAAGTGCGCATGTAATTATGCGCATGTAATCTCTATTGTGATATATTTTCATATATTTTAACTCTTAAATATTCAAAAATTCTTATTGAAATATTATTTGTTATTATGATGTTATCCTTTATATTTTCAATATGTAAGAATGGTTAGCTAAATGTTTAGCATTAGCAATCTTATAAATATTATACGTTAAGTTTACTGCTGCAATTGCACATTTTCTCCCTGAGTATTGTCCATCTGATTTCAAATTTTGTAGTTATTTGATGCCTGTTCATATTCATAAGAAATTCCATTTGAAGTTGTGCATTTATCATCTCACAGTATTACTTAAAAATACAAAAAGTAATTAATATGTAAATAAACATTTCTCTACTACTATATTTATTAATCTGTCTGTTTAATTATTTTCTTACCGATCTCTTATGATACTGACCCAAATTTCCTATAAGATCTTTAATAAGTTTTTATTTTATTTTTTATAAAGAATAAATCTTCATTTTTCATTTACAAAACTTCATTTATAATTTGTATATTCATTTTTTTAAATCATTATTTGTATTGGTTTAAAATTGTTATATACTAGGGGGCTCTGCCTCCTACGAGCTACGCTCGTCAACCCCCGTTCAAACACCGCAGACTCTAAAAGTACGCTAATTTGATCGGCTTTAAAAAGATTTCGGATGATTGAATTATAATTTAAAAAACAGTGGCGATCTCCCTATAAACGGATTTCTATTCATTTCGCTTTGAATGGGGAATTTTAAGGCCAAATCCGCTGCGGTACTACTTGATGAACCCGTCGACCAATTTCGCCAAATTATATAAATCGCCAAAGCACTCGCCAATTATATAAATTGACATAATTTTTATTTTAAATAAGGAAAGAACAAATAAATTAGTGTAACATTAATAAAAATACAAATAAAACGTCGAAATAAAAATAACTTGATGACATAGACACGTGTAACTTGCTTAAAGTCAAGTTAATGTGACATTTACGATCAACCATTATTGGCATTTAATCTTATAGTTTGGCGAATGATAGAGTTTTGGTCGACGGGATAACTAAGTAGTACCAAAAATACATATGTCAATCGCTGTTTTCGTCTTTGACGTAGACACGTGTAACAACATTTCAAAATAAGCTAATATAAAAGGAATTAAGTAAACAGAGTCTTTGTCTCCCGGTATTTTTTAACAAAGCAAAAAGAAAGTTCTTTTAAATAAGACTTTTTAAATTAATCGTTTTTAATCTGACGTAATTTTGACCAAACTATTCTTTCTCTTTTTAATATTCACGTGAAAATGCTTGTTTTAGAAATGAAATATTATTTGCGCTTTCCTAACAAAAATAGTTGAAAAGTATCCGCTCAAAATATCAAATAAATGTATAGCGCAATTTCTAAATTTAAACCTTTTTGCAATATTATTTTGTATTCATTTTATGCAATAACTAATAGTCACGTGTAAATAAATTTTTAAGTTATTTACAAGTATAATTTTTTTTTGAAGCAGAGATATTATTTCCACTGTTTATACAGTTGGCAACAGTTTAAATTAATATCACTTTCTAAAATCTGTAAAAAAAAATCTCTAGAAATGCTGAAAATTTGAATTTAAAATAGAAATAAAACCTACAAAAATTAGTCAAATTAAAAAAAGAAAAACAGTCTGCACACCGGGATCTTCAAACGTATAAAATGGTCTAAAAATGATAAAATTCCTATGAATAGTTTTTGCTCCTATAAAACTTTTTTAGTGTAACGATTTTGTCCAACTTTAGCATTAAATATCTCTTAAAATAATTCTTCGATTTGAAAACTGTCTGCCTCAGCGTGTTTATCAATCATTTCTGTATCATACTACCGATTTTCATATATTTGTATGCATTATTTTTCTTAATATTAACGAAGAAAGACCTCCTGTCACAAAAAATTCAAAACCGGCGGCGGTGACAGCGGTAGTTACTTTTTTTTAGAATACAGAGATATATATATGGTTACCCTTTATCGAAATGTGTCAAAGATTAATATGACAAAATGTGGCTTAAATGTATTTATGCTGGTGCTGCGATCAAAAAACTCTTTTTATAAAGTAAAATTCATGTAACTATGTACATAATATTTTATACTAAATCGAGAGTGCTCTAAATCAACGTAATTATCTTTTTTCTCCCTAATCTTGTACTATTTTTGTGATAAGAACTTTAATGTTGCAGTACTCCGTTAGGTGAAACTTTAGCTGTTATCCATTGACGGTGCATAGGCAATTTAATATGTATATATATACGTATGTGTATTTGTGTGTAATTTCATGTTAAACCCTTTTTTACTTAGCACTCCAAATCAGATTATTAAATTCCTTGCAGTGTATTAAAAATGAATGCCATGCATTCCCAGATGTTTTAATATTATAAAAATTGCTTCATATTTATATTTGTTTTTCATAATTCATAAGGCAGATTTAAATAGATGTTTTATTTTATTTAAAAATACTATATTGCATTTTTTTTTTCTCAAATTTGTACTTCGTCAGCGGTATTGTAGTTTTATTATATATACTAATATAATGAAGAGATAGTTCTGAGTGACTGATCCATTGACTCATCAACGAAGAAATGAAATGATTAAATCTAAGATTTGGAAATATGGACAGTAGACTGCTGTTATAACCTAGGCCAGCTATAAGAATTCATTACATGAACGGGTTAAAAGCGGGATTGGGCAGTGTTAGTCGATTTTGTTATATCTCAAAATTAGTTTTAGGTAGGACCTTGAAATTAAGGATAACTAATCTACTAAATAATTAGTTAAACACATATTTTAACAATTTTGGAAATTCTATCACTAAAGAACGAAGGATATAAATGGAGCTCGAAAGTTTTTCATCATTTCGCCATATCTCATCTGCAGTTTCTGACAAAAGCATAAAATAAATGTAAACCAATCTTATAAAACAATAGTTAAACAAGTTTTTCAGAAATTCTAAAGAATATTAATTCATTCTAAAGCATTAAGGATTTCGTCGCTAATATTGCCGATTATGGAAGTTTAGATGAATATGACGATCATTGCTGATTTTCTTAAATATTTTGTGTAAAACATTTTTCCAAAGAAATTATTATTGGCATTATTTTTTATACAGTGTGATTCATAAATATCGAAACAATAGGGTATCTCCTTAAATATTGTCCCTATGCACATACTTCCAATTGCAAAGTTTCATAAAAAAATTTGAAAAATTATATGAGATAATTTACAACTATATGGCGGCGGGGGGGGGGGGGGTCTTTTTGAGGCCCTTATCTTATGCGGTCCTTTAGAGTAAAATTTCTAATTAGGAATTTTTTCTTTATCCATTCCTGGATTAAACACAAAAAAATTCATCCCAATATCTACAAAATTTGCAGAGATATTGAAAACGAAAATTCGTGACTTACATCACTTAACCATACCTCTGAGTGACGAGTTATTGACTTATTTTGAATGCAAGATAAGGATCATCTACAAATTGTACGTTATTATACGTCGATTTAAAACAGCGCTTCTCTTTTGGACATAAAATAGCAGCATACACATTTTACATTAAACTTGCTTTCAAAATATGCTGCAGGTCTGCATTAGAGTCGAAAGAGTTTGCACGAGTCGAAATATCCAGGACTGTGCCCAGCCAAACCATAGAAAAAAAAGTTCGGCCCAACCTGCAAAAAAGTCAAAACCTAAGCCTGAGTTTGGACCGGCCTGACTGAATTTTTGTAAAACATAGTTTTTTAAGTTGATGTCGTTTAAAATTGTTTCGTATGAGGAGTAAAAATAAATAAATACTTACCGACCAAAAATGCTTAATATAGCTTTTATTTTGCAAATTGTTAGTCTTCATTTATAAACTGCGATATATATATTTAAATAAATCTCTATTTGTGTGTAAATGTTTCACTTATCATTAATATTGTTAATCCATATTCCATGTATTGGAGACTTTGAAAAGCACTATACAGTAAAATCTTCTAAGACGGAATCTCATAGGAAAGAAAAAAAATGCGTTATAAACAAGCTTCCTTCTTTGCAGATGTCTATTCTCTTTTCAGGTATCATTATATTAATTTTCTATGGATAAACACATTTTGCGTTTCAGACAAGATTTCGCCATAGGCAGATCCTTTTTCACTAGTTTTACTGTTTTTTTTTTGGTTTTTTTTTTTTGCTTAAAAATCTACTATCCTTTAAAAATATGAATTTTTAAGTTTAATAGTAAAAAAATGGCAATTTAAAAATATATGCATTTTTTGTAAACAATTTTAGGTTGAGCCAAATTTTACTGATTTTTGTATGGATCAGGTCAGTCAGTAGCAATGATTTTAATACGGGTTGGTTCAAGAGTGAAAATGTTTCCCCGTGCCGACCTTGGAAGAAGGAATCCAGTCACAGCTCGGTATGTAAAACGCCCGGCCTAGCCTTCAGAAAAAAGTCCGGCACTGGCTCAGCCCCAGAATACCGACATTTTTTACCAACCTCGACAGGACGATTTAAAATCTGAAGTTGTGAGGTCTAAAATTATGAAAATTTTCTTAATCGGCATGTTATAAAAAGCCTTGTTTTAAATCAACTGACGGACATTTAAATAGTACAGAAAGAAAGTGGAAAGAGCGAACATTAAACTGAATCTGAAGTTTTAGCTACAGTAAGGAGTTACTTTATTCACCTGCAATTTTTAATTAGTTAATTATTTTATTTATTACAAGATATTTTTTTTTTTTTTTTTTTTTTTAGGAGACAATCTTCGTTTACAATTTAAATGCGTTTTTCTTTATGATGGGTTTGTTTTTCACCATTTCTCATATTTAAATTTTTATAAGTCAAAAATTGTTGAAGAAAAAAGGTGGAAACTTTGAACATGTCTGTTTTGATTATTTTAAATTAATTTTATATCAGCAAATTCGAAAAATATATTTATTTTTGAAAACATGATATTTTTCAATAAGTTGCACCATTTTTTAAATTTATATTTTAACATTTTCAAAAATAATATTTAAATAACTCATGAAAAAAAAATTAAATTATATTTTCGTCTTTTTGATGTTTACATGGGCCTGGGCTTGATTTGAGGCCCATAGTTATTTAATTAATTTGATTGACTGGTTGATTTAATTGTTGCTGTTTTCACTGATTTTGGTATAGACAGTGAAATGTGAAAATACAAACGAGTCGTGAAGGTTTAGAGCTGAACTTTTAATTTTTACACTGGACCGTGCGAAGACGGACCTGCAAATTTCGGCCCATGCAAAATCTTTAAATTCTTGAGAAAAATTCAAATTCGACAAATAATGTTTCGAGTTATATCGATTTTAAATTACCCCACTTAATAAAATTATAATCGTTTTAATTAAAATAAAAAAAAAAACTTTATGAGAAATTTCAGGATGTGACTTCGTTTGCAAATTATATGGTTAATCATCACAAAAAGAAAACTCTTAAAGTAACATTGTTTCTTGGATTACACGCATTTCAATTTGTATCTAATCCCTTAAAACCTGACGAATTATTTAACGGGGCATAACTCTGTGAGTTTTATAGATATGAAGATGGAATTTTTCGTCTTTAATTCAGTAGTTGATAAGGAAAATTTTCCTTTATTTGGTAAGCATTTTATGGTTTATTTTAGTTGATAATTGCTATAACGAAAAAATTTAAATCTGATAGGAAATTGCTGTTAAATTGGTGTTTTTTTATTAATTAAAAATTAACTATAAATTATTTAGATTCTGGATTACATTAATGTTTTAATACACATGTACGCAGCATTTCACAATTCTTGCTTCCAAACTGTGGAGGTACATAGAATTACAGACAGACAGACGAATTTTCATTTTTATATATTAGATTATAGATTTGATGAACTTCTTTTATTTAGGTAGTTATTTCTGACAAATGTTTTTAAGATAAATAGCTAACGGTAATTTTAAAAGCGTCATGTTTCAAATATCGTAATAAAACAAAAAAAAAATTACATGTTTGATAATAAATTTATCTGAGAAAAGCTGAAGAATACCATGCGTTATATCTCTTTTCAATTTGAATGAATACAATTTCCAAGTCATTTATTTTCCCTTTCTTAGTTTGTCACCCTTTATGATGTCCTAATTACTTCCAATTTTTTCCATTTCACTTTAACGGGACAAAATGACACCGAATCTTTGGAACGTTTCCAGCGATAAATCATTGATTTCGTTAGAAAAGTTTTTTTTTCTGAACTTTAACCTTTTCCGACATTTTAAAAAATATTACCGTTTACTTTACTATTCGATATATTAAATGTACTTGCACAGTGATAACAAAATGCATAATAGATATGAAGAAAAATCTATTTTATTTTTGGACAAACGTAAAACATAATGTATGTGAGGTTAATGTTTTTCGTAAATTAATTTCATAAGTATGTAAGATACCAATGTTTATTTAAAAGGTGTTTGTGCCTGAAAGTTCTTATTTATATACAATTTTTCATCTAAAATGTAAAGTTCTTTTTAATTATTTCGTTTTTAACAAATACAAATATAGTACTTCTGATAGTATTTGTAAACCTCGTCTATACATTTTTTCCCTTTACATGTAAAACAATGAATATGTGTTAGGTTTGATTTTAAGTAGCTAAAAAAGAAATTATATATTTAAATCATTAATGGATTTTTAAATGGATTGTCTTGCATGCAATAATTTTGAAATTGAAGATATGAAAGAGTTTATTTTCTTTTGAGAATAAGTCTAAACAAATCCGTGTGTAGATTTTGAAATGCTGTTAAAATTACATTGAAATTTTCAATTAAATTAGTAAATATTACAAAGGATGCCACAACAGTTGCCCACCTCTTCTCCATAACATCAAAACCATGAAAATTTCAGTAATAATCTTGGTATCTAGGTACAGTAATTTGACTGACCATTGGACAATCGACATGCTTTGGAGTCTATAACAAGTATGGCTTTCGCTTCAAATGATCCTTATTATACACAGGAACAAACACAAGTTAGAAAAGTTTTGTTTTCTTTTTTTCCATTACATATTTATAAAAATACAAATGGACATTCACAATTACATTTATGTCTTACCCGAGAAGTCGAACCCTGGGACCTCGTGACAGCATAGTAATTTAGATATTCTGTACATTCTTGCGTGCTTTATTCTACCACTTACAGCGCTGCCTATGTGTTATCAGCTACGTTTTTGTCCTTAACACAAAAGCGGTACGATACCAGGTAGAAAAAATCCTATCACAAACATACAGATCGTCCTTGATTTAGTATAAAATGTGTATTCACATAAAATTAACTTTAATTAAAGCCTTAAAATATATATTTTGCATTCCTACTATCAGCTTAAATACCTCGCATTTTAACATCGTTATATTTGACACATTTTGGACAACAACAGGGGTTATTAATGCTTTTTATGTATCTCTGATATAATGTAACATAAGTTGTAACTCATACCTTTACCGATCTTTACTTTATGTCACATTTCCAATTTTCTTATGTATTTTTTTTTTTTCGGAAATACGATATTCTTCTCTTTTTGAAAAACAAAGCATGGCAAAATCCAGATTTTGTAAATTGCTGCTGTAAGCTAAATAATCAATCATTTAATTTACAAGATGTTTTATATATATTTCTTTAATTTTTGCCAACAGTGTATATTCCAGTGTAAAATTGTAGAGAATACTATGATTTTTAAATATCTTTTCAAATTGAATGGATGTTTTCCTACATTTTCTAACTTGTCCTGGTACTAAATAATATTGTGGATTTGTTGTTGGATTATGAGCATTTCCTTTTTGATAAAAAAATAAAATTATAGTTTTAATAGCAATTGTTAGATATCTTTTTTTAGGTGCGTTCGTAATTATATAAATACGTAGCACCTATAGTCGTCGTTCAGTCCGTCTGTCCGGCCGGCCGCATATAACAGAGCAAAAACTACCCAACCGATCGGTCTGAAATTTTAAATATATGATTGTCGTAAAATTTTGTCGAGCCATTTCAATTTTTATGAAAATCGGATGTATAGTTTAATTACAGGGACATTCAAAGTTTTTCTTTACATTATGTCCAATGAGAAAAAATTATTACAAATGCATTTTAATGATGTTACAGTCTTCCGAATCGTCTGAAAATTTAAATATATGATTGTTGCAAAATTTTGTCGAGCCATTTCAGATTTTATGAAAATTGGATGTATAGTTTAATTACAGGGGCACTCAAAATTTTTCCGTTACAATTATTGCAAGTGCATTTTAATGATATTACAGACTATGCTTTTATGAAGTGTAAAAAAATATACATTCAGTACAATATGGGGTGCAAAAAATATTTATAAAACTAGTTATAGTACGAACGCACCTCATTTGTCACGTTTGACGAGCAATTTCCTACTTGTTTTATGTTGCACAGAATGATTAAGATGGAACAATAATTTTTAACTTGGTTATAAACATGTAATTTATAATGCCAATGCTTAAAACACGTATTTCCATGTATTAGCCTAATATTTCAGTATTTACTTATTTAGAATAATTCCTTAAAAATAAAGTTACTTTGTAGTTACGTAGTTTATAATAAAATTTAAAAAAAAGTTCTCACACATTTCAGAATATTTTTTCATATGACAAAGTTAAACAAAGATGTACATGAGTTTTAGAAAAACGGCCATAAAAATGAATTTGTGCAATTTATTTTTCTTTTTAATAATTCTACATTTAATTTAAGTCATCTTTGAAACACATGACCATGATATATTTTTAAATATCAGAAATTATATATCGCATCATATATGTATAACAGGTGAGTTGCATATTTTTACTTTCTTCTATCTTTACAAGAAGAAAGTATTGGATTCATGAAAATTTTCGAATTCCGGTTTTCGACGGATTTACACGTTTTAGGGGTCAGAGATTCCAAAAAACATGTTTTTACAAAATGTCTGTCTGTGACTCTGTGAGTCTGTCTGTCTGTCTGTGTGTATGCGACACAAATTTTGTGGGCGCTCTATCTCAAGAACTAATGCACGGAATTTAATAAAAATTCATATTCAGTTAGTGCCTAATACAAATTGATGCTGGTTAGTTTTTGGTGTAAATCGCTCAACAGGTAGCGCTGCAATGCTGCATTTTTCACGATTTTCGCAATAGCTCTATCTCAAGAACTAATGCACGGATTTTGATCAAACTTCAGATTTAGTTAGTCCTTGATATGAATTGATAATGATTGCGTTTTGGTGTAAATCGCCCAACAGGTGGCGCTGTTATGATGAATTTTGCAGGATTTACACGATTTCCTCAATATCTCTATCTTAAGAACTAACGCACGGATTTTCATCAAACTTCAGATTTAGTTAGTCCTTGATATGACTTGCTACTGTTTAGGTGTTGGTGTAAATCGCCCAACAGGTGGCGCTTCTCTGCTGCCTTTTCCATGATTGCCTCAATAGCTCTATAAATAGAACTAATGGACCAATTTTCATCTAACTTCAGATTTAGTTGTATGTTGACACAAGTTGTTTTTAATTAGGTTTTGGTGTTAATCACCCAATAGGTGGCGCTGCTATGCAGAAATTTTCACGATTTTCGCTATTGCTCTATCTCAAAAACTAATGTACGGATTTTCTCCAAACTTCAGATTCAGTCAGACGTTGACATAAATTGTTGCTGATTAGGATTTGGTATAAATCACCCAATAGGTGGCGCTGATAGGCAGCATTTTGCTGAATTTAGACGATTTCAGCGATAGTCATATCTCAAGAACTAATGCACGGAATTTCATATCGTTAGAATCCTCATGAGATGCATAGATTGCCATTTAATTTTGGCAGTGTGATAGCGAATTTTGAAGTATTAACATGTATGAGATAGAAGAAAGTTTTGGGATTGGTACATCCGACTAGTTTGAAAAAGTAGCTAAAATTAAGATTGGATTTTTAAATATTAATGAACATATCGCTCACCCGCAAGAAAAGTGACACATCTCGCAAAAATTCATTTTTCGTTTTATTCCACGAATAGATCTGTCATAAGTGCGTCTTACTAAACAGAAAGTTTCATAGGTGTTGTTATACGAGAAATCACTTTATTACGCTATATGTGACCATTTGTGGCCAAAGAAGAAGGGTGGGTTGTGTGGGGAGGTAAATTTATCCATACCAACAAACCTCATATTACCTCAAGGGTTTTACACTTTTATGCACGATTTTACTCCTGCATGCAGAAATGAATGCCATATTGTCATGTTACAGTGAAATCATACAAATTTTCTTTTACCTCTCCTGTGAAACTTTTGTCGAGATGTGTCACATTTCTTGCGGGTGAGCGATATAATGTTGATGATTTTTAACGATTTTTATGATATTAATTAATATTATAAACATCGATTTTTTTTAGTATTAGATATTCTTTTTTAACATTGAAGAATGTTATATGTTTAAAATACTACACATTTCGTTTTTCCTCCCCAAAACAAATTTGTACTTGACATATATCATGATTAAAAATACTTTTCTTTTCTTTTTTCATTTAATGGTACTCGTATCGAAAAAAAAATTGCAAGTAACATTTACATTAAAGTTTTTGTATCGTGTTTAAATCATGCAAATTCATTACACATAATAAAACACCTTAAATTGTTAATAAATTAAT
Source organism: Maratus speciosus (assembly GCA_963932465.1). Taxonomy (NCBI): domain Eukaryota; kingdom Metazoa; phylum Arthropoda; class Arachnida; order Araneae; family Salticidae; genus Maratus; species Maratus speciosus. The sequence goes on from OZ010800.1 coordinate 114,514,956, forward strand.
AATTTATTATATATATATATATATATATATATATATATATATATTTAATTTAACAATTTTAAATTTATTTCTATTTTTCAAATGTTTGTATGTCAAAATATATCTTATACGCAGTGTGCGTTGTTCTACACACATAAGTATCGATTTTTAATACAAATATTAGATCAGAAGAAAAAATAATATTTGGATGCATATGGAATAATGATCCTATGAAAATCCCATGTATTTCAGTTCAAAATATCTCTTTTTTAACAAAATTTTCAAAGAATAAAACTTGATAATTAGTTATGTCCCTTTAAACACAATTGCATTATATTTCTATAATAGATTTCTCCTCATTATATTGGAAACCTTAGCTTTTTCATAACATAGAGAATGTGAAAAAATAGGAAAATTTTGAGGAAAATCATTTCTAACCTCCCAATTTACAATAAAGATATATTTTATTTCAGACTCAAAATTACAAATGTATTCCTTTCTATTTATCAGATCGTCAAGAAACTTTGGCAAAATATTCAAGAGATGCTAAAGTTTCCTATAGTATACAAATATAACATTCGGTATTTTTACCTTTTTTTCTATTGCGATGTACAGATTTCTCTTAAATTTGTGAAATTAAACGTAAATTAATATATACATATATATATATATATATATATATATATATATATATATATATATATTATATATATATATAAAATTGTGCGGTATATTTTCCTTCAGCAGCAAAAATGATTCAAATGCAGAGTAAAAATATTTTTTTAAGTTAAGATATACGTTCTGCAAACATAGTTAATACATTCTAAAACTATTAAAAATACACTAAAATAACACCTTTACAGGTCCGGCTAGATGGGAACTCATACGTAATGCGTTTAGCACAATTAGGACCACCGAAAAATTCACCTTTACAAATAGACTTTAAAAGTAATAGGATGATTTATCTATCAAGATTTTATTTGCCATCCATTAACCGATAATCGATAGAGAAATTTTTACGCTGTTAGAATATATGCAATGATTCAGCCTTCATGGAGTTACCTAAAATTTGGAAAGATATCCTCTGCAGAATAAGAAACATTTGTAAAAATTAATTCACGTTCAGAAATATTCATTTTTTTATTGAGCTGGATTTCATTACAGATGAGATATCGTGATTTTTGTTAGAAGTTTCCAATTATTTTTTTTTCTCCAAAATATTTGTATCTTAATAAATCGGGAGAATATCGCAGTCTGAGTCATGAAACATGCCTATCTGAATAAATCTATTATTTGCCTTTTAAGTGTATTTTTACCACTTTTATCAAGTTTTAACTTTGTTGGGTGATTTTACGTGATTTTCATATATAATTTTAGATAGATTCTGTTTAACTATATTTTGTTTGTTTTTATTGATGCATCTCTTTTCTGCAAGCATTACGAAAAAAAAAACACCTTTGAATATTTAAATAAAAAGAAAAGTGTCCAATTAAACTGATGACATTGAGCTCACAGGTTATTCACACTAATTGAAAATATACTCTTATTTCAAAGAATAATGCCCCTCGAAAAATAAATTGAGGAAGGGGTTAGCCTCCCCTCTTTCTCCTCTTTATACGTAACCAATGAGCCTCCAAACCGCATCAGGGAAGCGCCTTTTTCAGAATAAACCGGTATACCAAATTCGAATCAAAACGGATAGAAAAACGCATTTGTCTACATTAAGGGGTATTACCCCCCCCCCTCGTTCCTCCCTTTATACTTAACCAATGAGCTTCCAAATCTAATCATGGTAGCGCCTTATCAGAATTAAACCAGTATACCAAATTTTAAGCAAATCTGGTGATTTTGCATGAAAAACCCATTTATCTATGTTAAGGGGTGGTGGCTCCCCCCCCCCTTTATACATAACCAATGAAGCTGCAAAACTAATCCTGGAAGCGTCTTATCAGAATGAACCCAGAAAAAAATTAAGCAAATCGCATATTTCTTTCAAGAGTTATTGCGTTCCGTACGTACATATATACAGACGCTGCGGGCACATTAGCTCTCAGGCTTTAATAGCCTGTGAGCTAAAAAGTCAAAGTTATTTTTTTTATAACAGGAATTACCGACTTAATATAAATATCTTAAAAAGACTAAAATTTATATTCTTTCTTGCAATCCCATTACAATTTAAGAACTATTTTAATTATAAAAAATCACAGACAAATAATTACAGACAGTACAATTACACTAAATTTAAGAGATAAAAGCACTGTAAACAATTTAAAAGTAACGCTTCGGATTCATTATGTATACCTGATCAGGCAATTCATAACGTAAAAGTGATACTAAGGTGTTAAATTTCAAGAAAGAGAAAAATATTACATCAAGTTGTCAAAGTGAAAATTATAGTTAAAACAAGACTTAATACTATGTTGGTAGAGATGAGGGCTAGTTAATTGCTAAAACAGTATTTCTTGTGTACTAAGCTTCCAAAAAATACGACTTTCATAAATGATGTAGTTGGATCTGATTATAAAAGAATTCTCAAAATTCGACAAATGATCTATTTCCAAGGCATGATCAACAATGTTAGAATTCAAATTTTTATTCTTAAAAACACGATTATGCTCCTTTAAGTCTTATTTAAAGCATACGGCTGGTTTCTTCTATATAGGCTGCATTACATTGTTTGCACGGAATTCCATAAACTAGTGTAATGTAATTTTATTGATTTTTTATAATTATGAATGTATTCCGACGTAGTCCTTCTGTTTATATCAAACATATTTTACAACAGACATTTAGTACACAACCAAAACATGCTTTACAGTTTTTAAGTTTGTTTAATATTTAAGCGATTAAAAGAGCGGGTCCTAAATATTGCAAATAGGAAAAGTATCATGACTGAGATGTCTATTTTTATTATTATAAAAAAAAAAGAAAAAAAAATTAAAGTAAAAATATACATTTTACATAAACAAACACACACTTTTTATATGTGAGATTTTCTTTAAGTTAGTATAATATAATTCAAAAAACATAAAACATAAAGAAACTAGAATACATTTTTGAATTTTTGACACAACGAGTATCTGAGGTTTTTATTTTGTTATAAATTAATAAAAATGTAATAGTCTTAAGACTTTTCAATGTTCTTTTTCTTATATTTTGAATTTCAAAGAGATAGGTAAAAAATTTCGCAAAAAAACTCGAGATGGAAAGTTTTTCTTTATCATTGCACATAGGACTATAAATAACAATTATCTTTACATATAAAAATAATGTTTTCTGTAAGTGTAATTCAGATGGAAATGTGAATGCTATTAAAGAAAGTTAAAGAAATTTGGAAAACTATTTGAATTAGTGACACAGTAGCTAGCACTATCAGAGTCTGTTATTGCTAATTTTGATATTAAAAATTTTAATATTTTCTTTCATTTACTAAATATTTTTTATCTTTTTTTCGCTACTGCTGTTATTCAAAAGTTTTTTAAAGAAAATATCAAAGTTAGTATTTCTAAAAAAAATAGGAAACGGATTTTGGAGATTATACTTTAACAATTTATAAAGCAAATGCAATGAATGAGATCAAAAAATTGCGCATTTGGTTAAAATTTGTATAAATAAAAATATTCTGCAAAATTTGGAATTATTTAAAATGTTAACATTATTCTCCTAAACAAATTCAAAATACTTCAAGATCAAATTTTGTTTATTTTAGTAATTTACAATTTTTTGCATGCTGGATTTAAAAACTGTCGGCGTATTTTTTGAAGGTACGTCTGAATATACACCAGGAAAGTTCTTTGAATGGTCCCATATTTAAACATTAACACTTATTTATCGAAATCACTTATTTTGTCGTTGTGAAAAATGCAAGAATTGAGAGCAATCCGCATAGCAATCCGCATTGAAAGACCTCCAAGAGGAAGAGGATGGAATGCTACATGGACCTGTTCATCGCAGATTGTTCGTAAGTTGAAATTTTCATAGTTTTAACCGTACTTGAAACTTTAAACGCGTTTTTATCGAAACGTTGTTTTTCAAAATTCCCTCCATCATATCTCGAGAACGGTTTGATCGATTCACTTGAAATTTATAGAGTAGACGACCAAATGTAGGTGCACGGATTGAACTAGGATCCTCCGAAATTTCAAAATATTTATTTTTATTTGTTTATTTATTTATTTATTTATTTATTTTTTCGCAACGAAAAGATAAAAAGTACCATGAAATTTGATTTTTTTTTTTTCAGAAGTCTACCCAGTTTTGAATATTTTCAAATGATTCTAGTTCATTCAATGCATTTAGGCTTACAGATTAAAATGCCGTTTTTTATCTCTTTCAGATAAATCAATCAGCTGAAATCGTGGAGGAAGCGAGCGTCCTTTTTTTGGAAGCAGATGTCTTCAGAGTGGTGTAACTTCCGTACTAAAAACGATTTTTGCTTGATCATAGCTGTACATATTCTTGAAATAGCAATAAATGTATAATAAAAAACTCAAAATTCAATTTTTTCACTTGTCGTCAAGAACAAATTCCCCATATATGCTTAAAATACAAGCCGTCAAACGGGAGAACTTCCTTAAAAAATGTATTTAAGGTGAGGTTCTACATATTTGGCCTAAAAATCACATTATTATTGCAATTTATTTTCAATTAGAAAGAAAATTTACACCACCTTCGAACTTTTTATAGTATATTGATTGATATTTCACTTTATATATATATATATATATATATATATATATATATATATATATATATATTGTGTGTGCGTATAAATATGAAATGAATAACACGCCTCTTGCGAAGGGGAGCTCAGGTGTGCTACGTAAATTTCCCAGCTGGTAAACATTTTTCTCCGGGCATGAGTAACTGAAAGAAAATTTCGTTGCCTAATTATGAAAGTAAAATCAATTCTCTAGATATTGTGCAAACAGTTAGTTTAGAAAAATGATTTTTCACGAAATGTGGCTGTTATTTGAACTAAAAAGATAACTTTTTACTTTATTCTATCTTCAATAAAAGAAGGTATTGTAATCGAAGTTTTTTCGACTTAAGGTTTTCGACAGATTTACACATTTAGGGTCAGGGATCTCCAAAAAACATGTTTATATAAAATGCATGTCTGTCCGTGTGTCCGTGTTTCGTTGATGTCCGTGTGTCGCCACTGTATCATCGGAAAAGGTATGGAGTTATGCATAGACGTTTTTGACTATGGCAAGCCAAACTATTGGTTATCCCTCAATTTGGAAAAAAAATCTTCCAGAAGGGAGCGAAGTAATAGCGATTTTTGTGCCATTTTCAATACTTTACCATCGAAAAGTTTATGACGTTATGCATAGAATTGAACTAAATATTTTGTGTATGTTTTTGGCCCCGGTAAGAAGAACCCGGAAAAAACCTATCCGGTTTTTTGCCCGGATTAACTCGTTTTTACCCCTATTAATTGATTGAAGCAAAAATTTCTGATGAAAGTCAAAGTTGATATAGGATTGAACTAATAAGAATGAAATATTGACATTTGTAACAAAAATTTGAAATATTAAGATATATGAGATGGAAGAAACTCTTGGGATTGACACATCCAACTATTTCAACTTTCTTTTGAGAGTTCTAAAAAACAATTAACTAATAAAACTTTCCGGTGATATAAGCTCCAACAAAAGCGTGTACTTTTAAATTAAAAAAAAAAAAAATCCGGAAATCAGTCGGATAGTTGTCGAGAAAAATGGCCATCCACTTTTAAAAAAATTGTTTCGTGAGAAAATATTTGAATTTTACAATAACGTTACGTTAAATGAGCAGAATAACATTCATAAATCAAGAATTATTATATTTACTCAAAATGTTATAAAACCGCTTTTAAGCAACAATCTAGATATTTCAGAGATGAGAAAAGTCCGAAAACAAATTCAAAGAAATCGAACCTCCCCCTTGCCAGAATAAGAACCTTTTACAGGGAAAAGGATAGAATTTTTTTTAAAGTTATTTTTAATAAACTGTGAATGTAATTAAAAAATTGTAAAAAAATGTCAGATACTATTTATAAAAATAGGTACTCAGCAGCCGTTAGATATATTTAATATTATTCCATTCTAAAATAATATATTGATTAGTAATCTTATTTATCCTTTTAAAAATGATATTGAGAGAAAAAAAATACATATGCAGAAATACTACTATTAATAAGGGTTTTCTCTATATGTAATTTTAAAAAACGCATTTCCTCTCTTCTAAATTTAACGAAAATATATCTAAATCATGTTAAGCTTAAATTAGTTACTTAAATTTACTTTTTAACTACGTCTAGTACACATTGTCATATAAATCTCTTGATTCCATTTGCAATTTTATAGCTGATGCTAGTTATGTAAAAAACACCTTATGTTTTATGTTACATGACCTTTAATATGTTATACATAATTCAGATACATATACTATAATTAAATTTCACTTTGAAAATTAGCCGTATTTCATTCCGATATTTTTATTCTAAGATCTTGAACAAGATGTACAAGGCGGATATGTAAAGATTTTGAATTTATTTTAATTGATCCAAACTTATTTATAAAGACATCATGCAAGTTGAAATTATTTTCTACTAGAGTAAAATTGTGTCCAGTCCGGAATTCGAACAAGACCTTTTCACTTTACTAACTACTCCAACCACTAACTTTACCAACACTCTACTAACTACCGAATTATATCTCGGAAAATATTTAACTCGTTTTCATCAGCTCAATTGATTTGATTTTTTTTATCAATCAGTTTGATTGAGTAAAAAAAAATAAATTCGATATATTTATGCATAGCTCTTTTAATATACAGTTCCATTACCTGTGATTTAATCTGATGAATTATCACATTTATGACATACTGGATACTAATGTCTAAGTTTTGTCTTCAAGATAGCTTAGTTGGTAGAGCGTTGGAAGTTAAAGCTAAAATGTTCTGTGTTCGAGATCCATTCTGGACACATTTTTATTCTGTTTGATTTTCTTTTGTATGATTTCTTTATAAATACAATCTTTATCAATAGGGTTAAAATAAATTCAATATATAGAACGTTGTTATTTAATTGTGGTTGAGGTAAATTATTTTTCTATTGAAAATCACCTATTGTCTGTCGCATTCCGGAAAATTGTGTTATCACTTTTCAAATATCATTGCATGCGGATGCATTTTTTAAATTGCATAAGGTGTTAGTTTTGAAATATTGTCCAATATTTTAAAATGGTTATGTACCAATTAGTAATATTGGCACGCGTTTTATATATATATATATTATTTGCGTGTCTTCAAAATTTTAAATTTTTTAACAGCTATTGTGACAAATTATTGTGAATTTTTTTATTATTATTATTTTATTTGAATATTTTTAATCAATTTTATTTTGTTCTTTTACAGCTAGGATACAAAACTCTTTTAAAAGTGCTGTAACATTTAATATGTTTAAATTAATTTCAGTTAATAATAACTAAATGCCATAATGTATTAATTATTATTTTACTCTAATTTTACTCTTAAAGTATTTTTAAAAGTGCATTCTTAAAGTATTCTTTAAACAACGTATTTCCAAATACCACAAAGAAAGAAAATTATAGTAAATTAGCGTGTTTATGAAGGGTTCACTGTATTTAAAAAAAAACGTTCTTTATTTGTGTAAAAATGCAGGTGTAGGATACATCCAAGCTTTTAGTAATATATTTTGTAATATTATTATCTGTTCCGTCTATTATAAATAAGGGTATAAAGGCCTAAAATATAAGGTATTTTCTCGTTAATAATGAAAGATATCTTACCACTTTTCTTTTATATGTCCGTACATAGCTAAAGTATTAAATTGCCTTATGATGGAACTGCTTTTTGGAATTTGAATTTCAATGACATGCGACGAAGAAATAAAATGCAATTTTCTATAAAGTTTTTGCAACCATGAAAATAGGGTAAAACATTTTCTTTAAAATGAGAATGTCATTTCATATTTTGAAAACAGAAAAATGAAATTTGCGGAACGTCAACGCTTAAAAAATGACACGTTTTCTATAAACTTTCCTGCTTTATACGCTTCGTTTTAAAAGTGAAATTATTAAGTAAGAACTTTTGAGGATGCCATTTTTCCTTAATAACAAAATTGTCTCCTGTTGTGCGTGCATTGGACTTTTTCTCAATTATTTATATTTTTTAAGAGATTTATTATATGTTGTATAAGTTTTTAAAGTTAGAAACATACATTATTTTTAACGTACAAATAAAACAACATACTTTAACCCTTAATCTACTGACGGTACTTATAAGTACCACTTAATTTAAACTTTAATCCCATAGTGAATATTGCTAATATTCTAACGGTATTTTTCAAAAACATTCTTTTAAATCCCATTTATCAGGATACATGGCAGCAGTAGTTCTAGGTTTGTTATTTTAGCGGGGATTGAGGCCATCTCTTTTTATCTTTTAAACAGTCGATGTGTTTTTGCTGATAATTTATATAGATTGTTACGCTTGTCTTTTATTGCTGCAAACACAGTAAAGGATATAATGAAAGCTATGGATTTTTTAGGTGTTCATTATGATGTTATAATACAGTTTGACAAGGTATTTTAGGTGAACGGTGTATGTATTTGATTTAACAGTTGAATTACTCAGTGGTACTTATAAGTACCGCCAGTACATTGTGTGTTGGAGAAAAACTTCTTGTTTACATTTCGTCTGTGTAATTATCGATCGTTTTTATCTGCTTTTATAATGTAATTAATAAATTCTAGTGTAGTAATGATTTTCCTGGTATTTCTTTTCTGTTTCATTATTATTTTTTATATGAAATGAAGAACGTTGCGTCAACGGCTTTTTTTTGTTATGCTAGAAATGACATATGTAAATTCATATTTTGATATTGCATATGTGGAGATACGGGAGAACATGTTCTCCCTGGAATATGGGCGTCGCGCCTAAATAAAAGACTGCTAACAAGATCGAAATATGAAAAAAAAAAATAGTTTTTACTTTCTTCTATATTTACAAGAAGAAAGTATTGGATTCATGAAATTTTCTGAATTCCGGTTTTCGACGGATTTGCACGTTTTAGGGATGAGAGAACCATAAAAACATATTTTTACAAAATGTCTGTATATGTGTCTGTCTGTCTGTCCGTCTATCTGTGTGTGTAACACAAATATTGTGGGCGCCCTATTTCAAGAACTAATGAACGGAATTTAACAAAAATTTAGACTCAGTTAGTCCCTGATATAAACTGGTACTGATTATCTTTTGGTGTAAATCGGCCAACAGGTGGCTCTGCTATGTTGCAATTTTCATGATTTCTGCAATAGCTATATCTCAAGAACTAATGCACGGATTTTTATAAAACGTCATATTCCGTTAGTCTTTGATTAATTAATTGCTGATTACTTTGCAGTGTAAATCGCCCAACAGGTGGCGCTGATATGTGGCATTATTCATTATTATTGCAATAGCTCTATCTCAAGAACTAATGGACGAATTTTCACCAAACTTCAGATTCAGACAGTCTCTGGTTTAAATTAGCGTTATTTAGTTTTTAGAGTAAATCGCACAACAGGTGGCTCTGCTAGGCTACATTCATCACGATGTCCACAATAACTGGATCTCAAGGACTAATGCATGAATTTTCATCAAACTTCAGATTCAGTTATACCCTGATATAATTTGATCGTGATTAGTTGTTGGAGTAAATCGACCAACAGTTGGCGTATGTGTGCTATGTAGAATTTTTTTACGAGTTCTACAATAGTTTTACCTCAAAAACTAATGCACAGATTTCTATCAAACTTTAAATTCAACTTTACATAAGTTGTTGCTGATTAGATTTTGGTGTAAATCACCTAACGGGTGGTACTGATGTGCTTTATTTTTCAGGAAATATTAACATGTATGAGATAGAAGAAAGTTTTGGGATTATCACATCCAACTAGTTTTAAAGGCCATCAAATTTCAATTTTTACTCATTTTTCATGTGTAAAATAAAACTATGTCAGTTTAATATTTTTTTATTGTTAACTTACGAGTGTCTTCTTGTTATTTAGCATTTTTAAGAATGTAAACAATATTTGAAATACCATGTGGATTTTCGGTTACGAGAATATCATAGGCACAGTGTGTGGCGTACATATTGTGGTGGAAGTTCATGAGGAGTCTTATAGGCTTTAAATATATATTTATTTTTCAACAACGGGCAAAGGGTTTAGCAGACAAAATTTTATAAATTTCGCCCTCACTCCGTGATAGCAATAAACAAATCTTAATTAAATATAAAGTCAAAATTTAACTCACGTAACTTCATTTCTCCAGAGCGTGCTTAAGCAGTAACGGCGGTTTTCATTTCAAATCCACGTATAAATTTCATCTCATTCTAAATCTGTTCTTGTTCCCAGGCTAAGCTCCAGCTGTACTTATCATTTCTCAACGCCAAAATTACTTACGGCAACACACATTCTCCTACGTCTAACTGCACTGAGTCACTACTGACTGACCAAATAACATATTTTTCGCTCCTCTATTTATACTCAGGCAGACTGAGTAAATAAATTTGCATGCGGTTACCGCTAACTCGCGGAACAGTGAACTCCTAATTAAAAATGCACAACGGACAATTTGAGTGCCTCTATATTAGAGTTACGTCTTACACCATGTTCACTTTCAAACCACTACAGAGCCTTTTTAACAAAGTTACTGGTTCCTTAGAAGTGTACTGATAGTACTTTAAAGTACCACTTTAATTAAGTACCTCTAACTACTAATTAAATTTCTCACGGGTGAGTAGTTTTTATGTATGTCCATTAATTTTCATTGTAGTAACTGAAAAATATACATGAAAAAAATTGCAGTAAATCATTATGAATTAGATATAGGGTCAAGCGTATCTGCTTACGTTGGAAATGGTTAATTTCATGAAAATTATCGATTTTGTTTTTATTACTGCTTTTGAAAGTATTTTTTACCATTCTAAAACGGTTTTTTTTTTCATATCATGTTTTAGAACAGAAATTATAATTAATGTATAGTAAAAATTTTCTAATTTAACGCTTAATTGCATTTTTCTCAAAATTTATTTTTACACAAAATTAACTCACTTAAAAGATGTTAACTGAACACATTATTATCATTCTTCAATAAAAATAACCTCTTATAATAACTTTTATAAAAATAAACCTCTTATTTGAATAAAATCGCGGTAAGAATGTTGAAAATCTCATATAATTGAGTCTACGATCACCTCTAAAATATTTATTTACTGTTATAACATTTAGCATGTATTAGGTATACTAGATTAAAGCAAATACTTACTTTAGAAGTATTTTTATAATAAATGTATTTGTTTTTCATGCGTTATTTTCAAGTATTTGAAAAAAAAAAAATCAGATTTCCAGCCATATTAAACAATTTTTTTTTATAAATTCATAGGAATACATATATAATTTTAATTGTATATTATTAATTTTTCTTAACTGAAAAAAAAAAAAAAAAAAAAAAAAAAAAAAAAAAAATACAATGTTTCTTTTCAGAAAAAACCCCTTAATTTGAAGGATTGTAATTTTTCTGGGGGGAGGAGGGGATAGATTCATGTTCGATTTACCCAATGATGGATGAATTACGAACCAGTTTGAAACGCGCAAGTCTCCTAAATATCCGGCGACTTGCGAGGTAAGGACGCGGGGCTCAGGACCATGACATGTGGGGCCTATGACATGAATATATATTCATAAATACATACACACAGACACACACACACACACACACACATATATATATATAATATCAGACTTCTTCGCCCCCTACAAGATATAAACAGGTAGCTCTCTTACAAGATATAAACAGGTAACTGGGAGCTACATCGAAATGTATAAAATAAAAAAAAATCGAAACCTCCTTAAAGTCCTCTAACTACCACTCTACACCCAAAATGGATTTTTTTATACGCATAAAAACAGTATGACCCGTGGATCGAAAAAACATTTCCATACAGTATAAGTGGAGAGAGATATAATATGAAACTATGCATTTGCAGTTTATCCTATTTATTGCAAAACGCATGTCTTATTAATTGAATCAGTTTTTAGAAGTCAAATTTCAATATTAAGTACAGTATATTATTATTAAATTATATAATATATTTTTCCTTATTTAATCTAAATTATGCTATATTAATAGTTATTTAATAGATTTAGATCCTTTTAAATGTAATGCAGATTTAGGAAAACGATTAAAAACGCTCTAATCCACAATTTAATTGATGACATCAGTTTGGTTAAGTACATCTTTCAATCAAATATTTCGAAGATAAATGATTCATAATAAGTTTTAGAAAGACGTAGATCAAGCATCCTAAATATACCAATAAAATAGCATGCTTGATAACTTTTTGGAAAGAATTGAAAGCATGCGTTTAGACAGATTGAATGCAATTTCTGAATAACTTTTATGAATTTTACGGTATCCTTATTACTTCCTAAATTCCATTATAATTGCTTTAATCACATTTTAGTTTAAAGGAATAAAATCGAACGCAACTCTTGGCACTTTTCCAGATAAAAAAATACTGTTCCCGTTTTTCACGTTTCATTTTTTTTTTTTTATCTTCTCTAAATGTTAGTATTTTTAAATTATGTCTATTTTTAAATTATTGTGATTACTTGTATTTGGATATCAAAATAAATAACAGATACGGAATTCTGACGAAACTGTTATTTTCTTGCAAACGTTAAACATATAACTTAATGTGACATTTAAAGTGTAAAATCCGCAATAATAGTAATAATAATAATAAAATATTTAATGAATAAAACTTAATATATTACTGTAACATTTGTAGTGTTCTACTGCTGATGTTACGTTTTCATGTCGGAAATATCATGGTATCAAAGAACTTTAGTTTCGATAATATGTAATATATAACGAACTGTTTTAAACGAAAGTGAAACAACCACCGTCGTGGATATCTTTTCAATCAGCTTCGAAAATATCAATTCTTATATGTATTTCTAATTTTAAATTTAAAATATTTATAAAATTTTGCGCATATCGTCGCTACCATGTCAAACTATTCAATGTAAAAAAATGCATTTTTCAAATTTTGTGCCATTTTGATGTATTGTGTATGCATGATACGTACACTGTAAAACATTCCGACCAGTATTCCTGTAAAAATCGGAAAAATAGTTGCCCTTATCGTACCGGAAAATTTTCCGATCCAGATCGGAATAAAATCCGTGAAAAAACAGAAACATTCATTAAAACGGTACTTTACGGATTTTATTCCAATTTTACGGATTTTATTCCGATTTTACTGATTTTATTCCGAGCTGGGTCTTAAATTTTCCCGGTACGATAAGGGTAACTATTGTTTCGATTCCTACAGGAAATATGCCCCCTTTTTTTATTTATTTAATTTTTTTTCACAGTGTACTAATTAAAATCGTCATGTCTATAGCTTGTTTAGAAGCTTAGATAATGACTGTTTCAAAGTATCCAATATGCACTTTTTTCTAAAATTTACAATATCAAACTGTCGAATATGGCATATTCGCCTTTGCCGCAAATGTTTCGATGCATCCGTATCATCTGAAACTATCCAATATGAAAATATTTTATCAGGAAGACAAAAACTGTTTTATTGATGGATTGAAATTTTACGCAATTAATATGTTTTTGACGTCTACTGTAGCAGATGTTTTCTATTGTTTATGGAATGTGAGAATTTTTAGTTCATTTACAGGTACACTCAAAAGAATCCCGTTACATTACACTCAAAAGGGGAAAAGAGCGGTGTCTTTTAATGGTGTTACGATATTTAAAACACAATGAAATTAATATGGATTTATCCATTGTATTAAAACATATTTTATACAGAATGTGGTGTGCAAGCCATTTATTATTATTTACAGGTTCATACAAAAGAATTTTGTTGTATAATTGTTTATAGAAAAAAAGTTTGAAGCATATTTTACTAATGTTAAAATATTCTAAACAAAATAAAATTGACATCCGTAATTGATTTACATTACAAGTTGCTTACGTTAGAATATGACATGTATGATAGTTATCGTTAATTTAAAGAGACACACACAAAGAAAAAATCGGTTACACTGCTGTCTATTAGCGATAGTTGTTTGGAGTGCGTTTTCAATTATATATGAGTTTTTAACTATTTGAATAATACGTGGTACGTATAAATTCTATAGATCATATACAGGTCTATACAAAAGAAACTGTAAGCATTACTTTATACGGACTTGAATTTCTTAAAGGATATTTTTATTGAGTTATGCAATTTCGGTCTTTTCTTTCTTTTTACTATTCTAAAATATGTTAGAAATTCCTAATACTCAGGGTTACGCAAAGAACTGAAAATATTGCCCAATATGACTGGTAGTTTCTGTAAATATGTTCTGTAAACATCTTTTTGCCTCAATTAAATTTTACCATATTACGTAACATGTATAAAAATCTGTAGATAGTATACAGAGCTATACAAGAAGTTTAAGTACATTTCCGTTTAGTGACGGAAATTGCTAAAGTTTGAAAGTGTAAATTGCGTTACGCGTTTTCTAATTAAACTACATGGGTGTCCAAAATTAAAGACCAATCACAAAATGCTAATTTTCAAGTACGCGACTACCCAAAAGGAAATAACATAATTCGAATAATTACTATCCCTACAGCACAGCTAGTACATACAACATCTCATTCATGTCACACATGGACACACGTGTCCCAGTCACTATGGTGAAGAAAAAAATAGGAAATTCCATACATCTCATTATGAGTATCAAATGATCACTATACTCCCCTGAGTGACTCCACTGAGACGTCACTGAGACTGCTGGTTTGTGACGAGTCACCATGTGACTTTACAATGTAGTTGCATCGTGACTCTCATGTGACTGTCATCTGTAGACTCAATTTCAAAGTCATTGCATTGTGATAAGTTGTCAAATAATGTCACATTAAAGTCACATGATGACTTGCAGGTGACAGATAAACTACTATGAAGTCACCGTTGTGTTATTTTGTGAAAAGTCACCGTGTAACTATAATGTGATATTATTTGGTAACTTATCATAATGCAACGTTCATGATGACTTTGAAATTTAGTCTAAAAATGACAGTCACAATGTAACTATATTGTAAAGTCACTTGGTGACTCGTCACAAAGCAGCAGTAACAGTGACGTCTCGTTGGAGTCACATATAGTGATCATTTGAGACTCATAATGAGACGTGTGGAATTTCCTATTTTTTGTTTCACCGTCGTGAATGCGACACTTGTGACTATATGTGGCATGAATGAAATGCTATTTGGTCTAGCTGTGTAGTAGGGATAGTAATTATTTGAATTATATTAGTTCCTTTTGAGTATTCGCTTACTTAAAAATTAGCATTTTGTGACTTGTCCTTAGTTTTGGACATCAGTGTAAATTGCGGCATACTATCAAGATTATATACAAATCTATAGATCATTTACAGGGCTTCACAAACTGATTCGAATACTTTTTCTGTCTTTGGTCGGTACTTGTTTTTTAGTGAGTTCTTTTGTGCATTCCTGTATACGAGGTATAGAATTTTTATACAACATGCAAAAAATAGTTCAATTTAACACTAAAACAACCATTAGGGTTCATTTTGACTCCTGTGAATTGATAATATTCCATTCGAACCAGAAATTTCTTCATAAGATATGTTAAATATGTGTAGCACAAAAATGGGCTAATTAAATAAGTTAAATACTTTTAAATAAAAATTGTGGTGTGAAACACTTTTTATAAAACTTGAGTAAAAAAACCGGCTATTCTACTGTTAAAAGCGCATACCGAAATACAAAAAAGCACTCCCAGCTATATTAGAGGGTACTGTAATTCATTTCTTTTGTGTGTCCTGTAAATGTATGACAAATTCTATGAGTGCATGCCCTATTCTGTTGTAATATTCTTGTAATGAAATTCAGTGATTTATATTAGTTTTAATACATTTGAAATAGCGCAATGTCATTAAAATACACTCCAAACAATTTTTCCCCATATACCATAATGTATTTGAAATCTTTTGACTGCACCTCTAAAAGTACTACTAATGTTACACATTTCATATCTAATACAGAACATGCTATTTTAAGCACCATTACATTTTTCAATTGCATGAAAATCCGAGTATATTCACATGAGTTAGAGAGTGGACAGAAAAATCGAATGCATAAACACTTCTCAAGCATATTGGAAAGTGCTAAAAAGTATAACACACTGAAAATTCACATTCAGTAATTTCCAGCAATAGACGAGCATAACCGAATTCTTTTCTGCAACCCAGAATATTACCAACATATATTTATACATGCCACATAATATGATAAAACATTAATGCAAGCTAAAAGACACTTAAAACTACTAAAATGATACTTCCAGAAATTATCATCCATAATTGTCCATGTGTTGTATACTTGTATTCGTATTGTTCTGTGGCCCTTATATTCCACAAACATCTCATACACTAATTATAGTTCAGCTTTGAAATGCATAACACCATTAAAAATTACGTTTAAGCAGTTAAGAATTATACTTAGTAATCGTAACGAATTATTTTAGGTAGTCCTATATACAATCTATCGAATTAATACACACCGCGTAGTATGCGCATAGTTTTCAAACGCATATAATAATATAAATCCCATTTCCAGCAACTATCCCTAATAGACTGCACTTTAACCAAAATCTTTTGTGTGTCCCTGAAAATGAACGATAACTGTTGTACACGTCATATTCTAACGTAGGCATGTTGCTGCGCACTTCATTAATGTATATAAATTACATTATGTTTGAAATAGTGTAAAATAAATATACCAAACCACAAACGTTTCTTTCCACATTAAGCGTTATGTAACGGGATTCGTTTGAGTGTCCCTGTAAAGGACCTATAAATGCTACACGCTCCGTTTTCAGTGCCAGACATGCCATAGTAAACGTCAAAAACATAAAAGTTATATGACAATCCGAGTATATTTAAGAGAGTTGGAGCACGGTGAAACGACAGAAAAGTAAACCAAAAGTCATAAAAACATTTTAACTATCAAGAAAGACTTTAAAAAACGGATTACACCTTTATCATTCCCCACGTTCGGGAGAACATTTGAAATTATTGTATTAAAAGGGCCTAGAATAGATTTCCTTTTAAATTTTCTTCAAAGGCATTTGTTCCAAATATTTTTAAAATGGGGATTAAATAAATAAAAGATGTCTATCCGAAAATAGTGGTAGTAGACGGCCGATGAGTTTCTTAGAATAAATAGAGCGAAGATTACTATTTATAATTACGGATATGAAGTGCCTGTTGTTGTCCAACCCATTATTTGAGGTATTTTTGTTTTCTTATATTTTATAAAATTAATAGAATGTTTAAAAAAAAGCTTTTCCCTTTATTAATTTATTGTATGTATTCGTTATTAAAAGTATTACAGAAAATTCTTAAGAGTTTTATATTGAATATGTAAATACCAAAATTTTTACAAATAAAAAAATTGAAAACGACACATTTGCTACCATGGAAAGGTGAATCCAGAAAAAGCACATAAGTCAAACTATTCATTATGGCATATTCGCTACTATCGAATGGCGAACCTGAGAAAAGCACAAAATTTCTACAAGTCGAACTATCCAAAGTGGCATATTGGTTAGTTTGAGGCTGAAAAGGTTCAACGAAGCTGAAAACGTACAAAAAAGCGTACCATATTGTTTTGAATTTTTGTTTTGAAAAACCGTTGACAAAAGAATGAAAATTGTTAAAGACTCTCGTTTCGAAGTGCTAATACGCAATTTTTTATGCTATTTTGATAAAACAATTACGTAGCGAGAGGGTTAATATGTTTCAGATATTGTTATACACGGTAAATTCCTCTTCAATATTAATTTTATATTGTTTACAAGGCTATGTTAGCATAGTTTATATTACGATTTATTTGAAGCCCTAAAAAGTAAATATATATTTAAAAGATGTCAGAATAACATTACATTCATTATTATCCTTTGAAATAGGATTAAAGTTGTTCGGGAGACATTTTCAAATAATTTTTAATTATTGAGTTAAGATTTTGAATTTTTTTTGTGATGATTAACCATAGCATTTTAAGCAAATCTCTCGATTAAACTTCTCATTTTTTTAATTTTTAATCTAAAATTTATTTTTTTTTAAACGAAGTGGGGTAATTTAAAATTGTTATAACTCGAAATATTATTCGTAGAATTTCATTTTTTTTTTCATTTAAATAAACAGGTATATATAAGTTCTAATTTAGATTCAGCATTTTTAAAAATATTAATTTAAATTAAAATTAAAAATATAAAAAAAAATAAAGATGTAACTTAAAAAAAATCATATTTTCAAAAGTATTTTTTTTTTCAAATTTTCTGGATTGAAATTGAAGTAAAACAGTTAAACAGATATGTTCCAAGTTTGAACCATTTAGCTTTAACGGTTCTTAACTTATAACAATTTAAATACGAGAAATGGAATCTTGAAGAAAAGCGCATTTTTGCAAATAGTCGTTTCCATGACAACCATTCCTTGAAAGATAGATTTTGAAAACAAACCAAAACGAAAAAAATCAATATTTCCTGTTCCATTTAAGATAGAAACATGATTTAAACATCATTTTACGCAAAATGAAACAGAGAATTTTTTAACGAAATCAATTATTTTTTAGAAAATTTGAAGATTTTTGTGTCCCGGATCCCCTTAATTTTCTATGATTAAGCATATTCTGATATTTGTAACAAACTTATTAATGCCTATATGCAAGAAAACAAGCCAATCATAAAGTCTTAAAAATAAACTGTATTTTTTGAAAATTAGTCTTTGTACTCGAATAGATCTAAATAAACAAGTTATAGAATAAAAAGTTTAATTATTTAATGTTCATTATAATTGTGTTAAAATCTGAACAACTATACTTTTTTTGTAAAGATTATAAATTTTGATTTATATACAAAATTTATTAATGCATCAAATTAGCATTTTAAAAAAGCAATCAAAGAGAGAGAATATTTGTGAGAATAATTTATTTTACAGACATTCAGAGTAATATAACATAAAATATATTTTCCAAATGGCCTTCAAAATATATACTATAATAAAATCATGTGCTTAAAAGACCTCGATTTTAATATATATATATATATATATGTACATATATTTAACCTTATATATCTGAGTTTTCAAAAATCATTTAAAATTGTTTTTCGACTTTCTTTTTTTAAATAAATCATAGGAAAAAATACTTTAACAATCATATTTTGATTTAAGTATGATTTACGACTAAAAACTGTATGTTACTAATTGGCAATACTGGTGTTTAATTGAAAAAATAATTTTCCTTGATAAAATTCTATAATATTAAACACACAAGAATTTTGAGAACTATGATAAGAAATAAATTTTACTTGCTCACTGCAGAATAAAATAGCGCATTTTGCAAGCTTCCAAACAAAACAAAAGTAACATGTATCAACAATTGAAAAAATAAATCTATCTTTATTCATAAACAGCACAAGTGTTGCCATCTAAATGTTGAAAATCGATTTAATAATATTTTCAGAATGTATTTTATTGGCACGATTGACAATATAGCTTCAATATTATTCTAATAGTATTTATAAGCCTAAATCTGGTATGTTGCCGAAAGACAACATCCGCTATTTAAGGGTAAAATAGACATGTTTCGACTTTATTGAGTCGTAATCAGAACATACAAAACCCAAAAATACAATGCTCATAAAAAATGGAAACAGTCATCTATTAAAAAGTTAACATACACTGCCCTCTATATTTTCATTATCTTCCGTTGTTCTATGTACCGGTTCCTAAAGTTATTTTACCACTCTACCCAAGCAGTCGAGATATGAAAAGAAAAAAATATCATTATAAACCTTTGAACCCCTTAAGTAAATCTGAACAGACTGCCTTCTAAATAGCTGTAAATAAAAATAAGAACTGCAAATCAATCTATCCTCGTTAAACAGATGTTATTATTCTCATTTTTATTCAGATTTGATAAAGCTGTATTGCCTGTGTTATATTTTATATCTGCTATATTCTCCTTATATCTGATATTGAATAATATAAACTCCTGAGAAGTCATCCTTATCAATGGGATCAATTTTGGTGTTTAAAATCATTATTCAGCGTCGGTGGAGACCTCGCGTTTAAAGGTAAACCAAACTCTTTTAAAAGAGTTTTTTGTAAATTCAAAGAAGTCCGGGTAATGATTTCCATTACTGAAGCAATTGCTACGTCTTCGACATTTACTGCGGACTCTACTATTGATTTCATTTATAAAATTAAGAATGTCAAAATTTCTGACGACTTTATTTTAGAAAGTTTAGCCATTGAACCCTATATCCGTCAGTTGATGCAATAGAAATGGCTTTGACAATATAGAAATTTTTCATGTACCCATGAAGAACACACTGAAGAGTAGTTTGAACTTAATAATTTGCAGTAATTTAATTTTTATTTTTGACAATATAATTTATGAAAAATCATGTAGTGCACCGATGGAGTCCCCAGTGTCAGGCCTTCTTACTGAGTTCAAAAAAAAAAAAGGAAAAGCAAAAAAAATCCCCCCCCCCCCCACTAATAAGCCATTTGCTGTGCTTAAAAGAAATCGGAGACAGATTTCGAAGTCAAGTAGTAATTTCAAAAACACAAACTAAATCAAGATTAGAGATCCAGTTTAACGATTTTAACTGGAAGCTTTTGGCGAGTTTTTAATTTCATTTTTCTCTAAGAGGTGGATGTATTAGAATCATATTTATATGGAAATTTTTCTTCAACCTCTATTTTTTATTTTTATTTATTATATATATGTAAGAGTTGGTCTTTTTAAAACCTTGTCAATATAAAAATTGTACATAATACCAATAAAATTTATAATAAATTTAAGCGGGATTGATATCTTGTGAAGTGACAAAATTTAGAAATTTTTTCATCTTCAACACCCCCTCCCCCCTTTTTTTTTTCGTTTTTAATTTTCTTTTGGTGTAGGAGTTGGTCCTATCAAAAACTTGTCAATATAAAAATTGTAGATAATATTTTGGGGATTTATAATATATTTAGTTGGATTTCATATCTTGAGAGTTGTTGAAGTTATGAATTGTTTTCCGCGTAAAACCTCATTTCTTCCTTATTTATTACCGTATTTATTCCCTTGAGCCCATTTTTAATTTTATCAAACATTTGTCACGAATTACGTTTTTGGCCCTTTTCCCAGAAGTAATAAAAACATTAAATTTATTTGATATGTATTAAGAAATTATGGGTTTTCTTCGGTTTTCACAAAACCTCTCCATATTTTCACCACCTTTGTCCGATTTTGTCCATTAATTAATTTCACCGAGATTTTCTGCCTGTTGATTTTACGTATCAGTTTGGAAGATATTTGTAACGAATTATGAAATTTGCCTTATCCAAAAATATGTGATAAGTATGTATATGTATATATATATATCCATATCACTTTTTGTATATATATGTATAGAGAGAGATAGATAGATAGATAGATAGATAGATAGATAGACAGGTAGATATATAAAGTTTGGAACTAGGGTGCTTTTGGTTTCTAGGGGTCACGATCGGTGTAGATTTGCAAAAATGTTTCAGAAATTCCAATATAGAGGATAATGTATTAGGTAGTATATGCTACAAAATCTACCTAAAAAGGGAAAACTCTGTTAATATGACAACACTTCTTATCAAGAGCGTCTTGTAATCTCCTTTCATTGATTCAAAGAGTATGTTAGTAATATAAAGATCTCTTCAATAATGTGTCAAGTACATGAACCTAGAGGGGATTAAGGTTAACGTAAGATCGCAAAGCATTGAAATACTTTTTACGCTTTGTTTGGATCGTAGGACAGATTTACGCTCCAAGTTCATATTAAGTGAGGCACCGTAATCCCAGCCCAAATGTTTCAATAAAATGAGTAATTTGTTTTCGTAAAATTATGCTTTTCTGCACATCATAGACGACTCTATAAAACATTTTTAAGCATAATTGGAAAACTACTTAAAAGAAAAAAATGAAATTTAGCATTCGCATAAAACAGGTCATAATATATATATATATATATATATATATAAATCCATTAAAAAATTGTAAGTTGCAATTCATAATTTTTTAATATTAATTTCACAATCCAAAATGCATATTAAATAAAATAAAATTAGAAATTCATTGTATTTATTTATTATTATTTTTTATTTATTTTTTATTTATTTATATTTTTATAAATATACAAAAAAGTATCACATCAATATTATGATTTTAGATATATTTATGAAAATATGAAAGTCTAATTTAACAATAGCAGCTATAAATTTTGAATGTCTATAACTCAAAAACATATCATTCAAATTAATTGAAATTTCCTATCTCGGAACAGTTTGAACCGAAATTATAAAATATGTTATCAAAATTGAGTGTTACTATTAAAAAAAAAAAAAAAAAAGTTTGACCAGGTTTTGATATGCATTTGGTCCCTAAAACAAATTTATAAGCATCATTTAAAATATCATTTCTTTCAAATCGTTTGGTACCAATAACATTTTTCTACAATTATTGCAGTGTTGGTAGAGTGTGTTTACTATTTTCCACGACTGTAAGTAGAAAAAAAAAGTAAAATCGAAATATTGGAAAGCAAAATGTTTGTTTTAATAATAGGTTGCTTAACAAAAAAGATATGCGGTAGTATTTCTTTTTTTCCATCAGAAAACATATTTCGACAACACCTAACAATAATGTTTAAAAAAAAATAATAATAAATTTTAGCTTCGATATTTGTAGTTTTAATTACATCTCTATTTCTTAGGATCCTAAAGGAAACGTTCGAAAGATAAGAAAAGTTATAATTATTTCCTTTTAAAAAAGAAATATTTAAATTTTTAAAAATATGTTACATATATCGGAAATGGAAAAAAAAGACATTTTCTATCAGTGTCTCTTATTATTTAATAACTCATTATCATCCAGCTGTTGAATATTCATGCAGAATATGCGATCTGACTTTTCATTGTCCTTTATTTTATTTTATTTTCCGTATTTTATGGAAGGAGATTTAAATATTCGAAATGGGATAAAAAACGCCGGATGGAATGTATTTCTTTATTGTTGCATACAATATTATAAGTAACAGAATACCTTTTACATAAAAAATTATAGAATTTCTGTAACTGCGATTTTAATTGATCGTTATTCTTCAAAAAGAAGGAATGTTGGATAAAATTTTTAAATTGCTTTGCAGTACATATTTTTTTTCTTTGTAAATATATTAGAATGTATTGAAATATTTAATTTTTTATTTATTGTACATTGTTTTAATAAGTTTTATTTTATGAGACATATTTTTTTAGTTGCAACAAAGTGGTATTTCAAAACATGAAATGAAACTAAAGAAATTAGTTTACGTATTTATGTTTATTGTCCTAAGTTTGATGATTTCTACAAAAAGAAATAATATATGTATTGTTAAATGAAAGTCCGTTTAAAGCGAATTCTCAGAGTATTTTGAAAAAAAAATGCTAATGAAACTAATTATGTATGTTATACATGATCAGCCAAATTTAGCGACGGAATTCTATTAGAAAGTCTGTAAAAAATAAAAAATACTTTCGAATATTTGGCGCGAAAAGACGAACGTGCCACTCGATTTGGCGAGCTAGGCCTTTCCACGCCAAATGTAAACTATTTTAATGCATCTGAAAATTGCTTGTTAAAGTATATTTGAATGCGCCGTAATTTAAACTGGATTTAAATAATGATATATATATATATATATATATATATATTCAAGCTCCGTGTTGCTGAAGGTATTTAATTTTACAGAGTTTCACCGGCTGAATAAATTTAAGTGCATTTTAAAAGTAACTGTTGTTTAACAACGTTCCCGACATTGAATAAGTTGTTGTTTCCATAACGACAAAAAATTTATCCTTTTTTCTCCAACGCTAAAAATATCGAAGTCAAAATGACTGCGCTCCGCATTCTGTCCTTAATTTAGTCGATCCTTAATTTGTTCTTAGTAAGCAATTTTTATCTATTTAAAT
Organism: Maratus speciosus; assembly: GCA_963932465.1. Classification (NCBI taxonomy): domain Eukaryota; kingdom Metazoa; phylum Arthropoda; class Arachnida; order Araneae; family Salticidae; genus Maratus; species Maratus speciosus. Next base: position 114,539,051 of record OZ010800.1, read on the forward strand.
TTTTGTCTAAAACGTAGTTTAACGATCGTTAAATTCATTTTGTCATATATATGTAAATATATATGACAAAATCGTAGCTGTAAAATTGTATTTATTTAAATTAAAATTAAACTATTTCAGTATCAATGATGGAACACGTTTTTCCTTAACTCTCAGACAGCCTAGCAAAAGAGCAAAATTGTAATGTTTTTTCCCCCTGAAATATTTAAAAAAATCATTTTTTTCCCCTGAAATATTTAAAAAATTCATTTTTTTTTCCAAAGCGATATGAAAATTTCCTTTTGAGATCTAAATATAACCTTTGAGAGTATAAATCATTGCTCATTTTTAAAACAGCATTATATCACCAGAATTATATTAATTTAATGCATCCACTACAGTGAAATCTGCAGGTTAGTGAATGGATATATATGTTCACGGTGCTGACAAGGTTAAAGAATATTTGTCTTAAAATCTTATTTAAAAAAAAAAAAAAAAAAAAAAAAAATCGCAAAACAGTGATAAATACCAAGAGAATGAATTTTACATTATTTTTTACCGGCTCTATGTCGAGATTATGAACAAGACATTTTTTATAAACATACTAGCAGATCTACCCGGCTTCGCTCGTGTCAATAATAAGGGTCCTCCCGGGTAAAATACATTAAAATGAAATAATACGGCAATGACAATAACTGAGATTGGTGCAAATAGTTAATAGGTCCACGAATAGTTAAAAAGACTGATAAGAAATATAAGTAAAATAGTCTTAATTGCGTCTACTATTAACTATACCATAATAATATATATTCCAAACAAATGTCATAACATATATTAAACTACAATTATTTGCTTAAAAAGCGTCCTTTCAATTTTAAAAAAAAAAATGTACATGTTTCGAGCCTTTCATTGAGTCATCTTCAGAATGTACAAAAAACAAACAAACAAACAAACAAACAAAAAAAACCCACAAACACAATGCCAATTGTGACATTATACTGATGATGGCAATGACCTAACTCATAAATTTTGCTTTTACTAAAATTTTTTTAACGTGTGATCATCATACAATTTCGTTTTTCACACTGTCGAATAGAAAAAGTTTCTGTGAAATGAAATTTATTTGAAAATTTTATCTCAATTTTTACAGGTGAATGGATTTTAAAGCAATTTTAAGTAATGGGTATTTTTTGATTTGCATGCAGCCAGGGATAAGACTTCCACGTTTTTTCACACCAGTATTTTGTTAGAGAAAATGATATTTCATTTAATCGGAACACTCTCTTGATTTAACAGAACAACATTTTCTTTAAGAAAATACCGGTGTGCAAAAACGTGGAAATCTCATCCCTACATGCAGCCCAATTAAGAAAGATATACCTGTTTGCTCTTAATGCAATATTATAAAGTAAAGACATTGATGAACTATGGGTGTCTCTAGCATCATATTGTTGGTGGCAACAACCTAACCCAACCATAAATTTAACTTTTACTGCAATTTGACCTTTAAACATCGCGCATTTGATTATTCGAACATTTAATAGAATACAAAAAGTACTTTCAGTAATATTTGTTTGAAAAGCTTATCTCAATTTACGGATTGTTTATCCATTTTAAATTAATTTTCAATCACGGATATATTTTTAAATATACCTGTAACCCAATTCAGAAAGATATATCCGTTTGCTATTAATGCAATATTATGAAGAAAAGACATATCTATGAGTAACGCCTAGCACCTTATTGTTGGTGGCAACAACCTAACCGTACCATAAATTACGCTTTTATTGCAATTTGATCTCTAAACTTCATGCATCCCATTATTTCAACGTCTAACAAAAAAGTCTGTCAGTCATGAAATTTTGTTTAAAAAAGAAAAAAAGCTTACCCTAAAAAATAGTAGCTATAATTTCTATTTAATATAAATATTAGAAAAATCGTATTTTGTATAACCGTATTCGATACAAATCGTAGAATGTTATCACTGCATTTCAGGTATTAAAACATTTATCTAAATGATATAATTAAATATTACAAAGAAATATGGAATAAATTATAGCATCCTGTTTTTAGAACCAGTTTGAAATTATACTGACAAAATTGATGTCATATCTAGAAAACGTTTTTTTTTTACTATTATCCTTTTCCTTAATTGATTTCTTGATATTGAAACGACTTCATTAAAATAGATTTTTTAACATTCAACTACAGTACTACTAAAGTCATTTTAAAACATGCTTAGTTAAAAATTTTACATAAATATATGAAAAATATGCATTTTCTTATTTGAATGACGCCAATTACAAAAACAGCAAAAATATAGTGAGACAATCCGAATTTTTATTGATTTATAAAACAAAGTACTCGAGTTATCAGTTTTTACTTTCTTCTATCTTCAATAGAAGAAAGTATTGTAATCGAAATTTTTTTCGACTTCCAGTTTTCGACGGATTTGCATGTTTTAGGGGTCAGAGATTCCAAAAAACATGTTTATAGAAAATGTCTGTCTGTCTGTGTGTCCGTCTGTCCGTCTGTCCGTCCGTCCGTCTGTCCGTCTGTCCGTCTGTCCGTCTGTCTGTCGCCATTGTACCATCAAAAAGTGTATGAAGTTATGTATAGAATTAAACCAAAATTTTATTATAAGTGTTTGGCTATGGCAAGCAGGTCGTCCCGGAATTTGGAAAAAATTCGCCGGTAGGGGGCGCTGATATAACAATTTTTGTGCGATTTTGAATATTGTACCATCCAAAAGTGTATGGAGTTATGCATAGAATTGAACCAAATTTTTAGTTTAAGTTTTTGGATATGACAAGCAGGTCCTCCCTGAATTTGGAAAAAATTCGCCGGTAGGGGGCGCTGTAAATGCGTTTTTTGTGCGATTTTGAATATTGTACTATCGAAAAGTGTATGAAGTTATGCATAGAATTGAACCAAATTTTTATATTAAGTTTTTGGCTATGGAAAGCAGGTCCTCCCTGAATTTGGAAAAAATTCGCCGGTAGGGGGCGCTGTAATAGCGATTTTTGTGCGATTTTGAATATTGTACCGTCCAAAAGTGTATGAAGTTATGCATAGAATTAAACCAAATTTTTATTTTAAGTTTTTGGCTATGGCAAGCCGGTCCTCACTGAATTTGGAAAAAATTCGCCGGTAGGTGGCGCTGTAATAGCGATTTTTGTGCGATTTTGAATATTGTACCGTCCAAAAGTGTATGAAGTTATGCATAGAATTAAACCAAATTTTTATTTTAAGTTTTTGGATATGGCAAGCAGGTCCTCCATAAATTTGCAAAGAATTCGCCGTTAGGGGGCGCTGTAATAGCAATTTTTGTGCGATTTTGAATATTGCACCATCGAAAAGTGTATGAAATTATACATAGAATTGAACCAAAAAAAATTTTTAAGTTCTTGGCTATGGCAAGGAGGTCCTCCCTTAACTTGTAAAAAAATCGCTCGTAGAGGGCGCTGTAATAGCGATTTTTGTACAATTTTTGTGCCATTTTGAATATTGTACCGCCGAAAAGTGTATGAAGTTATGCATAGAATTGAACCAAATTTTACGTGTTTAGTTTTGGTCATGTCACGAAGATCCTACCTGAATTTGGAAAAATTCTGCCGGAAGGGGGCACTATAATTGCAATGTCTGTACCATTTTCATTATTGTACCATCGAAAAGTGTATGAAGTTATCCATATAATTGAACCAAATTTTTTGTGCATGTTTCTGGCTATGGCAAACAAGTCCTCCCTGAACTTGAAAAAATTCCGAAAGAAGGGGGCGCTATAATTCCGATCTCTGTGCCATTTTCATTATTGTACCATCGAACAGCGTATAAAATTATGCATACAATTGAACCAAAATGTTTGTGCTTGTTTTTGGCTTTGGCCAACAGGTTCTCCTTGAATTTGGAAATATTGCGCGGTAAAGGGGCTCCGTGCTAGCGATTTTTGTATACTTTTCTTGATTTTTCGTAGTTCTATTGTGCATCGGCGGCTCATGCAGCGGCGGGAACTCGCTTCCTGCTATGCCGGTTATTCGCAAACAGCTGATAACGACAGAATAAGGTAAAATTAATAATTTTAACAAATATCATGATATAGATTAACTCGTTTTTAGTCCGTTTAATTGACTTGAGCAGAAATTTAAGATGAAAATCAAAGTTGGTATAGTATTGAACTAATAATATTGAAGTATTAACATGTGTAACTAGGTTTTGAAATATTAAGATGTATAAGATAGAAGAAAGTTTTGGGATTGGCACATCCAACTAGTTTTTAAATTATTGAGCTGTTTTTTTGTGTGGCAACGGAAAAGAAACTTGAATTTTAATATTTAAAAAGAGATATTTCTATAATGTTAAATTATGAAAGGTCGTAGAAAAAGGGATAAATATTGGTCTGATGATTTTTTAAAGTAGACAGTGATCTTTTCCACGTTCTAAAACGTATATACAGCAAGTTTCGTGCCTAAATTCGGTCTAAAATTGAAGATTTGTATAAAGAACATACACACAGAGAACGGCTTATATATCTAGACACACGGCAGTGAGTCAGCCAAGTACGCCTGACATAGCCGTGTGTTATTTACACGAACCATTTCGAGCTGTTTTCGTTAAATTTCGATGCCCTACTACTGAAAATCTATGAGACCTACGTACTTGTTATACGAAAAGTGCCACCCGAATTACCTAAAATCCAAAATTTTATAAATAACGCATAATTGGTTTCCGAGATAATGACATTTGAAAATGTCTGATAATCGATAATTTTACCACTGACTGACTGACTCACTCACTCATCAAAAAGATCTCGTATATCTACTGCAGCTACAGACTTCAAATTCGGTGCGAAGTTCGTTTACACTATAAAACTAAGGAAAAAAAATAAAAAAAATGAGAAAATCGATGAATTACCCACCTGGATGTGCCCATTTTCACTTTAACATTACGTCTATTAGGCGAAATTTTAATTTGCCTTAGGAGGGGACGCTGTTCTGTCGCCAAATACCGCCAAGTTTCTCGCCAACATGGCGATATATCGCCAAATTTGGCGACCAAAATTAGTCGGCAAAAGTGACGCCACCTTGGCGATATTTCTAATATTTCGCCAAATTCCCATATACTTCCATTGTAAACGTATCTGCTTACTGGGGTTTTATCTGGGTTTACTTGCTTACAGAAAATCAACAAATTGATATATTTTAATAATTGAGATATTTTAATCAATTCTTTCTAAGTGAGCCCCTAAATAGGTTGGATGAGTGAAATTTTGCATACTGATAGCTGAACACCTCACATAAATGACAAACCATAAAATTTTGAAAAAGTCGTACATTTAATTCTTTGGGCTCCCACATGTGTATTTTAAACAATTCTTTCTAAGTGAGCTCTAATTAGGAGGCGTGAAATTTTGCATAATTATAGCTGAACACCTCACATCAAACTATAAATCATAAAATCTTGAAAAAATCGTACATTTAACCCTTTGCCCTCCCACATGTGTATTTTAAACAATTCTTTCTAAGTGAGCCCTAATTATGTTGGAGGCGTGAAAATTTGCATACTTATAGCTGAACACACATGAAATGAAAAAAACATAAATTTTTGAAACAGTCGTACATTTAACCCTTTGGGCTCCCACATGCGTATTTTAAATAATTCTTTCTAAGTGACCCCCTATTTAGGTTGGAGGCGTGAAATTTTGCATACTTATAGCTGAGCACCTCACATCAAACAACAAATCATAAAATTTTGAAAAAATCGTACATTTAACTATTTGGGCTCCCACGTGTTTATTTTAAACAATTCTTTCTAATTGAGACCCTATTTAGGTTGGAGCCGTGAAATTTTGCACACTTATAGCTGAACACCATCAAGCGACAAATCATAAAATTTTGAAAAAGTCGTACATTTAACCCTTTGGGCTTCCACATGCGTATTTTAAGCAATCCTTTCTAACTGAGCTCCTTATTAAAATGCAGATTTGAAATTTTGCGTACTTATAGCAGAATACTTGAGGCCAGGCGACAAATCATAAAATCTTCAAAAAGTCTTACGCTTAACCCTTTGAGCTACCACATATGTATTTTAAGCAATTCTTTCTAAGGGAGCCCCTAATTAAGTTGGAGACATGACTTTTTGCATACGTATAGCTGAATACCTGAGACCACACGACAAATCATAAAATTTTCAAAAAGTCTTATATTATTTACTCCTCCGGGCTCCAACTTGTGTATTTTAAGCAATTTTTCTAACCTCCGCCCTTTTCGCCCAGGGAGCACTTTTCCAGACACCCCTTTGACCATTCTTTCATATTATGCACCATAGCCTTACACATTTTAGTTCCACTTTTTACCGCCAAGGGCGCCTACTTATCTCGGGTGCTATGGGCTCGATCCCCTTGACTAATATATCTACGGACAGTATGTAAAATGGAGTTTCGTTCGGATAGAGGTTTGTTTAGAATAGAGTGCGCCCCTGGTTGCGAAATGTGGAACTAACAGATTTTTCAAAAGGATAAAGTGTTTTGAAAGGAATATTAAACGAAACCCTCTGTGCGATCTGTGATCACACTTACCCACTTGTTATTTTCAAAATCATCAGAGAAAAGGATATTTAGTTAATTAAATTTGAAAATCCAGGAAGGGGCAATGTCCTTCCTCTGCACTGCCTCTTTGCCGGCACCCATGGATGAATGATACATATTATGACATAAGCACATAACTTTATTTTTCACTTTCTGTACAAAAAAACAGGTCCAGCTATAGGATATTTAATTGGAAAATTTAATAGGAAGATTTAATAGGAAAATATAATAGGAATTCTTGTTTCAGAAACAATAAAAATTTCAAATAAATACATTTCGTGTCAAAACATGCATTCAATGTAGCAGCATTAAAATATAGATTTCCGCCGCAAATTGACAGCCAAATAGTTTGTTGTAGAAAATTTAAATTTAAATTGAACGTTGCTTGATGAATAAAATAGTCACATGTAAACACATTAAAAAGCCTTAAGTAAAGTGTCTAAATATATTGTAACTGTACAAAAAGTAATGATATCTAACAAAAACATAGCTGTGAAAAAAGGGAGCCAAGTTCTGTAAAGACAATGGCAAGAAAAGAAGTGATATCTAAGTGGATGCCAAGTTCAAATAAAATTCACTCAAACTTACCTACTGAAGTATTATAGCATTTTTTAAATTGTTTATAAATAAAAATTATTGATAGCATATTAATAATAAATCTAGAACTTGGCAAGTTTTTGATAAATGTTATGCCTATCAATTTCATGTCTTAATAAAATGGTGATGTTAATATTTATTTCAATGACATTACAAAAAAAATTAATATAATTATTATTATAAACAAATGACTCATGTTAAAGATTTCATAAACCAATAAATACACAGATACACTCCCGCTCGTCTTTGGTTATCACTCTAGCACCCACCCTCCAGAAACCTCAATGCAAACAGACTAAGATGCCTGACAAAGAGACAGATATACTTACGCTTGTTCTTGGTCATCACTCTAGAGACTGCACCCCTTTAACTCTTTCAGGGGCAAATAACTTTTATTGGTGAAATGCTGAAATGATTGAATCACACCAGAATTTAAAAACAAATTTATTTCAAAATGGGTAAAAGCTTCTTTTCACGTATTTAATAAAATTAAACTTTTTAGTCCTGAATTCTGCTGTCAATGTGGCATTTTGTAGTTAAATTAGGTGGGATATATTTTATCCTACAGCCCTTCAAGGGGAAGGATCTTACTCAAATTAAGGCTTCGAATCATGAAATAACTTGATTTTATATAATAATGTCATTATTAAAAATAAATGACTCGTAGGTAAAAACTTGCTAAGTTCTAGATTTATTATTAATATGCTATCAATAATTTTAATTTCTAAACAATTTAAAAAATGCTATAATACTTCAGTAGGTAAGTTTGAGGGAATTTTATTTGAACTTGGCACCCACTTAGATATCACTTCTTTTCTTGCCATTGTCTTTACAGAACTTGGCTCCATTTTTTCACAGCTATGTTTTTGTTAGATATAGATATATCCTCATGACAAGAACCTTTACACTGTAATTTTTTTTTTAATTTTCCTGAGTATAAGCTTATGTAGAAATTTCTTGTAAGCACCTCTCATTTTCGCAAAATAATTACAGAAAGGTAATTTTTTTTTTAAACTTTAACCCGAAAATAACATCCCGAAAATAACCCGAAAATAACTTATTAACAGTACCCAAATTTATTGACGATCTGATAAATAGTAAGACAATTATTTTTTTTTTCCCTTATAATAAAATATTTTAACCCATTAAGCGCCGCTATATAAATCAACCGATTTTTTTTATGGAATCATTGTTTTTTCTTAATGAACAGGATGCCATTAAAGTACTTCTGAAAAAAAAAAATCAAAAAAATTTGATTATTTATAAAAAACAGCATGTTCCCGAAATGGGAGTAATCGCGCTTAATGGAGGTAATTTTTTTTACAAAAATATACTTTTGCCTTCGTGCAGTTATAACAGTTATTTTTCAATTATTTTAAAATATATAGGTCTATATCATTCTGAAACAGACATTTTCTGATAAAATGGGATAAACTACATCTACAATTATAATAAGCATCTACATTTACAATAAAAAATGTCAATTTACCTTTTTATAAGCATTTTCATTACATATCTCTTTATTTTTCATCACTACATTATTTTTTTCTCTATTTTACAAGAAAGACCACTGAATAATTTTTATGCGTTTAATTTATTTTCTCTTTTTAATTAGTAAATCACATAATTCTTCGTTGACTTTTGATTTTGACTCTATGGAAAGATCAACCTCAACAGATATATTACGAGGTAAATTGTCGCATAAATTGTTTTCTGTTACATAATATTCATCTGTTACTATTCCGGGATCAGGTGGCAAACAAGCGATTTCCGGATCATGTGAATAATCATCTAAACCTACAGGTCCTGACTATCGCACGGACACCTGGGGCCCATGCCCTGGGTATGAAATTTCTGAGAGAAACAAAAATTTTCGTAATTTCAACTAAATTTCCATTAAAAAAGTCATAATTCTGACAAAAGGTGATATGCGATGAAATGACAAAGAATAAGTGTGTAACATGTAAGAAAACTAGCATCAGTAAATCAACCAATCTAAGGGGGCACGTAGAATTGGAAGTGTCCTGGACACAATAACTTGCTAGTCGGGCCCTGTGAACCTACTTGTTCAAAATAATCCAAAGTTTGAGACACAGTTAAAAATTTCACAGGTATATTCTCCTTAAAATCGAAATAAAAATAACAAAGCCTGCTAAAGAATATCTTTTAGCAAAAAGAAGATATCTAATAAAGTAAGAAACATATTTTTAGAGTAACACTTCCAAGAAAAGTTTACTAGGAATAAAAAAAAAAGCATTTCTAAAGTTTCTATACAGGATGCTTTCACGCTCGTAATAAAAGCACCGTATTCTTCCTAATTTGGGACTTTCCGTCTGGCCTTGAAAACTAACGAAAGCGCCATTGCTCCCGTTACGGGAGCAACTTGTTTTTTCATGAATTATGATCAATCTATTATACTTATTAACTACGGATTTAGGCAGTATTAGACAATAGATAGTTATAAACATATTTTAAATAAAAAATATAATTTTTATTAGTAAGTTATTTAAAAAAAAATCTTGCAAAAGCGGTCAAAAAGCTAAATTTTGTCTTTTTAAACAAGTTTTAAAAAATAGAAAATTAAAATGAAACATTTTTAAAAAAATATTGAAGTGATCTCATATATTCAAAATACAAATAACATAAACTTTTTGACAATATATAAAATACTCATTTTAGAAAAAAATCCCAAAGTAATGTTCCCAAAATGGGAGCAATGACGCTTAATGGGTTAATTAAAAATCCGTAAATTGTTTGTAGAACAAAGTATCCTGAGTATAATATCTAAAAATATTCTTGTTTGAAATAGCAAAATTGTAAAAGGAAAAATTTTAAATTACTAATTTAAAAGAAAAATCATTTTTTAAGTATATTAAATAAAATTTAAGGCATTTTATTATCTGTAATAATATTGATTTATTGAAACATAATCCAAAAAAAAAAAAAATTGATAAAGCAGAAATTAATTTGCAGAATATTTTTTTCTTCGAATATAATATTTTAATCGAAAATACGGTCGTTAACTTTGTAGAACAAAGTATCCTGAGTAAAATGCGTATTTACATATAAAAAATCTTGTTTCAAACACCAAATTATAAAATAAGAATTTTAAAATAGCTAATTAATAAAAAAATCAATTAAAAATATTTATATTTAATGTATTTTATTATATGTAATGATATTGCTTTATTGAAACACGATCCACAAAATTTAATATAGTTATTGCTGGCAGAAAATATTTTTTTTTTGGTACCGAGTACCCTTAATAAATTAACAACAACTTAAAAAAATAAATTTTAAAGAAAACGTTTTGTAGTAAAAGTAACTTTCAAAAACAATATTAGATTTCACAGATAAAGCGTTTTACGAAACATTTTTTCCTTCAGCAGAAAAAAAAAAAATTATTTTTTTTATTATATTTATTATTTTTTATTTATATTATTTAAATTATAATGGAGATCTTTTTTAATAACAAAAACATTTTTTTAGCTCCAACATTTCTAAATTTAATTACATATCCAGTTCTTAAAACCATTGCAGGATCTTTTGAATATGAACAAAAGTTAAAATCACTTTTTTCATAAAATACATATAATCGATACTTTTAAGGAATGGTGCATCTTTTAACGAATATTAAAATTTATAGTAATTTTGCTAGTGCCTTTATTGTTTGAGAACAAATTTCCATCTTGAGATTAAAAATTCTTGCAGCATATGCCATTTGGAAATGAGTTCTCAATTGTCTATTATTTTAAACATATATATTTTTTTAATTTATGGAAAATTCATTCTTCAAAATGAAAAAGACGACGCGATATGGAAAGGGTTTCTTTGTTAGTGTATAGGAAATTTAAAATAAAACACATCTTTTAAATAAAAACGACAAAAAATGTAATTGTTATTTCGTTAGAAAAGATTGTTACAACAAAAATATAGAAAATTGGATAAAAAATTGAATTAGTGAAAAAGTGGCCATCTTAGAAATTTCACGGTTATTGCATTATAAATTCTTATTATTTTTTAATAATATGTGTATTGCTTAAATTTTTAGTTTCTTCTGCAATTTTTATTCATCATGATTGTATAAAAGTATAAAAGGTATTAAAGCGGTATATTTTTATTTAAATGGAAAGTGGGGAACTGAATTTTTTTAATTATATTTTTTCGTCTGATTTACAAAGTTTTATAAAATGAAAAACATACTGAGAGAGAAATGTGTTATTAAATTGCAATGTTTTGAAAAGAATATCAGTCTTTATTATTAATGTATCATTTAGAAAGAAAAAAAAAACATTTGGGTTATCCTAGTGATAGGTAAATCCTCTGAGAGAGATGAAGAAAAATTAAATTTTTTGAACATATTTGAGTTCAATTCTTTTTATTGGGCATTTAACAGATTTTATTTTAGTATTACGAGACTAAACAGAGAGAATTTTATATTCTGGACATTCTGGACATATTTTATTAAATCTTGTTTACATTCAAAGTAAATCAAAGACAGTTGATGGCAACATGTCGAATTATTTTCAGTGACTTTGTATTCTGATGACATATGATCAATAATTTTTTAATTCCCGAATCTGCTTGTGTTGTTAATTTGAAATATTATTCTATGTATAGAGATTTTTGGATCAGTGTGTGAAGTGAAAATACATTTACATGATCCTTTCCTGCATATGTTCATACATTTACATGATCCTTTCCTGCATATGTTCATACATTTACATGATCCTTTCCTGCATATGTTCAAAACGAACAGTATCCATAAAAAATACACAGTGTCCAATACACATCTAAATTTTGACAGACTTAATTTATACAAATATCGTCAACCTGATTATTTAAATAAATATTTAAATTTCATATTGAAAGCTGGACCTAATAAAGCACTTTTTACGAATTACATTTGTTCTTTAAATCATTAAACTGAAAAAAAAAATGGTATTGATACTTAGTTTAAACTTTTAAGTGTAAGGATTTTAGTTGTAACTAGAGATTCGAAATTTAATTATTTTAATAGACTCGTTTAAGTATTTACCCATTATATGTTATAAACCATATTATGTTAGCCACCATATTATGTTATCCAGAAGTCTAAAATTTTTGAAAACGTAATAATTATTATAAAATTTATAATAAAATTTTGCCGTTTTCCCACAAATGCTTAGAATCATGTGGGTTTTTTCTCTAATGCAAATATATAAATATATAATAGTTATAATTTTGACAAACAGATAAACCTGGATGTGGAGAAATATTTTGCAAAGGTGTAGTAAATTTATATAAAGAAGTATCACATATAATCATTGTCTAAATGTTAGACCTTTTGAATGTGACACCATAATATAAAATCTAGGCTTCAGGCAATAAATAACACTCTGCACAACATTTAAGAGATCTTATGATGATATCACTGAAAATTAATGGCATACAGCATCTCTGTTCACAATCTCTGTTCACGTGTGACTTCAAGTAGCCCTGAAACAAGAAGTGAAAATGTTTTAGATCTGGGAATCTTAGAGGGAGCCCTCTCAGAAATGAATACTCAGATTTCACGAAATTTTCTTTGTTTTTGACGAAATGGTTTCCTGGAAAATGCTCCGAGCGAACATTTCGTCAAATTCTGGAAATTAGTTTCTTCACTTGCTTGACGATATAAATTTCGTCAATAGTTTCGTCAAAAGAGGGCTGGTGGCGCCATCTCTCAAACAGTTTGGAAGCTCCAGTATTTGACACGGGGAAAGAAAAAAATCACTTCTCTCTCTTTCCTCGGCGTGATTCGAACTCACGACCTTTCGTGTGGGAGGTCGCTGCTCTTCCAACCTCACCGCTGGGGACTTGAAAGTGTCTGCTTTTAGACTGGCGTAATGAATTCTACTTCGTGTTTATATTTTTATAACGTAGATTGCAATTTTATCGGCCATGCTATATTTTCTGAAAGTTTTAAGAAAGTCTAATTTATTTTTATGGTTTTCTCGTATCAATTAATAATAATAATATGGCTTGATTAAATAATTTACAACTGAAATTTTCTTTGATCAATGGATGATTAGAATATGGTCTGGTTAATTTGTTGCTCACAAATAACGAATTGTGACGTGCATATTGCGTGAGATTTTATCACTTTGAGTAGGAGGATACGATTTTAACACTTTACGGCTTATAAAGAGGAGAGGGATCAATTATGTTTATTTTTAATTTGATTGAAAACATAATATACTTCTTTAAAAAAAAATAAAAAATAAATAAATAAAAAAAAAAGATATCCTAGAAGTTTGAAATTTTATTGACCTAATTTTCTTATTGAATGGTTTTGAAGAACACAGGAAATTTATTATTTTCGAATTAAAACATAACGAACGACAACATATAAATTCAATAATAATAATAATAATAATAAGCATTCCTAAAAATTCTAACAGCTAAAAAAATAACTAATGAAGAAACAATAACTATCTATATTTCAGTATTTTCTGAAAAACACTAAGTGCTGTTTTAAAATAAATTATTACAGGACTGACATAAACAAGCAAATATATGTTTGCTAAAATCGCAGGATTTGAGGAGGATTTGAGGAACTGTTTCCTTAAAATGCATTGAGTCTGACCGTGATTGAGGCAAAACTTTCGTCAAATATTTGAGGGTTTAAGTTTCGTTGAACGTCACGTGATGTTAATAGGAAATGATCGTCAAAAACGACGAAATACAGCTCGAGGACTTCTGAATCGTCAAGAGGGAGAGTTTTATTTCTGAGAGTGAGGAGAAAACGCAACGCAGGACACGATTGTCTCCAAATGTCCATCGCAGGTTTTCCATAACAGAAGGATCACTCTGTCTGGATGAATGTTATGTAAGGGAGGACTTGCCTCTATTCGAAGTGAGGAAATAATTCATAATTTAAAAACGCATACCTGTGACTCTTTTTTTTTAAATCCTCGAACCACAATCGATCAATATCGAAAGAAGTTGTAAACCCCCGCTATATAGAGACAATATGTTGTGGTGTTACGTTTACCATATACAAAATTAATCTGTGTTCATTTGATTTAAAATCTACAATTAGTTCTCCAACTGGGTTAAAAATTAAACTTTTTCTTTCAATAAGAATCCAAATTACGTCAACTAAAATTTTTCTGTTTAGCTGACAACCTTTTTCACTAACTATCATAATTTACAATAAAAACGTATTCTTTTTTATGCTTTTAATCTTGTATGTTTCTCTGTGATAATTGTTACAATAGGTTAATTTTCTCATTATTGCTTTCTAAAGGATTAATGTATCTTTTTTTGGTGGGGGAGGGGGAAGTACTTTTCCTGTGTATGTTTCTGTATCCAGAAATACTACTCACTTCTCCTTACAGCCGCTACTGGTACAGTATAGATTTTTCGTTCGCTGTGGGAGTATGAACACAACGCTTTTTCAGTTTTCGAAATAAATTGCTATTTTACTTTACAAAGAGCTACAACTGATATCATTCACATTCTACTTGTATTATATAATAATACTACGAGAACGGAAAGAAAAGTTTCTTCTGCTATCGTACTGGTTCGCCTTTTTATGACTAATGAAGAACGATATTTGAAACGCGTTGTATTATTTTCATTTTTATTGTATATTTAAGAAGTGTCTTTTTTTTTGGTATTATGAGAAAAAACAACTGCAGAAGCGCTTATTTTTTTAATGTTCAAAAAATATTTAAAACAAATTCTTGATTAAAAACAAACTTTATAATATCTCGAGTGATAAAGGTTTAATAAATTGAATAACTTCCCTATTTATCCTTTCTTGTAAATTTCAAGGAATCGATTTTTTTAACTTTTTAATTTTAAATTCGACTGAACAGTGTATGTAACTGATGATTTTTTTTTATTGCTTTTATTATGAAAATTACATTATTGTAAATGCTAAATTGAGTGGCATTTTGAAATAGCAGAACATAATAAATGTAAAAGATTTACAAGGTCACTCGGACAAAGTGCTGCCACTTTCTTTTTAATTAAACTGACAGCTGATATCATATTTGAACCAATTTAACCTATGATTTCTAGACTTATTTTAAGATAATGATATTTTACAACATAATATTAAAATACACAATTTTTGATTATTTACTTCGGCTTGGGTTATATACCCAAAAATAAATATCTACACGCTGTTTATTTACCCTTCCCACATCAGTGATCGCAAGCTTAATTGTTGTCTATATTTTTAATGTTAATTAGGCACACTCGTTTATATCTACATATTACCTCCATCTATAATTTTCTAACAAAACAGATTTCTTTGTGTATAACTAAATGCAATATTATACTTAATTGTGATTTATCGTTAAAATAATCTTAACTAATCTTAAACAGTAGTCTGAAAAAATTAAATTTGCATATTCCACAAAAAATGAAATTCAAACAAAATCATAATTTTTATGTCATCATTCAAACATATTTCTTATTAAAACGAGTAACGCCAGTGTAAAAATTCTTATCGGAATGAACCATTTATTGTTAAGGTAATACAATTTAAAAAATAAAATTTAACATTCAAGAAAAAAGGATTCAAACTACGCACCTAAAAGTGTTCCTTCTCAACTTTTTATAAAAAAATCTTCCATTATTATTTTATAATTTAATATGAAATCATTTTCTGAAGATGCAATTTTTTTATCACATATTTCTATTACATGCGACAGCGAAGGAAAGAATTATTTTCCTTAAAGTGTTTGAGAATATAAAAATCCAGCTAAAATTTTTCTACATGACACAAATGTTATTTGATAGTTTGAAAATAGATAAATTAAATCTACGGAACATGAGCGTTTTAAAAGTGTCACGTTTTCTATCATAAGTTATGTATTAAACTACTGATTTTCAGTCTGAAGTTAGTAAGTAACTAATTTTAAGTATGCGCGTTCTACTTAATAATCAAATGTAGCTGTGTACGATTTGGATTTTTTTTTTTTGTTAATACGTTATCATTTCGTTCGTCAATACTAATTCGTTAAGGTGAATGACATAAATTTATCTTCGTTTCCTTATTTAACTGTTATGAAAGAGTAAAATCTAATTCAGGTAAATGAACTTGGATGATATTTTGGAAATCTATGTTAAATATATATAATATTCCATAGCTATTTTGTGACATATTTAAGTATGTAAAATTGAAAAATTTGTCTTTTAAAAGGTTGTACGTTAAATCTATTACTGTATATTATCACTCGGATTGTAGCATTTGTATTGTTTTAAATTTTGTGAGACATAATTAATAAATATAACGAACGGATGAAATGAAAATTTTGCTAATGTAGAAAATTAAAAGGAAAAACGAATTTACTTTTTCAAAGATATACACTATATGGCAAAACGTGACCGGTAATTTGCGATTTTTTAAGTTTTCTTAAATATCTAGAAAAATACATGAGGAATTATTCTGAAAATCCAGGTGTGTAAATAGAATAGTGCATGTCATACATTTCCGTGAATATTTTTTTCCCAAAACCCCATAGGGGACCGTAAATAAATTGAAAAAGAACGAATATCTTTTCAACAACCCTGTAAAAAATAATGAATCAGAAATTTTCAAAATATAGAACGTGATTAAGAGTCTTATTGTAATAAACTGTGTTCATTTTTATGAGAATAGCATGTATATTCGCAGAGAATTTAAAGTTTTTATAAAATTGCCCCAAATTTTGCCAAGTTTTTTGCTTATAATTTGTTGTTAATAAGAAAAAGTTTCTTTCGGAAAATATAACAAATAATATTGTACACAATACCCTGCAAACAGAATGAAAAATTAATAAAAAATGTATGAAAAATGAGCAGTTTTACTAAATAATGATTTACAGCCAATGCAGTGTAAACAAAATATAATTTGCATAATGTGTTAGCTAAATGTATGTAGCAACTTTTGTGAAAAATATAGTTTGAAAAGTCTGAAAAATATCGTTTATAGAATAAGCTCAAAATACGTTATTCCAAAAAGGAAGTAAAAGGATGAGGGGCTGTATCAACATACAGTAGTACGTGAAATATTGTGTATGCTATACCGGCACTAATCAATGGATATATGGATAGAACCCCTCATGTTTTGCTTCCTTTTGGAAACAACGGATTTTGAGCTTATTCTATCGACGATAATTTTCAGAACTTTCAAGCTATGTTTTTGAGAATTTTACAAAATTTACTCTATACATTTAGCTAACACATTATGCGAATAATATTTTGTTTACATTCGGGCATGCGTAATGAATCATTATTTAGTAAACCTGCTTATTTTTCATACAATTTTTATTATTTTTTCATTCTGATTGCAGGGTATTGAGGACAACAATATTTCTCATATTTTTGGAACATAATTTTTTTTTTATATTAAGAACTGTACAAATTATAATAAAAAAACTTGGCAAAATTTAGGACTATTTTTATAAAAACTTTAATTTCTCTACGAATATACATGCTATTCTCATAAAAATGAACACAATTTATTACAATAGGGCACTTAATCATAATTTAAAGTTTGAACGCTTTTTCTATATTAATTTTTACAGGGCTGTCCAAAAGATATTCGTTCTTTTTCATTTTGTTGACGGTTCCCTATGGGGTTTCGGGAAAAAAAAATCTTCGCGGAAGTGTATGACCAATACTATATTGCTTACACACCTGGTGTTACAAGTTAATTCCTCGTGTATTTTTCTAGATATTTATCAAAACGTCTAAAATCGCAAGTGACTGGTCACCTTTGGCAATATAGTGTAGATAAAGATATATATGGAGCATTCTCACAAACTTTTGACATTTGGGGAAAAAAATCTGGCGAAATTAAACTTGCTAAAATAACATTTTAAGCTGATAGACGAATTCCTTAATGATTCAAAATAAGGAAAAAATAGTCAGCAGCGAAAAAAAAATTTAAACTGAGGTTTAAGTTAAACTTGCGTGTTAAATTTTCCTTACCATTTTACCCCTATAACTTTTGATTTCCTTCTAAATTTTTACTTATAATGAATTTGCCTAGTACCCACAGGACATTCAAATAAGAAATAATAAAAATGTAGAACTTTTAATACAGAATTTTTGTATAACATTGTCTTAAAGGGGTGTTAAAGAAGGGACGGTAAGGTGAAAAAGGGGATGGTATTGGAAAAAGGGACGAAATGGTAAAAAAAAAGGGACTGTCAGGATGGAATGGTAAGGAAAATTACCACATATTTTTAGGAAAATCATGTTAAGACTAAGTGATAGCCACAATGTTCATTCATTTTTAGAAACAGTTGTTAACATTGGATTATTTTATTTTTTTTATTTATTTATTTATTTATTTACCTCGAAAAGTGCAGGAATAAACCTTGTGGGCAGTGAGACAACAAATAAAGCCACGATGCTTGAAATTGAAATTTAAATGCTGATTTAAATTCTACAGTAAATTTCCTGCCAAAGAATTTTAGACATTATTTCTCTAGCATACTTCTGCATGAGAAAAAACTTGAAAAAAAATTCTGTGGCTGCATCTGAAATGATTTTCTGTATAATTTTGGAATAGGGATGGTAAGGAATCTAAAACCCAGGGACGGACTTTAAAAAATAATAAAAACCCTAAAAATGTGTGCAGGTTAATTTTTAACTGCATATTTATATAAAACAATAGTTCCAGTTTCAGAAAAAAAATTACATCGAATTATTTTTATTGGAACAATTTTATCCAGACAGCTCCAAACTTAAAAATAAGCGTCAGGGACACGGGACGGTAGGTGAGTTTTTCTGGTATTTGGACCCCCAACATCGTCCAAAACTTATTTATCTCGTTAATATTGTTATGCAATCATGCAATGGGATGTTCCCCAGTATATGAAATTAAAAAAAAAAAAAAACACAAAAAGTGTATTAAATAAAAAATTATTATTCAGGGACATGAATAACAAAAGATTATGAGAATGCCCATATATTTATATAATAGGGTATAATGAGGTATCCGGAGTTCCATGTCATTCCAAAATGATCCTAATACTAAAACGGCAAGCGCGGGACTCGCTGAGATAATTTCTTCAGGATTGATCTCTCAGGAAATTTCTGATGAGTACTCCTCAGGAATTACATTATTGTGCAAATAACTATAGGGTCACAACCGTCATAGGGTCATGCACGTGCGGTTCCAGACAACACCTATTTGATATTGTAGACGTAGTATTGTGTCTAGTGGGTGTTGTTCCAATCGGTTCTGTAGTACAAAAAATACATATTTGTTTTTGTTAAAAATATGTAAATTAGATTTGTTTATATGTAGTATTTTAATGAGTTAATTTTATAATACTTATTATTCTATTTATTTTATCCTTCAGTATATCGGATAATTTTTAATACATATTAATTATTTATGAAAATTAATTAAACGATACAAATAATTTAATTTAATTGTTTGTACAATAATTAATATATATATTTTTTAATGTTCAAACGCAAATTATATTTCCTAATATTATTTTATTATCTTTTAAAAATTGCTTTATATATTTGTCATTTTTATTATTATTACGTTACTTAATAATCAATGAACAATTTAATTTATTTAAATAAAATATATAATAAATTGTTAAATTAACACTGCAACATCCAAAATTATCTTACAGTTTTGGAAAACAGAAATTTTCCGCAATATGGTTATGTCGACAATTACCCCTTTATATCATCGCGTTGCTTATCTGCAACATAACCAAAAATTAACATTACTTACATAGCGGGCTTTGAAGAACTATTTTATTTATTGCTGCTATCTCCCATTTGAGCAGGTAATATGAATTGTGTATATTAACTCTCAACAATCGGCGATACTGAGTTAATTTTTAATGCCAAACATTTTGTAATCATTTGCGCAATTTTTCATCTTTATTGCAAATATGAACTTCATAAATTTTGTAAAAATTACAAGAAGGAAATTGTACTCAATCGCGGCAAATGAGGTGTGTTCATACTATGACAAGTTTTATAAATATTCAGATCTTGGTGCAATAGCTGTCGCTATCTTATGTGACAATGCATGAATGCACAATTTATTACGATTATATATATTAAATTTAGTAATACGGAAATAATATGACTCCATCTTAAAAAGAATGTAATCTTCAAGCCAACGTATAATCATTAACTATCATGGGATATCATTGAATTAATAACGTATGATAGGATTTAACAGAAAGAGAAAAAACTTTTATTAATATTTTTTAAAGTTTTGCTTCGATTCTCATGAAACTTGAAATGACTCAACAGGATTCATTAACGTTCCTAAGTCAGTTTTCACATACTTTCTCATATATATCATCTTTTTACAAACTTGGTTTTCTGTGGGAGTGAATAAACAGATTTCATGCACCTTGTAAGTGGACTGTTTAATTGTTTCTTTTCAAAATGTATTTAGTCTACTATGGTTGTTAGCCCCTCATATATTAAAGTTTAAACCATTCGGTTGGGTAGTTTTTGAGCTGTTTTAGGCGGACAGATGGACGGTCCAAGTGACAAAAATAGGTGCTATGCATTTATATAATTACGAACGCACCTAAAAAGGCATGATGACCAAAAATAGCTTTTTATAAAGGTAATTTTGGAATTCGTATATTTTAATTTTGTATTAGGAAATTGAGTATATGTATAAAATGCATGTAAATAAGTTTATGTTTGTGAAAATGGCAAAACCATGAAGGTTTGACGCAATTCAACGGAAAATTTCAGAGAATGCAAAGTATATTGTGTTATGCAATTGATTTCAAGTTCAGACTCCCCATGTGCATGCGTGGACTGAGCAGCGCCCTCTGGTCTGCTGCTAAAACCGTAAAAATGGAGGGCTGTAGAGAGACGTTGAGATTTGTCTATGGTTATTTGCAAATGATAAATTTTGTGTGAGACGTAACCATGCCTCTTCGACGAAAGAGGACAGCACTTCAACAACTGACGGAGTTTGAATGGGAAGAATCATCAATCTTCGTGAAGAAGGATTTTTCTCTCGTATAATAGCAGCTAGTGTGCAGCGTAAAAGCAACAGAGTGATACGAGTTTGGAAGCAGTGGACCGACGTTGATCAGACAACTCAGAATTCTGAAATTGGACCCCGAAACGTTACGTCAACGCCCGATGATAGACACATGATCTGAATAGCGCTGATGAACCGTAACGCTTCATCTAGACAGTTGGCCGCTCATTGGTCAACTGCTACAGGTGTATTACTCATTGCATCGTGAATTTGCCGACGTGTGCTGCACCGTGGACTGCGCACTAGACCTTTTTTATACAAGATCACCTTTCGCAAAACCATCCACGCCTGAGGATGCATTGTGCTCATGAACATAGAGACTGGCATACAGATTCGCAACAAGCTGTTTTATCTGACGAAAACAGCTTTAATTTATGGTACAATGGTAGCTGTTAAACTCTACCTTCCGGAAAGCATTATCGAATGTCGTAGTGTACGAACACAGTGATTTATGATCTGGGATGTTATTTAGCATCATGGACCATCGCAGCTGCTACGAATTGTGGGTTATCTGATCAGCAACAAGTGCACAGTAAAAAAAAAAAAAAAAAGCTATAGTTCTACAGATGTAAATTTACATGCTTCAAAACTTTCATCTGTAACTGTACGAAAAAAGCTACAAATCTACAAAACTAATTTTTTAAAGCTACAGAAATCTGTAACTTTCAAATGAATCTGTTAAATGAAAGTAATCTTACTAAATTTTTATCTGTAACCCTGGTTGCAGTTACATGAAAAGTTGTAGGCGTCCCAGTTTCCTAAAAAATCCTTAGTAACCTTGCAGATTTTTTGGGGCAAAAGTGTATCTGTTACATGGATTTTTGTTGTTGCCGTTACATAAAAAGTTCTAGGAATCCCAGTTTCCCAGAAAAATTTAGTAACCTTACAAATATATTTTTTTACAGTGTGCATCGGTGAATACCTCGACTCCGAAATCGTGCCTTTCTTTCATGACATTCCTCGAGCTATCTTTCAAGAGTGTATTGCCAACCCATATGTTGCTAGGAAAGTTCAAGCACTTCTTGTCACCAGAACACAGACAGCTTCTTCCGTGGCCTGCGTATTCGCCGGATATGTCGGCCATTGAACACGTGGGGGATTTCTTTTATCGGTATCTTGCTCGTTATCCTCCTTCTATAGCTTCTATAGTTGAACTTTTGAACTTTGACTACGCATACAAAAAATACGGAGTCCTCTTTCCCAGGCAGACATTCAAAATCTGTTTCACTCCATATCATGTGATATAGCAACACTTATTGCAGCACGTGGTGGCTATGCTAAATACAGATTTCGGACATTTTTTATTCATTTCAAAGTGTAACCATTTGTTTGTACCGATACCATTAATTTATAATAAATATCATTTAATTCTGATGATACCTTCACGGTGTTACAATTTTTCCAAACATCAGTATATTTTCTGTTTATTGAAGCTCTGAAAAAGGTACGTTTTAGTTAATATATATATATATATATATATATATATATATATTAACATGTTTTTAAAGTATGTTGTTTTTGTAGTTGTTTTTAGTTATTTTGTTTAGTTTATTTATTGTTGGATCAGTTCCGTAGTTTCGAATTTTTGGTTTGGTTTTTGGATATATATATATATATATATATATATATGTATATGTATATATATAATTTTTCTTTAAATTATTTTTTACAACGTTAGAATGTTGTATTCTAACACCTGAGTAAATATTTTTGAAATCGAAGTTCTTGAGTTTTAAAGGTTTAAAGTTAGAAACATTCAGATAGTTAAGTGTCGAGAATTGAAAAAAAAAAATGTTCGCTAAATAGAAGTTCTCCCAATCAAGAAAAGTCTGCTATAGAGGTTTTACGATATTTTATTTTATTTTAATTTTTAAATATAATTATTTTAATTAATTAATTATTTTTCTATTATCTCTTTCAAAGTACAATACATAACATTCTTTAATTAATCTTAATAAAGTGAAATTCCACTATAATGATCCCTTAATACATTGACGTCGCAGTAGAGTGAACACTTAAGGTGCCTGCCTACGTACGGAGCAATTTTTTCCAAAAAAGCTCTTTAATTATTTTTTAAACTTATTTTTACTAAGGTTAGGACTAGAAAATGTGAAAAAAGTAAAAATTATTTCATTCATTTATAAAATTTTGGTAAATGGAGGAATTTATAGTAAAATTTAGTGAAATTTGGCCCGAAACGCAAAACGCTCTAGGAAATTCTACTGTATGTATCTTAATTTCCTTTTTACACTTCATATTTATGACATTGGTGAAGGCAATGAACTAAAATCTAAGAGATTCTTTAAGTATTTCAAAACTTATAGCATATCGCACCTGTTTACATGTTAATTTTCATAAAATTCATCGATGTCATCCCACAAAAACATCCGTAAAACAAAAAATATTTATTATAAATTTAAATCCTAAGTTCATTGCCTTCACAATAGTGTAAATAACATATATTTTAAATTTCATAGTGATATTCCAATAACTTTTTGAAAAATTATGTTTTGCGTGTGGAATTTTCATCGAAAATTACATTTTCCAAAAAATGCATTTAAAGTTTAGATTTATGTTTTACTACAAGAATTTACAGTAATATACATCTAAATTTCATGGAGCATATTATTTGCATTTCTTATTATTAAATAAATGCATCCAAAATCGCGAAATTTCTCCAAACATACGACCCCTTTAAAGCAATTTAAAAATTAAAAATTTTTAAATTTTAAAATGCTTTAAACAGCACTTCCGGCTTGAGTGACAGCTGTTGAGTAGTTTTAAAAGCACTATAACTCTGGATCTATTTATCGTGCAATAAAAACAAATACAGTTTTGGAAAGGTAAAAATTGGTCTTTAATAAAATAAAATAAAATAAAATTGACAATTTTGGTCGAAAATTGCATTTTCAATGTAGTCAGATACCTTAATACAGTGAAATTTATACTTTAAATTAAAGAGTCCATATTCTTCGGCATTTAAAATCTTTTGAACTATAAGTTTTATTATCTAAAATTAAGTTATGTTTTGTGAAAGCCTCAACAAGCATTTCACGTCGCAAATTGTGTGAGGAATAGTACATAATGAAATTCCTATAGAGATAATATTTTCAAAGCTTTTTAAGAGATCGCTAATTGGAGACTTGACTTTAAATTAAATTTATTTATTATACGAAGAAAATAAAATATTTTTATTAAAAGTTTCTATATTACATGTTTTAGTGGACACAGATTTAAATAAGAAATATCCATTTTAAGAATATTAAAAGGTAAAAATATATATATATTATTGCTATTTTAATCAATAGTTCCGTATAATAATTTAAAACTTAAATAGTATTTAAGTTATTTTAATGAATTATTCATATACCTTTTTTTCTAGTTACGAAATCAATTTTCTAAAACTGATCAATGCTATGCATTTTTATTTGTAAAATATAGTTACGAAATTCCGTCTATATAAAGCATAAAATCTCAGCGTTGTTTCTATTTACTAAGTTTCATGAGAGAAGAATGAATTGAAAGGATATCCCATAAAGCAGGTTTTTAGTTAACTGCCCAGTAGCCACAACGCCTTCCCAGTATAAATTTCTTTTGTGTTTATAGTGTCCCCCGCGGGAATTATGGTAACTTGACTAAAAAATTAATTTATATATATATATATATATATATAGATATATAGATATATATTGTAAATCAACAGAATAATAATCTTATACTGATTTACGGATAACTTATTTAGGTTTTGATAAAAACATTCATGTTATGCTTTTTACGCTGGTAAAGCCCATGGTAAGAAATTGCATAATTATAATTTTAAAATCGATTTATTTTATATTTTCTCTGGTGGCCAACATACTCCAAGTTTAAATTATATAGGGTAATTTAAACCAATCTTTATTTCTAGACAACAACGCCCCCTACATTGAATTTTAATTACTTAATTTAAATAAAAGTCTTCATTTGAGGTTCACTGTATGTTGGTTGTAATCAAGAAAGAGTATGCTACAAAACTCTTTTGCTTTTGGAAAAAAAAAAAAAAAAAAAAAAAACACTTGCGTGAAATAACCTACCTACAATTCAATAAAGTAGATTTTATTATTTTTTTTTACTGTATGAAGACGTGTATTTAAGCTCATTTCTTTAATCAAACAAAATTTTAAATGGAGTACATGAAAATAAATACAGATTATCTATTCATTGCTGAAAGTAAACTATCATCATAGTTGTTACACAAAAACACAAACACAAGGTATGTGCAATTAATGTGTCTCTCGTCATGTCGACCGTACTATTTAGATTTCGTAAAATGCTCTTGAATAAATAATATATATATATATATATATATATATATATATATATATATATATATATATTAAAATAAATAATCATTGTTTAACGTCTGATATACGATTTAAACTTAAAAAATATATTACAACTCATCAGACATACAAGTAAAAATTACATAAATACATTTAATACAATTATCAGAACCGGTTGCAATAATAATAAAAGTAGAGTTTTTCTGAAAGGTATGTTGACTCGTAAGCAAACGTCGCCGATAAATGAATCATGTGCACTTCCTCCTGAATACTCAGCATTGTTTTGAAATTTTTATACTTTATTCAAATTTAACTGCTAGTAATTTTTAACTGTAAACATGATATATAGATTTCTGTCATTTGAATGTTATTCATTGCAGTGATGAGGGGCTAAAATTTAGCTGGAAACATTTGCTTTTTAATTGTATTAAATGTATATATGTAATTTTTATTTGTATGTCTGATGATTTGTAATATATTTTTTAAATATATATATTTGTTTGTTATAGTAGATTACAATGTATTTGATACATATAGATTACAATGTATTTGACGATCACCGATAAATGAATTGGTATCAAATTTACCCAAGTCTCTTTAAAGTGCGGAGGTTGGATCAAGGTGATCACAATGGACGTAGCCCCTTTGTACTTATTAAAATGTAAAAAGGAAAATATAACGTGGGCAGTGAAATATAAACAGCAAAAAATTTTTAAAGTTCTTAATTTCTAAAATTATCATTTGAAATGTTTGTAACGATGAAAAGTTCGATTTTAACTTAATATGGATTTTATTTTATTTTTATTTTAACTTCAAGATATCTTCAAATAAAATAAATTTATTAAATCTCCACTGCCAAAACTTTCATTTAAAACTTTATAAAAGGAAAAAGAGAGATACAAAAAATACTTTTACAGCAATTTAATTTACTTTTATTTTTACAAAATTTAATGAAAAATATCTATGTTTGAATTACTTCCATACTTATTACATTATTTGAATACGAACACAAATCCTTCATTACAAACTTAATTCAATACTTATATAAACCAATTCATATAATTATGGCCATTTTACATACCATACAAGGTTGATAAATATTTGCATAAAATGACCTCAAGCACATTATATGTAACACACATTACATATAAAATTGCAAGCATAAATATATACACTATGCGGCCAATGATGATCGGTCACTTGCAATTTTAGACTCTTTGTTAAATATCTAGAAAAATACATGAGGAATTATCCTGAAACTCCAGGTGTGTAAACAAAATAGTATAGATCATATATTTATGCGAGAATTTCCTCCCGTTCCTCTCGGACGTCAAGAAATTAAAAATAACGATTTTTTTTTTGAATAACTCTGTGATTAAGAGTCTTATTGTAATAAACTGTGTTCATTTTTTTGAGAATAGCATGTATACTAGTTGAGAAATTAAGTTTTATAAAAACAGTCCCAAATTTTGCCAAGTTTTTTGCTTATAATTTGCAGAGTGTTTAATATATAAAAAATGTTATTTTCAGAAAATATAACAAACAATATTGTACCGTACTATCAGAATTAAAAAAAATAATGAAAATTGAATGAAGAATGATCAGGTTTAATAAAAAAATTTCACTACGCATGCGAGAATGCAATCAAAATATAATGTGTATAATGTATTATCTAAGTGTATAGAGTAAATTTTGTGAATATCTCAAAAATATAGCTTGAAAAGTCTAAAAATTATCACGATAGAATAAGATCGAAATCCGTTGTTCCCAAAAGGAAGCAAAACGATGAGGGGTTGTATTCAAATGTAGTAGTACGTGCAATATTGTGTACGCTATCTTGGCATTAATCAATAGATATTTGGAGCTTTAATTTTTACAGGATTATCAAAACAATATTCGTTTTTTTTTTCATTTTTTTGACTGTCCCTTATGGGGTTTCGGAAAAATATCTTCCCGGATATATATGACCTATTATATTCTGTTGGAGTTTCAGGATAATTCCTCATGTATGTTTCTAGATATTTAACCTTTAACTGATGTGACTAAAATTTGTCACACGACTGATGTGATGCGGTCTCTCAGTTCACTCGAATAAAATGAATAAAAAAATAACTTAAATGGTTGAATTTACTTAAATTTTGTCGTAATAATACCCTTGTACTTCTCTTAGGACCATGTGAGATAAATTGCATGGAAAAATATGTTATTCATATTATTTAAGTTCAGTGCAGAAAAAATTACTTTTTTTTCAAAATAAACGGTAGTTTGTTAATTTTGCTAATTAAATATAAAAATTAATCTTGTGCAAATTATTTTACAAACTGTCGTTGCAGCAAAGTATGAAAATTGAAATGCAGTATTTATTTTAAGAAAATAATTATTTACCCTACGAATATGGAAGAGTCAAAGTACATCACTATTGCAGTCAATACATATTTGTCGTGTACATCCAATGTATACTGACTTTTGGAATAAAATACACTTATAAGATGTTTTTATTTAAACTATTCTTTAGGTAATACAAATTATGTTCAACTACATCAGAAATATTTACATTTTCACCATTGGAAAGATTTGAATTCGTATCGTGATCTCTTCAATCAGTAAAATCTGCATAGTCAAAACTTTCAATATCGTAAAATTCTTGATCTGGCCAGTTGTTCATAATATCTTTTATTTTCTTCTGACTGAGGAAAGTAGAACGTTTTCAAGATTGCGACGACATCATATCATAAAAAATGACACCAAAGAAAAAAAATACAGTACAACTAATCACGAGTATTGTACTACACTTTCAAATAATCACACAACTGATGTGAATAACACGTTTAAATTCAACTCACAGAATTCTCGCTTTATGTGTGACCTTGGAAAGCTGTTAGAAGAAGGTACTGCTGCGGGCAAGTAATATTTGCTCTTTTAAGGTGTGGAAATGCGTGTAGCTGTGAGTCGCAGGGTCTGTGAGACCGCGTGACAGCAGTTAAAGGTTAACAAAGCGTTTAAAATAGCAAGTGACCTATCATCATTGACCATATAGTGCATATAGGTACGTTTTTATCTAACAAATATGCATCTAACAAACTTAAATACAACTTAATATACTTTAAGCATGCATACATAGTTGCACTTAACATTTACTATACATACAACTTGACTATATACATTTTTAACTACGTGCGTTCATACATATTGCAAAGTATGTAAATTAAATAAATGCATCTTAAGATATGCAGATAATGCATACATGCAGGACATAATTATATGCTGCACATAATACATGCAGACCACCTCAGACAGCGGCCTTAAAATAATTTATAAAAAATTCTGAAATGCTCAAGAGAAAATATTTCATGCTTCGATATCTAAGTAACTAATATCTCATATAAGCACCTTATCTCTACTTTTCCGTTCTTTAAAAACATCCTAAACAAGGATTCTGTAGACTAACAATTTTAAAAAGAAATAATTTTAAAAAATATGCAAAAGCATCCGACAGCAAAATAAAATTACGTTAACATAGTTTCATTAGCATTTTAAAATGGAGGAAAATAACTGAATATTCCGCAAAAAAAGGCTACTTTTTTTTTTTTTTTTTTTTTTTTTTTTTAGGATATGGAAGGGGAAGGTCGAAATGTTGACAGGCTTTAGCTCGCAAATAACCTTAATCGAACTTTTCATGTGTAGATAAAAATATTACGCAGACATAAAACACATTTCTCAAGATATATAACTCGTTATTGTATAAAATGCAGCTATTTTAAATGTTTACATACTTACATTTTAAATGCATACTACAGTACAGAAATTAATATGTCATATTCTTATACATTGAAATGCATGCTTTAATTTTACTATATACATTCACGTACATAAGCAATACATGCAATACATCCCTGTCCATAAACACACATATAATGCTAACTGCACTGTAAAAA
Organism: Maratus speciosus; assembly: GCA_963932465.1. Classification (NCBI taxonomy): domain Eukaryota; kingdom Metazoa; phylum Arthropoda; class Arachnida; order Araneae; family Salticidae; genus Maratus; species Maratus speciosus. The sequence goes on from OZ010800.1 coordinate 114,568,481, forward strand.
AAAAAAAAAAAAAAAAAAAAAAAAAAAAAAAAAAAAATTAGTAATAATTAAAAAAATAATAAAATTCTTTAAAGTTACTACAATTTTTCGAGGAAACTTGAATTCCCAGAACTTTTTATGTAACGGGAACAACAAAAATTCATGCAACAGATACACGTTTGCACCGTTAATCAAAAACTATGTAAGGTTACTAAAATATTTTTAGGAAACTGGTATGCCTAGAGCTTTTTATGCAGTACAGATAAAATTTTAGTAAGATTACTGTAATTTTAGTAGATTCTTTTGTAAAACTACAGATTTATGTAGCTTTACAAAACCTATTTTGTAGATTTACATACATTTTTGTACAGTGCACAGATAAAATTTTAGTAAGCATACAGATTTATGTAGCTTTACATCAGTAGAAAAACAGATTTGTTTTTACACTGTGAGAAAAAATTAGAGCTTCATCAATGAAAAAATAATTAATACCTAATTTTAAAATATAGAAATATCTTATAAAATTTTATAACCGTGCATTTCCAAAAGAAGAGAAAAGTATAACACTGGAACTGTTGCGAAAAATCAATGCTGGAAATAATTATTTAAATAACTTTTACTTCAGAAATATTATTTCATTTTTTTAAGTATTTAAATACATTTTAAAACATATATTTTTTTTCGAAATCCTAAAAGTATATTTTATCATAGCTCTTTAACTATGGTTGTTTTGAAAATATCGAACTTAAGAAGCCATGTAAAATATTTCGATTTTGATAATAAGGACAATCACACACAAGTCTTTTATATGCCATGGCCATGCACCGAAAAGATAAAAGGAAACTAATTGATATTTTACTAAATGAAATTAATTAAAAATATACCAAAATACAAAAAAGCACTAATTATACACACATTGAATATTTTATATCATTATATGTAAAAATTTTCATAATTTATTTTATGCCTCGGAATATTTTATATATTTAAAACATTAAGCAATGTCTACCACTTTAAACAAACGGGAACATTAGATGTATAAATATGTTTAATGATACCATTATAAACATTTAGCTTGTCAGACAAAGTTTGATTTATTGGGCCACATTTCGTGCAATGGAATTTTGTACAAAGGATCGCACCTATTTTAAGGGAAAAATAAATTATTCTAATTTTATAAAAATATTATGTATAAATGCAAATTTATTGTTCATAAAACGTATTAGCCATAAAATTTTCTCATTAGTTCATCAAATTTTAGTGAAACCATTATGATGGATAACGACAGCATAAATTTCAATAAATTATCATTAACCAGAAGCCGAAAGTATCTTATAATTACATAAAAGTGACTTATTCAGCATTTTGAAATTGAGTTTGAAAGATTGTGTAATCTACAAGAAACTAAAGCATTTTCGAAATATTATTTTATAGAAATAATTATATAGAAAAGTTGAGAGAGAGATGTGAAGGAGAAGCATATATAGAGTTGGGTAGGAATAATATACTGACGTGGGGAAAAAAAAAAAGTAAACAACCCCTACTAACTCCTCAACAAATTATCATAGAAAAATGTTACTGGTACCGAACGTTTGGAAATAAAGTCTACTTTTAAATTATGTATATAAAATTTGCTTAGGTAGCCATATACATATTAAAACGATGCCAAAGGTCATTTTTTTCAATAGCAATACACAATTTTAACATGATATTTCAAATCTTTGGTTCAAACTATGCCTAGACACCGAATTTCAAGTCATTTGAATGATAAGTTTTTGAATTATAAGCATTCAAAATTTAGGGCTTCTAATGTTAAATTACATTTTCATATTTTTATTTATATCTCCTGAAATTATACTACTAACGTGCTAATTTTTTTGGTGCAGCAATAATACTATTCTACCCAAACATAAATACGTTGAATTTGCAATTTTTATAATTGTATTATATGAATTATGAATTATGAAATTAATATTCGAAAAAATTATGAATTGCAAACTACAATTTTTTTTATGGATTTAGATTTATTAAGTCCTGCTTTATGGAAATCCCAAATTTCACATTTTGCTTCAAGAAGTTTTCAAATTATGCTTAAAAATGGCAATATGACGTTTAAAAAACGGCAATGATGGTTTACGGGGCCGTCTATGATAGAAGTGACTAGATATTTTGAAATTTCTTCTGCTATCCTGTAATCTAGTAGTCTTCAATGACTGTTTGAGTAGGCCTTAACATGCCTTGATCAAAAAAAGAGGCTGCATCGGTCAACAATCGATTACTGAACTTCAATTTGAATACAGCCCCAAAAATACGCTCGTTTTAAAATAATTAATTTCTCGGAAACTTACGGTACGAATTGCATAACAACTTGTTTTTAGGCTAATTGAAGGGGGTAGAGTTCATTTATGCTGTCAGAATTGTGTACTGCTATTGAAAAAAAACAAAGTTATGGTTCGTTTTAATATGTAGAGAGCCCCCCAAGCAAATTTTATATACATCATTTAAAAGTAGACTTTATTTCCAATCGTTCGGTTCCAATAACTTTCTTCTACGATAATTTGTTGAGGAGTTAGCAGGGGGTGTTTACTTTTCTTTTTTTTCCCCAACTGTGCTTTTCTACAGAATATTATACATAAATTAGAATAATTGTTCAGAACAAAGTTAACATTTGATCATACAAAATATATAGGAAGTATTCTC